>CAXAJV010000920.1:1824200-2486200 GCA_963969225.1 Xylocopa violacea
ACCGCCGATGTGTTAGGTTGGGTTAGGTTAGGTTATACTACGTTATTGATGTATATGAAGGCCCCACGGAGACGTAGAGGCCAACTCGGCAGGAATGTTGTCAAATATTACCGCCGAGATGTTAGGTTGGGTTAGGTTAGGTTATATTACGTTATTGATGTATATGAAGGCCCCACGGAGACGTAGAGGCCAACTCGCCAGGAATGTTGTCAAATATTACCGCCGAGATGATAGGTTGGGTTAGGTTAGATTATATTACGTTATTGATGTATATGAAGGCCGCACGTAGAGGTAGAGGCCAACTCGCCAGGAATGTTGTCAAATATTAGTGCCGAGATGTTAGGTTGGATTAGGTTAGGTTATATTACGTTATTGATGTATATAAAAGCCCCACGGAGACGTAGAGGCCAACTCGCCATGAATGTTGTCAAATATTAGTTCCGAGAGATTGGGTTGGGTTAGGTTAGGTTATATTATGTTATTGATGTATATAAAGGTCCCACGGAGACGTAGAGGCCAACTCGCCAGGAATGTTGTCAAATATTAGTGCCGAGATGTTAGGTTGGATTAGGTTAGGTTATATTACTTTATTGATGTATATAAAAGCCCCACGGAGACGTTGAGGCCAACTCGCCAGGAATGTTGTCAAATAATAGCGCCGAAAGGTTAGGTTGGGTTAGTTTAGGTTATATTATGTTATTGATATATGTGAAGGTCCCACGGAGACGTAGAGGCCAACTCGCCAGGAATGTTGTCACATAATAGCGCCGAGTGGTTAGGTCGGGTTATATTAGGTTATATTACGTTATTGATAGATATGAAGGTCTCACGGAGACGTAGAGGCCAACTCGCCAGGAATGTTGTCAAATATTACCGCCGAGATGATAGGTTGGGTTAGATTAGGTTATATTATGTTATTGATATATGTGAAGGTCCCACGGAGACGTAGAGGCCAACTCGCCAGGAATGTTGTCAAATAATAGCGCCGAGATCTTAGGTTGGGTTAAGTTAGGTAATATTACGTTATTGATGTATATGAAGGTCCCACGGTGACGTAGAGGCCAACTCGCCAGGAATGTTGTCAAATATTACCGCCGATGTGTTAGGTTGGGTTAGGTTAGGTTATACTACGTTATTGATGTATATGAAGGCCCCACGGAGACGTAGAGGCCAACTCGGCAGAAATGTTGTCAAATATTACCGCCGAGATGATAGGTTGGGTTAGGTTAGGTTATATTACGTTATTGATGTATATAAAATTCCCACGGAGACGTGGAGGCCAACTCGCGAGGAATGTTGTCAAATAATAGCGCCGAGATCTTAGGTTAGGTTAGGTCAGGTAATATTATGTTATTGATGTATATGAAGGTCCCACGGAGACGTAGAGGCCAACTCGCCAGGAATGTTGTCAAATATTCCCGCCGAGATGGTAGGTTGGGCTAGGTTAGGTTATATTACGTTATTGATGTATATGAAGGTCCCACGGAGAGGTAGATGCCAACTCGCCAGGAATGTTGTCAAATATTAGTGCCGAGATTTTAGGTTGGTTTAGGTTAGGTTAAATTACGTTATTGATGTATATGAAGGTCCCACTGAGAGGTAGAGGCCAACTCGCCAGGAATGTTGTCAAATATTAGTGCCGAGATGTTAGGTTGGGTTAAGTTAGGTAAAGTTACGTTATTGATGTATATGAAGGTCCCACGGTGACGTAGTGGCCAACTCGCCAGGAATGTTGTCAAATATTACAGCCGATGTGTTAGGTTGGGTTAGGTTAGGTTATACTACGTTATTGATGTATATGAAGGCCCCACGGAGACGTAGAGGCCAACTCGGCAGAAATGTTGTCAAATATTACCGCCGAGATGATAGGTTGGGTTAGGTTAGGTTATATTACGTTACTGATGTATATAAAATTCCCACGGAGACGTAGAGGCCAACTCGCCAGGAATGTTGTCAAATATTAGTGCCGAGATGTTAGGTTGGATTAGGTTAGGTAATATTATGTTATTGATCTATATGAAGGTCCCACGGAGACGTAGAGGCCAACTCGCCAGGAATGTTGTCACATAATAGCGCCGAGTGGTTAGGTCGGGTTATATTAGGTTATATTTCGTTATTGATGGATATGAAGGTCTCACGGAGACGTAGAGGCCAACTCGCCAGGAATGTTGTCAAATATTACCGCCGAGATGATAGGTTGGGTTAGGTTAGGTTATATTACGTTATTGATGTATATGAAGGCCCCACGGAGACGTAGAGGCCAACTCGCCAGGAATGTTGTCAAATATTAGTGCCGAGATGTTAGGTTGGATTAGGTTAGGTTATATTACGTTATTGATGTATATAAAAGCCCCACGGAGACGTTGAGGCCAACTCGCCAGGAATGTTGTCAAATATTAGTTCCGAGACATTGGGTTGGGTGAGGTTAGGTTATATTACGTTATTGATGTATATAAAGGCCCCGCGGAGACGTAGAGGCCTACCCGCCAGGAATGTTGTCAAATAATAGCGCCGAAAGGTTAGGTTGGGTTAGTTTAGGTTATATTACGTTATTGATGTATATGAAGGTCCCACGGAGAGGTAGAGGTCAACTCGCCAGGAATGTTGTCAAATATTAGTGCCGAGATTTTAGGTTGGTTTAGGTTAGGTTAAATTACGTTATTGATGTATATGAAGGTCCCACTGAGAGGTAGAGGCCAACTCGCCAGGAATGTTGTCAAATATTAGTGCCGAGATGTTAGGTTGGGTTAAGTTAGGTAATATTACGTTATTGATGTATATGAAGGTCCCACGGTGACGTAGAGGCCAACTCGCCAGGAATGTTGTCAAATATTACCGCCGATGTGTTAGGTTGGGTTAGGTTAGGTTATACTACGTTATTGATGTATATGAAGGCCCCACGGAGACGTAGAGGCCAACTCGGCAGGAATGTTGTCAAATATTACCGCCGAGATGTTAGGTTGGGTTAGGTTAGGTTATATTACGTTATTGATGTATATGAAGGCCCCACGGAGACGTAGAGGCCAACTCGCCAGGAATGTTGTCAAATATTACCGCCGAGATGATAGGTTGGGTTAGGTTAGATTATATTACGTTATTGATGTATATGAAGGCCGCACGTAGAGGTAGAGGCCAACTCGCCAGGAATGTTGTCAAATATTAGTTCCGAGATGTTAGGTTGGGTTAGGTTAGGTAATATTACGTTATTGATGTATATGAAGGTCCCACGGTGACGTAGAGGCCAACTCGCCAGGAATGTTGTCAAATATTACCGCCGATGTGTTAGGTTGGGTTAGGTTAGGTTATACTACGTTATTGATGTATATGAAGGCCCCACGGAGACGTAGAGGCCAACAAGCCAGGAATGTTGTCAAATACTACCGCCGAGATGTTACGTTGGTTTAGGTTAGGTTAAATTCAGATATTGATGTATATGAAGGTCCCACGGAGAGGTAGAGGCCAACTCGCCAGGAATGTTGTCAAATATTAGTGCCGAGATGTTAGGTTGGATTAGGTTAGGTTATATTACGTTATTGATGTATATAAAAGCCCCACGGAGACGTAGAGGCCAACTCGCCATGAATGTTGTCAAATATTAGTTCCGAGAGATTGGGTTGAGTTAGGTTAGGTTATATTATGTTATTGATGTATATAAAGGTCCCACGGAGACGTAGAGGCCAACTCGCCAGGAATGTTGTCAAATATTAGTGCCGAGATGTTAGGTTGGATTAGGTTAGGTTATATTACTTTATTGATGTATATAAAAGCCCCACGGAGACGTTGAGGCCAACTCGCCAGGAATGTTGTCAAATAATAGCGCCGAAAGGTTAGGTTGGGTTAGTTTAGGTTATATTATGTTATTGATATATGTGAAGGTCCCACGGAGACGTAGAGGCCAACTCGCCAGGAATGTTGTCACATAATAGCGCCGAGTGGTTAGGTCGGGTTATATTAGGTTATATTACGTTATTGATAGATATGAAGGTCTCACGGAGACGTAGAGGCCAACTCGCCAGGAATGTTGTCAAATATTACCGCCGAGATGATAGGTTGGGTTAGATTAGGTTATATTATGTTATTGATATATGTGAAGGTCCCACGGAGACGTAGAGGCCAACTCGCCAGGAATGTTGTCAAATAATAGCGCCGAGATCTTAGGTTGGGTTAAGTTAGGTAATATTACGTTATTGATGTATATGAAGGTCCCACGGTGACGTAGAGGCCAACTCGCCAGGAATGTTGTCAAATATTACCGCCGATGTGTTAGGTTGGGTTAGGTTAGGTTATACTACGTTATTGATGTATATGAAGGCCCCACGGAGACGTAGAGGCCAACTCGGCAGAAATGTTGTCAAATATTACCGCCGAGATGATAGGTTGGGTTAGGTTAGGTTATATTACGTTATTGATGTATATAAAATTCCCACGGAGACGTGGAGGCCAACTCGCGAGGAATGTTGTCAAATAATAGCGCCGAGATCTTAGGTTGGGTTAGGTCAGGTAATATTATGTTATTGATGTATATGAAGGTCCCACGGAGACGTAGAGGCCAACTCGCCAGGAATGTTGTCAAATATTCCCGCCGAGATGGTAGGTTGGGCTAGGTTAGGTTATATTACGTTATTGATGTATATGAAGGTCCCACGGAGAGGTAGATGCCAACTCGCCAGGAATGTTGTCAAATATTAGTGCCGAGATTTTAGGTTGGTTTAGGTTAGGTTAAATTACGTTATTGATGTATATGAAGGTCCCACTGAGAGGTAGAGGCCAACTCGCCAGGAATGTTGTCAAATATTAGTGCCGAGATGTTAGGTTGGGTTAAGTTAGGTAAAGTTACGTTATTGATGTATATGAAGGTCCCACGGTGACGTAGTGGCCAACTCGCCAGGAATGTTGTCAAATATTACAGCCGATGTGTTAGGTTGGGTTAGGTTAGGTTATACTACGTTATTGATGTATATGAAGGCCCCACGGAGACGTAGAGGCCAACTCGGCAGAAATGTTGTCAAATATTACCGCCGAGATGATAGGTTGGGTTAGGTTAGGTTATATTACGTTACTGATGTATATAAAATTCCCACGGAGACGTAGAGGCCAACTCGCCAGGAATGTTGTCAAATATTAGTGCCGAGATGTTAGGTTGGATTAGGTTAGGTAATATTATGTTATTGATCTATATGAAGGTCCCACGGAGACGTAGAGGCCAACTCGCCAGGAATGTTGTCACATAATAGCCCCGAGTGGTTAGGTCGGGTTATATTAGGTTATATTTCGTTATTGATGGATATGAAGGTCTCACGGAGACGTAGAGGCCAACTCGCCAGGAATGTTGTCAAATATTACCGCCGAGATGATAGGTTGGGTTAGGTTAGGTTATATTACGTTATTGATGTATATGAAGGCCCCACGGAGACGTAGAGGCCAACTCGCCAGGAATGTTGTCAAATATTAGTGCCGAGATGTTAGGTTGGATTAGGTTAGGTTATATTACGTTATTGATGTATATAAAAGCCCCACGGAGACGTTGAGGCCAACTCGCCAGGAATGTTGTCAAATATTAGTTCCGAGACATTGGGTTGGGTGAGGTTAGGTTATATTACGTTATTGATGTATATAAAGGCCCCGCGGAGACGTAGAGGCCAACCCGCCAGGAATGTTGTCAAATAATAGCGCCGAAAGGTTAGGTTGGGTTAGTTTAGGTTAAATTACGTTATTGATGTATATGAAGGTCCCACTGAGAGGTAGATGCCAACTAGCCAGGAATGTTGTCAAATATTAGTGCCGAGATGTTAGGTTGGGTTAAGTTAGGTAATATTACGTTATTGATGTATATGAAGGTCCCACGGTGACGTAGAGGCCAACTCGCCAGGAATGTTGTCAAATATTACCGCCGATGTGTTAGGTTGGGTTAGGTTAGGTTATACTACGTTATTGATGTATATGAAGGCCCCACGGAGACGTAGAGGCCAACTCGGCAGAAATGTTGTCAAATATTACCGCCGAGATGATAGATTGGGTTAGGTTAGGTTATATTACGTTATTGATGTATATAAAATTCCCACGGAGACGTAGAGGCTAACTCGCCAGGAATGTTGTCAAATATTAGTGCCGAGATGTTAGGTTGGATTAGGTTAGGTTATATTACGTTATTGATGTATATAAAATTCCCACGGAGACGTAGAGGCTAACTCGCCAGGAATGTTGTCAAATATTAGTACCGAGATGTTAGGTTGGATTAGGTTAGGTTATATTACGTTATTGATGTATATAAAAGCCCCACGGAGACGTTGAGGCCAACTCGCCAGGAAAGTTGTCAAATATTAGTTCCGAGACATTGGGTTGGGTGAGGTTAGGTTATATTACGTTATTGATGTATATAAAGGTCCCGCGGAGACGTAGAGGCCAACCCGCCAGGAATGTTGTCAAATAATAGCGCCGAAAGGTTAGATTGGGTTAGTTTAGGTTATATTATGTTATTGATATATGTGAAGGTCCCACGGAGACGTAGAGGCCAACTCGCCAGGAATGTTGTCACATAATAGCGCCGAGTGGTTAGGTCGGGTTATATTAGGTTATATTACGTTATTGATGGATATGAAGGTCTCACGGAGACGTAGAGGCCAACTCGCCAGGAATGTTGTCAAATATTACCGCCGAGATGATAGGTTGGGTTAGGTTAGGTTATATTACGTTATTGATGTATATGAAGGCCCCACGGAGACGTAGAGGCCAACTCGCCAGGAATGTTGTCAAATATTAGTGCCGAGATGTTAGGTTGGATTAGGTTAGGTTATATTACGTTATTGATGTATATAAAATTCCCACGGAGACGTAGAGGCTAACTCGCCAGGAATGTTGTCACATAATAGCGCCGAGTGGTTAGGTCGGGTTATATTAGGTTATATTACGTTATTGATAGATATGAAGGTCTCACGGAGACGTAGAGGCCAACTCGCCAGGAATGTTGTCAAATATTAGTTCCGAGAGATTGGGTTGGGTTAGGTTAGGTTATATTACGTTATTGATGTATATAAAGGCCCCGCGGAGACGTAGAGGCCTACCCGCCAGGAATGTTGTCAAATAATAGCGCCGAAAGGTTAGGTTGGGTTAGTTTAGGTTATATTACGTTATTGATGTATATGAAGGTCCCACGGAGAGGTAGAGGTCAACTCGCCAGGAATGTTGTCAAATATTAGTGCCGAGATTTTAGGTTGGTTTAGGTTAGGTTAAATTACGTTATTGATGTATATGAAGGTCCCACTGAGAGGTAGAGGCCAACTCGCCAGGAATGTTGTCAAATATTAGTGCCGAGATGTTAGGTTGGGTTAAGTTAGGTAATATTACGTTATTGATGTATATGAAGGTCCCACGGTGACGTAGAGGCCAACTCGCCAGGAATGTTGTCAAATATTACCGCCGATGTGTTAGGTTGGGTTAGGTTAGGTTATACTACGTTATTGATGTATATGAAGGCCCCACGGAGACGTAGAGGCCAACTCGGCAGGAATGTTGTCAAATATTACCGCCGAGATGTTAGGTTGGGTTAGGTTAGGTTATATTACGTTATTGATGTATATGAAGGCCCCACGGAGACGTAGAGGCCAACTCGCCAGGAATGTTGTCAAATATTACCGCCGAGATGATAGGTTGGGTTAGGTTAGGTTATATTATGTTATTGATGTATATAAAGGTCCCACGGAGACGTAGAGGCCAACTCGCCAGGAATGTTGTCAAATATTAGTGCCGAGATGTTAGGTTGGATTAGGTTAGGTTATATTACTTTATTGATGTATATAAAAGCCCCACGGAGACGTTGAGGCCAACTCGCCAGGAATGTTGTCAAATAATAGCGCCGAAAGGTTAGGTTGGGTTAGTTTAGGTTATATTATGTTATTGATATATGTGAAGGTCCCACGGAGACGTAGAGGCCAACTCGCCAGGAATGTTGTCACATAATAGCGCCGAGTGGTTAGGTCGGGTTATATTAGGTTATATTACGTTATTGATAGATATGAAGGTCTCACGGAGACGTAGAGGCCAACTCGCCAGGAATGTTGTCAAATATTACCGCCGAGATGATAGGTTGGGTTAGATTAGGTTATATTATGTTATTGATATATGTGAAGGTCCCACGGAGACGTAGAGGCCAACTCGCCAGGAATGTTGTCAAATAATAGCGCCGAGATCTTAGGTTGGGTTAAGTTAGGTAATATTACGTTATTGATGTATATGAAGGTCCCACGGTGACGTAGAGGCCAACTCGCCAGGAATGTTGTCAAATATTACCGCCGATGTGTTAGGTTGGGTTAGGTTAGGTTATACTACGTTATTGATGTATATGAAGGCCCCACGGAGACGTAGAGGCCAACTCGCCAGGAATGTTGTCAAATATTACCGCCGAGATGATAGGTTGGGTTAGGTTAGGTTATATTACGTTATTGATGTATATGAAGGCCCCACGGAGACGTAGAGGCCAACTCGCCAGGAATGTTGTCAAATATTAGTGCCGAGATGTTAGGTTGGATTAGGTTAGGTTATATTACGTTATTGATGTATATAAAAGCCCCACGGAGACGTTGAGGCCAACTCGCCAGGAATGTTGTCAAATATTAGTTCCGAGACATTGGGTTGGGTGAGGTTAGGTTATATTACGTTATTGATGTATATAAAGGCCCCGCGGAGACGTAGAGGCCAACCCGCCAGGAATGTTGTCAAATATTAGTGCCGAGATGTTAGGTTGGATTAGGTTAGGTTATATTACGTTATTGATGTATATAAAAGCCCCACGGAGACGTAGAGGCCAACTCGCCAGGAATGTTGTCAAATATTAGTTCCGAGAGATTGGGTTGGGTTAGGTTAGGTTATATTACGTTATTGATGTATATAAAGGCCCCGCGGAGACGTAGAGGCCTACCCGCCAGGAATGTTGTCAAATAATAGCGCCGAAAGGTTAGGTTGGGTTAGTTTAGGTTATATTACGTTATTGATGTATATGAAGGTCCCACGGAGAGGTAGAGGTCAACTCGCCAGGAATGTTGTCAAATATTAGTGCCGAGATTTTAGGTTGGTTTAGGTTAGGTTAAATTACGTTATTGATGTATATGAAGGTCCCACTGAGAGGTAGAGGCCAACTCGCCAGGAATGTTGTCAAATATTAGTGCCGAGATGTTAGGTTGGGTTAAGTTAGGTAATATTACGTTATTGATGTATATGAAGGTCCCACGGTGACGTAGAGGCCAACTCGCCAGGAATGTTGTCAAATATTACCGCCGATGTGTTAGGTTGGGTTAGGTTAGGTTATACTACGTTATTGATGTATATGAAGGCCCCACGGAGACGTAGAGGCCAACTCGGCAGGAATGTTGTCAAATATTACCGCCGAGATGTTAGGTTGGGTTAGGTTAGGTTATATTACGTTATTGATGTATATGAAGGCCCCACGGAGACGTAGAGGCCAACTCGCCAGGAATGTTGTCAAATATTACCGCCGAGATGATAGGTTGGGTTAGGTTAGATTATATTACGTTATTGATGTATATGAAGGCCGCACGTAGAGGTAGAGGCCAACTCGCCAGGAATGTTGTCAAATATTAGTTCCGAGATGTTAGGTTGGGTTAGGTTAGGTAATATTACGTTATTGATGTATATGAAGGTCCCACGGTGACGTAGAGGCCAACTCGCCAGGAATGTTGTCAAATATTACCGCCGATGTGTTAGGTTGGGTTAGGTTAGGTTATACTACGTTATTGATGTATATGAAGGCCCCACGGAGACGTAGAGGCCAACAAGCCAGGAATGTTGTCAAATACTACCGCCGAGATGTTACGTTGGTTTAGGTTAGGTTAAATTCAGATATTGATGTATATGAAGGTCCCACGGAGAGGTAGAGGCCAACTCGCCAGGAATGTTGTCAAATATTAGTGCCGAGATGTTAGGTTGGATTAGGTTAGGTTATATTACGTTATTGATGTATATAAAAGCCCCACGGAGACGTAGAGGCCAACCCGCCAGGAATGTTGTCAAATAATAGCGCCGAAAGGTTAGGTTGGGTTAGTTTAGGTTAAATTACGTTATTGATGTATATGAAGGTCCCACTGAGAGGTAGATGCCAACTAGCCAGGAATGTTGTCAAATATTAGTGCCGAGATGTTAGGTTGGGTTAAGTTAGGTAATATTACGTTATTGATGTATATGAAGGTCCCACGGTGACGTAGAGGCCAACTCGCCAGGAATGTTGTCAAATATTACCGCCGATGTGTTAGGTTGGGTTAGGTTAGGTTATACTACGTTATTGATGTATATGAAGGCCCCACGGAGACGTAGAGGCCAACTCGGCAGAAATGTTGTCAAATATTACCGCCGAGATGATAGATTGGGTTAGGTTAGGTTATATTACGTTATTGATGTATATAAAATTCCCACGGAGACGTAGAGGCTAACTCGCCAGGAATGTTGTCAAATATTAGTGCCGAGATGTTAGGTTGGATTAGGTTAGGTTATATTACGTTATTGATGTATATAAAATTCCCACGGAGACGTAGAGGCTAACTCGCCAGGAATGTTGTCAAATATTAGTACCGAGATGTTAGGTTGGATTAGGTTAGGTTATATTACGTTATTGATGTATATAAAAGCCCCACGGAGACGTTGAGGCGAACTCGCCAGGAAAGTTGTCAAATATTAGTTCCGAGACATTGGGTTGGGTGAGGTTAGGTTATATTACGTTATTGATGTATATAAAGGTCCCGCGGAGACGTAGAGGCCAACCCGCCAGGAATGTTGTCAAATAATAGCGCCGAAAGGTTAGATTGGGTTAGTTTAGGTTATATTATGTTATTGATATATGTGAAGGTCCCACGGAGACGTAGAGGCCAACTCGCCAGGAATGTTGTCACATAATAGCGCCGAGTGGTTAGGTCGGGTTATATTAGGTTATATTACGTTATTGATGGATATGAAGGTCTCACGGAGACGTAGAGGCCAACTCGCCAGGAATGTTGTCAAATATTACCGCCGAGATGATAGGTTGGGTTAGGTTAGGTTATATTACGTTATTGATGTATATGAAGGCCCCACGGAGACGTAGAGGCCAACTCGCCAGGAATGTTGTCAAATATTAGTGCCGAGATGTTAGGTTGGATTAGGTTAGGTTATATTACGTTATTGATGTATATAAAATTCCCACGGAGACGTAGAGGCTAACTCGCCAGGAATGTTGTCAAATATTAGTGCCGAGATGTTAGGTTGGATTAGGTTAGGTTATATTACGTTATTGATGTATATAAAAGCCCCACGGAGACGTAGAGGCCAACTCGCCAGGAATGTTGTCAAATATTAGTTCCGAGAGATTGGGTTGGGTTAGGTTAGGTTATATTACGTTATTGATGTATATAAAGGCCCCGCGGAGACGTAGAGGCCTACCCGCCAGGAATGTTGTCAAATAATAGCGCCGAAAGGTTAGGTTGGGTTAGTTTAGGTTATATTACGTTATTGATGTATATGAAGGTCCCACGGAGAGGTAGAGGTCAACTCGCCAGGAATGTTGTCAAATATTAGTGCCGAGATTTTAGGTTGGTTTAGGTTAGGTTAAATTACGTTATTGATGTATATGAAGGTCCCACTGAGAGGTAGAGGCCAACTCGCCAGGAATGTTGTCAAATATTAGTGCCGAGATGTTAGGTTGGGTTAAGTTAGGTAATATTACGTTATTGATGTATATGAAGGCCCCGCGGAGACGTAGAGGCCTACCCGCCAGGAATGTTGTCAAATAATAGCGCCGAAAGGTTAGGTTGGGTTAGTTTAGGTTATATTACGTTATTGATGTATATGAAGGTCCCACGGAGAGGTAGAGGTCAACTCGCCAGGAATGTTGTCAAATATTAGTGCCGAGATTTTAGGTTGGTTTAGGTTAGGTTATATTACGTTATTGATGTATATGAAGGTCCCACTGAGAGGTAGAGGCCAACTCGCCAGGAATGTTGTCAAATATTAGTGCCGAGATGTTAGGTTGGGTTAAGTTAGGTAATATTACGTTATTGATGTATATGAAGGTCCCACGGTGACGTAGAGGCCAACTCGCCAGGAATGTTGTCAAATATTACCGCCGATGTGTTAGGTTGGGTTAGGTTAGGTTATACTACGTTATTGATGTATATGAAGGCCCCACGGAGACGTAGAGGCCAACTCGGCAGGAATGTTGTCAAATATTACCGCCGAGATGTTAGGTTGGGTTAGGTTAGGTTATATTACGTTATTGATGTATATGAAGGCCCCACGGAGACGTAGAGGCCAACTCGCCAGGAATGTTGTCAAATATTACCGCCGAGATGATAGGTTGGGTTAGGTTAGATTATATTACGTTATTGATGTATATGAAGGCCGCACGTAGAGGTAGAGGCCAACTCGCCAGGAATGTTGTCAAATATTAGTTCCGAGATGTTAGGTTGGGTTAGGTTAGGTAATATTACGTTATTGATGTATATGAAGGTCCCACGGTGACGTAGAGGCCAACTCGCCAGGAATGTTGTCAAATATTACCGCCGATGTGTTAGGTTGGGTTAGGTTAGGTTATACTACGTTATTGATGTATATGAAGGCCCCACGGAGACGTAGAGGCCAACAAGCCAGGAATGTTGTCAAATACTACCGCCGAGATGTTACGTTGGTTTAGGTTAGGTTAAATTCAGATATTGATGTATATGAAGGTCCCACGGAGAGGTAGAGGCCAACTCGCCAGGAATGTTGTCAAATATTAGTGCCGAGATGTTAGGTTGGATTAGGTTAGGTTATATTACGTTATTGATGTATATAAAAGCCCCACGGAGACGTAGAGGCCAACTCGCCATGAATGTTGTCAAATATTAGTTCCGAGAGATTGGGTTGGGTTAGGTTAGGTTATATTATGTTATTGATGTATATAAAGGTCCCACGGAGACGTAGAGGCCAACTCGCCAGGAATGTTGTCAAATATTAGTGCCGAGATGTTAGGTTGGATTAGGTTAGGTTATATTACTTTATTGATGTATATAAAAGCCCCACGGAGACGTTGAGGCCAACTCGCCAGGAATGTTGTCAAATAATAGCGCCGAAAGGTTAGGTTGGGTTAGTTTAGGTTATATTATGTTATTGATATATGTGAAGGTCCCACGGAGACGTAGAGGCCAACTCGCCAGGAATGTTGTCACATAATAGCGCCGAGTGGTTAGGTCGGATTATATTAGGTTATATTACGTTATTGATAGATATGAAGGTCTCACGGAGACGTAGAGGCCAACTCGCCAGGAATGTTGTCAAATATTACCGCCGAGATGATAGGTTGGGTTAGATTAGGTTATATTATGTTATTGATATATGTGAAGGTCCCACGGAGACGTAGAGGCCAACTCGCCAGGAATGTTGTCAAATAATAGCGCCGAGATCTTAGGTTGGTTTAAGTTAGGTAATATTACGTTATTGATGTATATGAAGGTCCCACGGTGACGTAGAGGCCAACTCGCCAGGAATGTTGTCAAATATTACCGCCGATGTGTTAGGTTGGGTTAGGTTAGGTTATACTACGTTATTGATGTATATGAAGGCCCCACGGAGACGTAGAGGCCAACTCGGCAGAAATGTTGTCAAATATTACCGCCGAGATGATAGGTTGGGTTAGGTTAGGTTATATTACGTTATTGATGTATATAAAATTCCCACGGAGACGTGGAGGCCAACTCGCGAGGAATGTTGTCAAATAATAGCACCGAGATCTTAGGTTGGGTTAGGTCAGGTAATATTATGTTATTGATGTATATGAAGGTCCCACGGAGACGTAGAGGCCAACTCGCCAGGAATGTTGTCAAATATTCCCGCCGAGATGGTAGGTTGGGCTAGGTTAGGTTATATTACGTTATTGATGTATATGAAGGTCCCACGGAGAGGTAGATGCCAACTCGCCAGGAATGTTGTCAAATATTAGTGCCGAGATTTTAGGTTGGTTTAGGTTAGGTTAAATTACGTTATTGATGTATATGAAGGTCCCACTGAGAGGTAGAGGCCAACTCGCCAGGAATGTTGTCAAATATTAGTGCCGAGATGTTAGGTTGGGTTAAGTTAGGTAAAGTTACGTTATTGATGTATATGAAGGTCCCACGGTGACGTAGTGGCCAACTCGCCAGGAATGTTGTCAAATATTACAGCCGATGTGTTAGGTTGGGTTAGGTTAGGTTATACTACGTTATTGATGTATATGAAGGCCCCACGGAGACGTAGAGGCCAACTCGGCAGAAATGTTGTCAAATATTACCGCCGAGATGATAGGTTGGGTTAGGTTAGGTTATATTACGTTACTGATGTATATAAAATTCCCACGGAGACGTAGAGGCCAACTCGCCAGGAATGTTGTCAAATATTAGTGCCGAGATGTTAGGTTGGATTAGGTTAGGTTATACTACGTTATTGATGTATATAAAGGCCCCGCGGAGACGTAGAGGCCAACCCGCCAGGAATGTTGTCAAATAATAGCGCCGAAAGGTTAGGTTGGGTTAGTTTAGGTTATATTATGTTATTGATATATGTGAAGGTCCCACGGAGACGTAGAGGCCAACTCGCGAGGAATGTTGTCACATAATAGCGCCGAGTGGTTAGGTCGGGTTATATTAGGTTATATTACGTTATTAATGGATATGAAGGTCTCACGGAGACGTAGAGGCCAACTCGCCAGGAATGTTGTCAAATATTACCGCCGAGATGATAGGTTGGGTTAGGTTAGGTTATATTACGTTATTGATGTATATGAAGGCCCCACGGAGACGTAGAGGCCAACTCGCCAGGAATGTTGTCAAATATTAGTTCCGAGAGATTGGGTTGGGTTAGGTTAGGTTATATTATGTTATTGATGTATATGAAGGTCCCACGGAGACGTAGAGGCCAACTCGCCAGGAATGTTGTCAAATACTACCGCCGAGATGTTACGTTGGTTTAGGTTAGGTTAAATTCAGATATTGATGTATATGAAGGTCCCACGGAGAGGTACTGGCCAACTCGCCAGCAATGTTGTCAAATATTAGTTCCGAGAGATTGGGTTGGGTTAGGTTAGGTTATACTACGTTATTGATGTATATGAAGGCCCCACGGAGACGTAGAGGCCAACTCGGCAGAAATGTTGTCAAATATTACCGCCGAGATGATAGGTTGGGTTAGGTTATGTTATATTACGTTATTGATGTATATAAAATTCCCACGGAGACGTGGAGGCCAACTCGCGAGGAATGTTGTCAAATAATAGCGCCGAGATCTTAGGTTGGGTTAGGTCAGGTAATATTATGTTATTGATGTATATGAAGGTCCCACGGAGACGTAGAGGCCAACTCGCCAGGAATGTTGTCAAATATTCCCGCCGAGATGGTAGGTTGGGCTAGGTTAGGTTATATTACGTTATTGATGTATATGAAGGTCCCACGGAGAGGTAGATGCCAACTCGCCAGGAATGTTGTCAAATATTAGTGCCGAGATTTTAGGTTGGTTTAGGTTAGGTTAAATTACGTTATTGATGTATATGAAGGTCCCACTGAGAGGTAGAGGCCAACTCGCCAGGAATGTTGTCAAATATTAGTGCCGAGATGTTAGGTTGGGTTAAGTTAGGTAAAGTTACGTTATTGATGTATATGAAGGTCCCACGGTGACGTAGTGGCCAACTCGCCAGGAATGTTGTCAAATATTACAGCCGATGTGTTAGGTTGGGTTAGGTTAGGTTATACTACGTTATTGATGTATATGAAGGCCCCACGGAGACGTAGAGGCCAACTCGGCAGAAATGTTGTCAAATATTACCGCCGAGATGATAGGTTGGGTTAGGTTAGGTTATATTACGTTACTGATGTATATAAAATTCCCACGGAGACGTAGAGGCCAACTCGCCAGGAATGTTGTCAAATATTAGTGCCGAGATGTTAGGTTGGATTAGGTTAGGTTATATTACGTTATTGATGTATATAAAGGCCCCGCGGAGACGTAGAGGCCAACCCGCCAGGAATGTTGTCAAATAATAGCGCCGAAAGGTTAGGTTGGGTTAGTTTAGGTTATATTATGTTATTGATATATGTGAAGGTCCCACGGAGACGTAGAGGCCAACTCGCGAGGAATGTTGTCACATAATAGCGCCGAGTGGTTAGGTCGGGTTATATTAGGTTATATTACGTTATTAATGGATATGAAGGTCTCACGGAGACGTAGAGGCCAACTCGCCAGGAATGTTGTCAAATATTACCGCCGAGATGATAGGTTGGGTTAGGTTAGGTTATATTACGTTATTGATGTATATGAAGGCCCCACGGAGACGTAGAGGCCAACTCGCCAGGAATGTTGTCAAATATTAGTTCCGAGAGATTGGGTTGGGTTAGGTTAGGTTATATTATGTTATTGATGTATATGAAGGTCCCACGGAGACGTAGAGGCCAACTCGCCAGGAATGTTGTCAAATATTAGTGCCGAGATGTTAGGTTGGATTAGGTTAGGTTATATTACTTTATTGATGTATATAAAAGCCCCACGGAGACGTTGAGGCCAACTCGCCAGGAATGTTGTCAAATAATAGCGCCGAAAGGTTAGGTTGGGTTAGTTTAGGTTATATTATGTTATTGATATATGTGAAGGTCCCACGGAGACGTAGAGGCCAACTCGCCAGGAATGTTGTCACATAATAGCGCCGAGTGGTTAGGTCGGGTTATATTAGGTTATATTACGTTATTGATAGATATGAAGGTCTCACGGAGATGTAGAGGCCAACTCGCCAGGAATGTTGTCAAATATTACCGCCGAGATGATAGGTTGGGTTAGGTTAGGTTATATAATGTTATTGATATATGTGAAGGTCCCAAGGAGACGTAGAGGCCAACTCGCCAGGAATGTTGTCAAATAATAGCGCCGAGATCTTAGGTTGGGTTAAGTTAGGTAATATTACGTTATTGATGTATATGAAGGTCCCACGGTGACGTAGAGGCCAACTCGCCAGGAATGTTGTCAAATATTACCGCCGAGATGATAGGTTGGGTTAGGTTAGGTTATACTACGTTATTGATGTATATGAAGGCCCCACGGAGACGTAGAGGCCAACTCGGCAGAAATGTTGTCAAATATTACCGCCGAGATGATAGGTTGGGTTAGGTTAGGTTATATTACGTTATTGATGTATATAAAATTCCCACGGAGACGTAGAGGCCAACTCGCGAGGAATGTTGTCAAATAATAGCGCCGAGATCTTAGGTTGGGTTAGGTCAGGTAATATTATGTTATTGATGTATATGAAGGTCCCACGGAGACGTAGAGGCCAACTCGCCAGGAATGTTGTCAAATATTCCCGCCGAGATGGTAGGTTGGGCTAGGTTAGGTTATTTTACGTTATTGATGTATATAAACGTCCAACGGAAACATAGAGGCCAACAAGCCAGGAATGTTGTCAAATACTACCGCCGAGTTGTTACGTTGGTTTAGGTTAGGTTAAATTAAGATTTTGATGTATATGAAGGTCCCACGGAGAGGTAGAGGCCAACGCGCCAGGAATGTTGTCAAATATTAGTGCCGAGAT
The DNA here is from genome assembly GCA_963969225.1 of Xylocopa violacea. Lineage (NCBI taxonomy): Eukaryota > Metazoa > Arthropoda > Insecta > Hymenoptera > Apidae > Xylocopa > Xylocopa violacea. Next base: position 1,841,761 of record CAXAJV010000920.1, read on the forward strand.
CTTAGGTTGGGTTAGGTCAGGTAATATTATGTTATTGATGTATATGAAGGTCCCACGGAGACGTAGAGGCCAACTCGCCAGGAATGTTGTCAAATATTCCCGCCGAGATGGTAGGTTGGGCTAGGTTAGGTTATTTTACGTTATTGATGTATATAAACGTCCCACGGAAACACAGAGGCCAACAAGCCAGGAATGTTGTCAAATACTACCGCCGAGATGTTACGTTGGTTTAGGTTAGGTTAAATTCAGATATTGATGTATATGAAGGTCCCACGGAGAGGTACTGGCCAACTCGCCAGCAATGTTGTCAAATATTAGTTCCGAGAGATTGGGTTGGGTTAGGTTAGGTTATATTACGTTATTGATGTATATGAAGGCCCCACGGAGACGTAGAGGCCAACTCGCCAGGAATGTTGTCAAATATTACCGCCGAGATGTTAGGTTGGGTTAGGTTAGATTATATTACGTTATTGATGTATATGAAGGCCGCACGTCGAGGTAGAGGCCAACTCGCCAGGAATGTTGTCAAATATTAGTGGCGAGATGTTAGGTTGGGTTAGGTTAGGTAATATTACGTTATTGATGTATATGAAGGTCCCACGGAGACGTAGAGGCCAACTCGCCAGGAATGTTGTCAAATAATTGCGCCGAGATCTGAGGTTGGGTTAAGTTAGGTAATATTACGTTATTGATGTATATGAAGGCCCCACGGAGACGTAGAGGCCAACTCGCCAGGAATGTTGTCAAATATTACCGCCGATGTGTTAGGTTGGGTTAGGTTAGGTTATACTACGTTATTGATGTATATGAAGGCCCCACGGAGACGTAGAGGCCAACTCGGCAGAAATGTTGTCAAATATTACCGCCGAGATGATAGGTTGGGTTAGGTTAGGTTATATTACGTTATTGATGTATATAAAATTTCCACGGAGACGTAGAGGCCAACTCGCCAGGAATGTTGTCAAATATTCCCGCCGAGATGGTAGGTTGGGTTAGTTTAGGTTATACTACGTTATTGATGTATATGAAGGTCCCACGGAGAGGTAGATGCCAACTCGCCAGGAATGTTGTCAAATATTAGTGCCGAGATTTTAGGTTGGTTTAGCTTAGGTTAAATTACGTTATTGATGTATATGAAGGTCCCACTGAGAGGTAGAGGCCAACTCGCCAGGAATGTTGTCAAATATTAGTGCCGAGATGTTAGGTTGGGTTAAGTTAGGTAAAGTTACGTTATTGATGTATATGAAGGTCCCACGGTGACGTAGCGGCCAACTCGCCAGGAATGTTGTCAAATATTACAGCCGATGTGTTAGGTTGGGTTAGATTAGGTTATACTACGTTATTGATGTATATGAAGGCCCCACGGAGACGTAGAGGCCAACTCGGCAGGAATGTTGTCAAATATTACCGCCGAGATGATAGGTTGGCTTAGGTTAGGTTATATTACGTTATTGATGTATATAAAATTCCCACGGAGACGTAGAGGCCAACTCGCCAGGAATGTTGTCAAATATTAGTGCCGAGATGTTAGGTTGGATTAGGTTAGGTTATATTACGTTATTGATGTATATAAAGGCCCCGCGGAGACGTAGAGGCCAACCCGCCAGGAATGTTGTCAAATAATAGCGCCGAAAGGTTAGGTTGGGTTAGGTTATGTTATATTACGTTATTGATGTATATGAAGGTCCCACGGAGACGTAGAGGCCAACTCGCCAGGAATGTTGTCAAATAATAGCGCCGAGATCTTAGGTTGGGTTAAGTTAGGGAATATTACGTTATTGATGTATATGAAGGTCCCACGGTGACGTAGAGGCCAACTCGCCAGGAATGTTGTCAAATATTACCGCCGATGTGTTAGGTTGGGTTAGGTTAGGTTATACTACGTTATTGATGTATATGAAGGCCCCACGGAGACGTAGAGGCCAACTCGGCAGAAATGTTGTCAAATATTACCGCCGAGATGATAGGTTGTGTTAGGTTAGGTTATATTACGTTATTGATGTATATAAAATTCCCACGGAGACGTAGAGGCCAACTCGCCAGGAATGTTGTCAAATAATAGCGCCGAGATCTTACGTTGGGTTAGGTCAGGTAATATTATATTATTGATGTATATGAAGGTCCCACGGAGACGTAGACGCCAACTCGCCCGGAATGTTGTCAAATATTCCCGCCGAGATGGTAGGTTGGGCTAGGTTAGGTTATTTTACGTTATTGATGTATATAAACGTCCCACGGAAACATAGAGGCCAACAAGCCAGGAATGTTGTCAAATACTACCACCGAGATGTTACGTTGGTTTAGGTTAGGTTAAATTCAGATATTGATGTATATGAAGGTCCCACGGAGAGGTAGAGGCCAACTCGCCAGGAATGTTGTCAAATATTAGTGCCGAGATGTTAGGTTGGATTAGGTTAGGTTATATTACGTTATTGATGTATATAAAAGCCCCACGGAGACGTAGAGGCCAACTCGCCAGGAATGTTGTCAAATATTAGTTCCGAGAGATTGGGTTGGGTTAGGTTAGGTTATATTACGTTATTGATGTATATAAATGCCCCACGGAGACGTAGAGGCCAACTCGCCAGGAATGTTGTCAAATATTAGTTCCGAGAGATTGGGTTGGGTTAGGTTAGGTTATATTACGTTATTGATGTATATAAAGGCCCCGCGGAGACGTAGAGGCCAACCCGCCAGAAATGTTGTCAAATAATAGCGCCGAAAGGTTAGGTTGGGTTAGTTTAGGTTATATTACGTTATTGATGTATATGAAGGTCCCACGGAGAGGTAGATGTCAACTCGCCAGGAATGTTGTCAAATATTAGTGCCGAGATTTTAGGTTGGTTTAGGTTAGGTTAAATTACGTTATTGATGTATATGAAGGTCCCACTGAGAGGTAGAGGCCAACTCGCCAGGAATGTTGTCAAATATTAGTGCCGAGATGTTAGGTTGGGTTAAGTTAGGTAATATTACGTTATTGATGTATATGAAGGTCCCACTGAGAGGTAGAGGCCAACTCGCCAGGAATGTTGTCAAATATTAGTGCCGAGATGTTAGGTTGGGTTAGGTTAGGTAATATTACGTTATTGATGTATATAAACGTCCCACGGAAACATAGAGGCCAACAAGCCAGGAATGTTGTCAAATACTACCGCCGAGATGTTACGTTGGTTTAGGTTAGGTTAAATTAAGATATTGATGTATATGAAGGTCACACGGAGAGGTAGAGGCCAACTCGCCAGGAATGTTGTCAAATATTAGTGCCGAGATGTTAGGTTGGGTTAGGTTAGGTAATATTAAGTTATTGATGTATATGAAGGTCCCACGGAGAGGTAGAGGCCAACGCGCCAGGAATGTTGTCAAATATTAGTGCCGAGATCTTAGGTTGGGTTAGGTCAGGTAATATTATGTTATTGATGTATATGAAGGTCCCACGGAGACGTAGAGGCCAACTCGCCAGGAATGTTGTCAAATATTCCCGCCGAGATGGTAGGTTGGGCTAGGTTAGGTTATTTTACGTTATTGATGTATATAAACGTCCCACGGAAACACAGAGGCCAACAAGCCAGGAATGTTGTCAAATACTACCGCCGAGATGTTACGTTGGTTTAGGTTAGGTTAAATTCAGATATTGATGTATATGAAGGTCCCACGGAGAGGTACTGGCCAACTCGCCAGCAATGTTGTCAAATATTAGTTCCGAGAGATTGGGTTGGGTTAGGTTAGGTTATATTACGTTATTGATGTATATGAAGGCCCCACGGAGACGTAGAGGCCAACTCGCCAGGAATGTTGTCAAATATTACCGCCGAGATGTTAGGTTGGGTTAGGTTAGATTATATTACGTTATTGATGTATATGAAGGCCGCACGTCGAGGTAGAGGCCAACTCGCCAGGAATGTTGTCAAATATTAGTGGCGAGATGTTAGGTTGGGTTAGGTTAGGTAATATTACGTTATTGATGTATATGAAGGTCCCACGGAGACGTAGAGGCCAACTCGCCAGGAATGTTGTCAAATAATTGCGCCGAGATCTGAGGTTGGGTTAAGTTAGGTAATATTACGTTATTGATGTATATGAAGGCCCCACGGAGACGTAGAGGCCAACTCGCCAGGAATGTTGTCAAATATTACCGCCGATGTGTTAGGTTGGGTTAGGTTAGGTTATACTACGTTATTGATGTATATGAAGGCCCCACGGAGACGTAGAGGCCAACTCGGCAGAAATGTTGTCAAATATTACCGCCGAGATGATAGGTTGGGTTAGGTTAGGTTATATTACGTTATTGATGTATATAAAATTTCCACGGAGACGTAGAGGCCAACTCGCCAGGAATGTTGTCAAATATTCCCGCCGAGATGGTAGGTTGGGTTAGTTTAGGTTATACTACGTTATTGATGTATATGAAGGTCCCACGGAGAGGTAGATGCCAACTCGCCAGGAATGTTGTCAAATATTAGTGCCGAGATTTTAGGTTGGTTTAGCTTAGGTTAAATTACGTTATTGATGTATATGAAGGTCCCACTGAGAGGTAGAGGCCAACTCGCCAGGAATGTTGTCAAATATTAGTGCCGAGATGTTAGGTTGGGTTAAGTTAGGTAAAGTTACGTTATTGATGTATATGAAGGTCCCACGGTGACGTAGCGGCCAACTCGCCAGGAATGTTGTCAAATATTACAGCCGATGTGTTAGGTTGGGTTAGATTAGGTTATACTACGTTATTGATGTATATGAAGGCCCCACGGAGACGTAGAGGCCAACTCGGCAGGAATGTTGTCAAATATTACCGCCGAGATGATAGGTTGGCTTAGGTTAGGTTATATTACGTTATTGATGTATATAAAATTCCCACGGAGACGTAGAGGCCAACTCGCCAGGAATGTTGTCAAATATTAGTGCCGAGATGTTAGGTTGGATTAGGTTAGGTTATATTACGTTATTGATGTATATAAAGGCCCCGCGGAGACGTAGAGGCCAACCCGCCAGGAATGTTGTCAAATAATAGCGCCGAAAGGTTAGGTTGGGTTAGGTTATGTTATATTACGTTATTGATGTATATGAAGGTCCCACGGAGACGTAGAGGCCAACTCGCCAGGAATGTTGTCAAATAATAGCGCCGAGATCTTAGGTTGGGTTAAGTTAGGGAATATTACGTTATTGATGTATATGAAGGTCCCACGGTGACGTAGAGGCCAACTCGCCAGGAATGTTGTCAAATATTACCGCCGATGTGTTAGGTTGGGTTAGGTTAGGTTATACTACGTTATTGATGTATATGAAGGCCCCACGGAGACGTAGAGGCCAACTCGGCAGAAATGTTGTCAAATATTACCGCCGAGATGATAGGTTGTGTTAGGTTAGGTTATATTACGTTATTGATGTATATAAAATTCCCACGGAGACGTAGAGGCCAACTCGCCAGGAATGTTGTCAAATAATAGCGCCGAGATCTTACGTTGGGTTAGGTCAGGTAATATTATATTATTGATGTATATGAAGGTCCCACGGAGACGTAGACGCCAACTCGCCCGGAATGTTGTCAAATATTCCCGCCGAGATGGTAGGTTGGGCTAGGTTAGGTTATTTTACGTTATTGATGTATATAAACGTCCCACGGAAACATAGAGGCCAACAAGCCAGGAATGTTGTCAAATACTACCACCGAGATGTTACGTTGGTTTAGGTTAGGTTAAATTCAGATATTGATGTATATGAAGGTCCCACGGAGAGGTAGAGGCCAACTCGCCAGGAATGTTGTCAAATATTAGTGCCGAGATGTTAGGTTGGATTAGGTTAGGTTATATTACGTTATTGATGTATATAAAAGCCCCACGGAGACGTAGAGGCCAACTCGCCAGGAATGTTGTCAAATATTAGTTCCGAGAGATTGGGTTGGGTTAGGTTAGGTTATATTACGTTATTGATGTATATAAATGCCCCACGGAGACGTAGAGGCCAACTCGCCAGGAATGTTGTCAAATATTAGTTCCGAGAGATTGGGTTGGGTTAGGTTAGGTTATATTACGTTATTGATGTATATAAAGGCCCCGCGGAGACGTAGAGGCCAACCCGCCAGAAATGTTGTCAAATAATAGCGCCGAAAGGTTAGGTTGGGTTAGTTTAGGTTATATTACGTTATTGATGTATATGAAGGTCCCACGGAGAGGTAGATGTCAACTCGCCAGGAATGTTGTCAAATATTAGTGCCGAGATGTTAGGTTGGTTTAGGTTAGGTTAAATTACGTTATTGATGTATATGAAGGTCCCACTGAGAGGTAGAGGCCAACTCGCCAGGAATGTTGTCAAATATTAGTGCCGAGATGTTAGGTTGGGTTAAGTTAGGTAATATTACGTTATTGATGTATATGAAGGTCCCACTGAGAGGTAGAGGCCAACTCGCCAGGAATGTTGTCAAATATTAGTGCCGAGATGTTAGGTTGGGTTAGGTTAGGTAATATTACGTTATTGATGTATATAAACGTCCCACGGAAACATAGAGGCCAACAAGCCAGGAATGTTGTCAAATACTACCGCCGAGATGTTACGTTGGTTTAGGTTAGGTTAAATTAAGATATTGATGTATATGAAGGTCACACGGAGAGGTAGAGGCCAACTCGCCAGGAATGTTGTCAAATATTAGTGCCGAGATGTTAGGTTGGGTTAGGTTAGGTAATATTAAGTTATTGATGTATATGAAGGTCCCACGGTGACGTAGAGGCCAACTCGCCAGGAATGTTGTCAAATATTAGTGCCGAGAGATTGGGTTGGGTTAGGTTAGGTTATATTACGTTATTGATGTATATAAAGGCCCCGCGGAGACGTAGAGGCCAACCCGCCAGAAATGTTGTCAAATAATAGCGCCGAAAGGTTAGGTTGGGTTAGTTTAGGTTATATTACGTTATTGATGTATATGAAGGTCCCACGGAGAGGTAGATGTCAACTCGCCAGGAATGTTGTCAAATATTAGTGCCGAGATTTTAGGTTGGTTTAGGTTAGGTTAAATTACGTTATTGATGTATATGAAGGTCCCACTGAGAGGTAGAGGCCAACTCGCCAGGAATGTTGTCAAATATTAGTGCCGAGATGTTAGGTTGGGTTAAGTTAGGTAAAGTTACGTTATTGATGTATATGAAGGTCCCACGGTGACGTAGCGGCCAACTCGCCAGGAATGTTGTCAAATATTACAGCCGATGTGTTAGGTTGGGTTAGGTTAGGTTATACTACGTTATTGATGTATATGAAGGCCCCACGGAGACGTAGAGGCCAACTCGGCAGGAATGTTGTCAAATATTACCGCCGAGATGATAGGTTGGCTTAGGTTAGGTTATATTACGTTATTGATGTATATAAAATTCCCACGGAGACGTAGAGGCCAACTCGCCAGGAATGTTGTCAAATATTAGTGCCGAGATGTTAGGTTGGATTAGGTTAGGTTATATTACGTTATTGATGTATATAAAGGCCCCGCGGAGACGTAGAGGCCAACCCGCCAGGAATGTTGTCAAATAATAGCGCCGAAAGGTTAGGTTGGGTTAGGTTATGTTATATTACGTTATTGATGTATATGAAGGTCCCACGGAGACGTAGAGGCCAACTCGCCAGGAATGTTGTCAAATAATAGCGCCGAGATCTTAGGTTGGGTTAAGTTAGGTAATATTACGTTATTGATGTATATGAAGGTCCCACGGTGACGTAGAGGCCAACTCGCCAGGAATGTTGTCAAATATTACCGCCGATGTGTTAGGTTGGGTTAGGTTAGGTTATACTACGTTATTGATGTATATGAAGGCCCCACGGAGACGTAGAGGCCAACTCGGCAGAAATGTTGTCAAATATTACCGCCGAGATGATAGGTTGGGTTAGGTTAGGTTATATTACGTTATTGATGTATATAAAATTCCCACGGAGACGTAGAGGCCAACTCGCCAGGAATGTTGTCAAATAATAGCGCCGAGATCTTACGTTGGGTTAGGTCAGGTAATATTATGTTATTGATGTATATGAAGGTCCCACGGAGACGTAGACGCCAACTCGCCCGGAATGTTGTCAAATATTCCCGCCGAGATGGTAGGTTGGGCTAGGTTAGGTTATTTTACGTTATTGATGTATATAAACGTCCCACGGAAACATAGAGGCCAACAAGCCAGGAATGTTGTCAAATACTACCACCGAGATGTTACGTTGGTTTAGGTTAGGTTAAATTCAGATATTGATGTATATGAAGGTCCCACGGAGAGGTAGAGGCCAACTCGCCAGGAATGTTGTCAAATATTAGTGCCGAGATGTTAGGTTGGATTAGGTTAGGTTATATTACGTTATTGATGTATATAAAAGCCCCACGGAGACGTAGAGGCCAACTCGCCAGGAATGTTGTCAAATATTAGTTCCGAGAGATTGGGTTGGGTTAGGTTAGGTTATATTACGTTATTGATGTATATAAATGCCCCACGGAGACGTAGAGGCCAACTCGCCAGGAATGTTGTCAAATATTAGTTCCGAGAGATTGGGTTGGGTTAGGTTAGGTTATATTACGTTATTGATGTATATAAAGGCCCCGCGGAGACGTAGAGGCCAACCCGCCAGAAATGTTGTCAAATAATAGCGCCGAAAGGTTAGGTTGGGTTAGTTTAGGTTATATTACGTTATTGATGTATATGAAGGTCCCACGGAGAGGTAGATGTCAACTCGCCAGGAATGTTGTCAAATATTAGTGCCGAGATTTTAGGTTGGTTTAGGTTAGGTTAAATTACGTTATTGATGTATATGAAGGTCCCACTGAGAGGTAGAGGCCAACTCGCCAGGAATGTTGTCAAATATTAGTGCCGAGATGTTAGGTTGGGTTAAGTTAGGTAATATTACGTTATTGATGTATATGAAGGTCCCACTGAGAGGTAGAGGCCAACTCGCCAGGAATGTTGTCAAATATTAGTGCCGAGATGTTAGGTTGGGTTAGGTTAGGTAATATTACGTTATTGATGTATATAAACGTCCCACGGAAACATAGAGGCCAACAAGCCAGGAATGTTGTCAAATACTACCGCCGAGATGTTACGTTGGTTTAGGTTAGGTTAAATTAAGATATTGATGTATATGAAGGTCACACGGAGAGGTAGAGGCCAACTCGCCAGGAATGTTGTCAAATATTAGTGCCGAGATGTTAGGTTGGGTTAGGTTAGGTAATATTAAGTTATTGATGTATATGAAGGTCCCACGGTGACGTAGAGGCCAACTCGCCAGGAATGTTGTCAAATATTAGTGCCGAGAGATTGGGTTGGGTTAGGTTAGGTTATATTACGTTATTGATGTATATAAAGGCCCCGCGGAGACGTAGAGGCCAACCCGCCAGAAATGTTGTCAAATAATAGCGCCGAAAGGTTAGGTTGGGTTAGTTTAGGTTATATTACGTTATTGATGTATATGAAGGTCCCACGGAGAGGTAGATGTCAACTCGCCAGGAATGTTGTCAAATATTAGTGCCGAGATTTTAGGTTGGTTTAGGTTAGGTTAAATTACGTTATTGATGTATATGAAGGTCCCACTGAGAGGTAGAGGCCAACTCGCCAGGAATGTTGTCAAATATTAGTGCCGAGATGTTAGGTTGGGTTAAGTTAGGTAATATTACGTTATTGATGTATATGAAGGTCCCACTGAGAGGTAGAGGCCAACTCGTCAGGAATGTTGTCAAATATTAGTGCCGAGATGTTAGGTTGGGTTAGGTTAGGTAATATTACGTTATTGATGTATATGAAGGTCCCACGGAGACGTAGAGGCCAACTCGCCAGGAATGTTGTCAAATAATAGCGCCGAGATCTGAGGTTGGGTTAAGTTAGGTAATATTACGTTATTGATGTATATGAAGGTCCCACGGTGACGTAGAGGCCAACTCGCCAGGAATGTTGTCAAATATTACCGCCGATGTGTTAGGTTGGGTTAGGTTAGGTTATACTACGTTATTGATGTATATGAAGGCCCCACGGAGACGTAGAGGCCAACTCGGCAGAAATGTTGTCAAATATTACCGCCGAGATGATAGGTTGGGTTAGGTTAGGTTATATTACGTTATTGATGTATATAAAATTCCCACGGAGACGTACAGGCCAACTCGCCAGGAATGTTGTCAAATAATAGCGCCGAGATCTTAGGTTGGGTTAGGTCAGGTAATATTATGTTATTGATGTATATGAAGGTCCCACGGAGACGTAGAGGCCAACTCGCCAGGAATGTTGTCAAATATTCCCGCCGAGGTGGTAGGTTGGGCTAGGTTAGGTTATATTACGTTATTGATGTATATAAACGTCCCACGGAAACATAGAGGCCAACAAGCCAGGAATGTTGTCAAATACTACCGCCGAGATGTTACGTTGGTTTAGGTTAGGTTAAATTAAGATATTGATGTATATGAAGGTCACACGGAGAGGTAGAGGCCAACTCGCCAGGAATGTTGTCAAATATTAGTGCCGAGATGTTAGGTTGGGTTAGGTTAGGTAATATTAAGTTATTGATGTATATGAAGGTCCCACGGTGACGTAGAGGCCAACTCGCCAGGAATGTTTTCAAATATTAGTGCCGAGATGTTAGGTTGGATTAGGTTAGGTTATATTACGTTATTGATGTATATAAAAGCCCCACGGAGACGTAGAGGCCAACTCGCCAGGAATGTTGTCAAATATTAGTGCCGAGAGATTGGGTTGGGTTAGGTTAGGTTATATTACGTTATTGATGTATATAAAGGCCCCGCGGAGACGTAGAGGCCAACCCGCCAGAAATGTTGTCAAATAATAGCGCCGAAAGGTTAGGTTGGGTTAGTTTAGGTTATATTACGTTATTGATGTATATGAAGGTCCCACGGAGAGGTAGATGTCAACTCGCCAGGAATGTTGTCAAATATTAGTGCCGAGATTTTAGGTTGGTTTAGGTTAGGTTAAATTACGTTATTGATGTATATGAAGGTCCCACTGAGAGGTAGAGGCCAACTCGCCAGGAATGTTGTCAAATATTAGTGCCGAGATGTTAGGTTGGGTTAAGTTAGGTAAAGTTACGTTATTGATGTATATGAAGGTCCCACGGTGACGTAGCGGCCAACTCGCCAGGAATGTTGTCAAATATTACAGCCGATGTGTTAGGTTGGGTTAGGTTAGGTTATACTACGTTATTGATGTATATGAAGGCCCCACGGAGACGTAGAGGCCAACTCGGCAGGAATGTTGTCAAATATTACCGCCGAGATGATAGGTTGGCTTAGGTTAGGTTATATTACGTTATTGATGTATATAAAATTCCCACGGAGACGTAGAGGCCAACTCGCCAGGAATGTTGTCAAATATTAGTGCCGAGATGTTAGGTTGGATTAGGTTAGGTTATATTACGTTATTGATGTATATAAAGGCCCCGCGGAGACGTAGAGGCCAACCCGCCAGGAATGTTGTCAAATAATAGCGCCGAAAGGTTAGGTTGGGTTAGGTTATGTTATATTACGTTATTGATGTATATGAAGGTCCCACGGAGACGTAGAGGCCAACTCGCCAGGAATGTTGTCAAATAATAGCGCCGAGATCTTAGGTTGGGTTAAGTTAGGTAATATTACGTTATTGATGTATATGAAGGTCCCACGGTGACGTAGAGGCCAACTCGCCAGGAATGTTGTCAAATATTACCGCCGATGTGTTAGGTTGGGTTAGGTTAGGTTATACTACGTTATTGATGTATATGAAGGCCCCACGGAGACGTAGAGGCCAACTCGGCAGAAATGTTGTCAAATATTACCGCCGAGATGATAGGTTGGGTTAGGTTAGGTTATATTACGTTATTGATGTATATAAAATTCCCACGGAGACGTAGAGGCCAACTCGCCAGGAATGTTGTCAAATAATAGCGCCGAGATCTTACGTTGGGTTAGGTCAGGTAATATTATGTTATTGATGTATATGAAGGTCCCACGGAGACGTAGACGCCAACTCGCCCGGAATGTTGTCAAATATTCCCGCCGAGATGGTAGGTTGGGCTAGGTTAGGTTATTTTACGTTATTGATGTATATAAACGTCCCACGGAAACATAGAGGCCAACAAGCCAGGAATGTTGTCAAATACTACCACCGAGATGTTACGTTGGTTTAGGTTAGGTTAAATTCAGATATTGATGTATATGAAGGTCCCACGGAGAGGTAGAGGCCAACTCGCCAGGAATGTTGTCAAATATTAGTGCCGAGATGTTAGGTTGGATTAGGTTAGGTTATATTACGTTATTGATGTATATAAAAGCCCCACGGAGACGTAGAGGCCAACTCGCCAGGAATGTTGTCAAATATTAGTTCCGAGAGATTGGGTTGGGTTAGGTTAGGTTATATTACGTTATTGATGTATATAAATGCCCCACGGAGACGTAGAGGCCAACTCGCCAGGAATGTTGTCAAATATTAGTTCCGAGAGATTGGGTTGGGTTAGGTTAGGTTATATTACGTTATTGATGTATATAAAGGCCCCGCGGAGACGTAGAGGCCAACCCGCCAGAAATGTTGTCAAATAATAGCGCCGAAAGGTTAGGTTGGGTTAGTTTAGGTTATATTACGTTATTGATGTATATGAAGGTCCCACGGAGAGGTAGATGTCAACTCGCCAGGAATGTTGTCAAATATTAGTGCCGAGATTTTAGGTTGGTTTAGGTTAGGTTAAATTACGTTATTGATGTATATGAAGGTCCCACTGAGAGGTAGAGGCCAACTCGCCAGGAATGTTGTCAAATATTAGTGCCGAGATGTTAGGTTGGGTTAAGTTAGGTAATATTACGTTATTGATGTATATGAAGGTCCCACTGAGAGGTAGAGGCCAACTCGCCAGGAATGTTGTCAAATATTAGTGCCGAGATGTTAGGTTGGGTTAGGTTAGGTAATATTACGTTATTGATGTATATAAACGTCCCACGGAAACATAGAGGCCAACAAGCCAGGAATGTTGTCAAATACTACCGCCGAGATGTTACGTTGGTTTAGGTTAGGTTAAATTAAGATATTGATGTATATGAAGGTCACACGGAGAGGTAGAGGCCAACTCGCCAGGAATGTTGTCAAATATTAGTGCCGAGATGTTAGGTTGGGTTAGGTTAGGTAATATTAAGTTATTGATGTATATGAAGGTCCCACGGTGACGTAGAGGCCAACTCGCCAGGAATGTTGTCAAATATTAGTGCCGAGAGATTGGGTTGGGTTAGGTTAGGTTATATTACGTTATTGATGTATATAAAGGCCCCGCGGAGACGTAGAGGCCAACCCGCCAGAAATGTTGTCAAATAATAGCGCCGAAAGGTTAGGTTGGGTTAGTTTAGGTTATATTACGTTATTGATGTATATGAAGGTCCCACGGAGAGGTAGATGTCAACTCGCCAGGAATGTTGTCAAATATTAGTGCCGAGGTTTTAGGTTGGTTTAGGTTAGGTTAAATTACGTTATTGATGTATATGAAGGTCCCACTGAGAGGTAGAGGCCAACTCGCCAGGAATGTTGTCAAATATTAGTGCCGAGATGTTAGGTTGGGTTAAGTTAGGTAATATTACGTTATTGATGTATATGAAGGTCCCACTGAGAGGTAGAGGCCAACTCGCCAGGAATGTTGTCAAATATTAGTGCCGAGATGTTAGGTTGGGTTAGGTTAGGTAATATTACGTTATTGATGTATATGAAGGTCCCACGGAGACGTAGAGGCCAACTCGCCAGGAATGTTGTCAAATAATAGCGCCGAGATCTGAGGTTGGGTTAAGTTAGGTAATATTACGTTATTGATGTATATGAAGGTCCCACGGTGACGTAGAGGCCAACTCGCCAGGAATGTTGTCAAATATTACCGCCGATGTGTTAGGTTGGGTTAGGTTAGGTTATACTACGTTATTGATGTATATGAAGGCCCCACGGAGACGTAGAGGCCAACTCGGCAGAAATGTTGTCAAATATTACCGCCGAGATGATAGGTTGGGTTAGGTTAGGTTATATTACGTTATTGATGTATATAAAATTCCCACGGAGACGTACAGGCCAACTCGCCAGGAATGTTGTCAAATAATAGCGCCGAGATCTTAGGTTGGGTTAGGTCAGGTAATATTATGTTATTGATGTATATGAAGGTCCCACGGAGACGTAGAGGCCAACTCGCCAGGAATGTTGTCAAATATTCCCGCCGAGGTGGTAGGTTGGGCTAGGTTAGGTTATATTACGTTATTGATGTATATAAACGTCCCACGGAAACATAGAGGCCAACAAGCCAGGAATGTTGTCAAATACTACCGCCGAGATGTTACGTTGGTTTAGGTTAGGTTAAATTAAGATATTGATGTATATGAAGGTCACACGGAGAGGTAGAGGCCAACTCGCCAGGAATGTTGTCAAATATTAGTGCCGAGATGTTAGGTTGGGTTAGGTTAGGTAATATTAAGTTATTGATGTATATGAAGGTCCCACGGTGACGTAGAGGCCAACTCGCCAGGAATGTTTTCAAATATTAGTGCCGAGATGTTAGGTTGGATTAGGTTAGGTTATATTACGTTATTGATGTATATAAAAGCCCCACGGAGACGTAGAGGCCAACTCGCCAGGAATGTTGTCCAATATTAGTTCCGAGAGATTGGATTGGGTTAGGTTAGGTTATATGACGTTATTGATGTATATAAAGGCCCCGCGGAGACGTAGATGCCAACCCGCCAGGAATTTTGTCAAATAATAGCGCCGAAAGGTTAGGTTGGGTTAATTTAGGTTATATTACGTTATTGATGTATATGAAGGTCCCACGGAGAGGTAGAGGCCAACTCGCCAGGAATGTTGTCTAATATTAGTGCCGAGATTTTAGGTTGGTTTAGGTTAGGTTAAATTACGTTATTGATGTATATGAAGGTCCCACTGAGAGGTAGAGGCCAAGTCGCTAGGAATGTTGTCAAATATTAGTGCCGAGATGTTAGGTTAGGTTAAGTTAGGTAATATTACGTTATTGATGTATATGAAGGTCCCACGGTGACGTAGAGGCCAACTCGCCAGGAATGTTGTCAAATATTACCGCCGATGTGTTAGGTTGGGTTAGGTTAGGTTATACTACGTTATTGATGTATATGAAGGCCCCACGGAGACGTAGAGGCCAACTCGGCAGAAATGTTGTCAAATATTACCGCCGAGATGATAGGTTGGGTTAGGTTAGGTTATATTACGTTATTGATGTATATAAAATTCCCACGGAGACGTAGAGGCCAACTCGCCAGGGATGTTGTCAAATATTAGTGCCGAGATGTTAGATTGGATTAGGTTAGGTTATATTACGTTATTGATGTATATAAAAGCCCCACGGAGACGTTGAGGCCAACTCGCCAGGAATGTTGTCAAATATTAGTTCCGAGAGATTGGGTTGGGTTAGGTTAGGTTATATTACGTTATTGATGTATATAAAGGCCCCGCGGAGGCGTAGAGGCCAACCCGCCAGGAATGTTGTCAAATAATAGCGCCGAAATGTTAGGTTGGGTTAGTTTAGGTTATATTACGTTATTGATGTATATGAAGGTCCCACGGAGAGGTAGATGCCAACTCGCCAGGAATGTTGTCAAATATTAGTGCCGAGATTTTAGGTTGGTTTAGGTTAGGTTAAATTACGTTATTGATGTATATGAAGGTCCCACTGAGAGGTAGAGGCCAACTCGCCAGGAATGTTGTCAAATATTAGTGCCGAGATGTTAGGTTGGGTTAAGTTAGGTAAAGTTACGTTATTGATGTATATGAAGGTCCCACGGTGACGTAGTGGACAACTCGCCAGGAATGTTGTCAAATATTACAGCCGATGTGTTAGGTTGGGTTAGGTTAGGTTATACTACGTTATTGATGTATATGAAGGCCCCACGGAGACGTAGAGGCTAACTCGGCAGAAATGTTGTCAAATATTACCGCCGAGATGATAGGTTGGGTTAGGTTAGGTTATATTACGTTATTGATGTATATAAAATTCCCACGGAGACGTAGAGGCCAACTCGCCAGGAATGTTGTCAAATATTAGTGCCGAGATGTTAGGTTGGATTAGGTTAGGTTAAATTAAGATTTTGATGTATATGAAGGTCCCACGGAGAGGTAGAGGCCAACGCGCCAGGAATGTTGTCAAATATTAGTGCCGAGATGTTAGGTTGGGTTAGGTTAGGTAATATTAAGTTATTGATGTATATGAAGGTCCCACGGTGACGTAGAGGCCAACTCGCCAGGAATGTTGTCAAATATTAGTGCCGAGATGTTAGGTTGGATTAGGTTAGGTTATATTACGTTATTGATGTATATAAAAGCCCCACGGAGACGTAGAGGCCAACTCGCCAGGAATGTTGTCAAATATTAGTTCCGAGAGATTGGGTTGGGTTAGGTTAGGTTATATTACGTTATTGATGTATAGAAAGGCCCCGCGGAGACGTAGAGGCCAACCCGCCAGGAATGTTGTCAAATAATAGCGCCGAAATGTTAGGTTGGGTTAAGTTAGGTAAAGTTACGTTATTGATGTATATGAAGGTCCCACGGTGACGTAGTGGCCAACTCGCCAGGAATGTTGTCAAATATTACCGCCGATGTGTTAGGTTGGGTTAGGTTAGGTTATACTACGTTATTGATGTATATGAAGGCCCCACGGAGACGCAGAGGCCAACTCGGCAGAAATGTTGTCAAATAATAGCGCCGAAATGTTAGGTTGGGTTAAGTTAGGTAAAGTTACGTTATTGATGTATATGAAGGTCCCACGGTGACGTAGTGGCCAACTCGCCAGGAATGTTGTCAAATATTACCGCCGATGTGTTAGGTTGGGTTAGGTTAGGTTATACTACGTTATTGATGTATATGAAGGCCCCACGGAGACGTAGAGGCCAACTCGGCAGTAATGTTGTCAAATATTACCGCCGAGATGATAGGTTGGATTAGGTTAGGTTATATTACGTTATTGATGTATATAAAGGCCCCACGGAGACGTAGAGGCCAACCCGCCAGGAATGTTGTCAAATAATAGCGCCGAAAGGTTAGGTTGGGTTAGTTTAGGTTATATTATGTTATTGATATATGTGAAGGTCCCACGGAGACGTAGAGGCCAACTCGCCAGGAATGTTGTCAAATATTACCGCCGAGATGATAGGTTGGGTTAGGTTAGGTTATATTACGTTATTGATGTATATAAAATTCCCACGGAGACGTAGAGGCCAACTCGCCAGGAATGTTGTCAAATATTAGTGCCGAGATGTTAGGTTGGATTAGGTTAGGTTAAATTAAGATTTTGATGTATATGAAGGTCCCACGGAGAGGTAGAGGCCAACGCGCCAGGAATGTTGTCAAATATTAGTGCCGAGATGTTAGGTTGGGTTAGGTTAGGTAATATTAAGTTATTGATGTATATGAAGGTCCCACGGTGACGTAGAGGCCAACTCGCCAGGAATGTTGTCAAATATTAGTGCCGAGATGTTAGGTTGGATTAGGTTAGGTTATATTACGTTATTGGTGTATATAAAAGCCCCACGGAGACGTAGAGGCCAACTCGCCAGGAATGTTGTCAAATATTAGTTCCGAGAGATTGGGTTGGGTTAGGTTAGGTTATATTACGTTATTGATGTATAGAAAGGCCCCGCGGAGACGTAGAGGCCAACCCGCCAGGAATGTTGTCAAATAATAGCGCCGAAATGTTAGGTTGGGTTAAGTTAGGTAAAGTTACGTTATTGATGTATATGAAGGTCCCACGGTGACGTAGTGGCCAACTCGCCAGGAATGTTGTCAAATATTACCGCCGATGTGTTAGGTTGGGTTAGGTTAGATTATACTACGTTATTGATGTATATGAAGGCCCCACGGAGACGCAGAGGCCAACTCGGCAGAAATGTTGTCAAATAATAGCGCCGAAATGTTAGGTTGGGTTAAGTTAGGTAAAGTTACGTTATTGATGTATATGAAGGTCCCACGGTGACGTAGTGGCCAACTCGCCAGGAATGTTGTCAAATATTACCGCCGATGTGTTAGGTTGGGTTAGGTTAGGTTATACTACGTTATTGATGTATATGAAGGCCCCACGGAGACGTAGAGGCCAACTCGGCAGAAATGTTGTCAAATATTAGCGCCGAGATGATAGGTTGGGTTAGGTTAGGTTATATTACGTTATTGATGTATATAAAATTCCCACGGAGACGTAGAGGCCAACTCGCCAGGAATGTTTTCAAATATTAGTGCCGAGATGTTAGGTTGGATTAGGTTAGGTTATATTACGTTATTGATGTATATAAAGGCCCCGCGGAGACGTAGAGGCCAACCCGCCAGGAATGTTGTCAAATAATAGCGCCGAAAGGTTAGGTTGGGTTAGTTTAGGTTATATTATGTTATTGATATATGTGAAGGTCCCACGGAGACGTAGAGGCCAACTCGCCAGGAATGTTGTCAAATATTACCGCCGAGATGTTAGGTTGGGTAAGGTTAGGTTATATTACGTTATTGATGTATATGAAGGCCCCACGGAGACGTAGAGGCCAACTGGCCAGGAATGTTGTCAAATATTACCGCCGAGATGATAGGTTGGGTTAGGTTAGATTATATTACGTTATTGATGTATATGAAGGCCGCACGGAGAGGTAGAGGCCAACTCGCCAGGAATGTTGTCAAATATTAGTGCCGAGATGTTAGGTTGGGTTAGGTTAGGTAATATTACGTTATTGATGTATATGAAGGTCCCACGGAGACGTAGAGGCCAACTCGCCAGGAATGTTGTCTAATAATAGCGCCGAGATCTTAGGTTGGGTTAGGTCAGGTAATATTATGTTATTGATGTATATGAAGGTCCCACGGAGACGCAGAGGCCAACTCGCCAGGAATGTTGTCAAATATTACCGCCGAGATGTTAGGTTGGGTTAGGTTAGGTTATATTACGTTATTGATGTATATGAAGGTCCCACGGAGACGTAGAGGCCAACTCGCCAGGAATGTTGTCAAATATTCCGGCCGAGATGATAGGTTGGGCTAGGTTAGGTTATATTACGTTATTGATGTATATAAAGGTCCCACGGAAACATAGAGGCCAACAAGCCAGGAATGTTGTCAAATACTACCGCCGAGATGTTACGTTGGTTTAGGTTAGGTTAAATTAAGATATTGATGTATATGAAGGTCCCACGGAGAGGTAGAGGCCAACTCGCCAGGAATGTTGTCAAATATTAGTGCCGAGATGTTAGGTTGGGTTAGGTTAGTTAATATTAAGTTATTGATGTATATGAAGGTCCCACGGTGACGTAGAGGCCAACTCGCCAGGAATGTTGTCAAATATTAGTGCCGAGATGTTAGGTTGGATTAGGTTAGGTTATATTACGTTATTGATGTGTATAAAAGCCCCACGGAGACGTAGAGGCCAACTCGCCAGGAATGTTGTCAAATATTAGTTCCGAGAGATTGGGTTGGGTTAGGTTAGGTTATATTACGTTATTGATGTATATAAAGGCCCCGCGGAGGCGTAGAGGCCAACCAGCCAGGAATTTTGTCAAATAATAGCGCCGAAATGTTAGGTTGGGTTAGTTTAGGTTATATTACGTTATTGATGTATATGAAGGTCCCACGGAGAGGTAGATGCCAACTCGCCAGGAATGTTGTCAAATATTAGTGCCGAGATTTTAGGTTGGTTTAGGTTAGGTTAAATTACGTTATTGATGTATATGAAGGTCCCACTGAGAGGTAGAGGCCAACTCGCCAGGAATGTTGTCAAATATTAGTGCCGAGATGTTAGGTTGGGTTAAGTTAGGTAAAGTTACGTTATTGAGGTATATGAAGGTCCCACGGTGACGTAGTGGACAACTCGCCAGGAATGTTGTCAAATATTAGTGCCGAGATGTTAGGTTGGATTAGGTTAGGTTATATTACGTTATTGATGTACATAAAAGCCCCACGGAGACGTAGAGGCCAACTCGCCAGGAATGTTGTCAAATATTAGTTCCGAGAGATTGGGTTGGATTAGGTTAGGTTATATTACGTTATTGATGTATAGAAAGGCCCCGCGGAGACGTAGAGGCCAACCCGCCAGGAATGTTGTCAAATAATAGCGCCGAAATGTTAGGTTGGGTTAAGTTAGGTAAAGTTACGTTATTGATGTATATGAAGGTCCCACGGTGACGTAGTGGCCAACTCGCCAGGAATGTTGTCAAATATTACCGCCGATGTGTTAGGTTGGGTTAGGTTAGGTTATACTACGTTATTGATGTATATGAAGGCCCCACGGAGACGTAGAGGCCAACTCGGCAGAAATGTTGTCAAATATTACCGCCGAGATGATAGGTTGGGTTAGGTTAGGTTATATTACGTTATTGATGTATATAAAATTCCCACGGAGACGTAGAGGCCAACTCGCCAGGAATGTTGTCAAATATTAGTGCCGAGATGTTAGGATGGATTAGGTTAGGTTATATTACGTTATTGATGTATTAAAGGCCCCGCGGAGACGTAGAGGCCAACCCGCCAGGAATGTTGTCAAATAATAGCGCCGAAAGGTTAGGTTGGGTTAGTTTAGGTTATATTATGTTATTGATATATGTGAAGGTCCCACGGAGACGTAGAGGCCAACTCGCCAGGAATGTTGTCAAATATTACCGCCGAGATGTTAGGTTGGGTTAGGTTAGGTTATATTACGTTATTGATGTAGATGAAGGCCCCACGGAGACGTAGAGGCCAACTCGCCAGGAATGTTGTCAAATATTCCCGCCGAGATGATAGGTTGGGCTAGGTTAGGTTATATTACGTTATTGATGTATATAAAATTCCCACGGAGACGTAGAGGCCAACTCGCCAGGAATGTTGTCAAATATTAGTGCCGAGATGTTAGGTTGGATTAGGTTAGGTTATATTACGTTATTGATGTATATAAAGGCCCCGCGGAGACGTAGAGGCCAACCCGCCAGGAATGTTGTCAAATAATAGCGCCGAAAGGTTAGGTTGGGTTAGTTTAGGTTATATTATGTTATTGAAATATGTGAAGGTCCCACGGAGACGTAGAGGCCAACTCGCCAGGAATGTTTTCAAATATTACCGCCGAGATGTTAGGTTGGGTTAGGTTAGGTTATATTACGTTATTGATGTATATGAAGGCCCCACGGAGACGTAGAGGCCAACTCGCCAGGAATGTTGTCAAATATTACCGCCGAGATGTTAGGTTGGGTTAGGTTAGGTTATATTACGTTATTGATGTATATGAAGGTCCCACGGAGACGTAGAGGCCAACTCGCCAGGAATGTTGTCAAATATTAGTTCCGAGAGATTGGGTTGGGTTAGGTTAGGTTATATTACGTTATTGATGTATATAAAGGCCCCGCGGAGACGTAGATGCCAACCCGCCAGGAATTTTGTCAAATAATAGCGCCGAAAGGTTAGGTTGGGTTAATTTGGGTTATATTACGTTATTGATGTATATGAAGGTCCCACGGAGAGGTAGAGGCCAACTCGCCAGGAATGTTTTCTAATATTAGTGCCGAGATTTTAGGTTGGTTTAGGTTAGGTTAAATTACGTTATTGATGTATATG
The DNA here is from genome assembly GCA_963969225.1 of Xylocopa violacea. Lineage (NCBI taxonomy): Eukaryota > Metazoa > Arthropoda > Insecta > Hymenoptera > Apidae > Xylocopa > Xylocopa violacea. Next base: position 1,863,279 of record CAXAJV010000920.1, read on the forward strand.
AAGGTCCCACTGAGAGGTAGAGGCCAAGTCGCTAGGAATGTTGTCAAATATTAGTGCCGAGATGTTAGGTTGGGTTAAGTTAGGTAATATTACGTTATTGATGTATATGAAGGTCCCACGGTGACGTAGAGGCCAACTCGCCAGGAATGTTGTCAAATATTACCGCCGATGTGTTAGGTTGGGTTAGGTTAGGTTATACTACGTTATTGATGTATATGAAGGCTCCACGGAGACGTAGAGGCCAACTCGGCAGAAATGTTGTCAAATATTACCGCCGAGATGATACGTTGGGTTAGGTTAGGTTATATTACGTTATTGATGTATATAAAATTCCCACGGAGACGTAGAGGCCAACTCGCCAGGGATGTTGTCAAATATTAGTGCCGAGATGTTAGGTTGGATTAGGTTAGGTTATATTACGTTATTGATGTATATAAAAGCCCCACGGAGACGTTGAGGCCAACTCGCCAGGAATGTTGTCAAATATTAGTTCCGAGAGATTGGGTTGGGTTAGGTTAGGTTATATTACGTTATTGATGTATATAAAGGCCCCGCGGAGGCGTAGAGGCCAACCCGCCAGGAATATTGTCAAATAATAGCGCCGAAATGTTAGGTTGGGTTAGTTTAGGTTATATTACGTTATTGATGTATATGAAGGTCCCACGGAGAGGTAGATGCCAACTCGCCAGGAATGTTGTCAAATATTAGTGCCGAGATTTTAGGTTGGTTTAGGTTAGGTTAAATTACGTTATTGATGTATATGAAGGTCCCACTGAGAGGTAGAGGCCAACTCGCCAGGAATGTTGTCAAATATTAGTGCCGAGATGTTAGGTTGGGTTAAGCTAGGTAAAGTTACGTTATTGATGTATATGAAGGTCCCACGGTGACGTAGTGGACAACTCGCCAGGAATGTTGTCAAATATTACAGCCGATGTGTTAGGTTGGGTTAGGTTAGGTTATACTACGTTATTGATGTATATGAAGGCCCCACGGAGACGTAGAGGCCAACTCGGCAGAAATGTTGTCAAATATTACCGCCGAGATGATAGGTTGGGTTAGGTTAGGTTATATTACGTTATTGATGTATATAAAATTCCCACGGAGACGTAGAGGCCAACTCGCCAGGAATGTTGTCAAATATTAGTGCCGAGATGTTAGGTTGGATTAGGTTAGGTTAAATTAAGATTTTGATGTATATGAAGGTCCCACGGAGAGGTAGAGGCCAACGCGCCAGGAATGTTGTCAAATATTAGTGCCGAGATGTTAGGTTGGGTTAGGTTAGGTAATATTAAGTTATTGATGTATATGAAGGTCCCACGGTGACGTAGAGGCCAACTCGCCAGGAATGTTGTCAAATATTAGTGCCGAGATGATAGGTTGGATTAGGTTAGGTTATATTACGTTATTGATGTATATAAAAGCCCCACGGAGACGTAGAGGCCAACTCGCCAGGAATGTTGTCAAATATTAGTTCCGAGAGATTGGGTTGGATTAGGTTAGGTTATATTACGTTATTGATGTATAGAAAGGCCCCGCGGAGACGTAGAGGCCAACCCGCCAGGAATGTTGTCAAATAATAGCGCCGAAATGTTAGGTTGGGTTAAGTTAGGTAAAGTTACGTTATTGATGTATATGAAGGTCCCACGGTGACGTAGTGGCCAACTCGCCAGGAATGTTGTCAAATATTACCGCCGATGTGTTAGGTTGGGTTAGGTTAGGTTATACTACGTTATTGATGTATATGAAGGCCCCACGGAGACGTAGAGGCCAACTCGGCAGAAATGTTGTCAAATATTACCGCCGAGATGATAGGTTGGGTTAGGTTAGGTTATATTACGTTATTGATGTATATAAAATTCCCACGGAGACGTAGAGGCCAACTCGCCAGGAATGTTGTCAAATATTAGTGCCGAGATGTTAGGATGGATTAGGTTAGGTTATATTACGTTATTGATGTATTAAAGGCCCCGCGGAGACGTAGAGGCCAACCCGCCAGGAATGTTGTCAAATAATAGCGCCGAAAGGTTAGGTTGGGTTAGTTTAGGTTATATTATGTTATTGATATATGTGAAGGTCCCACGGAGACGTAGAGGCCAACTCGCCAGGAATGTTGTCAAATATTACCGCCGAGATGTTAGGTTGGGTTAGGTTAGGTTATATTACGTTATTGATGTATATGAAGGCCCCACGGAGACGTAGAGGCCAACTCGCCAGGAATGTTGTCAAATATTCCCGCCGAGATGATAGGTTGGGCTAGGTTAGGTTATATTACGTTATTGATGTATATAAAATTCCCACGGAGACGTAGAGGCCAACTCGCCAGGAATGTTGTCAAATATTAGTGCCGAGATGTTAGGTTGGATTAGGTTAGGTTATATTACGTTATTGATGTATATAAAGGCCCCGCGGAGACGTAGAGGCCAACCCGCCAGGAATGTTGTCAAATAATAGCGCCGAAAGGTTAGGTTGGGTTAGTTTAGGTTATATTATGTTATTGATATATGTGAAGGTCCCACGGAGACGTAGAGGCCAACTCGCCAGGAATGTTGTCAAATATTACCGCCGAGATGTTAGGTTGGGTTAGGTTAGGTTATATTACGTTATTGATGTATATGAAGGCCCCACGGAGACGTAGAGGCCAACTCGCCAGGAATGTTGTCAAATATTACCGCCGAGATGATAGGTTGGGTTAGGTTAGGTTATATTACGTTATTGATGTATATGAAGGCCCCACGGAGACGTAGAGGCCAACTCGCCAGGAATGTTGTCAAATATTACCGCCGAGATGTTAGGTTGGGTTAGGTTAGGTTATATTACGTTATTGATGTATATGAAGGTCCCACGGAGACGTAGAGGCCAACTCGCCAGGAATGTTGTCAAATATTAGTTCCGAGAGATTGGGTTGGGTTAGGTTAGGTTATATTACGTTATTGATGTATATAAAGGCCCCGCGGAGACGTAGATGCCAACCCGCCAGGAATTTTGTCAAATAATAGCGCCGAAAGGTTAGGTTGGGTTAATTTAGGTTATATTACGTTATTGATGTATATGAAGGTCCCACGGAGAGGTAGAGGCCAACTCGCCAGGAATGTTGTCTAATATTAGTGCCGAGATTTTAGGTTGGTTTAGGTTAGGTTAAATTACGTTATTGATGTATATGAAGGTCCCACTGAGAGGTAGAGGCCAAGTCGCTAGGAATGTTGTCAAATATTAGTGCCGAGATGTTAGGTTGGGTTAAGTTAGGTAATATTACGTTATTGATGTATATGAAGGTCCCACGGTGACGTAGAGGCCAACTCGCCAGGAATGTTGTCAAATATTACCGCCGATGTGTTAGGTTGGGTTAGGTTAGGTTATACTACGTTATTGATGTATATGAAGGCCCCACGGAGACGTAGAGGCCAACTCGGCAGAAATGTTGTCAAATATTACCGCCGAGATGATAGGTTGGGTTAGGTTAGGTTATATTACGTTATTGATGTATATAAAATTCCCACGGAGACGTAGAGGCCAACTCGCCAGGGATGTTGTCAAATATTAGTGCCGAGATGTTAGGTTGGATTAGGTTAGGTTATATTACGTTATTGATGTATATAAAAGCCCCACGGAGACGTTGAGGCCAACTCGCCAGGAATGTTGTCAAATATTAGTTCCGAGAGATTGGGTTGGGTTAGGTTAGGTTATATTACGTTATTGATGTATATAAAGGCCCCGCGGAGGCGTAGAGGCCAACCCGCCAGGAATGTTGTCAAATAATAGCGCCGAAATGTTAGGTTGGGTTAGTTTAGGTTATATTACGTTATTGATGTATATGAAGGTCCCACGGAGAGGTAGATGCCAACTCGCCAGGAATGTTGTCAAATATTAGTGCCGAGATTTTAGGTTAGTTTAGGTTAGGTTAAATTACGTTATTGATGTATATGAAGGTCCCACTGAGACGTAGAGGCCAACTGGCCAGGAATGTTGTCAAATATTACCGCCGAGATGATAGGTTGGGTTAGGTTAGATTATATTACGTTATTGATGTATATGAAGGCCGCACGGAGAGGTAGAGGCCAACTCGCCAGGAATGTTGTCAAATATTAGTGCCGAGATGTTAGGTTGGGTTAGGTTAGGTAATATTACGTTATTGATGTATATGAAGGTCCCACGGAGACGTAGAGGCCAACTCGCCAGGAATGTTGTCAAATAATAGCGCCGAGATGTTAGGTTGGGTTAGGTTAGGTTATATTACGTTATTGATGTATATGAAGGCCCCACGGAGACGTAGAGACCAACTCGCCAGGAATGTTGTCAAATATTACCGCCGAGATGTTAGGTTGGGTTAGGTTAGGTTATATTACGTTATTGATGTATATGAAGGTCCCACGGAGACGTAGAGGCCAACTCGCCAGGAATGTTGTCAAATATTCCCGCCGAGATGATAGGTTGGGCTAGGTTAGGTTATATTACGTTATTGATGTATATAAAGGTCCCACGGAAACATAGAGGCCAACAAGCCAGGAATGTTGTCAAATACTACCGCCGAGTTGTTACGTTGGTTTAGGTTAGGTTAAATTAAGATTTTGATGTATATGAAGGTCCCACGGAGAGGTAGAGGCCAACGCGCCAGGAATGTTGTCAAATATTAGTGCCGAGATGTTAGGTTGGGTTAGGTCAGGTAATATTAAGTTATTGATGTATATGAAGGTCCCACGGTGACGTAGTGGCCAACTCGCCAGGAATGTTGTCAAATATTACCGCCGAGATGATAGGTTGGGTTAGGTTAGGTTATATTACGTTATTGATGTATATGAAGGCCCCACGGAGACGTAGAGGCCAACTCGCCAGGAATGTTGTCAAATATTACCGCCGAGATGTTAGGTTGGGTTAGGTTAGGTTATATTACGTTATTGATGTATATGAAGGCCCCACGGAGACGTAGAGGCCAACTCGCCAGGAATGTTGTCAAATATTACCGCCGAGATGTTAGGTTGGGTTAGGTTAGGTTATATTACGTTATTGATGTATATGAAGGTCCCACGGAGACGTAGAGGCCAACTCGCCAGGAATGTTGTCAAATATTCCCGCCGAGATGATAGGTTGGGCTAGGTTAGGTTATATTACGTTATTGATGTATATAAAATTCCCACGGAGACGTAGAGGCCAACTCGCCAGGAATGTTGTCAAATATTAGTGCCGAGATGTTAGGTTGGATTAGGTTAGGTTATATTACGTTATTGATGTATATAAAGGCCCCGCGGAGACGTAGAGGCCAACCCGCCAGGAATGTTGTCAAATAATAGCGCCGAAAGGTTAGATTGGGTTAGTTTAGGTTATATTATGTTATTGATATATGTGAAGGTCCCACGGAGACGTAGAGGCCAACTCGCCAGGAATGTTGTCAAATATTACCGCCGAGATGTTAGGTTGGGTTAGGTTAGGTTATATTACGTTATTGATGTATATGAAGGCCCCACGGAGACGTAGAGGCCAACTGGCCAGGAATGTTGTCAAATATTACCGCCGAGATGATAGGTTGGGTTAGGTTAGATTATATTACGTTATTGATGTATATGAAGGCCGCACGGAGAGGTAGAGGCCAACTCGCCAGGAATGTTGTCAAATATTAGTGCCGAGATGTTAGGTTGGGTTAGGTTAGGTAATATTAAGTTATTGATGTATATGAAGGTCCCACGGAGACGTAGAGGCCAACTCGCCAGGAATGTTGTCAAATAATAGCGCCGAGATGTTAGGTTGGGTTAGGTCAGGTAATATTAAGTTATTGATGTATATGAAGGTCCCACGGTGACGTAGTGGCCAACTCGCCAGGAATGTTGTCAAATATTACCGCCGAGATGATAGGTTGGGTTAGGTTAGGTTATATTACGTTATTGATGTATATGAAGGCCCCACGGAGACGTAGAGGCCAACTCGCCAGGAATGTTGTCAAATATTACCGCCGAGATGTTAGGTTGGGTTAGGTTAGGTTATATTACGTTATTGATGTATATGAAGGCCCCACGGAGACGTAGAGGCCAACTCGCCAGGAATGTTGTCAAATATTACCGCCGAGATGTTAGGTTGGGTTAGGTTAGGTTATATTACGTTATTGATGTATATGAAGGTCCCACGGAGACGTAGAGGCCAACTCGCCAGGAATGTTGTCAAATATTCCCGCCGAGATGATAGGTTGGGCTAGGTTAGGTTATATTACGTTATTGATGTATATAAAATTCCCACGGAGACGTAGAGGCCAACTCGCCAGGAATGTTGTCAAATATTAGTGCCGAGATGTTAGGTTGGATTAGGTTAGGTTATATTACGTTATTGATGTATATAAAGGCCCCGCGGAGACGTAGAGGCCAACCCGCCAGGAATGTTGTCAAATAATAGCGCCGAAAGGTTAGATTGGGTTAGTTTAGGTTATATTATGTTATTGATATATGTGAAGGTCCCACGGAGACGTAGAGGCCAACTCGCCAGGAATGTTGTCAAATATTACCGCCGAGATGTTAGGTTGGGTTAGGTTAGGTTATATTACGTTATTGATGTATATGAAGGCCCCACGGAGACGTAGAGGCCAACTGGCCAGGAATGTTGTCAAATATTACCGCCGAGATGATAGGTTGGGTTAGGTTAGATTATATTACGTTATTGATGTATATGAAGGCCGCACGGAGAGGTAGAGGCCAACTCGCCAGGAATGTTGCCAAATATTAGTGCCGAGATGTTAGGTTGGGTTAGGTTAGGTAATATTACGTTATTGATGTATATGAAGGTCCCACGGAGACGTAGAGGCCAACTCGCCAGGAATGTTGTCAAATAATAGCGCCGAGATCTTAGGTTGGGTTAGGTCAGGTAATATTATGTTATTGATGTATATGAAGGTCCCACGGAGACGTAGAGGCCAACTCGCCAGGAATGTTGTCAAATAATAGCGCCGAGATCTTAGGTTGGGTTAGGTTAGGTTATATTACGTTATTGATGTATATGAAGGCCCCACGGAGACGTAGAGGCCAACTGGCCAGGAATGTTGTCAAATATTACCGCCGAGATGTTAGGTTGGGTTAGGTTAGGTTATATTACGTTATTGATGTATATGAAGGCCCCACGGAGACGTAGAGGCCAACTCGCCAGGAATGTTGTCAAATATTACCGCCGAGATGTTAGGTTGGGTTAGGTTAGGTTATATTACGTTATTGATGTATATGAAGGTCCCACGGAGACGTAGAGGCCAACTCGCCAGGAATGTTGTCAAATATTCCCGCCGAGATGATAGGTTGGGCTAGGTTAGGTTATATTACGTTATTGATGTATATAAAGGTCCCACGGAAACATAGAGGCCAACAAGCCAGGAATGTTGTCAAATACTACCGCCGAGTTGTTACGTTGGTTTAGGTTAGGTTAAATTAAGATTTTGATGTATATGAAGGTCCCACGGAGAGGTAGAGGCCAACGCGCCAGGAATGTTGTCAAATATTAGTGCCGAGATGTTAGGTTGGGTTAGGTCAGGTAATATTAAGTTATTGATGTATATGAAGGTCCCACGGTGACGTAGTGGCCAACTCGCCAGGAATGTTGTCAAATATTACCGCCGATGTGTTAGGTTGGGTTAGGTTAGGTTATACTACTTAATTGATGTATATGAAGGCCCCACGGAGACGTAAAGGCCAACTCGGCAGAAATGTTGTCAAATATTACCGCCGAGATGATAGGTTGGGTTAGGTTAGGTTATATTACGTTATTGATGTATATAAAATTCCCACGGAGACGTAGAGGCCAACTCGCCAGGAATGTTGTCAAATATTAGTGCCGAGATGTTAGGTTGGATTAGGTTAGGTTATATTACGTTATTGATGTATATAAAGGCCCCGCGGAGACGTAGAGGCCAACTCGCCAGGAATGTTGTCAAATATTACCGCCGAGATGATAGGTTGGGTTAGGTTAGGTTATATTACGTTATTGATGTATATGAAGGCCCCACAGAGACGTAGAGGCCAACTCGCCAGGAATGTTGTCAAATATTACCGCCGAGATGTTAGGTTGGGTTAGGTTAGGTTATATTACGTTATTGATGTATATGAAGGTCCCACGGAGACGTAGAGGCCAACTCGCCAGGAATGTTGTCAAATATTAGTTCCGAGAGATTGGGTTGGGTTAGGTTAGGTTATATTACGTTATTGATGTATATAAAGGCCCCGCGGAGACGTAGAGGCCAACCCGCCAGGAATGTTGTCAAATAATAGCGCCGAAATGTTAGGTTGGGTTAAGTTAGGTAAAGTTACGTTATTGATGTATATGAAGGTCCCACGGTGACGTAGTGGCCAACTCGCCAGGAATGTTGTCAAATATTACCGCCGATGTGTTAGGTTGGGTTAGGTTAGGTTATACTACGTTATTGATGTATATGAAGGCCCCACGGAGACGTAGAGGCCAACTCGGCAGAAATGTTGTCAAATATTACCGCCGAGATGATAGGTTGGGTTAGGTTAGGTTATATTACGTTATTGACGTATATAAAATTCCCACGGAGACGTAGAGGCCAACTCGCCAGGAATGTTGTCAAATAATAGCGCCGAAATGTTAGGTTGGGTTAAGTTAGGTAAAGTTACGTTATTGATGTATATGAAGGTCCCACGGTGACGTAGTGGCCAACTCGCCAGGAATGTTGTCAAATATTACCGCCGATGTGTTAGGTTGGGTTAGGTTAGGTTATACTACGTTATTGATGTATATGAAGGCCCCACGGAGACGTAGAGGCCAACTCGGCAGAAATGTTGTCAAATATTACCGCCGAGATGATAGGTTGGGTTAGGTTAGGTTATATTACGTTATTGATGTATATAAAATTCCCACGGAGACGTAGAGGCCAACTCGCCAGGAATGTTGTCAAATATTAGTGCCGAGATGTTAGGTTGGATTAGGTTAGGTTATATTACGTTATTGATGTATATAAAGGCCCCGCGGAGACGTAGAGGCCAACCCGCCAGGAATGTTGTCAAATAATAGCGCCGAAAGGTTAGGTTGGGTTAGTTTAGGTTATATTATGTTATTGATATATGTGAAGGTCCCACGGAGACGTAGAGGCCAACTCGCCAGGAATGTTGTCAAATATTACCGCCGAGATGTTAGGTTGGGTTAGGTTAGGTTATATTACGTTATTGATGTATATGAAGGCCCCACGGAGACGTAGAGGCCAACTGGCCAGGAATGATGTCAAATATTACCGCCGAGATGATAGGTTGGGTTAGGTTAGATTATATTACGTTATTGATGTATATGAAGGCCGCACGGAGAGGTAGAGGCCAACTCGCCAGGAATGTTGTCAAATATTAGTGCCGAGATGTTAGGTTGGGTTAGGTTAGGTAATATTACGTTATTGATGTATATGAAGGTCCCACGGAGACGTAGAGGCCAACTCGCCAGGAATGTTGTCAAATATTACCGCCGAGATGTTAGGTTGGGTTAGGTTAGGTTATATTACGTTATTGATGTATATGAAGGCCCCACGGAGACGTAGAGGCCAACTCGCCAGGAATGTTGTCAAATATTACCGCCGAGATGTTAGGTTGGGTTAGGTTAGGTTATATTACGTTATTGATGTATATGAAGGTCCCACGGAGACGTAGAAGCCAACTCGCCAGGAATGTTGTCAAATATTCCCGCCGAGATGATAGGTTGGGCTAGGTTAGGTTATATTACGTTATTGATGTATATAAAGGTCCCACGGAAACATAGAGGCCAACAAGCCAGGAATGTTGTCAAATACTACCGCCGAGTTGTTACGTTGGTTTAGGTTAGGTTAAATTAAGATTTTGATGTATATGAAGGTCCCACGGAGAGGTAGAGGCCAACGCGCCAGGAATGTTGTCAAATATTAGTGCCGAGATGTTAGGTTGGGTTAGGTCAGGTAATATTAAGTTATTGATGTATATGAAGGTCCCACGGTGACGTAGAGGCCAACTCGCCAGGAATGTTGTCACATATTAGTGCCGAGATATTAGGTTGGATTAGGTTAGGTTATATTACGTTATTGATGTATATAAAAGCCGCACGGAGACGTAGAGGCCAACTCGCCAGGAATGTTGTCAAATATTAGTTCCGAGAGATTGGGTTGGGTTAGGTTAGGTTATATTACGTTATTGATGTATATAAAGGCCCCGCGGAGACGTAGAGGCCAACCCGCCAGGAATGTTGTCAAATAATAGCGCCGAAATGTTAGGTTGGGTTAGTTTAGGTTATATTACGTTATTGATGTATATGAAGGTCCCACGGAGAGGTAGAGGCCAACTCGCCAGGAATGTTGTCAAATATTAGTGCCGAGATTTTAGGTTGGTTTAGGTTAGGTTAAATTACGTTATTGATGTATATGAAGGTCCCACTGAGAGGTAGAGGCCAACTCGCCAGGAATGTTGTCAAATATTAGTGCCGAGATGTTAGGTTGCGTTAAGTTAGGTAAAGTTACGTTATTGATGTATATGAAGGTCCCACGGTGACGTAGTGGCCAACTCGCCAGGAATGTTGTCAAATATTACCGCCGATCTGTTAGGTTGGGTTAGGTTAGGTTATACTACTTAATTGATGTATATGAAGGCCCCACGGAGACGTAGAGGCCAACTCGGCAGAAATGTTGTCAAATATTACCGCCGAGATGATAGGTTGGGTTAGGTTAGGTTATATTACGTTATTGATGTATATAAAATTCCCACGGAGACGTAGAGGCCAACTCGCCAGGAATGTTGTCAAATATTAGTGCCGAGATGTTAGGTTGGATTAGGTTAGGTTATATTACGTTATTGATGTATATAAAGGCCCCGCGGAGACGTAGAGGCCAACCCGCCAGGAATGTTGTCAAATAATAGCGCCGAAAGGTTAGGTTGGGTTAGTTTAGGTTATATTATGTTATTGATATATGTGAAGGTCCCACGGAGACGTAGAGGCCAACTCGCGAGGAATGTTGTCACATAATAGCGCCGAGTGGTTAGGTCGGGTTATATTAGGTTATATTACGTTATTGATGGATATGAAGGTCTCACGGAGACGTAGAGGCCAACTCGCCAGGAATGTTGTCAAATATTACCGCCGAGATGATAGGTTGGGTTAGGTTAGGTTATATTACGTTATTGATGTATATGAAGGCCCCACGGAGACGTAGAGTCCAACTCGCCAGGAATGTTGTCAAATATTACCGCCGAGATGTTAGGTTGGCTTAGGTTAGGTTATATTACGTTATTGATGTATATGAAGGTCCCACGGAGACGTAGAGGCCAACTCGCCAGGAATGTTGTCAAATATTCCCGCCGAGATGATAGGTTGGGCTAGGTTAGGTTATATTACGTTATTGCTGTATATAAAGGTCCCACGGAAACATAGAGGCCAACAAGCCAGGAATGTTGTCAAATACTACCGCCGAGTTGTTACGTTGGTTTAGGTTAGGTTAAATTAAGATTTTGATGTATATGAAGGTCCCACGGAGAGGTAGAGGCCAACGCGCCAGGAATGTTGTCAAATATTAGTGCCGAGATGTTAGGTTGGGTTAGGTTAGGTAATATTAAGTTATTGATGTATATGAAGGTCCCACGGTGACGTAGAGGCCAACTCGCCAGGAATGTTGTCAAATATTACCGCCGAGATGTTAGGTTGGGTTAGGTTAGGTTATATTACGTTATTGATGTATATGAAGGTCCCACGGAGACGTAGAAGCCAACTCGCCAGGAATGTTGTCAAATATTCCCGCCGAGATGATAGGTTGGGCTAGGTTAGGTTATATTACGTTATTGATGTATATAAAGGTCCCACGGAAACATAGAGGCCAACAAGCCAGGAATGTTGTCAAATACTACCGCCGAGTTGTTACGTTGGTTTAGGTTAGGTTAAATTAAGATTTTGATGTATATGAAGGTCCCACGGAGAGGTAGAGGCCAACGCGCCAGGAACGTTGTCAAATATTAGTGCCGAGATGTTAGGTTGGGTTAGGTCAGGTAATATTAAGTTATTGATGTATATGAAGGTCCCACGGAGACGTAGAAGCCAACTCGCCAGGAATGTTGTCAAATATTAGTGCCGAGATGTTAGGTTGGGTTAGGTTAGGTTATACTACGTTATTGATGTATATGAAGGCCCCACGGAGACGTAGAGGCCAACTCGGCAGAAATGTTGTCAAATATTACCGCCGAGATGATAGGTTGGGTTAGGTTATGTTATATTACGTTATTGATGTATATAAAATTCCCACGGAGACGTAGAGGCCAACTCGCCAGGAATGTTGTCAAATATTAGTGCCGAGATGTTAGATTGGATTAGGTTAGGTTATATTACGTTATTGATGTATATAAAGGCCCCGCGGAGACGTAGTGGCCAACCCGCCAGGAATGTTGTCAAATAATAGCGCCGAAAGGTTAGGTTGGGTTAGTTTAGGTTATATTATGTTATTGATATATGTGAAGGTCCCACGGAGACGTAGAGGCCAACTCGCCAGGAATGTTGTCAAATATTACCGCCGAGATGTTAGGTTGGGTTAGGTTAGGTTATATTACGTTATTGCTGTATATGAAGGCCCCACGGAGACGTAGAGCCCAACTGGCCAGGAATGTTGTCAAATATTACCGCCGAGATGATAGGTTGGGTTAGGTTAGATTATATTACGTTATTGATGTATATGAAGGCCGCACGGAGAGGTAGAGGCCAACTCGCCAGGAATGTTGTCAAATATTAGTGCCGAGATGTTAGGTTGGGTTAGGTTAGGTAATATTACGTTATTGATGTATATGAAGGTCCCACGGAGACGGAGAGGCCAACTCGCCAGGAATGTTGTCAAATAATAGCGCCGAGATCTTAGGTTGGGTTAGGTCAGGTAATATTATGTTATTGATGTATATGAAGGTCCCACGGAGACGTAGAGGCCAACTCGCCAGGAATGTTGTCAAATATTACCGCCGAGATGTTAGGTTGGGTTAGGTTAGGTTATATTACGTTATTGATGTATATGAAGGCCCCACGGAGACGTAGAGGCCAACTCGCCAGGAATGTTGTCAAATATTCCCGCCGAGATGATAGGTTGGGCTAGGTTAGGTTATATTACGTTATTGATGTATATGAAGGCCCCACGGAGACGTAGAGGCCAACTCGCCAGGAATGTTGTCAAATATTACCGCCGAGATGTTAGGTTGGGTTAGGTTAGGTTATATTACGTTATTGATGTATATGAAGGTCCCACGGAGACGTAGAAGCCAACTCGCCAGGAATGTTGTCAAATATTAGTGCCGAGATGTTAGGTTGGGTTAGGTTAGGTAATATTAAGTTATTGATGTATATGAAGGTCCCACGGTGACGTAGAGGCCAACTCGCCAGGAATGTTGTCAAATATTAGTGCCGAAATGTTAGGTTGGATTAGGTTAGGTTATATTACGTTATTGATGTATATAAAAGCCCCACGGAGACGTAGAGGCCAACTCGCCAGGAATGTTGTCAAATATTAGTTCCGAGAGATTGGGTTGGGTTAGGTTAGGTTATATTACGTTATTGATGTATATAAAGGCCCCACGGAGACGTAGAAGCCAACCCGCCAGGAATGTTGTCAAATAATAGCGCCGAAATGTTAGGTTGGGTTAAGTTAGGTAAAGTTACGTTATTGATGTATATGAAGGTCCCACGGTGACGTAGTGGCCAACTCGCCAGGAATGTTGTCAAATATTACCGCCGATGTGTTAGGTTGGGTTAGGTTAGGTTATACTACGTTATTGATGTATATGAAGGCCCCACGGAGACGTAGAGGCCAACTCGGCAGAAATGTTGTCAAATATTACCGCCGAGATGATAGGTTGGGTTAGGTTAGGTTATATTACGTTATTGATGTATATAAAATTCCCACGGAGACGTAGAGGCCAACTCGCCAGGAATGTTGTCAAATATTAGTGCCGAGATGTTAGATTGGATTAGGTTAGGTTATATTACGTTATTGATGTATATAAAGGCCCCGCGGAGACGTAGTGGCCAACCCGCCAGGAATGTTGTCAAATAATAGCGCCGAAAGGTTAGGTTGGGTTAGTTTAGGTTATATTATGTTATTGATATATGTGAAGGTCCCACGGAGACGTAGAGGCCAACTCGCCAGGAATGTTGTCAAATATTACCGCCGAGATGTTAGGTTGGGTTAGGTTAGGTTATATTACGTTATTGCTGTATATGAAGGCCCCACGGAGACGTAGAGGCCAACTGGCCAGGAATGTTGTCAAATATTACCGCCGAGATGATAGGTTGGGTTAGGTTAGATTATATTACGTTATTGATGTATATGAAGGCCGCACGGAGAGGTAGAGGCCAACTCGCCAGGAATGTTGTCAAATATTAGTGCCGAGATGTTAGGTTGGGTTAGGTTAGGTAATATTACGTTATTGATGTATATGAAGGTCCCACGGAGACGTAGAGGCCAACTCGCCAGGAATGTTGTCAAATAATAGCGCCGAGATCTTAGGTTGGGTTAGGTCAGGTAATATTATGTTATTGATGTATATGAAGGTCCCACGGAGACGTAGAGGCCAACTCGCCAGGAATGTTGTCAAATATTACCGCCGAGATGTTAGGTTGGGTTAGGTTAGGTTATATTACGTTATTGATGTATATGAAGGCCCCACGGAGACGTAGAGGCCAACTCGCCAGGAATGTTGTCAAATATTACCGCCGAGATGTTAGGTTGGGTTAGGTTAGGTTATATTAAGTTATTGATGTATATGAAGGTCCCACGGAGACGTAGAAGCCAACTCGCCAGGAATGTTGTCAAATATTCCCGCCGAGATGATAGGTTGGGCTAGGTTAGGTTATATTACGTTATTGATGTATATAAAGGTCCCACGGAAACATAGAGGCCAACAAGCCAGGAATGTTGTCAAATACTACGGCCGAGTTGTTACGTTGGTTTAGGTTAGGTTAAATTAAGATTTTGATGTATATGAAGGTCCCACGGAGAGGTAGAGGCCAACGCGCCAGGAATGTTGTCAAATATTAGTGCCGAGATGTTAGGTTGGGTTAGGTTAGGTAATATTAAGTTATTGATGTATATGAAGGTCCCACGGTGACGTAGAGGCCAACTCGCCAGGAATGTTGTCAAATATTAGTGCCGAGATGTTAGGTTGGATTAGGTTAGGTTATATTACGTTATTGATGTATATAAAAGCCCCACGGAGACGTAGAGGCCAACTCGCCAGGAATGTTGTCAAATATTAGTTCCGAGAGATTGGGTTGGGTTAGGTTAGGTTATATTACGTTATTGATGTATATAAAGGCCCCGCGGAGACGTAGAGGCCAACCCGCCAGGAATGTTGTCAAATAATAGCGCCGAAATGTTAGGTTGGGTTAAGTTAGGTAAAGTTACGTTATTGATGTATATGAAGGTCCCACGGTGACGTAGTGGCCAACTCGCCAGGAATGTTGTCAAATATTACCGCCGATGTGTTAGGTTGGGTTAGGTTAGGTTATACTACGTTATTGATGTATATGAAGGCCCCACGGAGACGTAGAGGCCAACTCGGCAGAAATGTTGTCAAATATTACCGCCGAGATGATAGGTTGGGTTAGGTTAGGTTATATTACGTTATTGATGTATATAAAATTCCCACGGAGACGTAGAGGCCAACTCGCCAGGAATGTTGTCAAATATTAGTGCCGAGATGTTAGGTTGGATTAGGTTAGGTTATATTACGTTATTGATGTATATAAAGGCCCCGCGGAGACGTAGTGGCCAACCCGCCAGGAATGTTGTCAAATAATAGCGCCGAAAGGTTAGGTTGGGTTAGTTTAGGTTATATTATGTTATTGATATATGTGAAGGTCCCACGGAGACGTAGAGGCCAACTCGCCAGGAATGTTGTCAAATATTACCGCCGAGATGTTAGGTTGGGTTAGGTTAGGTTATATTACGTTATTGATGTATATGAAGGCCCCACGGAGACGTAGAGGCCAACTCGCCAGGAATGTTGTCAAATATTACCGCCGAGATGTTAGGTTGGGTTAGGTTAGGTTATATTACGTTATTGATGTATATGAAGGTCCCACGGAGACGTAGAAGCCAACTCGCCAGGAATGTTGTCAAATATTCCCGCCGAGATGATAGGTTGGGCTAGGTTAGGTTATATTACGTTATTGATGTATATAAAGGTCCCACGGAAACATAGAGGCCAACAAGCCAGGAATGTTGTCAAATACTACCGCCGAGTTGTTACGTTGGTTTAGGTTAGGTTAAATTAAGATTTTGATGTATATGAAGGTCCCACGGAGAGGTAGAGGCCAACGCGCCAGGAATGTTGTCAAATATTAGTGCCGAGATGTTAGGTTGGGTTAGGTCAGGTAATATTAAGTTATTGATGTATATGAAGGTCCCACGGTGACGTAGAGGCCAACTCGCCAGGAATGTTGTCAAATATTAGTGCCGAGATGTTAGGTTGGATTAGGTTAGGTTATATTACGTTATTGATGTATATAAAAGCCCCACGGAGACGTAGAGGCCAACTCGCCAGGAATGTTGTCAAATATTAGTTCCGAGAGATTGGGTTGGGTTAGGTTAGGTTATATTACGTTATTGATGTATATGAAGGCCCCACGGAGACGTAGAGGCCAACTCGGCAGAAATGTTGTCAAATATTACCGCCGAGATGATAGGTTGGGTTAGGTTAGGTTATATTACGTTATTGATGTATATAAAATTCCCACGGAGACGTAGAGGCCAACTCGCCAGGAATGTTGTCAAATATTAGTGCCGAGATGTTAGGTTGGATTAGGTTAGGTTATATTACGTTATTGATGTATATAAAGGCCCCGCGGAGACGTAGAGGCCAACCCGCCAGGAATGTTGTCAAATAATAGCGCCGAAAGGTTAGGTTGGGTTAGTTTAGGTTATATTATGTTATTGATATATGTGAAGGTCCCACGGAGACGTAGAGGCCAACTCGCGAGGTATGTTGTCACATAATAGCGCCGAGTGGTTAGGTCGGGTTATATTAGGTTATATTACGTTATTGATGGATATGAAGGTCTCACGGAGACGTAGAGGCCAACTCGCCAGGAATGTTGTCAAATATTACCGCCGAGATGATAGGTTGGGTTAGGTTAGGTTATATTACGTTATTGATGTATATGAAGGCCCCACGGAGACGTAGAGGCCAACTCGCCAGGAATGTTGTCAAATATTACCGCCGAGATGTTAGGTTGCGTTAGGTTAGGTTATATTACGTTATTGATGTATATGAAGGTCCCACGGAGACGTAGAGGCCAACTCGCCAGGAATGTTGTCAAATATTCCCGCCGAGATGATAGGTTGGGCTAGGTTAGGTTATATTACGTTATTGATGTATATAAAGGTCCCACGGAAGCATAGAGGCCAACAAGCCAGGAATGTTGTCAAATACTACCGCCGAGTTGTTACGTTGTTTTAGGTTAGGTTAAATTAAGATTTTGATGTATATGAAGGTCCCACGGAGAGGTAGAGGCCAACGCGCCAGGAATGTTGTCAAATATTAGTGCCGAGATGTTAGGTTGGGTTAGGTTAGGTAATATTAAGTTATTGATGTATATGAAGGTCCCACGGTGACGTAGAGGCCAACTCGCCAGGAATGTTGTCAAATATTAGTGCCGAGATGTTAGGTTGGATTAGGTTAGGTTATATTACGTTATTGATGTATATAAAAGCCCCACGGAGACGTAGAGGCCAACTCGCCAGGAATGTTGTCAAATATTAGTTCCGAGAGATTGGGTTGGGTTAGGTTAGGTTATATTACGTTATTGATGTATATAAAGGCCCCGCGGAGACGTAGAGGCCAACCCGCCAGGAATGTTGTCAAATAATAGCGCCGAAATGTTAGGTTGGGTTAAGTTAGGTAAAGTTACGTTATTGATGTATATGAAGGTCCCACGGTGACGTAGTGGCCAACTCGCCAGGAATGTTGTCAAATATTACCGCCGATGTGTTAGGTTGGGTTAGGTTAGGTTATACTACGTTATTGATGTATATGAAGGCCCCACGGAGACGTAGAGGCCAACTCGGCAGAAATGTTGTCAAATATTACCGCCGAGATGATAGGTTGGGTTAGGTTAGGTTATATTACGTTATTGATGTATATAAAATTCCCACGGAGACGTAGAGGCCAACTCGCCAGGAATGTTGTCAAATATTAGTGCCGAGATGTTAGGTTGGATTAGGTTAGGTTATATTACGTTATTGATGTATATAAAGGCCCCGCGGAGACGTAGTGGCCAACCCGCCAGGAATGTTGTCAAATAATAGCGCCGAGATCTTAGGTTGGGTTAGGTCAGGTAATATTATGTTATTGATGTATATGAAGGTCCCACGGAGACGTAGAGGCCAACTCGCCAGGAATGTTGTCAAATATTACCGCCGAGATGTTAGGTTGGGTTAGGTTAGGTTATATTACGTTATTGATGTATATGAAGGCCCCACGGAGACGTAGAGGCCAACTCGCCAGGAATGTTGTCAAATATTACCGCCGAGATGTTAGGTTGGGTTAGGTTAGGTTATATTACGTTATTGATGTATATGAAGGTCCCACGGAGACGTAGAAGCCAACTCGCCAGGAATGTTGTCAAATATTCCCGCCGAGATGATAGGTTGGGCTAGGTTACGTTATATTACGTTATTGATGTATATAAAGAACCCACGGCAACATAGAGGCCAACAAGCCAGGAATGTTGTCAAATACTACCGCCGAGTTGTTACGTTGGTTTAGGTTAGGTTAAATTAAGATTTTGATGTATATGAAGGTCCCACGGAGAGGTAGAGGCCAACGCGCCAGGAATGTTGTCAAATATTAGTGCCGAGATGTTAGGTTGGGTTAGGTCAGGTAATATTAAGTTATTGATGTATATGAAGGCCCCACGGAGACGTAGAGGCCAACTCGGCAGAAATGTTGTCAAATATTACCGCCGAGATGATAGGTTGGGTTAGGTTAGGTTATATTACGTTATTGATGTATATAAAATTCCCACGGAGACGTAGAGGCCAACTCGCCAGGAATGTTGTCAAATATTAGTGCCGAGATGTTAGGTTGGATTAGGTTAGGTTATATTACGTTATCGATGTATATAAAGGCCCCACGGAGACGTAGAGGCCAACCCGCCAGGAATGTTGTCAAATAATAGCGCCGAAAGGTTAGGTTGGGTTAGTTTAGGTTATATTATGTTATTGATATATGTGAAGGTCCCACGGAGACGTAGAGGCCAACTCGCGAGGAATGTTGTCACATAATAGCGCCGAGTGGTTAGGTCGGGTTATATTAGGTTATATTACGTTATTGATGGATATGAAGGTCTCACGGAGACGTAGAGGCCAACTCGCCAGGAATGTTGTCAAATATTACCGCCGAGATGATAGGTTGGGTTAGGTTAGGTTATATTACGTTATTGATGTATATGAAGGCCCCACGGAGACGTAGAGGCCAACTCGCCAGGAATGTTGTCAAATATTACCGCCGAGATGTTAGGTTGGGTTAGGTTAGGCTATATTACGTTATTGATGTATATGAAGGTCCCACGGAGACGTAGAGGCCAACTCGCCAGGAATGTTGTCAAATATTCCCGCCGAGATGATAGGTTGGGCTAGGTTAGGTTATATTACGTTATTGATGTATATAAAGGTCCCACGGAAACATAGAGGCCAACAAGCCAGGAATGTTGTCAAATACTACCGCCGAGTTGTTACGTTGGTTTAGGTTAGGTTAAATTAAGATTTTGATGTATATGAAGGTCCCACGGAGAGGTAGAGGCCAACGCGCCAGGAATGTTGTCAAATATTAGTGCCGAGATGTTAGGTTGGGTTAGGTTAGGTAATATTAAGTTATTGATGTATATGAAGGTCCCACGGTGACGTAGAGGCCAACTCGCCAGGAATGTTGTCAAATATTAGTGCCGAGATGTTAGGTTGGATTAGGTTAGGTTATATTACGTTATTGATGTATATAAAGTCCCCGCGGAGACGTAGAGGCCAACCCGCCAGGAATGTTGTCAAATAATAGCGCCGAAAGGTTAGGTTGGGTTAGTTTAGGTTATATTATGTTATTGATATATGTGAAGGTCCCACGGAGACGTAGAGGCCAACTCGCCAGGAATGTTGTCAAATATTACCGCCGAGATGTTAGGTTGGGTTAGGTTAGGTTATATTACGTTATTGATGTATATGAAGGCCCCACGGAGACGTAGAGGCCAACTGGCCAGGAATGTTGTCAAATATTACCGCCGAGATGATAGGTTGGGTTAGGTTAGATTATATTACGTTATTGATGTATATGAAGGCCGCACGGAGAGGTAGAGGCCAACTCGCCAGGAATGTTGTCAAATATTAGTGCCGAGATGTTAGGTTGGGTTAGGTTAGGTAATATTACGTTATTGATGTATATGAAGGTCCCACGGAGACGTAGAGGCCAACCCGCCAGGAATGTTGTCAAATATTAGTGCCGAGATGTTAGGTTGGGTTAGGTTAGGTAATATTACGTTATTGATGTATATGAAGGTCCCACGGAGACGTAGAGGCCAACTCGCCAGGAATGTTGTCAAATATTCCCGCCGAGATGATAGGTTGGGCTAGGTTAGGTTATATTACGTTATTGATGTATATAAAGGTCCCACGGAAACATAGAGGCCAACAAGCCAGGAATGTTGTCAAATACTACCGCCGAGTTGTTACGTTGGTTTAGGTTAGGTTAAATTAAGATTTTGATGTATATGAAGGTCCCACGGAGAGGTAGAGGCCAACGCGCCAGGAATGTTGTCAAATATTAGTGCCGAGATGTTAGGTTGGATTAGGTTATGTTATATTACGTTATTGATGTATATAAAAGCCCCACGGAGACGTAGAGGCCAACTCGCCAGGAATGTTGTCAAATATTAGTTCCGAGAGATTGGGTTGGGTTAGGTTAGGTTATATTACGTTATTGATGTATATAAAGGCCCCGCGGAGACGTAGAGGCCAACCCGCCAGGAATGTTGTCAAATAATAGCGCCGAAATGTTAGGTTGGGTTAGTTTAGGTTATATTACGTTATTGATGTATATGAAGGTGCCACGGAGAGGTAGAGGCCAACTCGCCAGGAATGTTGTCAAATATTAGTGCCGAGATTTTAGGTTGGTTTAGGTTAGGTTAAATTACGTTATTGATGTATATGAAGGTCCCTCTGAGACGTAGAGGCCAACTCGCGAGGAATGTTGTCACATAATAGCGCCGAGTGGTTAGGTCGGGTTATATTAGGTTATATTACGTTATTGATGGATATGAAGGTCTCACGGAGACGTAGAGGCCAACTCGCCAGGAATGTTGTCAAATATTACCGCCGAGATGATAGGTTGGGTTAGGTTAGGTTATATTACGTTATTGATGTATATGAAGGCCCCACGGAGACGTAGAGGCCAACTCGCCAGGAATGTTGTCAAATATTACCGCCGAGATGTTAGGTTGGGTTAGGTTAGGTTATACTACTTAATTGATGTATATGAAGGCCCCACGGAGACGTAGAGGCCAACTCGGCAGAAATGTCAAATATTACCGCCGAGATGATAGGTTGGGTTAGGTTAGGTTATATTACGTTATTGATGTATATAAAATTCCCACGGAGACGTAGAGGCCAACTCGCCAGGAATGTTGTCAAATATTAGTGCCGAGATGTTAGGTTGGATTAGGTTAGGTTATATTGCGTTATTGATGTATATAAAGGCCCCGCGGAGACGTAGAGGCCAACCCGCCAGGAATGTTGTCAAATAATAGCGCCGAAAGGTTAGGTTGGGTTAGTTTAGGTTATATTATGTTATTGATATATGTGAAGGTCCCACGGAGACGTAGAGGCCAACTCGCGAGGAATGTTGTCACATAATAGCGCCGAGTGGTTAGGTCGGGTTATATTAGGTTATATTACGTTATTGATGGATATGAAGGTCTCACGGAGACGTAGAGGCCAACTCGCCAGGAATGTTGTCAAATATTACCGCCGAGATGATAGGTTGGGTTAGGTTAGGTTATATTACGTTATTGATGTATATGAAGGCCCCACGGAGACGTAGAGGCCAACTCGCCAGGAATGTTGTCAAATATTACCGCCGAGATGTTAGGTTGGGTTAGGTTAGGTTATATTACGTTATTGATGTATATGAAGGTCCCACGGAGACGTAGAGGCCAACTCGCCAGGAATGTTGTCAAATATTACCGCCGAGATGTTAGGTTGGGTTAGGTTAGGTTATATTACGTTATTGATGTATATGAAGGCCGCACGGAGACGTAGAGGCCAACTCGCCAGGAATGTTGTCAAATATTACCGCCGAGATGTTAGGTTGGGTTAGGTTAGGTTATATTACGTTATTGATGTATATGAAGGTCCCACGGAGACGTAGAGGCCAACTCGCCAGGAATGTTGTCAAATATTCCCGCCGAGATGATAGGTTGGGCTAGGTTAGGTTATATTACGTTATTGATGTATATAAAGGTCGCACGGAAACATAGAGGCCAACAAGCCAGGAATGTTGTCAAATACTACCGCCGAGTTGTTACGTTGGTTTAGGTTAGGTAAAATTAAGATTTTGATGTATATGAAGGTCCCACGGAGAGGTAGAGGCCAACGCGCCAGGAATGTCGTCAAATATTAGTGCCGAGATGTTAGGTTGGGTTAGGTCAGGTAATATTAAGTTATTGATGCATATGAAGGTCCCACGGTGACGTAGAGGCCAACTCGCCAGGAATGTTGTCAAATATTAGTGCCGAGATGTTAGGTTGGATTAGGTTAGGTTATATTACGTTATTGATGTATATAAAAGCCACACGGAGACGTAGAGGCCAACTCGCCAGGAATGTTGTCAAATATTAGTTCCGAGAGATTGGGTTGGGTTAGGTTAGGTTATATTACGTTATTGATGTATATAAAGGCCCCGCGGAGACGTAGAGGCCAACCCGCCAGGAATGTTGTTAAATAATAGCGCCGAAATGTTAGGTTGGGTTAGTTTAGGTAATATTACGTTATTGATGTATATGAAGGTCCCACGGAGAGGTAGAGGCCAACTCGCCAGGAATGTTGTCAAATATTAGTGCCGAGATTTTAGGTTGGTTTAGGTTAGGTTAAATTACGTTATTGATGTATATGAAGGTCCCACTGAGACGTAGAGGCCAACTCGCGAGGAATGTTGTCACATAATAGCGCCGAGTGGTTAGGTCGGGTTATATTAGGTTATATTACGTTATTGATGGATATGAAGGTCTCACGGAGACGTAGAGGCCAACTCGCCAGGAATGTTGTCAAATATTGCCGCCGAGATGATAGGTTGGGTTAGGTTAGGTTATATTACGTTATTGATGTATATGAAGGCCCCACGGAGACGTAGAGGCCAACTCGCCAGGAATGTTGTCAAATATTACCGCCAAGATGTTAGGTTGGGTTAGGTTAGGTTATACTACTTAATTGATGTATATGAAGGCCCCACGGAGACGTAGAGGCCAACTCGGCAGAAATGTTGTCAAATATTACCGCCGAGATGATAGGTTGGGTTAGGTTAGGTTATATTACGTTATTGATGTATATAAAATTCCCACGGAGACGTAGAGGCCAACTCGCCAGGAATGTTGTCAAATATTAGTGCCGAGATGTTAGGTTGGATTAGGTTAGGTTATATTACGTTATTGATGTATATAAAGGCCCCGCGGAGACGTAGGGGCCAACCCGCCAGGAATGTTGTCAAATAATAGCGCCGAAAGGTTAGGTTGGGTTAGTTTAGGTTATATTATGTTATTGATATATGTGAAGGTCCCACGGAGACGTAGAGGCCAACTCGCGAGGAATGTTGTCACATAATAGCGCCGAGTGGTTAGGTCGGGTTATATTAGGTTATATTACGTTATTGATGGATATGAAGGTCTCACGGAGACGTAGAGGCCAACTCGCCAGGAATGTTGTCAAATATTACCGCCGAGATGATAGGTTGGGTTAGGTTAGGTTATATTACGTTATTGATGTATATGAAGGCCCCACGGAGACGTAGAGGCCAACTCGCCAGGAATGTTGTCAAATATTACCGCCGAGATGTTAGGTTGGGTTAGGTTAGGTTATATTAAGTTATTGATGTATATGAAGGTCCCACGGAGACGTAGAGGCCAACTCGCCAGGAATGTTGTCAAATATTACCGCCGAGATGTTAGGTTGGGTTAGGTTAGGTTATATTACGTTATTGATGTATATGAAGGTCCCACGGAGACGTAGAGGCCAAATCGCCAGGAATGTTGTCAAATATTCCCGCCGAGATGGTAGGTTGGGCTAGGTTAGGTTATATTACGTTATTGATGTATATAAAGGTCCCACGGAAACATAGAGGCCAACAAGCCAGGAATGTTGTCAAATACTACCGCCGAGTTGTTACGTTGGTTTAGGTTAGGTTAAATTAAGATTTTGATGTATATGAAGGTCCCACGGAGAGGTAGAGACCAACGCGCCAGGAATGTTTTCAAATATTAGTGCCGAGATGTTAGGTTGGGTTAGGTTAGGTAATATTAAGTTATTGATGTATATGAAGGTCCCACGGTGACGTAGAGGCCAACTCGCCAGGAATGTTGTCAAATATTAGTTCCGAGAGATTGGGTTGGGTTAGGTTAGGTTATATTACGTTATTGATGTATATGAAGGCCCCACGGAGGCGTAGAGGCCAACTCGCCAGGAATGTTGTCAAATATTACCGCCGAGATGTTAGGTTGGGTTAGGTTAGGTTATATTACGTTATTGATGTATATGAAGGTCCCACGGAGACGTAGAGGCCAAATCGCCAGGAATGTTGTCAAATATTCCCGCCGAGATGATAGGTTGGGCTAGGTTAGGTTATATTACGTTATTGATGTATATGAAGGCCCCACGGAGACGTAGAGGCCAACTCGCCAGGAATGTTGTCAAATATTACCGCCGAGATGTTAGGTTGGATTAGGTTAGGTTATATTACGTTATTGATGTATATAAAAGCCCCACGGAGACGTAGAGGCCAACTCGCCAGGAATGTTGTCAAATATTCCCGCCGAGATGATAGGTTGGGCTAGGTTAGGTTATATTACGTTATTGATGTATATAAAGGTCCCACGGAAACATAGAGGCCAACAAGCCAGGAATGTTGTCAAATACTACCGCCGAGTTGTTACGTTGGTTTAGGTTAGGTTAAATTAAGATTTTGATGTATATGAAGGTCCCACGGAGACGTAGAGGCCAACTCGCCAGGAATGTTGTCAAATATTACCGCCGAGATGTTAGGTTGGGTTAGGTTAGGTTATATTACGTTATTGATGTATATGAAGGTCCCACGGAGACGTAGAGGCCAACTCGCCAGGAATGTTGTCAAATATTCCCGCCGAGATGATAGGTTGGGCTAGGTTAGGTTATATTACGTTATTGATGTATATAAAGGTCCCACGGAAACATAGAGGCCAACAAGCCAGGAATGTTGTCAAATACTACCGCCGAGTTGTTACGTTGGTTTAGGTTAGGTTAAATTAAGATTTTGATGTATATGAAGGTCCCACGGAGAGGTAGAGGCCAACGCGCCAGGAATGTCGTCAAATATTAGTGCCGAGATGTTAGGTTGGGTTAGGTCAGGTAATATTAAGTTATTGATGTATATGAAGGTCCCACGGTGACGTAGATGCCAACTCGCCAGGAATGTTGTCAAATATTAGTGCCGAGATGTTAGGTTGGATTAGGTTAGGTTATATTACGTTATTGATGTATATAAAAGCCACACGGAGACGTAGAGGCCAACTCGCCAGGAATGTTGTCAAATATTAGTTCCGAGAGATTGGGTTGGGTTAGGTTAGGTTATATTACGTTATTGATGTATATACAGGCCGCGCGGAGACGTAGAGGCCAACCCGCCAGGAATGTTGTCAAATAATAGCGCCGAAATGTTAGGTTGGGTTAGTTTAGGTTATATTACGTTATTGATGTATATGAAGGTCCCACGGAGAAGTAGAGGCCAACTCGCCAGGAATGTTGTCAAATATTAGTGCCGAGATTTTAGGTTGGTTTAGGTTAGGTTAAATTACGTTATTGATGTATATGAAGGTCCCACTGAGACGTAGAGGCCAACTCGCGAGGAATGTTGTCACATAATAGCGCCGAGTGGTTAGGTCGGGTTATATTAGGTTATATTACGTTATTGATGGATATGAAGGTCTCACGGAGACGTAGAGGCCAACTCGCCAGGAATGTTGTCAAATATTGCCGCCGAGATGATAGGTTGGGTTAGGTTAGGTTATATTACGTTATTGATGTATATGAAGGCCCCACGGAGACGTAGAGGCCAACTCGCCAGGAATGTTGTCAAATATTACCGCCAAGATGTTAGGTTGGGTTAGGTTAGGTTATACTACTTAATTGATGTATATGAAGGCCCCACGGAGACGTAGAGGCCAACTCGGCAGAAATGTTGTCAAATATTACCGCCGAGATGATAGGTTGGGTTAGGTTAGGTTATATTACGTTATTGATGTATATGAAGGCCCCACGGAGACGTAGAGGCC
The DNA here is from genome assembly GCA_963969225.1 of Xylocopa violacea. NCBI lineage: Eukaryota > Metazoa > Arthropoda > Insecta > Hymenoptera > Apidae > Xylocopa > Xylocopa violacea. The sequence goes on from CAXAJV010000920.1 coordinate 1,889,787, forward strand.
AACTCGCCAGGAATGTTGTCAAATATTACCGCCGAGATGTTAGGTAGGGTTAGGTTAGGTTATATTACGTTATTGATGTATATGAAGGTCCCACGGAGACGTAGAGGCCAACTCGCCAGGAATGTTGTCAAATATTACCGCCGAGATGTTAGGTTGGGTTAGGTTAGGTTATATTACGTTATTGATGTATATGAAGGCCGCACGGAGACGTAGAGGCCAACTCGCCAGGAATGTTGTCAAATATTACCGCAGAGATGTTAGGTTGGGTTAGGTTAGGTTATATTACGTTATTGATGTATATGAAGGTCCCACGGAGACGTAGAGGCCAACTCGCCAGGAATGTTGTCAAATATTACCGCCGAGATGTTAGGTTGGGTTAGGTTAGGTTATATTACGTTATTGATGTATATGAAGGCCGCACGGAGACGTAGAGGCCAACTCGCCAGGAATGTTGTCAAATATTACCGCCGAGATGTTAGGTTGGGTTAGGTTAGGTTATATTACGTTATTGATGTATATGAAGGTCCCACGGAGACGTAGAGGCCAACTCGCCAGGAATGTTGTCAAATATTCCCGCCGAGATGATAGGTTGGGCTAGGTTAGGTTATATTACGTTATTGATGTATATAAAGGTCCCACGGAAACATAGAGGCCAACAAGCCAGGAATGTTGTCAAATACTACCGCCGAGTTGTTACGTTGGTTTAGGTTAGGTTAAATTAAGATTTTGATGTATATGAAGGTCCCACGGAGAGGTAGAGGCCAACGCGCCAGGAATGTCGTCAAATATTAGTGCCGAGATGTTAGGTTGGGTTAGGTCAGGTAATATTAAGTTATTGATGTATATGAAGGTCCCACGGTGACGTAGAGGCCAACTCGCCAGGAATGTTGTCAAATATTAGTGCCGAGATGTTAGGTTGGATTAGGTTAGGTTATATTACGTTATTGATGTATATAAAAGCCACACGGAGACGTAGAGGCCAACTCGCCAGGAATGTTGTCAAATATTAGTTCCGAGAGATTGGGTTGGGTTAGGTTAGGTTATATTACGTTATTGATGTATATAAAGGCCCCGCGGAGACGTAGAGGCCAACCCGCCAGGAATGTTGTTAAATAATAGCGCCGAAATGTTAGGTTGGGTTAGTTTAGGTAATATTACGTTATTGATGTATATGAAGGTCCCACGGAGAGGTAGAGGCCAACTCGCCAGGAATGTTGTCAAATATTAGTGCCGAGATTTTAGGTTGGTTTAGGTTAGGTTAAATTACGTTATTGATGTATATGAAGGTCCCACTGAGACGTAGAGGCCAACTAGCGAGGAATGTTGTCACATAATAGCGCCGAGTGGTTAGGTCGGGTTATATTAGGTTATATTACGTTATTGATGGATATGAAGGTCTCACGGAGACGTAGAGGCCAACTCGCCAGGAATGTTGTCAAATATTGCCGCCGAGATGATAGGTTGGGTTAGGTTAGGTTATATTACGTTATTGATGTATATGAAGGCCCCACGGAGACGTAGAGGCCAACTCGCCAGGAATGTTGTCAAATATTACCGCCAAGATGTTAGGTTGGGTTAGGTTAGGTTATACTACTTAATTGATGTATATGAAGGCCCCACGGAGACGTAGAGGCCAACTCGGCAGAAATGTTGTCAAATATTACCGCCGAGATGATAGGTTGGGTTAGGTTAGGTTATATTACGTTATTGATGTATATAAAATTCCCACGGAGACGTAGAGGCCAACTCGCCAGGAATGTTGTCAAATATTAGTGCCGAGATGTTAGGTTGGATTAGGTTAGGTTATATTACGTTATTGATGTATATAAAGGCCCCGCGGAGACGTAGAGGCCAACCCGCCAGGAATGTTGTCAAATAATAGCGCCGAAAGGTTAGGTTGGGTTAGTTTAGGTTATATTATGTTATTGATATATGTGAAGGTCCCACGGAGACGTAGAGGCCAACTCGCGAGGAATGTTGTCACATAATAGCGCCGAGTGGTTAGGTCGGGTTATATTAGGTTATATTACGTTATTGATGGATATGAAGGTCTCACGGAGACGTAGAGGCCAACTCGCCAGGAATGTTGTCAAATATTACCGCCGAGATGATAGGTTGGGTTAGGTTAGGTTATATTACGTTATTGATGTATATGAAGGCCCCACGGAGACGTAGAGGCCAACTCGCCAGGAATGTTGTCAAATATTACCGCCGAGATGTTAGGTTGGGTTAGGTTAGGTTATATTAAGTTATTGATGTATATGAAGGTCCCACGGAGACGTAGAGGCCAACTCGCCAGGAATGTTGTCAAATATTACCGCCGAGATGTTAGGTTGGGTTAGGTTAGGTTATATTACGTTATTGATGTATATGAAGGTCCCACGGAGACGTAGAGGCCAAATCGCCAGGAATGTTGTCAAATATTCCCGCCGAGATGGTAGGTTGGGCTAGGTTAGGTTATATTACGTTATTGATGTATATAAAGGTCCCACGGAAACATAGAGGCCAACAAGCCAGGAATGTTGTCAAATACTACCGCCGAGTTGTTACGTTGGTTTAGGTTAGGTTAAATTAAGATTTTGATGTATATGAAGGTCCCACGGAGAGGTAGAGACCAACGCGCCAGGAATGTTTTCAAATATTAGTGCCGAGATGTTAGGTTGGGTTAGGTTAGGTAATATTAAGTTATTGATGTATATGAAGGTCCCACGGTGACGTAGAGGCCAACTCGCCAGGAATGTTGTCAAATATTAGTTCCGAGAGATTGGGTTGGGTTAGGTTAGGTTATATTACGTTATTGATGTATATGAAGGCCCCACGGAGGCGTAGAGGCCAACTCGCCAGGAATGTTGTCAAATATTACCACCGAGATGTTAGGTTGGGTTAGGTTAGGTTATATTACGTTATTGATGTATATGAAGGTCCCACGGAGACGTAGAGGCCAAATCGCCAGGAATGTTGTCAAATATTCCCGCCGAGATGATAGGTTGGGCTAGGTTAGGTTATATTACGTTATTGATGTATATGAAGGCCCCACGGAGACGTAGAGGCCAACTCGCCAGGAATGTTGTCAAATATTACCGCCGAGATGTTAGGTTGGATTAGGTTAGGTTATATTACGTTATTGATGTATATAAAAGCCCCACGGAGACGTAGAGGCCAACTCGCCAGGAATGTTGTCAAATATTCCCGCCGAGATGATAGGTTGGGCTAGGTTAGGTTATATTACGTTATTGATGTATATAAAGGTCCCACGGAAACATAGAGGCCAACAAGCCAGGAATGTTGTCAAATACTACCGCCGAGTTGTTACGTTGGTTTAGGTTAGGTTAAATTAAGATTTTGATGTATATGAAGGTCCCACGGAGACGTAGAGGCCAACTCGCCAGGAATGTTGTCAAATATTACCGCCGAGATGTTAGGTTGGGTTAGGTTAGGTTATATTACGTTATTGATGTATATGAAGGCCGCACGGAGACGTAGACGCCAACTCGCCAGGAATGTTGTCAAATATTACCGCCGAGATGTTAGGTTGGGTTAGGTTAGGTTATATTACGTTATTGATGTATATGAAGGTCCCACGGAGACGTAGAGGCCAACTCGCCAGGAATGTTGTCAAATATTCCCGCCGAGATGATAGGTTGGGCTAGGTTAGGTTATATTACGTTATTGATGTATATAAAGGTCCCACGGAAACATAGAGGCCAACAAGCCAGGAATGTTGTCAAATACTACCGCCGAGTTGTTACGTTGGTTTAGGTTAGGTTAAATTAAGATTTTGATGTATATGAAGGTCCCACGGAGAGGTAGAGGCCAACGCGCCAGGAATGTCGTCAAATATTAGTGCCGAGATGTTAGGTTGGGTTAGGTCAGGTAATATTAAGTTATTGATGTATATGAAGGTCCCACGGTGACGTAGAGGCCAACTCGCCAGGAATGTTGTCAAATATTAGTTCCGAGAGATTGGGTTGGGTTAGGTTAGGTTATATTACGTTATTGATGTATATAAAGGCCCCGCGGAGACGTAGAGGCCAACCCGCCAGGAATGTTGTCAAATATTATTTCCGAGAGATTGGGTTGGGTTAGGTTAGGTTATATTACGTTATTGATGTATATGAAGGCCCCACGGAGACGTAGAGGCCAACTCGCCAGGAATGTTGTCAAATATTACCGCCGAGATGTTAGGTTGGGTTAGGTTAGGTTATATTACGTTATTGATGTATATGAAGGTCCCACGGAGACGTAGAGGCCAAATCGCCAGGAATGTTGTCAAATATTCCCGCCGAGATGATAGGTTGGGCTAGGTTAGGTTATATTACGTTATTGATGTATATGAAGGCCCCACGGAGACGTAGAGGCCAACTCGCCAGGAATGTTGTCAAATATTACCGCCGAGATGTTAGGTTGGATTAGGTTAGGTTATATTACGTTATTGATGTATATAAAAGCCCCACGGAGACGTAGAGGCCAACTCGCCAGGAATGTTGTCAAATATTAGTTCCGAGAGATTGGGTTGGGTTAGGTTAGGTTATATTACGTTATTGATGTATATGAAGGCCCCACGGAGACGTAGAGGCCAACTCGCCAGGAATGTTGTCAAATATTACCGCCGAGATGTTAGGTTGGGTTAGGTTAGGTTATATTACGTTATTGATGTATATGAAGGTCCCACGGAGACGTAGAGGCCAACTCGCCAGGAATGTTGTCAAATATTACCGCCGAGATGTTAGGTTGGGTTAGGTTAGGTTATATTACGTTATTGATGTATATGAAGGTCCCACGGAGACGTAGAGGCCAAATCGCCAGGAATGTTGTCAAATATTCCCGCCGAGATGATAGGTTGGGCTAGGTTAGGTTATATTACGTTATTGATGTATATGAAGGCCCCACGGAGACGTAGAGGCCAACTCGCCAGGAATGTTGTCAAATATTACCGCCGAGATGTTAGGTTGGGTTAGGTTAGGTTATACTACTTAATTGATGTATATGAAGGCCCCACGGAGACGTAGAGGCCAACTCGGCAGAAATGTTGTCAAATATTACCGCCGAGATGATAGGTTGGGTTAGGTTAGGTTATATTACGTTATTGATGTATATAAAATTCCCACGGAGACGTAGAGGCCAACTCGCCAGGAATGTTGTCAAATATTAGTGCCGAGATGTTAGGTTGGATTAGGTTAGGTTATATTACGTTATTGATGTATATAAAGGCCCCGCGGAGACGTAGAGGCCAACCCGCCAGGAATGTTGTCAAATAATAGCGCCGAAAGGTGAGGTTGGGTTAGTTTAGGTTATATTATGTTATTGATATATGTGAAGGTCCCACGGAAACATAGAGGCCAACAAGCCAGGAATGTTGTCAAATACTACCGCCGAGTTGTTACGTTGGTTTAGGTTAGGTTAAATTAAGATTTTGATGTATATGAAGGTCCCACGGAGAGGTAGAGACCAACGCGCCAGGAATGTTTTCAAATATTAGTGCCGAGATGTTAGGTTGGGTTAGGTTAGGTAATATTAAGTTATTGATGTATATGAAGGTCCCACGGTGACGTAGAGGCCAACTCGCCAGGAATGTTGTCAAATATTAGTGCCGAGATGTTAGGTTGGGTTAGGTTAGGTTATATTACGTTATTGATGTATATGAAGGTCCCACGGAGACGTAGAGGCCAACTCGCCAGGAATGTTGTCAAATATTCCCGCCGAGATGTTAGGTTGGGTTAGGTTAGGTTATATTACGTTATTGATGTATATGAAGGTCCCACGGAGACGTAGAGGCCAAATCGCCAGGAATGTTGTCAAATATTCCCGCCGAGATGATAGGTTGGGCTAGGTTAGGTTATATTACGTTATTGATGTATATGAAGGCCCCACGGAGACGTAGAGGCCAACTCGCCAGGAATGTTGTCAAATATTACCGCCGAGATGTTAGGTTGGATTAGGTTAGGTTATATTACGTTATTGATGTATATAAAAGCCCCACGGAGACGTAGAGGCCAACTCGCCAGGAATGTTGTCAAATATTAGTTCCGAGAGATTGGGTTGGGTTAGGTTAGGTTATATTACGTTATTGATGTATATGAAGGCCCCACGGAGACGTAGAGGCCAACTCGCCAGGAATGTTGTCAAATATTACCGCCGAGATGTTAGGTTGGGTTAGGTTAGGTTATATTACGTTATTGATGTATATGAAGGTCCCACGGAGACGTAGAGGCCAACTCGCCAGGAATGTTGTCAAATATTACCGCCGAGATGTTAGGTTGGGTTAGGTTAGGTTATATTACGTTATTGATGTATATGAAGGCCGCACGGAGACGTAGACGCCAACTCGCCAGGAATGTTGTCAAATATTACCGCCGAGATGTTAGGTTGGGTTAGGTTAGGTTATATTACGTTATTGATGTATATGAAGGTCCCACGGAGACGTAGAGGCCAACTCGCCAGGAATGTTGTCAAATATTCCCGCCGAGATGATAGGTTGGGCTAGGTTAGGTTATATTACGTTATTGATGTATATAAAGGTCCCACGGAAACATAGAGGCCAACAAGCCAGGAATGTTGTCAAATACTACCGCCGAGTTGTTACGTTGGTTTAGGTTAGGTTAAATTAAGATTTTGATGTATATGAAGGTCCCACGGAGAGGTAGAGGCCAACGCGCCAGGAATGTCGTCAAATATTAGTGCCGAGATGTTAGGTTGGGTTAGGTCAGGTAATATTAAGTTATTGATGTATATGAAGGTCCCACGGTGACGTAGAGGCCAACTCGCCAGGAATGTTGTCAAATATTAGTGCCGAGATGTTAGGTTGGATTAGGTTAGGTTATATTACGTTATTGATGTATATAAAAGCCCCACGGAGACGTAGAGGCCAACTCGCCAGGAATGTTGTCAAATATTAGTTCCGAGAGATTGGGTTGGGTTAGGTTAGGTTATATTACGTTATTGATGTATATAAAGGCCCCGCGGAGACGTAGAGGCCAACCCGCCAGGAATGTTGTCAAATAATAGCGCCGAAATGTTAGGTTGGGTTAGTTTAGGTTATATTACGTTATTGATGTATATGAAGGTCCCACGGAGAGGTAGAGGCCAACTCGCCAGGAATGTTGTCAAATATTAGTGCCGAGATTTTAGGTTGGTTTAGGTTAGGTTAAATTACGTTATTGATGTATATGAAGGTCCCACTGAGACGTAGAGGCCAACTCGCGAGGAATGTTGTCACATAATAGCGCCGAGTGGTTAGGTCGGGTTATATTAGGTTATATTACGTTATTGATGGATATGAAGGTCTCACGGAGACGTAGAGGCCAACTCGCCAGGAATGTTGTCAAATATTGCCGCCGAGATGATAGGTTGGGTTAGGTTAGGTTATATTACGTTATTGATGTATATGAAGGCCCCACGGAGACGTAGAGGCCAACTCGCCAGGAATGTTGTCAAATATTACCGCCGAGATGTTAGGTTGGGTTAGGTTAGGTTATATTACGTTATTGATGTATATGAAGGTCCCACGGAGACGTAGAGGCCAACTCGCCAGGAATGTTGTCAAATATTCCCGCCGAGATGATAGGTTGGGCTAGGTTAGGTTATATTACGTTATTGATGTATATAAAGGTCCCACGGAAACATAGAGGCCAACAAGCCAGGAATGTTGTCAAATACTACCGCCGAGTTGTTACGTTGGTTTAGGTTAGGTTAAATTAAGATTTTGATGTATATGAAGGTCCCACGGAGAGGTAGAGGCCAACGCGCCAGGAATGTTGTCAAATATTAGTGCCGAGATGTTAGGTTGGGTTAGGTCAGGTAATATTAAGTTATTGATGTATATGAAGGTCCCACGGTGACGTAGAGGCCAACTCGCCAGGAATGTTGTCAAATATTACCGCCGAGATGTTAGGTTGGGTTAGGTTAGGTTATATTACGTTATTGATGTATATGAAGGTCCCACGGAGACGTAGAGGCCAACTCGCCAGGAATGTTGTCAAATATTAGTTCCGAGAGATTGGGTTGGGTTAGGTTAGGTTATATTACGTTATTGATGTATATAAAGGCCCCGCGGAGACGTAGAGGCCAACCCGCCAGGAATGTTGTCAAATAATAGCGCCGAAATGTTAGGTTGGGTTAGTTTAGGTTATATTACGTTATTGATGTATATGAAGGTCCCACGGAGAGGTAGAGGCCAACTCGCCAGGAATGTTGTCAAATATTAGTGCCGAGATTTTAGGTTGGTTTTGGTTAGGTTAAATTACGTTATTGATGTATATGAAGGTCCCACGGAGACGTAGAGGCCAACTCGCCAGGAATGTTGTCAAATATTACCGCCGAGATGTTAGGTTGGGTTAGGTTAGGTTATATTACGTTATTGATGTATATGAAGGTCCCACGGATACGTAGAGGCCAAATCGCCAGGAATGTTGTCAAATATTCCCGCCGAGATGATAGGTTGGGCTAGGTTAGGTTATATTACGTTATTGATGTATATGAAGGCCCCACGGAGACGTAGAGGCCAACTCGCCAGGAATGTTGTCAAATATTACCGCCGAGATGTTAGGTTTGGGTTAGGTTAGGTTATACTACTTAATTGATGTATATGGAGGCCCCACGGAGACGTAGAGGTCAACTCGGCAGAAATGTTGTCAAATATTACCGCCGAGATGATAGGTTGGGTTAGGTTAGGTTATATTACGTTATTGATGTATATAAAATTCCCACGGAGACGTAGAGGCCAACTCGCCAGGAATGTTGTCAAATATTAGTGCCGAGATGTTAGGTTGGATTAGGTTAGGTTATATTACGTTATTGATGTATATAAAGGCCCCGCGGAGACGTAGAGGCCAACCCGCCAGGAATGTTGTCAAATAATAGCGCCGAAAGGTTAGGTTGGGTTAGTTTAGGTTATATTATGTTATTGATATATGTGAAGGTCCCACGGAGACGTAGAGGCCAACTCGCGAGGAATGTTGTCACATAATAGCGCCGAGTGGTTAGGTCGGGTTATATTAGGTTATATTACGTTATTGATGGATATGAAGGTCTCACGGAGACGTAGAGGCCAACTCGCCAGGAATGTTGTCAAATATTACCGCCGAGATGATAGGTTGGGTTAGGTTAGGTTATATTACGTTATTGATGTATATGAAGGCCCCACGGAGACGTAGAGGCCAACTCGCCAGGAATGTTGTCAAATATTACCGCCGAGATGTTAGGTTGGGTTAGGTTAGGTTATATTAAGTTATTGATGTATATGAAGGTCCCACGGAGACGTAGAGGCCAACTCGCCAGGAATGTTGTCAAATATTACCGCCGAGATGTTAGGTTGGGTTAGGTTAGGTTATATTACGTTATTGATGTATATGAAGGTCCCACGGAGACGTAGAGGCCAAATCGCCAGGAATGTTGTCAAATATTCCCGCCGAGATGATAGGTTGGGCTAGGTTAGGTTATATTACGTTATTGATGTATATGAAGGCCCCACGGAGACGTAGAGGCCAACTCGCCAGGAATGTTTTCAAATATTAGTGCCGAGATGTTAGGTTGGGTTAGGTTAGGTAATATTATGTTATTGATGTATATGAAGGTCCCACGGTGACGTAGAGGCCAACTCGCCAGGAATGTTGTCAAATATTAGTGCCGAGATGTTAGGTTGGGTTAGGTTAGGTTATATTACGTTATTGATGTATATGAAGGTCCCACGGAGACGTAGAGGCCAACTCGCCGGGAATGTTGTCAAATATTCCCGCCGAGATGTTAGGTTGGGTTAGGTTAGGTTATATTACGTTATTGATGTATATGAAGGTCCCACGGAGACGTAGAGGCCAAATCGCCAGGAATGTTGTCAAATATTCCCGCCGAGATGATAGGTTGGGCTAGGTTAGGTTATATTACGTTATTGATGTATATGAAGGCCCCACGGAGACGTAGAGGCCAACTCGCCAGGAATGTTGTCAAATATTACCGCCGAGATGTTAGGTTGGGTTAGGTTAGGTTAAATTACGTTATTGATGTATATGAAGGTCCCACTGAGACGTAGAGGCCAACTCGCGAGGAATGTTGTCACATAATAGCGCCGAGTGGTTAGGTCGGGTTATATTAGGTTATATTACGTTATTGATGGATATGAAGGTCTCACGGAGACGTAGAGGCCAACTCGCCAGGAATGTTGTCAAATATTGCCGCCGAGATGATAGGTTGGGTTAGGTTAGGTTATATTACGTTATTGATGTATATGAAGGCCCCACGGAGACGTAGAGGCCAACTCGCCAGGAATGTTGTCAAATATTACCGCCGAGATGTTAGGTTGGGTTAGGTTAGGTTATATTACGTTATTGATGTATATGAAGGTCCCACGGAGACGTAGAGGCCAACTCGCCAGGAATGTTGTCAAATATTCCCGCCGAGATGATAGGTTGGGCTAGGTTAGGTTATATTACGTTATTGATGTATATAAAGGTCCCACGGAAACATAGAGGCCAACAAGCCAGGAATGTTGTCAAATACTACCGCCGAGTTGTTACGTTGGTTTAGGTTAGGTTAAATTAAGATTTTGATGTATATGAAGGTCCCACGGAGAGGTAGAGGCCAACGCGCCAGGAATGTTGTCAAATATTAGTGCCGAGATGTTAGGTTGGGTTAGGTCAGGTAATATTAAGTTATTGATGTATATGAAGGTCCCACGGTGACGTAGAGGCCAACTCGCCAGGAATGTTGTCAAATATTAGTGCCGAGATGTTAGGTTGGATTAGGTTAGGTTATATTACGTTATTGATGTATATAAAAGCCCCACGGAGACGTAGAGGCCAACTCGCCAGGAATGTTGTCAAATATTAGTTCCGAGAGATTGGGTTGGGTTAGGTTAGGTTATATTACGTTATTGATGTATATAAAGGCCCCGCGGAGACGTAGAGGCCAACCCGCCAGGAATGTTGTCAAATAATAGCGCCGAAATGTTAGGTTGGGTTAGTTTAGGTTATATTACGTTATTGATGTATATGAAGGTCCCACGGAGAGGTAGAGGCCAACTCGCCAGGAATGTTGTCAAATATTAGTGCCGAGATTTTAGGTTGGTTTTGGTTAGGTTAAATTACGTTATTGATGTATATGAAGGTCCCACGGAGACGTAGAGGCCAACTCGCCAGGAATGTTGTCAAATATTACCGCCGAGATGTTAGGTTGGGTTAGGTTAGGTTATATTACGTTATTGATGTATATGAAGGTCCCACGGAGACGTAGAGGCCAAATCGCCAGGAATGTTGTCAAATATTCCCGCCGAGATGATAGGTTGGGCTAGGTTAGGTTATATTACGTTATTGATGTATATGAAGGCCCCACGGAGACGTAGAGGCCAACTCGCCAGGAATGTTGTCAAATATTACCGCCGAGATGTTAGGTTGGGTTAGGTTAGGTTATACTACTTAATTGATGTATATGAAGGCCCCACGGAGACGTAGAGGCCAACTCGGCAGAAATGTTGTCAAATATTACCGCCGAGATGATAGGTTGGGTTAGGTTAGGTTATATTACGTTATTGATGTATATAAAATTCCCACGGAGACGTAGAGGCCAACTCGCCAGGAATGTTGTCAAATATTAGTGCCGAGATGTTAGGTTGGATTAGGATAGGTTATATTACGTTATTGATGTATATAAAGGCCCCGCGGAGACGTAGAGGACAACCCGCCAGGAATGTTGTCAAATAATAGCGCCGAAAGGTTAGGTTGGGTTAGTTTAGGTTATATTATGTTATTGATATATGTGAAGGTCCCACGGAGACGTAGAGGCCAACTCGCGAGGAATGTTGTCACATAATAGCGCCGAGTGGTTAGGTCGGGTTATATTAGGTTATATTACGTTATTGATGTATATGAAGGTCCCACGGAGACGTAGAGGCCAAATCGCCAGGAATGTTGTCAAATATTCCCGCCGAGATGATAGGTTGGGCTAGGTTAGGTTATATTACGTTATTGATGTATATAAAGGTCCCACGGAAACATAGAGGCCAACAAGCCAGGAATGTTGTCAAATACTACCGCCGAGTTGTTACGTTGGTTTAGGTTAGGTTAAATTAAGATTTTGATGTATATGAAGGTCCCACGGAGAGGTAGAGACCAACGCGCCAGGAATGTTTTCAAATATTAGTGCCGAGATGTTAGGTTGGGTTAGGTTAGGTAATATTAAGTTATTGATGTATATGAAGGTCCCACGGTGACGTAGAGGCCAACTCGCCAGGAATGTTGTCAAATATTAGTGCCGAGATGTTAGGTTGGGTTAGGTTAGGTTATATTACGTTATTGATGTATATGAAGGTCCCACGGAGACGTAGAGGCCAACTCGCCAGGAATGTTGTCAAATATTCCCGCCGAGATGTTAGGTTGGGTTAGGTTAGGTTATATTACGTTATTGATGTATATGAAGGTCCCACGGAGACGTAGAGGCCAAATCGCCAGGAATGTTGTCAAATATTCCCGCCGAGATGATAGGTTGGGCTAGGTTAGGTTATATTACGTTATTGATGTATATGAAGGCCCCACGGAGACGTAGAGGCCAACTCGCCAGGAATGTTGTCAAATATTACCGCCGAGATGTTAGGTTGGATTAGGTTAGGTTATATTACGTTATTGATGTATATAAAAGCCCCACGGAGACGTAGAGGCCAACTCGCCAGGAATGTTGTCAAATATTAGTTCCGAGAGATTGGGTTGGGTTAGGTTAGGTTATATTACGTTATTGATGTATATGAAGGCCCCACGGAGACGTAGAGGCCAACTCGCCAGGAATGTTGTCAAATATTACCGCCGAGATGTTAGGTTGGGTTAGGTTAGGTTATATTACGTTATTGATGTATATGAAGGTCCCACGGAGACGTAGAGGCCAACTCGCCAGGAATGTTGTCAAATATTCCCGCCGAGATGATAGGTTGGGCTAGGTTAGGTTATATTACGTTATTGATGTATATAAAGGTCCCACGGAAACATAGAGGCCAACAAGCCAGGAATGTTGTCAAATACTACCGCCGAGTTGTTACGTTGGTTTAGGTTAGGTTAAATTAAGATTTTGATGTATATGAAGGTCCCACGGAGAGGTAGAGGCCAACGCGCCAGGAATGTTGTCAAATATTAGTGCCGAGATGTTAGGTTGGGTTAGGTCAGGTAATATTAAGTTATTGATGTATATGAAGGTCCCACGGTGACGTAGAGGCCAACTCGCCAGGAATGTTGTCAAATATTAGTGCCGAGATGTTAGGTTGGATTAGGTTAGGTTATATTACGTTATTGATGTATATAAAAGCCCCACGGAGACGTAGAGGCCAACTCGCCAGGAATGTTGTCAAATATTAGTTCCGAGAGATTGGGTTGGGTTAGGTTAGGTTATATTACGTTATTGATGTATATAAAGGCCCCGCGGAGACGTAGAGGCCAACCCGCCAGGAATGTTGTCAAATAATAGCGCCGAAATGTTAGGTTGGGTTAGTTTAGGTTATATTACGTTATTGATGTATATGAAGGTCCCACGGAGAGGTAGAGGCCAACTCGCCAGGAATGTTGTCAAATATTAGTGCCGAGATTTTAGGTTGGTTTAGGTTAGGTTAAATTACGTTATTGATGTATATGAAGGTCCCACGGAGACGTAGAGGCCAACTCGCCAGGAATGTTGTCAAATATTACCGCCGAGATGTTAGGTTGGGTTAGGTTAGGTTATATTACGTTATTGATGTATATGAAGGTCCCACGGAGACGTAGAGGCCAAATCGCCAGGAATGTTGTCAAATATTCCCGCCGAGATGATAGGTTGGGCTAGGTTAGGTTATATTACGTTATTGATGTATATGAAGGCCCCACGGAGACGTAGAGGCCAACTCGCCAGGAATGTTGTCAAATATTACCGCCGAGATGTTAGGTTGGGTTAGGTTAGCTTATACTACTTCATTGATGTATATGAAGGCCCCACGGAGACGTAGAGGCCAACTCGGCAGAAATGTTGTCAAATATTACCGCCGAGATGATAGGTTGGGTTAGGTTAGGTTATATTACGTTATTGATGTATATAAAATTCCCACGGAGACGTAGAGGCCAACTCGCCAGGAATGTCGTCAAATATTAGTTCCGAGAGATTGGGTTGGGTTAGGTTAGGTTATATTACGTTATTGATGTATATAAAGGCCCCGCGGAGACGTAGAGGCCAACCCGCCAGGAATGTTGTCAAATAATAGCGCCGAAATGTTAGGTTGGGTTAGTTTAGGTTATATTACGTTATTGATGTATATGAAGGTCCCACGGAGAGGTAGAGGCCAACTCGCCAGGAATGTTGTCAAATATTAGTGCCGAGATTTTAGGTTGGTTTAGGTTAGGTTAAATTACGTTATTGATGTATATGAAGGTCCCACTGAGACGTAGAGGCCAACTCGCGAGGAATGTTGTCACATAATAGCGCCGAGTGGTTAGGTCGGGTTATATTAGGTTATATTACGTTATTGATGGATATGAAGGTCTCACGGAGACGTAGAGGCCAACTCGCCAGGAATGTTGTCAAATATTGCCGCCGAGATGATAGGTTGGGTTAGGTTAGGTTATATTACGTTATTGATGTATATGAAGGCCCCACGGAGACGCAGAGGCCAACTCGCCAGGAATGTTGTCAAATATTACCGCCGAGATGTTAGGTTGGTTTAGGTTAGGTTATATTACGTTATTGATGTATATGAAGGTCCCACGGAGACGTAGAGGCCAACTCGCCAGGAATGTTGTCAAATATTCCCGCCGAGATGATAGGTTGGGCTAGGTTAGGTTATATTACGTTATTGATGTATATAAAGGTCCCACGGAAACATAGAGGCCAACAAGCCAGGAATGTTGTCAAATACTACTGCCGAGTTGTTACGTTGGTTTAGGTTAGGTTAAATTAAGATTTTGATGTATATGAAGGTCCCACGGAGAGGTAGAGGCCAACGCGCCAGGAATGTTGTCAAATATTAGTGCCGAGATGTTAGGTTGGGTTAGGTCAGGTAATATTAAGTTATTGATGTATATGAAGGTCCCACGGTGACGTAGAGGCCAACTCGCCAGGAATGTAGTCAAATATTAGTGCCGAGATGTTAGGTTGGATTAGGTTAGGTTATATTACGTTATTGATGTATATAAAAGTCCCACGGAGACGTAGAGTCCAACTCGCCAGGAATGTTGTCAAATATTAGTTCCGAGAGATTGGGTTGGGTTAGGTTAGGTTATATTACGTTATTGATGTATATAAAGGCCCCGCGGAGACGTAGAAGCCAACCCGCCAGGAATGTTGTCAAATAATAGCGCCGAAATGTTAGGTTGGGTTAGTTTAGGTTATATTACGTTATTGATGTATATGAAGGTCCCACGGAGAGGTAGAGGCCAACTCGCCAGGAATGTTGTCAAATATTAGTGCCGAGATTTTAGGTTGGTTTAGGTTAGGTTAAATTACGTTATTGATGTATATGAAGGTCCCACGGAGACGTAGAGGCCAAATCGCCAGGAATGTTGTCAAATATTCCCGCCGAGATGATAGGTTGGGCTAGGTTAGGTTATATTACGTTATTGATGTATATGAAGGCCCCACGGAGACGTAGAGGCCAACTCGCCAGGAATGTTGTCAAATATTACCGCCGAGATGTTAGGTTGGGTTAGGTTAGGTTATACTACTTAATTGATGTATATGAAGGCCCCACGGAGACGTAGAGGCCAACTCGGCAGAAATGTTGTCAAATATTACCGCCGAGATGATAGGTTGGGTTAGGTTAGGTTATATTACGTTATTGATTTATATAAAATTCCCACGGAGACGTAGAGGCCAACTCGCCAGGAATGTTGTCAAATATTAGTGCCGAGATGTTAGGTTGGATTAGGTTAGGTTATATTACGTTATTGATGTATATAAAGGCCCCGCGGAGACGTAGAGGCCAACCCGCCAGGAATGTTGTCAAATAATAGCGCCGAAATGTTAGGTTGGGTTAGTTTAGGTTATATTATGTTACTGATATATGTGAAGGTCCCACGGAGACGTAGAGGCCAACTCGCGAGGAATGTTGTCACATAATAGCGCCGAGTGGTTAGGTCGGGTTATATTAGGTTATATTACGTTATTGATGGATATGAAGGTCTCACGGAGACGTAGAGGCCAACTCGCCAGGAATGTTGTCATATATTACCGCCGAGATGATAGGTTGGGTTAGGTTAGGTTATATTACGTTATTGATGTATATGAAGGCCCCACGGAGACGTAGAGGCCAACTCGCCAGGAATGTTGTCAAATATTACCGCCGAGATGTTAGGTTGGGTTAGGTTAGGTTATATTACGTTATTGATGTATATGAAGGTCCCACGGAGACGTAGAGGCCAACTCGCCAGGAATGTTGTCAAATATTACCGCCGAGATGTTAGGTTAGGTTAGGTTAGGTTATATTACGTTATTGATGTATATGAAGGCCGCACGGAGACGTAGAGGCCAACTCGCCAGGAATGTTGTCAAATATTACCGCCGAGATGTTAGGTTGGGTTAGGTTAGGTTATATATACGTTATTGATGTATATGAAGGTCCCACGGAGACGTAGAGGCCAACTCGCCAGGAATGTTGTCAAATATTCCCGCCGAGATGATAGGGTGGGCTAGGTTAGGTTATATTACGTTATTGATGTATATAAAGGTCCCACGGAAACATAGAGGCCAACAAGCCAGGAATGTTGTCAAATACTACCGCCGAGTTGTTACGTTGGTTTAGGTTAGGTTAAATTAAGATTTTGATGTATATGAAGGTCCCACGGAGAGGTAGAGGCCAACGCGCCAGGAATGTCGTCAAATATTAGTGCCGAGATGTTAGGTTGGGTTAGGTCAGGTAATATTAAGTTATTGATGTATATGAAGGTCCCACGGTGACGTAGAGGCCAACTCGCCAGGAATGTTGTCAAATATTAGTGCCGAGATGTTAGGTTGGATTAGGTTAGGTTATATTACGTTATTGATGTATATAAAAGCCCCACGGAGACGTAGAGGCCAACTCGCCAGGAATGTTGTCAAATATTAGTTCCGAGAGATTGGGTTGGGTCAGGTTAGGTTATATTACGTTATTGATGTATATAAAGGCCCCGCGGAGACGTAGAGGCCAACCCGCCAGGAATGTTGTCAAATAATAGCGCCGAAATGTTAGGTTGGGTTAGTTTAGGTTATATTACGTTATTGATGTATATGAAGGTCCCACGGAGAGGTAGAGGCCAACTCGCCAGGAATGTTGTCAAATATTAGTGCCGAGATTTTAGGTTGGTTTAGGTTAGGTTAAATTACGTTATTGATGTATATGAAGGTCCCACTGAGACGTAGAGGCCAACTCGCGAGGAATGTTGTCACATAATAGCGCCGAGTGGTTAGGTCGGGTTATATTAGGTTATATTACGTTATTGATGGATATGAAGGTCTCACGGAGACGTAGAGGCCAACTCGCCAGGAATGTTGTCAAATATTGCCGCCGAGATGATAGGTTGGGTTAGGTTAGGTTATATTACGTTATTGATGTATATGAAGGCCCCACGGAGACGTAGAGGCCAACTCGCCAGGAATGTTGTCAAATATTACCGCCGAGATGTTAGGTTGGTTTAGGTTAGGTTATATTACGTTATTGATGTATATGAAGGTCCCACGGAGACGTAGAGGCCAACTCGCCAGGAATGTTGTCAAATATTCCCGCCGAGATGATAGGTTGGGCTAGGTTAGGTTATATTACGTTATTGATGTATATAAAGGTCCCACGGAAACATAGAGGCCAACAAGCCAGGAATGTTGTCAAATACTACTGCCGAGTTGTTACGTTGGTTTAGGTTAGGTTAAATTAAGATTTTGATGTATATGAAGGTCCCACGGAGAGGTAGAGGCCAACGCGCCAGGAATGTTGTCAAATATTAGTGCCGAGATGTTAGGTTGGGTTAGGTCAGGTAATATTAAGTTATTGATGTATATGAAGGTCCCACGGTGACGTAGAGGCCAACTCGCCAGGAATGTTGTCAAATATTAGTGCCGAGATGTTAGGTTGGATTAGGTTAGGTTATATTACGTTATTGATGTATATAAAGGCCCCGCGGAGACGTAGAGGCCAACCCGCCAGGAATGTTGTCAAATAATAGCGCCGAAAGGTTAGGTTGGGTTAGTTTAGGTTATATTATGTTACTGATATATGTGAAGGTCCCACGGAGACGTAGAGGCCAACTCGCGAGGAATGTTGTCACATAATAGCGCCGAGTGGTTAGGTCGGGTTATATTAGGTTATATTACGTTATTGATGGATATGAAGGTCTCACGGAGACGTAGAGGCCAACTCGCCAGGAATGTTGTCATATATTACCGCCGAGATGATAGGTTGGGTTAGGTTAGGTTATATTACGTTATTGATGTATATGAAGGCCCCACGGAGACGTAGAGGCCAACTCGCCAGGAATGTTGTCAAATATTACCGCCGAGATGTTAGGTTGGGTTAGGTTAGGTTATATTACGTTATTGATGTATATGAAGGTCCCACGGAGACGTAGAGGCCAACTCGCCAGGAATGTTGTCAAATATTACCGCCGAGATGTTAGGTTAGGTTAGGTTAGGTTATATTACGTTATTGATGTATATGAAGGCCGCACGGAGACGTAGAGGCCAACTCGCCAGGAATGTTGTCAAATATTACCGCCGAGATGTTAGGTTGGGTTAGGTTAGGTTATATATACGTTATTGATGTATATGAAGGTCCCACGGAGACGTAGAGGCCAACTCGCCAGGAATGTTGTCAAATATTCCCGCCGAGATGATAGGGTGGGCTAGGTTAGGTTATATTACGTTATTGATGTATATAAAGGTCCCACGGAAACATAGAGGCCAACAAGCCAGGAATGTTGTCAAATACTACCGCCGAGTTGTTACGTTGGTTTAGGTTAGGTTAAATTAAGATTTTGATGTATATGAAGGTCCCACGGAGAGGTAGAGGCCAACGCGCCAGGAATGTCGTCAAATATTAGTGCCGAGATGTTAGGTTGGGTTAGGTCAGGTAATATTAAGTTATTGATGTATATGAAGGTCCCACGGTGACGTAGAGGCCAACTCGCCAGGAATGTTGTCAAATATTAGTGCCGAGATGTTAGGTTGGATTAGGTTAGGTTATATTACGTTATTGATGTATATAAAAGCCCCACGGAGACGTAGAGGCCAACTCGCCAGGAATGTTGTCAAATATTAGTTCCGAGAGATTGGGTTGGGTTAGGTTAGGTTATATTACGTTATTGATGTATATAAAGGCCCCGCGGAGACGTAGAGGCCAACCCGCCAGGAATGTTGTCAAATAATAGCGCCGAAATGTTAGGTTGGGTTAGTTTAGGTTATATTACGTTATTGATGTATATGAAGGTCCCACGGAGAGGTAGAGGCCAACTCGCCAGGAATGTTGTCAAATATTAGTGCCGAGATTTTAGGTTGGTTTAGGTTAGGTTAAATTACGTTATTGATGTATATGAAGGTCCCACTGAGACGTAGAGGCCAACTCGCGAGGAATGTTGTCACATAATAGCGCCGAGTGGTTAGGTCGGGTTATATTAGGTTATATTACGTTATTGATGGATATGAAGGTCTCACGGAGACGTAGAGGCCAACTCGCCAGGAATGTTGTCAAATATTGCCGCCGAGATGATAGGTTGGGTTAGGTTAGGTTATATTACGTTATTGATGTATATGAAGGCCCCACGGAGACGTAGAGGCCAACTCGCCAGGAATGTTGTCAAATATTACCGCCGAGATGTTAGGTTGGTTTAGGTTAGGTTATATTACGTTATTGATGTATATGAAGGTCCCACGGAGACGTAGAGGCCAACTCGCCAGGAATGTTGTCAAATATTCCCGCCGAGATGATAGGTTGGGCTAGGTTAGGTTATATTACGTTATTGATGTATATAAAGGTCCCACGGAAACATAGAGGCCAACAAGCCAGGAATGTTGTCAAATACTACTGCCGAGTTGTTACGTTGGTTTAGGTTAGGTTAAATTAAGATTTTGATGTATATGAAGGTCCCACGGAGAGGTAGAGGCCAACGCGCCAGGAATGTTGTCAAATATTAGTGCCGAGATGTTAGGTTGGGTTAGGTCAGGTAATATTAAGTTATTGATGTATATGAAGGTCCCACGGTGACGTAGAGGCCAACTCGCCAGGAATGTTGTCAAATATTAGTGCCGAGATGTTAGGTTGGATTAGGTTAGGTTATATTACGTTATTGATGTATATAAAAGCCCCACGGAGACGTAGAGTCCAACTCGCCAGGAATGTTGTCAAATATTAGTTCCGAGAGATTGGGTTGGGTTAGGTTAGGTTATATTACGTTATTGATGTATATGAAGGTCCCACGGAGAGGTAGAGGCCAACTCGCCAGGAATGTTGTCAAATATTAGTGCCGAGATTTTAGGTTGGTTTAGGTTAGGTTAAATTACGTTATTGATGTATATGAAGGTCCCACGGAGACGTAGATGCCAAATCGCCAGGAATGTTGTCAAATATTCCCGCCGAGATGATAGGTTGGGCTAGGTTAGGTTATATTACGTTATTGATGTATATGAAGGCCCCACGGAGACGTAGAGGCCAACTCGCCAGGAATGTTGTCAAATATTACCGCCGAGATGTTAGGTTGGGTTAGGTTAGGTTATACTACTTAATTGATGTATATGAAGGCCCCACGGAGACGTAGAGGCCAACTCGGCAGAAATGTTGTCAAATATTACCGCCGAGATGATAGGTTGGGTTAGGTTAGGTTATATTACGTTATTGATGTATATAAAATTCCCACGGAGACGTAGAGGCCAACTCGCCAGGAATGTTGTCAAATATTAGTGCCGAGATGTTAGGTTGGATTAGGTTAGGTTATATTACGTTATTGATGTATATAAAGGCCCCGCGGAGACGTAGAGGCCAACCCGCCAGGAATGTTGTCAAATAATAGCGCCGAAAGGTTAAGTTGGGTTAGTTTAGGTTATATTATGTTATTGATATATGTGAAGGTCCCACGGAGACGTAGAGGCCAACTCGCGAGGAATGTTGTCACATAATAGCGCCGAGTGGTTAGGTCGGGTTATATTAGGTTATATTACGTTATTGATGGATATGAAGGTCTCACGGAGACGTAGAGGCCAACTCGCCAGGAATGTTGTCAAATATTACCGCCGAGATGATAGGTTGGGTTAGGTTAGGTTATATTACGTTATTGATGTATATGAAGGCCCCACGGAGACGTAGAGGCCAACTCGCCAGGAATGTTGTCAAATATTACCGGCGAGATGTTAGGTTGGGTTAGGTTAGGTTATATTAAGTTATTGATGTATATGAAGGTCCCACGGAGACGTAGAGGCCAACTCGCCAGGAATGTTGTCAAATATTACCGCCGAGATGTTAGGTTGGGTTAGGTTAGGTTATATTACGTTATTGATGTATATGAAGGTCCCACGGAGACGTAGAGGCCAAATCGCCAGGAATGTTGTCAAATATTCCCGCCGAGATGATAGGTTGGGCTAGGTTAGGTTATATTACGTTATTGATGTATATAAAGGTCCCACGGAAACATAGAGGCCAACAAGCCAGGAATGTTGTCAAATACTACCGCCGAGTTGTTACGTTGGTTTAGGTTAGGTTAAATTAAGATTTTGATGTATATGAAGGTCCCACGGAGAGGTAGAGACCAACGCGCCAGGAATGTTTTCAAATATTAGTGCCGAGATGTTAGGTTGGGTTAGGTTAGGTAATATTAAGTTATTGATGTATATGAAGGTCCCACGGTGACGTAGAGGCCAACTCGCCAGGAATGTTGTCAAATATTAGTGCCGAGATGTTAGGTTGGATTAGGTTAGGTTATATTACGTTATTGATGTATATAAAGGCCCCGCGGAGACGTAGAGGCCAACCCGCCAGGAATGTTGTCAAATAATAGCGCCGAAAGGTTAGGTTGGGTTAGTTTAGGTTATATTATGTTATTGATATATGTGAAGGTCCCACGGAGACGTAGAGGCCAACTCGCGAGGAATGTTGTCACATAATAGCGCCGAGTGGTTAGGTCGGGTTATATTAGGTTATATTACGTTATTGATGGATATGAAGGTCTCACGGAGACGTAGAGGCCAACTCGCCAGGAATGTTGTCAAATATTACCGCCGAGATGATAGGTTGGGTTAGGTTAGGTTATATTACGTTATTGATGTATATGAAGGCCCCACGGACACGTAGAGGCCAACTGGCCAGGAATGTTGTCAAATATTACCGCCGAGATGATAGGTTGGGTTAGGTTAGATTATATTACGTTATTGATGTATATGAAGGCCGCACGTAGAGGTAGAGGCCAACTCGACAGGAATGTTGTCAAATATTAGTGCCGAGGTGTTAGGTTGGGTTAGGTTAGGTAATATTACGTTATTGATGTATATGAAAGTCCCACGGAGACGTAGAGGCCAACTCGCCAGGAATGTTGTCAAATATTCCCGCCGAGATGATAGGTTGGGCTAGGTTAGGTTATATTACGTTATTGATGTATATAAAGGTCCCACGGAAACATAGAGGCCAACAAGCCAGGAATGTTGTCAAATACTACTGCCGAGTTGTTACGTTGGTTTAGGTTAGGTTAAATTAAGATTTTGATGTATATGAAGGTCCCACGGAGAGGTAGAGGCCAACGCGCCAGGAATGTTGTCAAATATTAGTGCCGAGATGTTAGGTTGGGTTAGGTCAGGTAATATTAAGTTATTGATGTATATGAAGGTCCCACGGTGACGTAGAGGCCAACTCGCCAGGAATGTTGTCAAATATTAGTGCCGAGATGTTAGGTTGGATTAGGTTAGGTTATATTACGTTATTGATGTATATAAAAGCCCCACGGAGACGTAGAGTCCAACTCGCCAGGAATGTTGTCAAATATTAGTTCCGAGAGATTGGGTTGGGTTAGGTTAGGTTATATTACGTTATTGATGTATATAAAGGCCCCGCGGAGACGTAGAAGCCAACCCGCCAGGAATGTTGTCAAATAATAGCGTCGAAATGTTAGGTTGGGTTAGTTTAGGTTATATTACGTTATTGATGTATATGAAGGTCCCACGGAGAGGTAGAGGCCAACTCGCCAGGAATGTTGTCAAATATTAGTGCCGAGATTTTAGGTTGGTTTAGGTTAGGTTAAATTACGTTATTGATGTATATGAAGGTCCCACGGAGACGTAGAGGCCAAATCGCCAGGAATGTTGTCAAATATTCCCGCCGAGATGATAGGTTGGGCTAGGTTAGGTTATATTACGTTATTGATGTATATGAAGGCCCCACGGAGACGTAGAGGCCAACTCGCCAGGAATGTTGTCAAATATTACCGTCGATGTGTTAGGTTGGGTTAGGTTAGGTTATACTACGTTATTGATGTATATGAAGGCCCCACGGAGACGTAGAGGCCAACTCGGCAGAAATGTTGTCAAATATTACCGCCGAGATGATAGGTTGGGTTAGGTTAGGTTATATTACGTTATTGATGTATATAAAATTCCCACGGAGACGTACAGGCCAACTCGCCAGGGATGTTGTCAAATATTAGTGCCGAGATGTTAGGTTGGATTAGGTTAGGTTATATTACGTTATTGATGTATATAAAAGCCCCACGGAGACGTTGAGGCCAACTCGCCAGGAATGTTGTCAAATATTAGTTCCGAGAGATTGGGTTGGGTTAGGTTAGGATATATTACGTTATTGATGTATATAAAGGCCCCGCGGAGACGTAGAGGCCAACCCGCCAGGAATGTTGTCAAATAATAGCGCCGAAAGGTTAGGTTGGGTTAGTTTAGGTTATATTATGTTATTGATATATGTGAAGGTCCCACGGAGAAGTAGAGGCCAACTCGCGAGGAATGTTGTCACATAATAGCGCCGAGTGGTTAGGTCGGGTTATATTAGGTTATATTACGTTATTGATGGATATGAAGGTCTCACGGAGACGTAGAGGCCAACTCGCCAGGAATGTTGTCAAATATTACCGCCGAGATGATAGGTTGGGTTAGGTTAGGTTATATTACGTTATTGATGTATATGAAGGCCCCACGGAGACGTAGAGGCCAACTCGCCAGGAATGTTGTCAAATATTACCGCCGAGATGTTAGGTTGGGTTAGGTTAGGTTATATTACGTTATTGATGTATATGAAGGCCCCACGGAGACGTAGAGGCCAAATCGCCAGGAATGTTGTCAAATATTCCCGCCGAGATGGTAGGTTGGGTTAGGTTAGGTAATATTAAGTTATTGATGTATATGAAGGTCCCACGGTGACGTAGAGGCCAACTCGCCAGGAATGTTGTCAAATATTAGTGCCGAGATGTTAGGTTGGATTAGGTTAGGTTATATTACGTTATTGATGTATATAAAGGCCCCGCGGAGACGTAGAGGCCAACCCGCCAGGAATGTTGTCAAATAATAGCGCCGAAAGGTTAGGTTGGGTTAGTTTAGGTTATATTATGTTATTGATATATGTGAAGGTCCCACGGAGACGTAGAGGCCAACTCGCGAGGAATGTTGTCACATAATAGCGCCGAGTGGTTAGGTCGGGTTATATTAGGTTATATTACGTTATTGATGGATATGAAGGTCTCACGGAGACGTAGAGGCCAACTCGCCAGGAATGTTGTCAAATATTACCGCCGAGATGATAGGTTGGGTTAGGTTAGGTTATATTACGTTATTGATGTATATGAAGGCCCCACGGACACGTAGAGGCCAACTGGCCAGGAATGTTGTCAAATATTACCGCCGAGATGATAGGTTGGGTTAGGTTAGATTATATTACGTTATTGATGTATATGAAGGCCGCACGTAGAGGTAGAGGCCAACTCGCCAGGAATGTTGTCAAATATTAGTGCCGAGGTGTTAGGTTGGGTTAGGTTAGGTAATATTACGTTATTGATGTATATGAAAGTCCCACGGAGACGTAGAGGCCAACTCGCCAGGAATGTTGTCAAATATTCCCGCCGAGATGATAGGTTGGGCTAGGTTAGGTTATATTACGTTATTGATGTATATAAAGGTCCCACGGAAACATAGAGGCCAACAAGCCAGGAATGTTGTCAAATACTACTGCCGAGTTGTTACGTTGGTTTAGATTAGGTTAAATTAAGATTTTGATGTATATGAAGGTCCCACGGAGAGGTAGAGGCCAACGCGCCAGGAATGTTGTCAAATATTAGTGCCGAGATGTTAGGTTGGGTTAGGTCAGGTAATATTAAGTTATTGATGTATATGAAGGTCCCACGGTGACGTAGAGGCCAACTCGCCAGGAATGTTGTCAAATATTAGTGCCGAGATGTTAGGTTGGATTAGGTTAGGTTATATTACGTTATTGATGTATATAAAAGCCCCACGGAGACGTAGAGTCCAACTCGCCAGGAATGTTGTCAAATATTAGTTCCGAGAGATTGGGTTGGGTTAGGTTAGGTTATATTACGTTATTGATGTATATAAAGGCCCCGCGGAGACGTAGAAGCCAACCCGCCAGGAATGTTGTCAAATAATAGCGTCGAAATGTTAGGTTGGGTTAGTTTAGGTTATATTACGTTATTGATGTATATGAAGGTCCCACGGAGAGGTAGAGGCCAACTCGCCAGGAATGTTGTCAAATATTAGTGCCGAGATTTTAGGTTGGTTTAGGTTAGGTTAAATTACGTTATTGATGTATATGAAGGTCCCACGGAGACGTAGAGGCCAAATCGCCAGGAATGTTGTCAAATATTCCCGCCGAGATGATAGGTTGGGCTAGGTTAGGTTATATTACGTTATTGATGTATATGAAGGCCCCACGGAGACGTAGAGGCCAACTCGCCAGGAATGTTGTCAAATATTACCGCCGATGTGTTAGGTTGGGTTAGGTTAGGTTATACTACGTTATTGATGTATATGAAGGCCCCACGGAGACGTAGAGGCCAACTCGGCAGAAATGTTGTCAAATATTACCGCCGAGATGATAGGTTGGGTTAGGTTAGGTTATATTACGTTATTGATGTATATAAAATTCCCACGGAGACGTACAGGCCAACTCGCCAGGGATGTTGTCAAATATTAGTGCCGAGATGTTAGGTTGGATTAGGTTAGGTTATATTACGTTATTGATGTATATAAAAGCCCCACGGAGACGTTGAGGCCAACTCGCCAGGAATGTTGTCAAATATTAGTTCCGAGAGATTGGGTTGGGTTAGGTTAGGATATATTACGTTATTGATGTATATAAAGGCCCCGCGGAGACGTAGAGGCCAACCCGCCAGGAATGTTGTCAAATAATAGCGCCGAAAGGTTAGGTTGGGTTAGTTTAGGTTATATTATGTTATTGATATATGTGAAGGTCCCACGGAGAAGTAGAGGCCAACTCGCGAGGAATGTTGTCACATAATAGCGCCGAGTGGTTAGGTCGGGTTATATTAGGTTATATTACGTTATTGATGGATATGAAGGTCTCACGGAGACGTAGAGGCCAACTCGCCAGGAATGTTGTCAAATATTACCGCCGAGATGATAGGTTGGGTTAGGTTAGGTTATATTACGTTATTGATGTATATGAAGGCCCCACGGAGACGTAGAGGCCAACTCGCCAGGAATGTTGTCAAATATTACCGCCGAGATGTTAGGTTGGGTTAGGTTAGGTTATATTACGTTATTGATGTATATGAGGGCCCCACGGAGACGTAGAGGCCAACTCGCCAGGAATGTTGTCAAATATTACCGCCGAGATGTTAGGTTGGGTTAGGTTAGGTTATATTACGTTATTGATGTATATGAAGGTCCCACGGAGACGTAGAGGCCAACTCGCCAGGAATGTTGTCAAATATTCCCGCCGAGATGATAGGTTGGGCTAGGTTAGGTTATATTACGTTATTGATGTATATAAATATCCCACGGAAACATAGAGGCCAACAAGCCAGGAATGTTGTCAAATACTACCGCCGAGTTGTTACGTTGGTTTAGGTTAGGTTAAGTTAAGATTTTGATGTATATGAAGGTCCCACGGAGAGGTAGAGGCCAACGCGCCAGGAATGTTGTCAAATATTAGTGCCGAGATGTTAGGTTGGGTTAGGTTAGGTAATATTAAGTTATTGATGTATATGAAGGTCCCACGGTGACGTAGAGGCCAACTCGCCAGGAATGGTGTCAAATATTAGTGCCGAGATGTTAGGTTGGGTTAGTTTAGGTTATATTACGTTATTGATGTATATGAAGGTCCCACGGAGAGGTAGAGGCCAACTCGCCAGGAATGTTGTCAAATATTAGTGCCGAGATTTTAGGTTGGTTTAGGTTAGGTTAAATTACGTTATTGATGTATATGAAGGTCCCACTGAGAGGTAGAGGCCAACTCGCTAGGAATGTTGTCAAATATTAGTGCCGAGATGTTAGGTTGGGTTAAGTTAGGTAATATTACGTTATTGATGTATATGAAGGTCCCACGGTGACGTAGAGGCCAACTCGCCAGGAACGTTGTCAAATATTACCGCCGATGTGTTAGGTTGGGTTAGGTTAGGTTATACTACGTTATTGATGTATATGAAGGCCCCACGGAGACGTAGAGGCCAGCTCGGCAGAAATGTTGTCAAATATTACCGCCGAGATGATAGGTTGGGTTAGGTTAGGTTATATTACGTTATTGATGTATATAAAATTCCCACGGAGACGTAGAGGCCAACTCGCCAGAGATGTTGTCAAATATTAGTGCCGAGATGTTAGGTTGGATTAGGTTAGGGTATATCACGTTATTGATGTATATAAAAGCCCCACGGGGACGTTGAGGCCAACTCGCCAGGAATGTTGCCAAATATTAGTTCCGAGAGATTGGGTTGGGTTAGGTTAGGATACATTACGTTATTGATGTATATAAAGGCCCCGCGGAGACGTAGAGGCCAACCCGCCAGGAATGTTGTCAAATAATAGCGCCGAAAGGTTAGGTTGGGTTAGTTTAGGTTATATTATGTTATTGATATATGTGAAGGTCCCACGGAGAAGTAGAGGCCAACTCGCGAGGAATGTTCTCACATAATAGCGCCGAGTGGTTAGGTCGGGTTATATTAGGTTATATTACGTTATTGATGGATATGAAGGTCTCACGGAGACGTAGAGGCCAACTCGCCAGGAATGTTGTCAAATATTACAGCCGAGATGATAGGTTGGGTTAGGTTAGGTTATATTACGTTATTGATGTATATGAAGGCCCCACGGAGACGTAGAGGCCAACTCGCCAGGAATGTTGTCAAATATTACCGCCGAGATGTTAGGTTGGGTTAGGTTAGGTTATATTACGTTATTGATGTATATGAAGGCCCCACGGAGACGTAGAGGCCAACTCGCCAGGAATGTTGTCAAATATTACCGCCGAGATGTTAGGTTGGGTTAGGTTAGGTGATGTTACGTTATTGATGTATATGAAGGTCCCACGGAGAGGTAGAGGCCAACTCGCCAGGAATGTTGTCAAATATTAGTGCCGAGATTTTAGGTTGGTTTAGGTTAGGTTAAATTACGTTATTGATGTATATGAAGGTCCCACTGAGAGGTAGAGGCCAACTCGCCAGGAATGTTGTCAAATATTAGTGCCGAGATGTTAGGTTGGGTTAAGTTAGGTAAAGTTACGTTATTGATGTATATGAAGGTCCCACGGTGACGTAGTGGCCAACTCGCCAGGAATGTTGTCAAATATTACCGCCGATGTGTTAGGTTGGGTTAGGTTAGGTTATACTACGTTATTGATGTATATGAAGGCCCCACGGAGACGTAGAGGCCAACTCGGCAGAAATGTTGTCAAATATTACCGCCGAGATGATAGGTTGGGTTAGGTTAGGTTATATTACGTTATTGATGTATATAAAATTCCCACGGAGACGTAGAGGCCAACTCGCCAGGAATGTTGTCAAATATTAGTGCCGAGATGTTAGGTTGGGTTAGTTTAGGTTATATTACGTTATTGATGTATATGAAGGTCCCACGGAAACATAGAGGCCAACAAGCCAGGAATGTTGTCAAATACTACCGCCGAGTTGTTACGTTGGTTTAGGTTAGGTTAAATTAAGATTTTGATGTATATGAAGGTCCCACGGAGACGTAGAGGCCAACTCGCCAGGAATGTTGTCAAATATTCCCGCCGTGATGATAGGTTGGGCTAGGTTAGGTTATATTACGTTATTGATGTATATGAAGGCCCCACGGAGACGTAGAGGCCAACTCGCCAGGAATGTTGTCAAATATTCCCGCCGTGATGATAGGTTGGGCTAGGTTAGGTTATATTACGTTATTGATGTATATGAAGGCCCCACGGAGACGTAGAGGCCAACTCGGCAGAAATGTTGTCAAATATTACCGCCGAGATGATAGGTTGGGTTAGGTTAGGTTATATTACGTTATTGATGTATATAAAATTCCCACGGAGACGTAGAGGCCAACTCGCCAGGAATGTTGTCAAATATTAGTGCCGAGATGTTAGGTTGGATTAGGTTAGGTTATATTACGTTATTGATGTATATAAAGGCCCCGCGGAGACGTAGAGGCCAACCCGCCAGGAATGTTGTCAAATAATAGCGCCGAAATGTTAGGTTGGGTTAGTTTAGGTTATATTATGTTATTGATATATGTGAAGGTCCCACGGAGACGTAGAGGCCAACTCGCGAGGAATGTTGTCACATAATAGCGCCGAGTGGTTAGGTCGGGTTATATTAGGTTATATTACGTTATTGATGGATATGAAGGTCTCACGGAGACGTAGAGGCCAACTCGCCAGGAATGTTGTCAAATATTACCGCCGAGATGATAGGTTGGGCTAGGTTAGGTTATATTACGTTATTGATGTATATAAAGGTCCCACTGAAACATAGAGGCCAACAAGCCAGGAATGTTGTCAAATACTACCGCCGAGTTGTTACGTTGGTTTAGGTTAGGTTAAATTAAGATTTTGATGTATATGAAGGTCTCACGGAGAGGTAGAGGCCAACGCGCCAGGAATGTTGTCAAATATTAGTGCCGAGATGTTAGGTTGGGTTAGGTTAGGTAATATTAAGTTATTGATGTATATGAAGGTCCCACGGTGACGTAGAGGCCAACTCGCCAGGAATGGTGTCAAATATTAGTGCCGAGATGTTAGGTTGGGTTAGTTTAGGTTATATTACGTTATTGATGTATATGAAGGTCCCACGGAAACATAGAGGCCAACAAGCCAGGAATGTTGTCAAATACTACCGCCGAGTTGTTACGTTGGTTTAGGTTAGGTTAAATTAAGATTTTGATGTATATGAAGGTCCCACGGAGAGGTAGAGGCCAACGCGCCAGGAATGTTGTCAAATATTAGTGCCGAGATGTTAGGTTGGGTTAGGTTAGGTAATATTAAGTTATTGATGTATATGAAGGTCCCACGGAGAGGTAGAGGCCAACTCGCCAGGAATGTTGTCAAATATTAGTGCCGAGATTTTAGGTTGGTTTAGGTTAGGTTAAATTACGTTATTGATGTATATGAAGGTCCCACTGAGAGGTAGAGGCCAACTCGCCAGGAATGTTGTCAAATATTAGTGCCGAGATGTTAGGTTGGGTTAAGTTAGGTAAAGTTACGTTATTGATGTATATGAAGGTCCCACGGTGACGTAGTGGCCAACTCGCCAGGAATGTTGTCAAATATTACCGCCGATGTGTTAGGTTGGGTTAGGTTCGGTTATACTACGTTATTGATGTATATGAAGGCCCCACGGAGACGTAGAGGCCAACTCGGCAGAAATGTTGTCAAATATTACCGCCGAGATGATAGGTTGGGTTAGGTTAGGTTATATTACGTTATTGATGTATATAAAATTCCCACGAAGACGTAGAGGCCAACTCGCCAGGAATGTTGTCAAATATTAGTGCCGAGATGTTAGGTTGGATTAGGTTAGGTTATATTACGTTATTGATGTATATAAAGGCCCCGCGGAGACGTAGAGGCCAACCCGCCAGGAATGTTGTCAAATAATAGCGCCGAAATGTTAGGTTGGGTTAGTTTAGGTTATATTATGTTATTGATATATGTGAAGGTCCCACGGAGACGTAGAGGCCAACTCGCGAGGAATGTTGTCACATAATAGCGCCGAGTGGTTAGGTCGGGTTATATTAGGTTATATTACGTTATTGATGGATATGAAGGTCTCACGGAGACGTAGAGGCCAACTCGCCAGGAATGTTGTCAAATATTACCGCCGAGATGATAGGTTGGGTTAGGTTAGGTTATATTACGTTATTGATGTATATGAAGGCCCCACGGAGACGTAGAGGCCAACTCGCCATGAATGTTGTCAAATATTACCGCCGAGATGTTAGGTTGGGTTAGGTTAGGTTATATTACGTTATTGATGTATATGAAGGCCCCACGGAGACGTAGAGGCCAACTCGCCAGTAATGTTGTCAAATATTACCGCCGAGATGTTAGGTTGGGTTAGGTTAGGTTATATTACGTTATTGATGTATATGAAGGCCCCACGGAGACGTAGAGGCCAACTGGCCAGGAATGTTGTCAAATATTACCGCCGAGATGATAGGTTGGGTTAGGTTAGATTATATTACGTTATTGATGTATATGAAGGCCGCACGTAGAGGTAGAGGCCAACTCGCCAGGAATGTTGTCAAATATTAGTGCCGAGATGTTAGATTGGGTTAGGTTAGGTAATATTACGTTATTGATGTATATGAAGCTCCCACGGAGACGTAGAGGCCAACTCGCCAGGAATGTTGTCAAATAATAGCGCCCAGATCTGAGGTTGGGTTAAGTTAGGTAATATTACGTTATTGATGTATATGAAGGTCCCACGGTGACGTAGAGGCCAACTCGCCAGGAATGTTGTCAAATATTACCGCCGATGTGTTAGGTTGGGTTAGGTTAGGTTATATTACGTTATTGATGTATATGAAGGTCCCACTGAGACGTAGAGGCCAACTCGCCAGGAATGTTGTCAAATATTCCCGCCGAGATGATAGGTTGGGCTAGGTTAGGTTATATTACGTTATTGATGTATATAAAGGTCCCACTGAAACATAGAGGCCAACAAGCCAGGAATGTTGTCAAATACTACCGCCGAGTTGTTACGTTGGTTTAGGTTAGGTTAAATTAAGATTTTGATGTAAATGAAGGTCCCACGGAGAGGTAGAGGCCAACGCGCCAGGAATGTTGTCAAATATTAGTGCCGAGATGTTAGGTTGGGTTAGGTTAGGTAATATTAAGTTATTGATGTATATGAAGGTCCCACGGTGACGTAGAGGCCAACTCGCCAGGAATGGTGTCAAATATTAGTGCCGAGATGTTAGGTTG
This sequence comes from Xylocopa violacea, assembly GCA_963969225.1. NCBI lineage: Eukaryota > Metazoa > Arthropoda > Insecta > Hymenoptera > Apidae > Xylocopa > Xylocopa violacea. Next base: position 1,922,101 of record CAXAJV010000920.1, read on the forward strand.
GGTTAGTTTAGGTTATATTACGTTATTGATGTATATGAAGGTCCCACGGAAACATAGAGGCCAACAAGCCAGGAATGTTGTCAAATACTACCGCCGAGTTGTTACGTTGGTTTAGGTTAGGTTAAATTAAGATTTTGATGTATATGAAGATCCCACGGAGAGGTAGAGGCCAACGCGCCAGGAATGTTGTCAAATATTAGTGCCGAGATGTTAGGTTGGGTTAGGTTAGGTAATATTAAGTTATTGATGTATATGAAGGTCCCACGGAGAGGTAGAGGCCAACTCGCCAGGAATGTTGTCAAATATTAGTGCCGAGATTTTAGGTTGGTTTAGGTTAGGTTAAATTACGTTATTGATGTATATGAAGGTCCCACTGAGAGGTAGAGGCCAACTCGCCAGGAATGTTGTCAAATATTAGTGCCGAGATGTTAGGTTGGGTTAAGTTAGGTAAAGTTACGTTATTGATGTATATGAAGGTCCCACGGTGACGTAGTGGCCAACTCGCCAGGAATGTTGTCAAATATTACCGCCGATGTGTTAGGTTGGGTTAGGTTAGGTTATACTACGTTATTGATGTATATGAAGGCCCCACGGAGACGTAGAGGCCAACTCGGCAGAAATGTTGTCAAATATTACCGCCGAGATGATAGGTTGGGTTAGGTTAGGTTATATTACGTTATTGATGTATATAAAATTCCCACGGAGACGTAGAGGCCAACTCGCCAGGAATGTTGTCAAATATTAGTGCCGAGATGTTAGGTTGGATTAGGTTAGGTTATATTACGTTATTGATGTATATAAAGGCCCCGCGGAGACGTAGAGGCCAACCCGCCAGGAATGTTGTCAAATAATAGCGCCGAAATGTTAGGTTGGGTTAGTTTAGGTTATATTATGTTATTGATATATGTGAAGGTCCCACGGAGACGTAGAGGCCAACTCGCGAGGAATGTTGTCACATAATAGCGCCGAGTGGTTAGGTCGGGTTATATTAGGTTATATTACGTTATTGATGGATATGAAGGTCTCACGGAGACGTAGAGGCCAACTCGCCAGGAATGTTGTCAAATATTACCGCCGAGATGATAGGTTGGGTTAGGTTAGGTTATATTACGTTATTGATGTATATGAAGGCCCCACGGAGACGTAGAGGCCAACTCGCCATGAATGTTGTCAAATATTACCGCCGAGATGTTAGGTTGGGTTAGGTTAGGTTATATTACGTTATTGATGTATATGAAGGCCCCACGGAGACGTAGAGGCCAACTCGCCAGGAATGTTGTCAAATATTACCGCCGAGATGTTAGGTTGGGTTAGGTTAGGTTATATTACGTTATTGATGTATATGAAGGCCCCACGGAGACGTAGAGGCCAACTGGCCAGGAATGTTGTCAAATATTACCGCCGAGATGATAGGTTGGGTTAGGTTAGATTATATTACGTTATTGATGTATATGAAGGCCGCACGTAGAGGTAGAGGCCAACTCGCCAGGAATGTTGTCAAATATTAGTGCCGAGATGTTAGGTTGGGTTAGGTTAGGTAATATTACGTTATTGATGTATATGAAGCTCCCACGGAGACGTAGAGGCCAACTCGCCAGGAATGTTGTCAAATAATAGCGCCCAGATCTGAGGTTGGGTTAAGTTAGGTAATATTACGTTATTGATGTATATGAAGGTCCCACGGTGACGTAGAGGCCAACTCGCCAGGAATGTTGTCAAATATTACCGCCGATGTGTTAGGTTGGGTTAGGTTAGGTTATATTACGTTATTGATGTATATGAAGGTCCCACTGAGACGTAGAGGCCAACTCGCCAGGAATGTTGTCAAATATTCCCGCCGAGATGATAGGTTGGGCTAGGTTAGGTTATATTACGTTATTGATGTATATAAAGGTCCCACTGAAACATAGAGGCCAACAAGCCAGGAATGTTGGCAAATACTACCGCCGAGTTGTTACGTTGGTTTAGGTTAGGTTAAATTAAGATTTTGATGTATATGAAGGTCCCACGGAGAGGTAGAGGCCAACGCGCCAGGAATGTTGTCAAATATTAGTGCCGAGATGTTAGGTTGGGTTAGGTTAGGTAATATTAAGTTATTGATGTATATGAAGGTCCCACGGTGACGTAGAGGCCAACTCGCCAGGAATGGTGTCAAATATTAGTGCCGAGATGTTAGGTTGGGTTAGTTTAGGTTATATTACGTTATTGATGTATATGAAGGTCCCACGGAAACATAGAGGCCAACAAGCCAGGAATGTTGTCAAATACTACCGCCGAGTTGTTACGTTGGTTTAGGTTAGGTTAAATTAAGATTTTGATGTATATGAAGGTCCCACGGAGAGGTAGAGGCCAACGCGCCAGGAATGTTGTCAAATATTAGTGCCGAGATGTTAGGTTGGGTTAGGTTAGGTAATATTAAGTTATTGATGTATATGAAGGTCCCACGGAGAGGTAGAGGCCAACTCGCCAGGAATGTTGTCAAATATTAGTGCCGAGATTTTAGGTTGGTTTAGGTTAGGTTAAATTACGTTATTGATGTATATGAAGGTCCCACTGAGAGGTAGAGGCCAACTCGCCAGGAATGTTGTCAAATATTAGTGCCGAGATGTTAGGTTGGGTTAAGTTAGGTAAAGTTACGTTATTGATGTATATGAAGGTCCCACGGTGACGTAGTGGCCAACTCGCCAGGAATGTTGTCAAATATTACCGCCGATGTGTTAGGTTGGGTTAGGTTAGGTTATACTACGTTATTGATGTATATGAAGGCCCCACGGAGACGTAGAGGCCAACTCGGCAGAAATGTTGTCAAATATTACCGCCGAGATGATAGGTTGGGTTAGGTTAGGTTATATTACGTTATTGATGTATATAAAATTCCCACGGAGACGTAGAGGCCAACTCGCCAGGAATGTTGTCAAATATTAGTGCCGAGATGTTAGGTTGGATTAGGTTAGGTTATATTACGTTATTGATGTATATAAAGGCCCCGCGGAGACGTAGAGGCCAACCCGCCAGGAATGTTGTCAAATAATAGCGCCGAAATGTTAGGTTGGGTTAGTTTAGGTTATATTATGTTATTGATATATGTGAAGGTCCCACGGAGACGTAGAGGCCAACTCGCGAGGAATGTTGTCACATAATAGCGCCGAGTGGTTAGGTCGGGTTATATTAGGTTATATTACGTTATTGATGGATATGAAGGTCTCACGGAGACGTAGAGGCCAACTCGCCAGGAATGTTGTCAAATATTACCGCCGAGATGATAGGTTGGGTTAGGTTAGGTTATATTACGTTATTGATGTATATGAAGGCCCCACGGAGACGTAGAGGCCAACTCGCCATGAATGTTGTCAAATATTACCGCCGAGATGTTAGGTTGGGTTAGGTTAGGTTATATTACGTTATTGATGTATATGAAGGCCCCACGGAGACGTAGAGGCCAACTCGCCAGGAATGTTGTCAAATATTACCGCCGAGATGTTAGGTTGGGTTAGGTTAGGTTATATTACGTTATTGATGTATATGAAGGCCCCACGGAGACGTAGAGGCCAACTGGCCAGGAATGTTGTCAAATATTACCGCCGAGATGATAGGTTGGGTTAGGTTAGATTATATTACGTTATTGATGTATATGAAGGCCGCACGTAGAGGTAGAGGCCAACTCGCCAGGAATGTTGTCAAATATTAGTGCCGAGATGTTAGATTGGGTTAGGTTAGGTAATATTACGTTATTGATGTATATGAAGCTCCCACGGAGACGTAGAGGCCAACTCGCCAGGAATGTTGTCAAATAATAGCGCCCAGATCTGAGGTTGGGTTAAGTTAGGTAATATTACGTTATTGATGTATATGAAGGTCCCACGGTGACGTAGAGGCCAACTCGCCAGGAATGTTGTCAAATATTACCGCCGATGTGTTAGGTTGGGTTAGGTTAGGTTATATTACGTTATTGATGTATATGAAGGTCCCACTGAGACGTAGAGGCCAACTCGCCAGGAATGTTGTCAAATATTCCCGCCGAGATGATAGGTTGGGCTAGGTTAGGTTATATTACGTTATTGATGTATATAAAGGTCCCACTGAAACATAGAGGCCAACAAGCCAGGAATGTTGTCAAATACTACCGCCGAGTTGTTACGTTGGTTTAGGTTAGGTTAAATTAAGATTTTGATGTATATGAAGGTCCCACGGAGAGGTAGAGGCCAACGCGCCAGGAATGTTGTCAAATATTAGTGCCGAGATGTTAGGTTGGGTTAGGTTAGGTAATATTAAGTTATTGATGTATATGAAGGTCCCACGGTGACGTAGAGGCCAACTCGCCAGGAATGGTGTCAAATATTAGTGCCGAGATGTTAGGTTGGGTTAGTTTAGGTTATATTACGTTATTGATGTATATGAAGGTCCCACGGAAACATAGAGGCCAACAAGCCAGGAATGTTGTCAAATACTACCGCCGAGTTGTTACGTTGGTTTAGGTTAGGTTAAATTAAGATTTTGATGTATATGAAGGTCCCACGGAGAGGTAGAGGCCAACGCGCCAGGAATGTTGTCAAATATTAGTGCCGAGATGTTAGGTTGGGTTAGGTTAGGTAATATTAAGTTATTGATGTATATGAAGGTCCCACGGAGAGGTAGAGGCCAACTCGCCAGGAATGTTGTCAAATATTAGTGCCGAGATTTTAGGTTGGTTTAGGTTAGGTTAAATTACGTTATTGATGTATATGAAGGTCCCACTGAGAGGTAGAGGCCAACTCGCCAGGAATGTTGTCAAATATTAGTGCCGAGATGTTAGGTTGGGTTAAGTTAGGTAAAGTTACGTTATTGATGTATATGAAGGTCCCACGGTGACGTAGTGGCCAACTCGCCAGGAATGTTGTCAAATATTACCGCCGATGTGTTAGGTTGGGTTAGGTTAGGTTATACTACGTTATTGATGTATATGAAGGCCCCACGGAGACGTAGAGGCCAACTCGGCAGAAATGTTGTCAAATATTACCGCCGAGATGATAGGTTGGGTTAGGTTAGGTTATATTACGTTATTGATGTATATAAAATTCCCACGGAGACGTAGAGGCCAACTCGCCAGGAATGTTGTCAAATATTAGTGCCGAGATGTTAGGTTGGATTAGGTTAGGTTATATTACGTTATTGATGTATATAAAGGCCCCGCGGAGACGTAGAGGCCAACCCGCCAGGAATGTTGTCAAATAATAGCGCCGAAATGTTAGGTTGGGTTAGTTTAGGTTATATTATGTTATTGATATATGTGAAGGTCCCACGGAGACGTAGAGGCCAACTCGCGAGGAATGTTGTCACATAATAGCGCCGAGTGGTTAGGTCGGGTTATATTAGGTTATATTACGTTATTGATGGATATGAAGGTCTCACGGAGACGTAGAGGCCAACTCGCCAGGAATGTTGTCAAATATTACCGCCGAGATGATAGGTTGGGTTAGGTTAGGTTATATTACGTTATTGATGTATATGAAGGCCCCACGGAGACGTAGAGGCCAACTCGCCATGAATGTTGTCAAATATTACCGCCGAGATGTTAGGTTGGGTTAGGTTAGGTTATATTACGTTATTGATGTATATGAAGGCCCCACGGAGACGTAGAGGCCAACTCGCCAGGAATGTTGTCAAATATTACCGCCGAGATGTTAGGTTGGGTTAGGTTAGGTTATATTACGTTATTGATGTATATGAAGGCCCCACGGAGACGTAGAGGCCAACTGGCCAGGAATGTTGTCAAATATTACCGCCGAGATGATAGGTTGGGTTAGGTTAGATTATATTACGTTATTGATGTATATGAAGGCCGCACGTAGAGGTAGAGGCCAACTCGCCAGGAATGTTGTCAAATATTAGTGCCGAGATGTTAGGTTGGGTTAGGTTAGGTAATATTACGTTATTGATGTATATGAAGCACCCACGGAGACGTAGAGGCCAACTCGCCAGGAATGTTGTCAAATAATAGCGCCCAGATCTGAGGTTGGGTTAAGTTAGGTAATATTACGTTATTGATGTATATGAAGGTCCCACGGTGACGTAGAGGCCAACTCGCCAGGAATGTTGTCAAATATTACCGCCGATGTGTTAGGTTGGGTTAGGTTAGGTTATATTACGTTATTGATGTATATGAAGGTCCCACTGAGACGTAGAGGCCAACTCGCCAGGAATGTTGTCAAATATTCCCGCCGAGATGATAGGTTGGGCTAGGTTAGGTTATATTACGTTATTGATGTATATAAAGGTCCCACTGAAACATAGAGGCCAACAAGCCAGGAATGTTGTCAAATACTACCGCCGAGTTGTTACGTTGGTTTAGGTTAGGTTAAATTAAGATTTTGATGTATATGAAGGTCCCACGGAGAGGTAGAGGCCAACGCGCCAGGAATGTTGTCAAATATTAGTGCCGAGATGTTAGGTTGGGTTAGGTTAGGTAATATTAAGTTATTGATGTATATGAAGGTCCCACGGTGACGTAGAGGCCAACTCGCCAGGAATGGTGTCAAATATTAGTGCCGAGATGTTAGGTTGGGTTAGTTTAGGTTATATTACGTTATTGATGTATATGAAGGTCCCACGGAAACATAGAGGCCAACAAGCCAGGAATGTTGTCAAATACTACCGCCGAGTTGTTACGTTGGTTTAGGTTAGGTTAAATTAAGATTTTGATGTATATGAAGGTCCCACGGAGAGGTAGAGGCCAACGCGCCAGGAATGTTGTCAAATATTAGTGCCGAGATGTTAGGTTGGGTTAGGTTAGGTAATATTAAGTTATTGATGTATATGAAGGTCCCACGGAGAGGTAGAGGCCAACTCGCCAGGAATGTTGTCAAATATTAGTGCCGAGATTTTAGGTTGGTTTAGGTTAGGTTAAATTACGTTATTGATGTATATGAAGGTCCCACTGAGAGGTAGAGGCCAACTCGCCAGGAATGTTGTCAAATATTAGTGCCGAGATGTTAGGTTGGGTTAAGTTAGGTAAAGTTACGTTATTGATGTATATGAAGGTCCCACGGTGACGTAGTGGCCAACTCGCCAGGAATGTTGTCAAATATTACCGCCGATGTGTTAGGTTGGGTTAGGTTAGGTTATACTACGTTATTGATGTATATGAAGGCCCCACGGAGACGTAGAGGCCAACTCGGCAGAAATGTTGTCAAATATTACCGCCGAGATGATAGGTTGGGTTAGGTTAGGTTATATTACGTTATTGATGTATATAAAATTCCCACGGAGACGTAGAGGCCAACTCGCCAGGAATGTTGTCAAATATTAGTGCCGAGATGTTAGGTTGGATTAGGTTAGGTTATATTACGTTATTGATGTATATAAAGGCCCCGCGGAGACGTAGAGGCCAACCCGCCAGGAATGTTGTCAAATAATAGCGCCGAAATGTTAGGTTGGGTTAGTTTAGGTTATATTATGTTATTGATATATGTGAAGGTCCCACGGAGACGTAGAGGCCAACTCGCGAGGAATGTTGTCACATAATAGCGCCGAGTGGTTAGGTCGGGTTATATTAGGTTATATTACGTTATTGATGGATATGAAGGTCTCACGGAGACGTAGAGGCCAACTCGCCAGGAATGTTGTCAAATATTACCGCCGAGATGATAGGTTGGGTTAGGTTAGGTTATATTACGTTATTGATGTATATGAAGGCCCCACGGAGACGTAGAGGCCAACTCGCCATGAATGTTGTCAAATATTACCGCCGAGATGTTAGGTTGGGTTAGGTTAGGTTATATTACGTTATTGATGTATATGAAGGCCCCACGGAGACGCAGAGGCCAACTCGCCAGGAATGTTGTCAAATATTACCGCCGAGATGTTAGGTTGGGTTAGGTTAGGTTATATTACGTTATTGATGTATATGAAGGCCCCACGGAGACGTAGAGGCCAACTGGCCAGGAATGTTGTCAAATATTACCGCCGAGATGATAGGTTGGGTTAGGTTAGATTATATTACGTTATTGATGTATATGAAGGCCGCACGTAGAGGTAGAGGCCAACTCGCCAGGAATGTTGTCAAATATTAGTGCCGAGATGTTAGATTGGGTTAGGTTAGGTAATATTACGTTATTGATGTATATGAAGCTCCCACGGAGACGTAGAGGCCAACTCGCCAGGAATGTTGTCAAATAATAGCGCCCAGATCTGAGGTTGGGTTAAGTTAGGTAATATTACGTTATTGATGTATATGAAGGTCCCACGGTGACGTAGAGGCCAACTCGCCAGGAATGTTGTCAAATATTACCGCCGATGTGTTAGGTTGGGTTAGGTTAGGTTATATTACGTTATTGATGTATATGAAGGTCCCACTGAGACGTAGAGGCCAACTCGCCAGGAATGTTGTCAAATATTCCCGCCGAGATGATAGGTTGGGCTAGGTTAGGTTATATTACGTTATTGATGTATATAAAGGTCCCACTGAAACATAGAGGCCAACAAGCCAGGAATGTTGTCAAATACTACCGCCGAGTTGTTACGTTGGTTTAGGTTAGGTTAAATTAAGATTTTGATGTATATGAAGGTCCCACGGAGAGGTAGAGGCCAACGCGCCAGGAATGTTGTCAAATATTAGTGCCGAGATGTTAGGTTGGGTTAGGTTAGGTAATATTAAGTTATTGATGTATATGAAGGTCCCACGGTGACGTAGAGGCCAACTCGCCAGGAATGGTGTCAAATATTAGTGCCGAGATGTTAGGTTGGGTTAGTTTAGGTTATATTACGTTATTGATGTATATGAAGGTCCCACGGAAACATAGAGGCCAACAAGCCAGGAATGTTGTCAAATACTACCGCCGAGTTGTTACGTTGGTTTAGGTTAGGTTAAATTAAGATTTTGATGTATATGAAGGTCCCACGGAGAGGTAGAGGCCAACGCGCCAGGAATGTTGTCAAATATTAGTGCCGAGATGTTAGGTTGGGTTAGGTTAGGTAATATTAAGTTATTGATGTATATGAAGGTCCCACGGAGAGGTAGAGGCCAACTCGCCAGGAATGTTGTCAAATATTAGTGCCGAGATTTTAGGTTGGTTTAGGTTAGGTTAAATTACGTTATTGATGTATATGAAGGTCCCACTGAGAGGTAGAGGCCAACTCGCCAGGAATGTTGTCAAATATTAGTGCCGAGATGTTAGGTTGGGTTAAGTTAGGTAAAGTTACGTTATTGATGTATATGAAGGTCCCACGGTGACGTAGTGGCCAACTCGCCAGGAATGTTGTCAAATATTACCGCCGATGTGTTAGGTTGGGTTAGGTTAGGTTATACTACGTTATTGATGTATATGAAGGCCCCACGGAGACGTAGAGGCCAACTCGGCAGAAATGTTGTCAAATATTACCGCCGAGATGATAGGTTGGGTTAGGTTAGGTTATATTACGTTATTGATGTATATAAAATTCCCACGGAGACGTAGAGGCCAACTCGCCAGGAATGTTGTCAAATATTAGTGCCGAGATGTTAGGTTGGATTAGGTTAGGTTATATTACGTTATTGATGTATATAAAGGCCCCGCGGAGACGTAGAGGCCAACCCGCCAGGAATGTTGTCAAATAATAGCGCCGAAATGTTAGGTTGGGTTAGTTTAGGTTATATTATGTTATTGATATATGTGAAGGTCCCACGGAGACGTAGAGGCCAACTCGCGAGGAATGTTGTCACATAATAGCGCCGAGTGGTTAGGTCGGGTTATATTAGGTTATATTACGTTATTGATGGATATGAAGGTCTCACGGAGACGTAGAGGCCAACTCGCCAGGAATGTTGTCAAATATTACCGCCGATGTGTTAGGATAGGTTAGGTTGGGTTATACTACGTTATTGATGTATATGAAGGCCCCACGGAGACGTAGAGGCCAACTCGCCAGGAATGTTGTCAAATATTACCGCCGAGATGATAGGTTGGGTTAGGTTAGGTTATATTACGTTATTGATGTATATAAAATTCCCACGGAGACGTAGAGGCCAACTCGCCAGGAATGTTGTCAAATATTAGTGCCGAGATGTTAGGTTGGATTAGGTTAGGTTATATTACGTTATTGATGTATATAAAGGCCCCGCGGAGACGTAGAGGCCAACCCGCCAGGAATGTTGTCAAATAATAGCGCCGAAATGTTAGGTTGGGTTAGTTTAGGTTATATTATGTTATTGATATATGTGAAGGTCCCAAGGTGACGTAGAGGCCAACTCGCCAGGAATGTTGTCAAATATTACCGCCGATGTGTTAGGTTGGGTTAGGTTAGGTTATACTACGTTATTGATGTATATGAAGGCCCCACGGAGACGTAGAGGCCAACTCGGCAGAAATGTTGTCAAATATTACCGCCGAGATGATAGGTTGGGTTAGGTTAGGTTATATTACGTTATTGATGTATATAAAATTCCCACGGAGACGTAGAGGCTAACTCGCCAGGAATGTTGTCAAATAATAGCGCCGAGATCTTAGGTTGGGTTAGGTCAGGTAATATTATGTTATTGATGTATATGAAGGTCCCACGGAGACGTAGAGGCCAACTCGCCGGGAATGTTGTCAAATATTCCCGCCGAAATGGTAGGTTGGCTAGGTTAGGTTATATTACGTTATTGATGTATATAAACGTCCCACGGAAACATAGAGGCCAACAAGCCAGGAATGTTGTCAAATACTACCGCCGAGATGTTACGTTGGTTTAGGTTAGGTTAAATTAAGATATTGATGTATATGAAGGTCCCACGGAGAGGTAGAGGCCAACTCGCCAGGAATGTTGTCAAATATTAGTGCCGAGATGTTATGTTGGGTTAGGTTAGGTAATATTAAGTTATTGATGTATATGAAGGTCCCACGGTGACGTAGAGGCCAACTCGCCAGGAATGTTTTCAAATATTAGTGCCGAGATGTTAGGTTGGATTAGGTTAGGTTATATTACGTTATTGATGTATATAAAGGCCCCGCGGAGACGTAGAGGCCAACCCGCCAGGAATGTTGTCAAATAATAGCGCCGAAATGTTAGGTTGGGTTAGTTTAGGTTATATTATGTTATTGATATATGTGAAGCTCCCACGGAGACGTAGAGGCCAACTCGCCAGGAATGTTGTCACATAATAGCGCCGAGTGGTTAGGTCGGGTTAGGTTAGGTTATATTACGTTATTGATGGATATGAAGGTCTCACGGAGACGTAGAGGCCAACTCGCCAGGAATGTTGTCAAATATTACCGCCGAGATGATAGGTTGGGTTAGGTTAGGTTATATTACGTTATTGATGTATATAAAATTCCCACGGAGACGTAGAGGCCAACTCGCCAGGAATGTTGTCAAATATTAGTGCCGAGATGTTAGGTTGGATTAGGTTAGGTTATATTACGTTATTGATGTATATAAAGGCCCCGCGGAGACGTAGAGGCCAACCCGCCAGGAATGTTGTCAAATAATAGCGCCGAAATGTTAGGTTGGGTTAGTTTAGGTTATATTATGTTATTGATATATGTGAAGCTCCCACGGAGACGTAGAGGCCAACTTGCCAGGAATGTTGTCACATAATAGCGCCGAGTGGTTAGGTCGGGTTATATTAGGTTATATTACGTTATTGATGGATATGAAGGTCTCACGGAGACGTAGAGGCCAACTCGCCAGGAATGTTGTCAAATATTACCGCCGAGATGATAGGTTGGGTTAGGTTAGGTTATATTACGTTATTGATGTATATGAAGGCCCCACGGAGACGTAGAGGCCAACTCGCCAGGAATGTTGTCTAATATTAGCGCCGAGGTTTTAGGTTGGTTTAGGTTAGGTAAAATTACGTTATTGATGTATATGAAGGTCCCACTGAGAGGTAGAGGCCAACTCGCCAGGAATGTTGTCAAATATTAGTGCCGAGATGTTAGGATGGGTTAAGTTAGGTAATATTACGTTATTGATGTATATGAAGGTCCCACGGTGACGTAGTGTCCAACTGGCCAGGAATGTTGTCAAATATTACCGCCGAGATGATAGGTTGGGTTAGGTTAGATTATATTACGTTATTGATGTATATGAAGGCCGCACGTGGAGGTAGAGGCCAACTCGCCAGGAATGTTGTCAAATATTAGTGCCGAGATGTTAGGTTGGGTTAGGTTAGGTAATATTACGTTATTGATGTATATGAAGCTCCCACGGAGACGTAGAGGCCAACTCGCCAGGAATGTTGTCAAATAATAGCGCCCAGATCTGAGGTTGGGTTAAGTTAGGTAATATTACGTTATTGATGTATATGAAGGTCCCACGGTGACGTAGAGGCCAACTCGCCAGGAATGTTGTCAAATATTACCGCCGATGTGTTAGGTTGGGTTAGGTTAGGTTATACTACGTTATTGATGTATATGAAGGCCCCACGGAGACGTAGAGGCCAACTCGGCAGAAATGTTGTCAAATATTACCGCCGAGATGATAGGTTGGGTTAGGTTAGGTTATATTACGTTATTGATGTATATAAAATTCCCACGGAGACGTAGAGGCTAACTCGCCAGGAATGTTGTCAAATAATAGCGCCGAGATCTTAGGTTGGGTTAGGTCAGGTAATATTATGTTATTGATGTATATGAAGGTCCCACGGAGACGTAGAGGCCAACTCGCCAGGAATGTTGTCAAATATTCCCGCCGAGATGGTAGGTTGGGCTAGGTTAGGTTATATTACGTTATTGATGTATATAAACGTCCCACGGAAACATAGAGGCCAACAAGCCAGGGATGTTGTCAAATACTACCGCCGAGATGTTACGTTGGTTTAGATTAGGTTAAATTAAAATATTGATGTATATGAAGGTCCCACGGAGAGGTAGAGGCCAACTCGCCAGGAATGTTGTCAAATATTAGTGCCGAGATGTTATGTTGGGTTAGGTTAGGTAATATTAAGTTATTGATGTATATGAAGGTCCCACGGTGACGTAGAGGCCAACTCGCCAGGAATGTTGTCAAATATTAGTGCCGAGATGTTAGGTTGGATTAGGTTAGGTTATATTACGTTATTGATGTATATAAAAGCCCCACGGAGACGTAGAGGCCAACTCGCCAGGAATGTTGTCAAATATTAGTTCCGAGAGATTGGGTTGGGTTAGGTTAGGTTATATTACGTTATTGATGTATATGAAGGCCCCACGGAGACGTAGAGGCCAACTCGCCAGGAATGTTGTCAAATATTACCGCCGAGATGTTAGGTTGGGTTAGGTTAGGTGATATTACGTTATTGATGTATATGAAGGTCCCACGGAGACGTAGAGGCCAACTCGCCAGGAATGTTGTCAAATATTCCCGCCGAGATGATAGGTTGGGCTAGGTTAGGTTATATTACGTTATTGATGTATATAAAGGTCCCACGGAAACATAGAGGCCAACAAGCCAGGAATGTTGTCAAATACTACCGCCGAGTTGTTACGTTGGTTTAGGTTAGGTTAAATTAAGATTTTGATGTATATGAAGGTCCCACGGAGAGGTAGAGGCCAACGCGCCAGGAATGTTGTCAAATATTAGTGCCGAGATGTTAGGTTGGGTTAGGTTAGGTAATATTAAGTTATTGATGTATATGAAGGTCCCACGGAGAGGTAGAGGCCAACTCGCCAGGAATGTTGTCAAATATTAGTGCCGAGATTTTAGGTTGGTTTAGGTTAGGTTAAATTACGTTATTGATGTATATGAAGGTCCCACTGAGAGGTAGAGGCCAACTCGCCAGGAATGTTGTCAAATATTAGTGCCGAGATGTTAGGTTGGGTTAAGTTAGGTAAAGTTACGTTATTGATGTATATGAAGGTCCCACGGTGACGTAGTGGCCAACTCGCCAGGAATGTTGTCAAATATTACCGCCGATGTGTTAGGTTAGGTTAGGTTAGGTTATACTACGTTATTGATGTATATGAAGGCCCCACGGAGACGTAGAGGCCAACTCGCCAGGAATGTTGTCAAATATTACCGCCGAGATGATAGGTTGGGTTAGGTTAGGTTATATTACGTTATTGATGTATATAAAATTCCCACGGAGACGTAGAGGCCAACTCGCCAGGAATGTTGTCAAATATTAGTGCCGAGATGTTAGGTTGGATTAGGTTAGGTTATATTACGTTATTGATGTATATAAAGGCCCCGCGGAGACGTAGAGGCCAACCCGCCAGGAATGTTGTCAAATAATAGCGCCGAAATGTTAGGTTGGGTTAGTTTAGGTTATATTATGTTATTGATATATGTGAAGGTCCCAAGGTGACGTAGAGGCCAACTCGCCAGGAATGTTGTCAAATATTACCGCCGATGTGTTAGGTTGGGTTAGGTTAGGTTATACTACGTTATTGATGTATATGAAGGCCCCACGGAGACGTAGAGGCCAACTCGGCAGAAATGTTGTCAAATATTACCGCCGAGATGATAGGTTGGGTTAGGTTAGGTTATATTACGTTATTGATGTATATAAAATTCCCACGGAGACGTAGAGGCTAACTCGCCAGGAATGTTGTCAAATAATAGCGCCGAGATCTTAGGTTGGGTTAGGTCAGGTAATATTATGTTATTGATGTATATGAAGGTCCCACGGAGACGTAGAGGCCAACTCGCCGGGAATGTTGTCAAATATTCCCGCCGAGATGGTAGCTTGGCTAGGTTAGGTTATATTACGTTATTGATGTATATAAACGTCCCACGGAAACATAGAGGCCAACAAGCCAGGAATGTTGTCAAATACTACCGCCGAGATGTTACGTTGGTTTAGGTTAGGTTAAATTAAGATATTGATGTATATGAAGGTCCCACGGAGAGGTAGAGGCCAACTCGCCAGGAATGTTGTCAAATATTAGTGCCGAGATGTTATGTTGGGTTAGGTTAGGTAATATTAAGTTATTGATGTATATGAAGGTCCCACGGTGACGTAGAGGCCAACTCGCCAGGAATGTTGTCAAATATTAGTGCCGAGATGTTAGGTTGGATTAGGTTAGGTTATATTACGTTATTGATGTATATAAAGGCCCCGCGGAGACGTAGAGGCCAACCCGCCAGGAATGTTGTCAAATAATAGCGCCGAAATGTTAGGTTGGGTTAGTTTAGGTTATATTATGTTATTGATATATGTGAAGCTCCCACGGAGACGTAGAGGCCAACTCGCCAGGAATGTTGTCACATAATAGCGCCGAGTGGTTAGGTCGGGTTAGGTTAGGTTATATTACGTTATTGATGGATATGAAGGTCTCACGGAGACGTAGAGGCCAACTCGCCAGGAATGTTGTCAAATATTACCGCCGAGATGATAGGTTGGGTTAGGTTAGGTTATATTACGTTATTGATGTATATAAAATTCCCACGGAGACGTAGAGGCCAACTCGCCAGGAATGTTGTCAAATATTAGTGCCGAGATGTTAGGTTGGATTAGGTTAGGTTATATTACGTTATTGATGTATATAAAGGCCCCGCGGAGACGTAGAGGCCAACCCGCCAGGAATGTTGTCAAATAATAGCGCCGAAATGTTAGGTTGGGTTAGTTTAGGTTATATTATGTTATTGATATATGTGAAGCTCCCACGGAGACGTAGAGGCCAACTCGCCAGGAATGTTGTCACATAATAGCGCCGAGTGGTTAGGTCGGGTTATATTAGGTTATATTACGTTATTGATGGATATGAAGGTCTCACGGAGACGTAGAGGCCAACTCGCCAGGAATGTTGTCAAATATTACCGCCGAGATGATAGGTTGGGTTAGGTTAGGTTATATTACGTTATTGATGTATATGAAGGCCCCACGGAGACGTAGAGGCCAACTCGCCAGGAATGTTGTCTAATATTAGCGCCGAGGTTTTAGGTTGGTTTAGGTTAGGTAAAATTACGTTATTGATGTATATGAAGGTCCCACTGAGAGGTAGAGGCCAACTCGCCAGGAATGTTGTCAAATATTAGTGCCGAGATGTTAGGATGGGTTAAGTTAGGTAATATTACGTTATTGATGTATATGAAGGTCCCACGGTGACGTAGTGTCCAACTCGCCAGGAATGTTGTCAAATATTACCGCCGATGTGTTAGGTTGGGTTAGGTTAGGTTATACTTCGTTATTGATGTATATGAAGGCCCCACGGAGACGTAGAGGCCAACTCGGCAGAAATGTTGTCAAATATTCCCGCCGAGATGATAGGTTGGGCTAGGTCAGGTTATATTACGTTATTGATGTATATAAAGGTCCCACGGAAACATAGAGGCCAACAAGCCAGGAATGTTGTCAAATACTACCGCCGAGTTGTTACGTTGGTTTAGGTTAGGTTAAATTAAGATTTTGATGTATATGAAGGTCCCACGGAGAGGTAGAGGCCAACGCGCCAGGAATGTTGTCAAATATTAGTGCCGAGATGTTAGGTTGGGTTAGGTTAGGTAATATTAAGTTATTGATGTATATGAAGGTCCCACGGTGACGTAGAGGCCAACTCGCCAGGAATGTTGTCAAATATTAGTTCCGAGAGATTGGGTTGGGTTAGGTTAGGTTATATTACGTTATTGATGTATATGAAGGTCCCACGGAGAGGTAGAGGCCAACTCGCCAGGAATGTTGTCAAATATTAGTGCCGAGATTTTAGGTTGGTTTAGGTTGGGTTAAATTACGTTATTGATGTATATGAAGGTCACACTGAGAGGTAGAAGCCAACTCGCCAGGAATGTTGTCTAATATTAGTGCCGAGGTTTTAGGTTGGTTTAGGTTAGGTTAAATTACCTTATTGATGTATATGAAGGTCCCACTGAGAGGTAGAGGCCAACTCGCCAGGAATGTTGTCAAATATTAGTGCCGAGATGTTAGGATGGGTTAAGTTAGGTAATATTACGTTATTGATGTATATGAAGGTCCCACGGTGACGTAGTGTCCAACTCGCCAGGAATGTTGTCAAATATTACCGCCGATGTGTTAGGTTGGGTTAGGTTAGGTTATACTACGTTATTGATGTATATGAAGGCCCCACGGAGACGTAGAGGCCAACTCGGCAGAAATGTTGTCAAATATTACCGCCGAGATGATAGGTTGGGTTAGGTTAGGTTATATTACGTTATTGATGTATATAAAATTCCCACGGAGACGTAGAGGCCAACTCGCCAGGAATGTTGTCAAATATTAGTGCCGAGATGTTAGGTTGGATTAGGTTAGGTTATATTACGTTATTGATGTATATAAAGGCCCCGCGGAGACGTAGAGGCCAACCCGCCAGGAATGTTGTCAAATAATAGCGCCGAAAGGTTAGGTTGGGTTAGTTTAGGTTATATTATGTTATTGATATATGTGAAGGTCCCACGGAGACGTAGATGCCAACTCGCCAGGAATGTTGTCACATAGTAGCGCCGAGTGGTTAGGTCGGGTTATATTAGGTTATATTACGTTATTGATGGATATGAAGGTCTCACGGAGACGTAGAGGCCAACTCGCCAGGAATGTTGTCAAATATTACCGCCGAGATGATAGGTTGGGTTAGGTTAGGTTATGTTACGTTATTGATGTATATGAAGGCCCCACGGAGACGTGGAGGCCAACTCGCCAGGAATGTTGTCAAATATTACCGCCGAGATGTTAGGTTGGGTTAGGTTAGGTTATATTACGTTATTGATGTATATGAAGGCCCCACGGAGACGTAGAGGCCAACTGGCCAGGAATGTTGTCAAATATTAGTGCCGAGATTTTAGGTTGGTTTAGGTTAGGTTAAATTACGTTATTGATGTATATGAAGGTCCCACTGCGAGGTAGAGGCCAACTCGCCAGGAATGTTGTCAAATATTAGTGCCGAGATGTTAGGTTGGATTAGGTTAGGTTATATTACGTTATTGATGTATATAAAAGCCCCACGGAGACGTTGAGGCCAACTCGCCAGGAATGTTGTCAAATATTAGTTCCGAGACATTGGGTTGGGTGAGGTTAGATTATATTACGTTATTGATGTATATGAAGGCCGCACGGAGAGGTAGAGGCCAACTCGCCAGGAATGTTGTCAAATATTAGTGCCGAGATGTTAAGTTGGGTTAGGTTAGGTAATATTACGTTATTGATGTATATGAAGGTCCCACGGAGACGTAGAGGCCAACTCGCCAGGAGTGTTGTCAAATATTAGTGCCGAGATTTTAGGTTGGTTTAGGTTAGGTTAAATTACGTTATTGATGTATATGAAGGTCCCACTGAGAGGTAGAGGCCAACTCGACAGGAATGTTGTCAAATATTAGTGCCGAGATGTTAGGTTGGGTTACGTTAGGTAAAGTTATGTTATTGATGTATATGAAGGTCCCACGGTGACGTAGTGGCCAACTCGCCAGGAATGTTGTCAAATATTACCTCCGAGTGGTTAGGTCGGGTTATATTAGGTTATATTACGTTATTGATGGATATGAAGGTCTCACGGAGACGTAGAGGCCAACTCGCCAGGAATGTTGTCAAATATTACCGCCGAGATGATAGGTTGGGTTAGGTTAGGTTATATTACGTTATTGATGTATATGAAGGCCCCACGGAGACGTAGAGGCCAACTCGCCAGGAATGTTGTCAAATATTACCGCCGAGATGTTAGGTTGGGTTAGGTTAGGTTATACTACGTTATTGATGCATATGAAGGCCCCACGGAGACGTAGAGGCAAACTCGGCAGAAATGTTGTCAAATATTACCGCCGAGATGATAGGTTGGGTTAGGTTAGGTTATATTACGTTATTGATGTATATAAAATTCCCACGGAGACGTAGAGGCCAACTCGCCAGGAATGTTGTCAAATATTAGTGCCGAGATGTTAGGTTGGATTAGGTTAGGTTATATTACGTTATTGATGTATATAAAGGCCCCGCGGAGACGTAGAGGCCAACCCGCCAGGAATGTTGTCAAATAATAGCGCCGAAAGGTTAGGTTGGGTTAGTTTAGGTTATATTATGTTATTGATATATGTGAAGGTCCCACGGAGACGTAGAGGCCAACTCGCCAGGAATGTTGTCACATAATAGCGCCGAGTGGTTAGGACGGGTTAGATTAGGTTATATTACGTTATTGATGGATATGAAGGTCTCACGGAGACGTAGAGGCCAACTCGCCAGGAATGTTGTCAAATATTACCGCCGAGATGATAGGTTGGGTTAGGTTAGGTTATGTTACGTTATTGATATATATGAAGGCCCCACGGATACGTAGA
The DNA here is from genome assembly GCA_963969225.1 of Xylocopa violacea. Lineage (NCBI taxonomy): Eukaryota > Metazoa > Arthropoda > Insecta > Hymenoptera > Apidae > Xylocopa > Xylocopa violacea. The sequence goes on from CAXAJV010000920.1 coordinate 1,941,232, forward strand.
GGCCAACTCGCCAGGAATGTTGTCAAATATTACCGCCGAGATGTTAGGTTGGGTTAGGTTAGGATATATTACGTTATTGATGTATATGAAGGCCCCACGGAGACGTAGAGGCCAACTGGCCAGGAATGTTGTCAAATATTACCGCCGAGATGATAGGTTGGGTTAGGTTAGATTATATTACGTTATTGATGTATATGAAGGCCGCACGGAGAGGTTTAGGCCAACTCGCCAGGAATGTTGTCAAATATTAGTGCCGAGACGTTAGGTTGGGTTAGGTTAGGTAATATTACGTTATTGATGTATATGAAGGTCCCACGGAGACGTAGAGGCCAACTCGCCAGGAATGTTGTCAAATAATAGCGCCGAGATCTTAGGTTGGGTTAGGTCAGGTAATATTATGTTATTGATGTATATGAAGGTCCCACGGAGACGTAGAGGCCAACTCGCCAGGAATGTTGTCAAATATTCCCGCCGAGATGGTAGGTTGGGCTAGGTTAGGTTATATTACGTTATTGATGTATATAAAGGTCCCACGGAAACATAGAGGCCAACAAGCCAGGAATGTTGTCAAATACTACCGCCGAGTTGTTTCGTTGGTTTAGGTTAGGTTAAATTAAGATTTTGATGTATATGAAGGTCCCACGGAGACGTAGAGGCCAACTCGCCAGGAATGTTGTCAAATATTAGTGCCGAAATGTTAGGTTGGGTTAGTTTAGGTTATATTATGTTATTGATATATGTGAAGCTCCCACGGAGACGTAGAGGCCAACTCGCCAGGAATGTTGTCACATAATAGCGCCGAGTGGTTAGGTCGGGTTATATTAGGTTATATTACGTTATTGATGGATATGAAGGTCTCACGGAGACGTAGAGGCCAACTCGCCAGGAATATTGTCAAATATTACCGCCGAGATGATAGGTTGGGTTAGGTTAGGTTATATTACGCTATTGATGTATATGAAGGCCCCACGGAGACGTAGAGGCCAACTCGCCAGGAATGTTGTCAAATATTAGTGCCGAGATGTTAGGTTGGATTAGGTTAGGTTATATTACGTTATTGATGTATATAAAAGCCCCACGGAGACGTAGAGGCCAACTCGCCAGGAATGTTGTCAAATATTAGTTCCGAGAGATTGGGTTGGGTTATGTTAGGTTATATTACGTTATTGATGTATATAAAGGCCCCAGGAAGACGTAGAGGCCAACCCGCCAGGAATGTTGTCAAATAATAGCGCCGAAAGGTTAGGTTGGGTTAGTTTAGGTTATATTACGTTATTGATGTATATGAAGGTCCCACGGAGAGGTAGAGGCCAACTCGCCAGGAATGTTGTCTAATATTAGTGCCGAGGTTTTAGGTTGGTTTAGGTTAGGTTAAATTACCTTATTGATGTATATGAAGGTCCCACTGAGAGGTAGAGGCCAACTCGCCAGGAATGTTGTCAAATATTAGTGCCGAGATGTTAGGACGGGTTAAGTTAGGTAATATTACGTTATTGATGTATATGAAGGCCCCACGGAGACGTAGAGGCCAACTCGCCAGGAATGTTGTCAAATATTAGTGCCGAGATGTTAGGTTGGATTAGGTTAGGTTATATTACGTTATTGATGTATATAAAAGCCCCACGGAGACGTAGAGGCCAACTCGCCAGGAATGTTGTCAAATATTAGTTCCGAGAGATTGGGTTGGGTTATGTTAGGTTATATTACGTTATTGATGTATATAAAGGCCCCAGGAAGACGTAGAGGCCAACCCGCCAGGAATGTTGTCAAATAATAGCGCCGAAAGGTTAGGTTGGGTTAGTTTAGGTTATATTACGTTATTGATGTATATGAAGGTCCCACGGAGAGGTAGAGGCCAACTCGCCAGGAATGTTGTCTAATATTAGTGCCGAGGTTTTAGGTTGGTTTAGGTTAGGTTAAATTACCTTATTGATGTATATGAAGGTCCCACTGAGAGGTAGAGGCCAACTCGCCAGGAATGTTGTCAAATATTAGTGCCGAGATGTTAGGACGGGTTAAGTTAGGTAATATTACGTTATAGATGTATATGAAGGTCCCACGGTGACGTAGTGTCCAACTCGCCAGGAATGTTGTCAAATATTACCGCCGATGTGTTAGGTTGGGTTAGGTTAGGTTATACTACGTTATTGATGTATATGAAGGCCCCACGGAGACGTAGAGGCCAACTCGGCAGAAATGTTGTCAAATATTACCGCCGAGATGATAGGTTGGGTTGGGTTAGGTTATATTACGTTATTGATGTATATAAAATTCCCACGGAGACGTAGAGACCAACTCGCCAGGAATGTTGTCAAATATTAGTGCCGAGATGTTAGGTTGGATTAGGTTAGGTTATATTACGTTATTGATGTATATAAAGGCCCCGCGGAGACGTAGAGGCCAACCCGCCAGGAATGTTGTCAAATAATAGCGCCGAAAGGTTAGGTTGGGTTAGTTTAGGTTATATTATGTTATTGATATATGTGAAGGTCCCACGGAGACGTAGAGGCCAACTCGCCAGGAATGTTGTCACATAGTAGCGCCGAGTGGTTAGGTCGGGTTATATTAGGTTATATTACGTTATTGATGGATATGAAGGTCTCACGGAGACGTAGAGGCCAACTCGCCAGGAATGTTGTCAAATATTACCGCCGAGATGATAGGTTGGGTTAGGTTAGGTTATGTTACGCTATTGATGTATATGAAGGCCCCACGGAGACGTAGAGGCCAACTCGCCAGGAATGTTGTCAAATATTACCGCCGAGATGTTAGGTTGGGTTAGGTTAGGTTATATTACGTTATTGATGTATATGAAGGCCCCACGGAGACGTAGAGGCCAACTGGCCAGGAATGTTGTCAAATATTAGTGCCGAGATTTTAGGTTGGTTTAGGTTAGGTTAAATTACGTTATTGATGTGTATGAAGGTCCCACTGAGAGGTAGAGGCCAACTCGCCAGGAATGTTGTCAAATATTAGTGCCGAGACGTTAGGTAGGGTTAGGTTAGGTAATATTACGTTATTGATGTATATGAAGGTCCCACGGAGACGTAGAGGCCAACTCGCCAGGAATGTTGTCAAATAATAGCGCCGAGATCTTAGGTTGGGTTAGGTCAGGTAATATTATGTTATTGATGTATATGAAGGTCCCACGGAGACGTAGAGGCCAACTCGCCAGGAATGTTGTCAAATATTCCCGCCGAGATGGTAGGTTGGGCTAGGTTAGGTTATATTACGTTATTGATGTATATAAAGGTCCCACGGAAACATAGAGGCCAACAAGCCAGGAATGTTGTCAAATACTACCGCCGAGTTGTTTCGTTGGTTTAGGTTAGGTTAAATTAAGATTTTGATGTATATGAAGGTCCCACGGAGACGTAGTGGCCAACTCGCCAGGAATGTTGTCAAATATTAGTGCCGAAATGTTAGGTTGGGTTAGTTTAGGTTATATTATGTTATTGATATATGTGAAGCTCCCACGGAGACGTAGAGGCCAACTCGCCAGGAATGTTGTCACATAATAGCGCCGAGTGGTTAGGTCGGGTTATATTAGGTTATATTACGTTATTGATGGATATGAAGGTCTCACGGAGACGTAGAGGCCAACTCGCCAGGAATGTTGTCAAATATTACCGCCGAGATGATAGGTTGGGTTAGGTTAGGTTATATTACGCTATTGATGTATATGAAGGCCCCACGGAGACGTAGAGGCCAACTCGCCAGGAATGTTGTCAAATATTAGTGCCGAGATGTTAGGTTGGATTAGGTTAGGTTATATTACGTTATTGATGTATATAAAAGCCCCACGGAGACGTAGAGGCCAACTCGCCAGGAATGTTGTCAAATATTAGTTCCGAGAGATTGGGTTGGGTTATGTTAGGTTATATTACGTTATTGATGTATATAAAGGCCCCAGGAAGACGTAGAGGCCAACCCGCAAGGAATGTTGTCAAATAATAGCGCCGAAAGGTTAGGTTGGGTTAGTTTAGGTTATATTACGTTATTGATGTATATGAAGGTCCCACGGAGAGGTAGAGGCCAACTCGCCAGGAATGTTGTCTAATATTAGTGCCGAGGTTTTAGGTTGGTTTAGGTTAGGTTAAATTACCTTATTGATGTATATGAAGGTCCCACTGAGAGGTAGAGTCCAACTCGCCAGGAATGTTGTCAAATATTAGTGCCGAGATGTTAGGATGGGTTAAGTTAGGTAATATTACGTTATTGATGTATATGAAGGTCCCACGGTGACGTAGTGTCCAACTCGCCAGGAATGTTGTCAAATATTACCGCCGATGTGTTAGGTTGGGTTAGGTTAGGTTATACTACGTTATTGATGTATATGAAGGCCCCACGGAGACGTAGAGGCCAACTCGGCAGAAATGTTGTCAAATATTACCGCCGAGATGATAGGTTGGGTTGGGTTAGGTTATATTACGTTATTGATGTATATAAAATTCCCACGGAGACGTAGAGGCCAACTCGCCAGGAATGTTGTCAAATATTAGTGCCGAGATGTTAGGTTGGATTAGGTTAGGTTATATTACGTTATTGATGTATATAAAGGCCCCGCGGAGACGTAGAGGCCAACCCGCCAGGAATGTTGTCAAATAATAGCGCCGAAAGGTTAGGTTGGGTTAGTTTAGGTTATATTATGTTATTGATGTATATGAAGGTCCCACGGAGCGGTAGAGGCCAACTCGCCAGGAATGTTGTCTAATATTAGTGCCGAGGTTTTAGGTTGGTTTAGGTTAGGTTAAATTACCTTATTGATGTATATGAAGGTCCCACTGAGAGGTAGAGGCCAACTCGCCAGGAATGTTGTCAAATATTAGTGCCGAGATGTTAGGACGGGTTAAGTTAGGTAATATTACGTTATTGATGTATATGAAGGTCCCACGGTGACGTAGTGTCCAACTCGCCAGGAATGTTGTCAAATATTACCGCCGATGTGTTAGGTTGGGTTAGGTTAGGTTATACTACGTTATTGATGTATATGGAGGCCCCACGGAGACGTAGAGGCCAACTCGCCAGAATGTTGTCAAATATTAGTGCCGAGATGTTAAGTTGGGTTAGGTTAGGTAATATTACGTTATTGATGTATATGAAGGTCCCACGGAGACGTAGAGGCCAACTCGGCAGAAATGTTGTCAAATAATAGCGCCGAAAGGTTAGGTTGGGTTAGTTTAGGTTATATTATGTTATTGATATATGTGAAGGTCCCACGGAGGCGTAGAGGCCAACTCGCGAGGAATGTTGTCACATAATAGCGCCGAGTGGTTAGGTCGGGTTATATTAGGTTATATTACGTTATTGATGGATATGAAGGTCTCACGGAGACGTAGAGGCCAACTCGCCAGGAATGTTGTCAAATATTACCGCCGAGATGATAGGTTGGGTTAGGTTAGGTTATATTACGTTATTGATGTATATGAAGGGCCCACGGAGACGTAGAGGCCAACTCGCCAGGAATGTTGTCAAATATTACCGCCGAGATGTTAGGTTGGGTTAGGTTAGGTTATATTACGTTATTGATGTATATGAAGGCCCCACGGAGACGTAGAGGCCAACTCGCCAGGAATGTTGTCAAATATTACCGCCGAGATGTTAGGTTGGGTTAGGTTAGGTTATACTACGTTATTGATGTATATGAAGGCCCCACGGAGACGTAGAGGCCAACTCGGCAGAAATGTTGTCAAATATTACCGCCGAGATGATAGGTTGGGTTAGGTTAGGTTATATTACGTTATTGATGTATATAAAATTCCCACGGAGACGTAGAGGCCAACTCGCCAGGAATGTTGTCAAATATTAGTGCCGAGATGTTAGGTTGGATTAGGTTAGGTTATATTACGTTATTGATGTATATAAAGGCCCCGCGGAGACGTAGAGGCCAACCCGCCAGGAATGTTGTCAAATAATAGCGCCGAAAGGTTAGGTTGGGTTAGTTTAGGTTATATTATGTTATTGATATATGTGAAGGTCCCACGGAGACGTAGAGGCCAACTCGCCAGGAATGTTGTCACATAATAGCGCCGAGTGGTTAGGACGGGTTAGATTAGGTTATATTACGTTATTGATGGATATGAAGGTCTCACGGAGACGTAGAGGCCAACTCGCCAGGAATGTTGTCAAATATTACCGCCGAGATGATAGGTTGGGTTAGGTTAGGTTATGTTACGTTATTGATGTATATGAAGGCCCCACGGAGACGTAGAGGCCAACTCGCCAGGAATGTTGTCAAATATTACCGCCGAGATGTTAGGTTGGGTTAGGTTAGGTTATATTACGTTATTGATGTATATGAAGGCCCCACGGAGACGTAGAGGCCAACTGGCCAGGAATGTTGTCAAATATTACCGCCGAGATGATAGGTTGGGTTAGGTTAGATTATATTACGTTATTGATGTATATGAAGGCCGCACGGAGAGGTAGAGGCCAACTCGCCAGGAATGTTGTCAAATATTAGTGCCGAGACGTTAGGTTGGGTTAGGTTAGGTAATATTACGTTATTGATGTATATGAAGGTCCCACGGAGACGTAGAGGCCAACTCGCCAGGAATGTTGTCAAATAATAGCGCCGAGATCTTAGGTTGGGTTAGGTCAGGTAATATTATGTTATTGATGTATATGAAGGTCCCACGGAGACGTAGAGGCCAACTCGCCAGGAATGTTGGCAAATATTATTTCCGAGACATTGGGTTGGGTGAGGTTAGGTTATATTACGTTATTGATGTATATAAAGGCCCCGCGGAGACGTAGAGGCCAACCCGCCAGGAATGTTGTCAAATAGTAGCGCCGAAAGGTTAGGTTGGGTTAGTTTAGGTTATATTATGTTATTGATATATGTGAAGGTCCCACGGAGACGTAGAGGCCAACTCGCCAGGAATGTTGTCACATAATAGCGCCGAGTGGTTAGGTCGGGTTATATTAGGTTATATTACGTTATTGATGGATATGAAGGTCTCACGGAGACGTAGAGGCCAACTCGCCAGGAATGTTGTCAAATATTACCGCCGAGATGATAGGTTGGGTTAGGTTAGGTTATATTACGTTATTGATGTATATGAAGGCCCCACGGAGACGTAGAGGCCAAATGGCCAGGAATGTTGTCAAATATTACCGCCGAGATGATAGGTTGTGTTAGGTTAGATTATATTACGTTATTGATGTATATGAAGGCCGCACGGAGAGGTAGAGGCCAACTCGCCAGAATGTTGTCAAATATTAGTGCCGAGATGTTAAGTTGGGTTAGGTTAGGTAATATTACGTTATTGATGTATATGAAGGTCCCACGGAGACGTAGAGGCCAACTCGGCAGAAATGTTGTCAAATAATAGCGCCGAAAGGTTAGGTTGGGTTAGTTTAGGTTATATTATGTTATTGATATATGTGAAGGTCCCACGGAGGCGTAGAGGCCAACCCGCCAGGAATGTTGTCAAATAATAGCGCCGAAAGGTTAGGTTGGGTTAGTTTAGGTTATATTATGTTATTGATATATGTGAAGGTCCCACGGAGACGTAGAGGCCAACTCGCCAGGAATGTTGTCACATAATAGCGCCGAGTGGTTAGGACGGGTTAGATTAGGTTATATTACGTTATTGATGGATATGAAGGTCTCACGGAGACGTAGAGGCCAACTCGCCAGGAATGTTGTCAAATATTACCGCCGAGATGATAGGTTGGGTTAGGTTAGGTTATGTTACGTTATTGATATATATGAAGGCCCCACGGAGACGTAGAGGCCAACTCGCCAGGAATGTTGTCAAATATTACCGCCGAGATGTTAGGTTGGGTTAGGTTAGGGTATATTACGTTATTGATGTATATGAAGGCCCCACGGAGACGTAGAGGCCAACTGGCCAGGAATGTTGTCAAATATTACCGCCGAGATGATAGGTTGGGTTAGGTTAGATTATATTACGTTATTGATGTATATGAAGGCCGCACGGAGAGGTAGAGGCCAACTCGCCAGGAATGTTGTCAAATATTAGTGCCGAGACGTTAGGTTGGGTTAGGTTAGGTAATATTACGTTATTGATGTATATGAAGGTCCCACGGAGACGTAGAGGCCAACTCGCCAGGAATGTTGTCAAATAATAGCGCCGAAAGGTTAGGTTGGGTTAGTTTAGGTTATATTATGTTATTGATATATGTGAAGGTCCCACGGAGACGTAGAGGCCAACTCGCCAGGAATGTTGTCACATAATAGCGCCGAGTGGTTAGGTCGGGTTATATTAGGTTATATTACGTTATTGATGGATATGAAGGTCTCACGGAGACGTAGAGGCCAACTCGCCAGGAATGTTGTCAAATATTACCGCCGAGATGATAGGTTGGGTTAGGTTAGGTTATATTACGTTATTGATGTATATGAAGGCCCCACGGAGACGTAGAGGCCAAATGGCCAGGAATGTTGTCAAATATTACCGCCGAGATGATAGGTTGTGTTAGGTTAGATTATATTATGTTATTGATATATGTGAAGCTCCCACGGAGACGTAGAGGCCAACTCGCCAGGAATGTTGTCACATAATAGCGCCGAGTGGTTAGGTCGGGTTATATTAGGTTATATTACGTTATTGATGGATATGAAGGTCTCACGGAGACGTAGAGGCCAACTCGCCAGGAATGTTGTCAAATATTACCGCCGAGATGATAGGTTGGGTTAGGTTAGGTTATATTACGCTATTGATGTATATGAAGGCCCCACGGAGACGTAGAGGCCAACTCGCCAGGAATGTTGTCAAATATTAGTTCCGAGAGATTGGGTTGGGTTATGTTAGGTTATATTACGTTATTGATGTATATAAAGGCCCCAGGAAGACGTAGAGGCCAACCCGCCAGGAATGTTGTCAAATAATAGCGCCGAAAGGTTAGGTTGGGTTAGTTTAGGTTATATTACGTTATTGATGTATATGAAGGTCCCACGGAGAGGTAGAGGCCAACTCGCCAGGAATGTTGTCTAATATTAGTGCCGAGGTTTTAGGTTGGTTTAGGTTAGGTTAAATTACCTTATTGATGTATATGAAGGTCCCACTGAGAGGTAGAGGCCAACTCGCCAGGAATGTTGTCAAATATTAGTGCCGAGATGTTAGGACGGGTTAAGTTAGGTAATATTACGTTATTGATGTATATGAAGGTCCCACGGTGACGTAGTGTCCAACTCGCCAGGAATGTTGTCAAATATTACCGCCGATGTGTTAGGTTGGGTTAGGTTAGGTTATACTACGTTATTGATGTATATGAAGGCCCCACGGAGACGTAGAGGCCAACTCGCCAGAATGTTGTCAAATATTAGTGCCGAGATGTTAAGTTGGGTTAGGTTAGGTAATATTACGTTATTGATGTATATGAAGGTCCCACGGAGACGTAGAGGCCAACTCGGCAGAAATGTTGTCAAATAATAGCGCCGAAAGGTTAGGTTGGGTTAGTTTAGGTTATATTATGTTATTGATATATGTGAAGGTCCCACGGAGGCGTAGAGGCCAACTCGCGAGGAATGTTGTCACATAATAGCGCCGAGTGGTTAGGTCGGGTTATATTAGGTTATATTACGTTATTGATGGATATGAAGGTCTCACGGAGACGTAGAGGCCAACTCGCCAGGAATGTTGTCAAATATTACCGCCGAGATGATAGGTTGGGTTAGGTTAGGTTATATTACGTTATTGATGTATATGAAGGGCCCACGGAGACGTAGAGGCCAACTCGCCAGGAATGTTGTCAAATATTACCGCCGAGATGTTAGGTTGGGTTAGGTTAGGTTATATTACGTTATTGATGTATATGAAGGCCCCACGGAGACGTAGAGGCCAACTCGCCAGGAATGTTGTCAAATATTACCGCCGAGATGTTAGGTTGGGTTAGGTTAGGTTATACTACGTTATTGATGTATATGAAGGCCCCACGGAGACGTAGAGGCCAACTCGGCAGAAATGTTGTCAAATATTACCGCCGAGATGATAGGTTGGGTTAGGTTAGGTTATATTACGTTATTGATGTATATAAAATTCCCACGGAGACGTAGAGGCCAACTCGCCAGGAATGTTGTCAAATATTAGTGCCGAGATGTTAGGTTGGATTAGGTTAGGTTATATTACGTTATTGATGTATATAAAGGCCCCGCGGAGACGTAGAGGCCAACCCGCCAGGAATGTTGTCAAATAATAGCGCCGAAAGGTTAGGTTGGGTTAGTTTAGGTTATATTATGTTATTGATATATGTGAAGGTCCCACGGAGACGTAGAGGCCAACTCGCCAGGAATGTTGTCACATAATAGCGCCGAGTGGTTAGGACGGGTTAGATTAGGTTATATTACGTTATTGATGGATATGAAGGTCTCACGGAGACGTAGAGGCCAACTCGCCAGGAATGTTGTCAAATATTACCGCCGAGATGATAGGTTGGGTTAGGTTAGGTTATGTTACGTTATTGATATATATGAAGGCCCCACGGAGACGTAGAGGCCAACTCGCCAGGAATGTTGTCAAATATTACCGCCGAGATGTTAGGTTGGGTTAGGTTAGGGTATATTACGTTATTGATGTATATGAAGGCCCCACGGAGACGTAGAGGCCAACTGGCCAGGAATGTTGTCAAATATTACCGCCGAGATGATAGGTTGGGTTAGGTTAGATTATATTACGTTATTGATGTATATGAAGGCCGCACGGAGAGGTAGAGGCCAACTCGCCAGGAATGTTGTCAAATATTAGTGCCGAGACGTTAGGTTGGGTTAGGTTAGGTAATATTACGTTATTGATGTATATGAAGGTCCCACGGAGACGTAGAGGCCAACTCGCCAGGAATGTTGTCAAATAATAGCGCCGAAAGGTTAGGTTGGGTTAGTTTAGGTTATATTATGTTATTGATATATGTGAAGGTCCCACGGAGACGTAGAGGCCAACTCGCCAGGAATGTTGTCACATAATAGCGCCGAGTGGTTAGGTCGGGTTATATTAGGTTATATTACGTTATTGATGGATATGAAGGTCTCACGGAGACGTAGAGGCCAACTCGCCAGGAATGTTGTCAAATATTACCGCCGAGATGATAGGTTGGGTTAGGTTAGGTTATATTACGTTATTGATGTATATGAAGGCCCCACGGAGACGTAGAGGCCAAATGGCCAGGAATGTTGTCAAATATTACCGCCGAGATGATAGGTTGTGTTAGGTTAGATTATATTATGTTATTGATATATGTGAAGCTCCCACGGAGACGTAGAGGCCAACTCGCCAGGAATGTTGTCACATAATAGCGCCGAGTGGTTAGGTCGGGTTATATTAGGTTATATTACGTTATTGATGCATATGAAGGTCTCACGGAGACGTAGAGGCCAACTCGCCAGGAATGTTGTCAAATATTACCGCCGAGATGATAGGTTGGGTTAGGTTAGGTTATATTACGCTATTGATGTATATGAAGGCCCCACGGAGACGTAGAGGCCAATTCGCCAGGAATGTTGTCAAATATTAGTGCCGAGATGTTAGGTTGGATTAGGTTAGGTTATATTACGTTATTGATGTATATAAAAGCCCCACGGAGACGTAGAGGCCAACTCGCCAGGAATGTTGTCAAATATTAGTTCCGAGAGATTGGGTTGGGTTATGTTAGGTTATATTACGTTATTGATGTATATAAAGGCCCCAGGAAGACGTAGAGGCCAACCCGCCAGGAATGTTGTCAAATAATAGCGCCGAAAGGTTAGGTTGGGTTAGTTTAGGTTATATTACGTTATTGATGTATATGAAGGTCCCACGGAGAGGTAGAGGCCAACTCGCCAGGAATGTTGTCTAATATTAGTGCCGAGGTTTTAGGTTGGTTTAGGTTAGGTTAAATTACCTTATTGATGTATATGAAGGTCCCACTGAGAGGTAGAGGCCAACTCGCCAGGAATGTTGTCAAATATTAGTGCCGAGATGTTAGGACGGGTTAAGTTAGGTAATATTACGTTATTGATGTATATGAAGGTCCCACGGTGACGTAGTGTCCAACTCGCCAGGAATGTTGTCAAATATTACCGCCGATGTGTTAGGTTGGGTTAGGTTAGGTTATACTACGTTATTGATGTATATGAAGGCCCCACGGAGACGTAGAGGCCAACTCGGCAGAAATGTTGTCAAATATTACCGCCGAGATGATAGGTTGGGTTGGGTTAGGTTATATTACGTTATTGATGTATATAAAATTCCCACGGAGACGTAGAGGCCAACTCGCCAGGAATGTTGTCAAATATTAGTGCCGAGATGTTAGGTTGGATTAGGTTAGGTTATATTACGTTATTGATGTATATAAAGGTCCCGCGGAGACGTAGAGGCCAACCCGCCAGGAATGTTGTCAAATAATAGCGCCGAAAGGTTAGGTTGGGTTAGTTTAGGTTATATTATGTTATTGATATATGTGAAGGTCCCACGGAGACGTAGAGGCCAACTCGCCAGGAATGTTGTCACATAGTAGCGCCGAGTGGTTAGGTCGGGTTATATTAGGTTATATTACGTTATTGATGGATATGAAGGTCTCACGGAGACGTAGAGGCCAACTCGCCAGGAATGTTGTCAAATATTACCGCCGAGATGATAGGTTGGGTTAGGTTAGGTTATGTTACGTTATTGATGTATATGAAGGCCCCACGGAGACGTAGAGGCCAACTGGCCAGGAATGTTGTCAAATATTACCGCCGAGATGATAGGTTGGGTTAGGTTAGATTATATTACGTTATTGATGTATATGAAGGCCGCACGGAGAGGTAGAGGCCAACTCGCCAGGAATGTTGTCAAATATTAGTGCCGAGACGTTAGGTTGGGTTAGGTTAGGTAATATTACGTTATTGATGTATATGAAGGTCCCACGGAGACGTAGAGGCCAACTCGCCAGGAATGTTGTCAAATAATAGCGCCGAGATCTTAGGTTGGGTTAGGTCAGGTAATATTATGTTATTGATGTATATGAAGGTCCCACGGAGACGTAGAGGCCAACTCGCCAGGAATGTTGGCAAATATTATTTCCGAGACATTGGGTTGGGTGAGGTTAGGTTATATTACGTTATTGATGTATATAAAGGCCCCGCGGAGACGTAGAGGCCAACCCGCCAGGAATGTTGTCAAATAGTAGCGCCGAAAGGTTAGGTTGGGTTAGTTTAGGTTATATTATGTTATTGATATATGTGAAGGTCCCACGGAGACGTAGAGGCCAACTCGCCAGGAATGTTGTCACATAATAGCGCCGAGTGGTTAGGTCGGGTTATATTAGGTTATATTACGTTATTGATGGATATGAAGGTCTCACGGAGACGTAGAGGCCAACTCGCCAGGAATGTTGTCAAATATTACCGCCGAGATGATAGGTTGGGTTAGGTTAGGTTATATTACGTTATTGATGTATATGAAGGCCCCACGGAGACGTAGAGGCCAAATGGCCAGGAATGTTGTCAAATATTACCGCCGAGATGATAGGTTGTGTTAGGTTAGATTATATTACGTTATTGATGTATATGAAGGCCGCACGGAGAGGTAGAGGCCAACTCGCCAGAATGTTGTCAAATATTAGTGCCGAGATGTTAAGTTGGGTTAGGTTAGGTAATATTACGTTATTGATGTATATGAAGGTCCCACGGAGACGTAGAGGCCAACTCGGCAGAAATGTTGTCAAATAATAGCGCCGAAAGGTTAGGTTGGGTTAGTTTAGGTTATATTATGTTATTGATATATGTGAAGGTCCCACGGAGGCGTAGAGGCCAACCCGCCAGGAATGTTGTCAAATAATAGCGCCGAAAGGTTAGGTTGGGTTAGTTTAGGTTATATTATGTTATTGATATATGTGAAGGTCCCACGGAGACGTAGAGGCCAACTCGCCAGGAATGTTGTCACATAATAGCGCCGAGTGGTTAGGACGGGTTAGATTAGGTTATATTACGTTATTGATGGATATGAAGGTCTCACGGAGACGTAGAGGCCAACTCGCCAGGAATGTTGTCAAATATTACCGCCGAGATGATAGGTTGGGTTAGGTTAGGTTATGTTACGTTATTGATATATATGAAGGCCCCACGGAGACGTAGAGGCCAACTCGCCAGGAATGTTGTCAAATATTACCGCCGAGATGTTAGGTTGGGTTAGGTTAGGGTATATTACGTTATTGATGTATATGAAGGCCCCACGGAGACGTAGAGGCCAACTGGCCAGGAATGTTGTCAAATATTACCGCCGAGATGATAGGTTGGGTTAGGTTAGATTATATTACGTTGTTGATGTATATGAAGGCCGCACGGAGAGGTAGAGGCCAACTCGCCAGGAATGTTGTCAAATATTAGTGCCGAGACGTTAGGTTGGGTTAGGTTAGGTAATATTACGTTATTGATGTATATGAAGGTCCCACGGAGACGTAGAGGCCAACTCGCCAGGAATGTTGTCAAATAATAGCGCCGAAAGGTTAGGTTGGGTTAGTTTAGGTTATATTATGTTATTGATATATGTGAAGGTCCCACGGAGACGTAGAGGCCAACTCGCCAGGAATGTTGTCACATAATAGCGCCGAGTGGTTAGGTCGGGTTATATTAGGTTATATTACGTTATTGATGGATATGAAGGTCTCACGGAGACGTAGAGGCCAACTCGCCAGGAATGTTGTCAAATATTACCGCCGAGATGATAGGTTGGGTTAGGTTAGGTTATATTACGTTATTGATGTATATGAAGGCCCCACGGAGACGTAGAGGCCAAATGGCCAGGAATGTTGTCAAATATTACCGCCGAGATGATAGGTTGTGTTAGGTTAGATTATATTATGTTATTGATATATGTGAAGCTCCCACGGAGACGTAGAGGCCAACTCGCCAGGAATGTTGTCACATAATAGCGCCGAGTGGTTAGGTCGGGTTATATTAGGTTATATTACGTTATTGATGGATATGAAGGTCTCACGGAGACGTAGAGGCCAACTCGCCAGGAATGTTGTCAAATATTACCGCCGAGATGATAGGTTGGGTTAGGTTAGGTTATATTACGCTATTGATGTATATGAAGGCCCCACGGAGACGTAGAGGCCAACTCGCCAGGAATGTTGTCAAATATTAGTTCCGAGAGATTGGGTTGGGTTATGTTAGGTTATATTACGTTATTGATGTATATAAAGGCCCCAGGAAGACGTAGAGGCCAACCCGCCAGGAATGTTGTCAAATAATAGCGCCGAAAGGTTAGGTTGGGTTAGTTTAGGTTATATTACGTTATTGATGTATATGAAGGTCCCACGGAGAGGTAGAGGCCAACTCGCCAGGAATGTTGTCTAATATTAGTGCCGAGGTTTTAGGTTGGTTTAGGTTAGGTTAAATTACCTTATTGATGTATATGAAGGTCCCACTGAGAGGTAGAGGCCAACTCGCCAGGAATGTTGTCAAATATTAGTGCCGAGATGTTAGGACGGGTTAAGTTAGGTAATATTACGTTATTGATGTATATGAAGGTCCCACGGTGACGTAGTGTCCAACTCGCCAGGAATGTTGTCAAATATTACCGCCGATGTGTTAGGTTGGGTTAGGTTAGGTTATACTACGTTATTGATGTATATGAAGGCCCCACGGAGACGTAGAGGCCAACTCGCCAGAATGTTGTCAAATATTAGTGCCGAGATGTTAAGTTGGGTTAGGTTAGGTAATATTACGTTATTGATGTATATGAAGGTCCCACGGAGACGTAGAGGCCAACTCGGCAGAAATGTTGTCAAATAATAGCGCCGAAAGGTTAGGTTGGGTTAGTTTAGGTTATATTATGTTATTGATATATGTGAAGGTCCCACGGAGGCGTAGAGGCCAACTCGCGAGGAATGTTGTCACATAATAGCGCCGAGTGGTTAGGTCGGGTTATATTAGGTTATATTACGTTATTGATGGATATGAAGGTCTCACGGAGACGTAGAGGCCAACTCGCCAGGAATGTTGTCAAATATTACCGCCGAGATGATAGGTTGGGTTAGGTTAGGTTATATTACGTTATTGATGTATATGAAGGGCCCACGGAGACGTAGAGGCCAACTCGCCAGGAATGTTGTCAAATATTACCGCCGAGATGTTAGGTTGGGTTAGGTTAGGTTATATTACGTTATTGATGTATATGAAGGCCCCACGGAGACGTAGAGGCCAACTCGCCAGGAATGTTGTCAAATATTACCGCCGAGATGTTAGGTTGGGTTAGGTTAGGTTATACTACGTTATTGATGTATATGAAGGCCCCACGGAGACGTAGAGGCCAACTCGGCAGAAATGTTGTCAAATATTACCGCCGAGATGATAGGTTGGGTTAGGTTAGGTTATATTACGTTATTGATGTATATAAAATTCCCACGGAGACGTAGAGGCCAACTCGCCAGGAATGTTGTCAAATATTAGTGCCGAGATGTTAGGTTGGATTAGGTTAGGTTATATTACGTTATTGATGTATATAAAGGCCCCGCGGAGACGTAGAGGCCAACCCGCCAGGAATGTTGTCAAATAATAGCGCCGAAAGGTTAGGTTGGGTTAGTTTAGGTTATATTATGTTATTGATATATGTGAAGGTCCCACGGAGACGTAGAGGCCAACTCGCCAGGAATGTTGTCACATAATAGCGCCGAGTGGTTAGGACGGGTTAGATTAGGTTATATTACGTTATTGATGGATATGAAGGTCTCACGGAGACGTAGAGGCCAACTCGCCAGGAATGTTGTCAAATATTACCGCCGAGATGATAGGTTGGGTTAGGTTAGGTTATGTTACGTTATTGATATATATGAAGGCCCCACGGAGACGTAGAGGCCAACTCGCCAGGAATGTTGTCAAATATTACCGCCGAGATGTTAGGTTGGGTTAGGTTAGGGTATATTACGTTATTGATGTATATGAAGGCCCCACGGAGACGTAGAGGCCAACTGGCCAGGAATGTTGTCAAATATTACCGCCGAGATGATAGGTTGGGTTAGGTTAGATTATATTACGTTATTGATGTATATGAAGGCCGCACGGAGAGGTAGAGGCCAACTCGCCAGGAATGTTGTCAAATATTAGTGCCGAGACGTTAGGTTGGGTTAGGTTAGGTAATATTACGTTATTGATGTATATGAAGGTCCCACGGAGACGTAGAGGCCAACTCGCCAGGAATGTTGTCAAATAATAGCGCCGAAAGGTTAGGTTGGGTTAGTTTAGGTTATATTATGTTATTGATATATGTGAAGGTCCCACGGAGACGTAGAGGCCAACTCGCCAGGAATGTTGTCACATAATAGCGCCGAGTGGTTAGGTCGGGTTATATTAGGTTATATTACGTTATTGATGGATATGAAGGTCTCACGGAGACGTAGAGGCCAACTCGCCAGGAATGTTGTCAAATATTACCGCCGAGATGATAGGTTGGGTTAGGTTAGGTTATATTACGTTATTGATGTATATGAAGGCCCCACGGAGACGTAGAGGCCAAATGGCCAGGAATGTTGTCAAATATTACCGCCGAGATGATAGGTTGTGTTAGGTTAGATTATATTATGTTATTGATATATGTGAAGCTCCCACGGAGACGTAGAGGCCAACTCGCCAGGAATGTTGTCACATAATAGCGCCGAGTGGTTAGGTCGGGTTATATTAGGTTATATTACGTTATTGATGCATATGAAGGTCTCACGGAGACGTAGAGGCCAACTCGCCAGGAATGTTGTCAAATATTACCGCCGAGATGATAGGTTGGGTTAGGTTAGGTTATATTACGCTATTGATGTATATGAAGGCCCCACGGAGACGTAGAGGCCAACTCGCCA
This sequence comes from Xylocopa violacea, assembly GCA_963969225.1. NCBI lineage: Eukaryota > Metazoa > Arthropoda > Insecta > Hymenoptera > Apidae > Xylocopa > Xylocopa violacea. Next base: position 1,959,007 of record CAXAJV010000920.1, read on the forward strand.
GGAATGTTGTCAAATATTAGTGCCGAGATGTTAGGTTGGATTAGGTTAGGTTATATTACGTTATTGATGTATATAAAAGCCCCACGGAGACGTAGAGGCCAACTCGCCAGGAATGTTGTCAAATATTAGTTCCGAGAGATTGGGTTGGGTTATGTTAGGTTATATTACGTTATTGATGTATATAAAGGCCCCAGGAAGACGTAGAGGCCAACCCGCCAGGAATGTTGTCAAATAATAGCGCCGAAAGGTTAGGTTGGGTTAGTTTAGGTTATATTACGTTATTGATGTATATGAAGGTCCCACGGAGAGGTAGAGGCCAACTCGCCAGGAATGTTGTCTAATATTAGTGCCGAGGTTTTAGGTTGGTTTAGGTTAGGTTAAATTACCTTATTGATGTATATGAAGGTCCCACTGAGAGGTAGAGGCCAACTCGCCAGGAATGTTGTCAAATATTAGTGCCGAGATGTTAGGACGGGTTAAGTTAGGTAATATTACGTTATTGATGTATATGAAGGTCCCACGGTGACGTAGTGTCCAACTCGCCAGGAATGTTGTCAAATATTACCGCCGATGTGTTAGGTTGGGTTAGGTTAGGTTATACTACGTTATTGATGTATATGAAGGCCCCACGGAGACGTAGAGGCCAACTCGGCAGAAATGTTGTCAAATATTACCGCCGAGATGATAGGTTGGGTTGGGTTAGGTTATATTACGTTATTGATGTATATAAAATTCCCACGGAGACGTAGAGGCCAACTCGCCAGGAATGTTGTCAAATATTAGTGCCGAGATGTTAGGTTGGATTAGGTTAGGTTATATTACGTTATTGATGTATATAAAGGTCCCGCGGAGACGTAGAGGCCAACCCGCCAGGAATGTTGTCAAATAATAGCGCCGAAAGGTTAGGTTGGGTTAGTTTAGGTTATATTATGTTATTGATATATGTGAAGGTCCCACGGAGACGTAGAGGCCAACTCGCCAGGAATGTTGTCACATAGTAGCGCCGAGTGGTTAGGTCGGGTTATATTAGGTTATATTACGTTATTGATGGATATGAAGGTCTCACGGAGACGTAGAGGCCAACTCGCCAGGAATGTTGTCAAATATTACCGCCGAGATGATAGGTTGGGTTAGGTTAGGTTATGTTACGTTATTGATGTATATGAAGGCCCCACGGAGACGTAGAGGCCAACTCGCCAGGAATGTTGTCAAATATTACCGCCGAGATCTTAGGTTGGGTTAGGTCAGGTAATATTATGTTATTGATGTATATGAAGGTCCCACGGAGACGTAGAGGCCAACTCGCCAGGAATGTTGTCAAATATTCCCGCCGAGATGGTAGGTTGGGCTAGGTTAGGTTATATTACGTTATTGATGTATATAAAGGTCCCACGGAAACATAGAGGCCAACAAGCCAGGAATGTTGTCAAATACTACCGCCGAGTTGTTTCGTTGGTTTAGGTTAGGTTAAATTAAGATTTTGATGTATATGAAGGTCCCACGGAGACGTAGAGGCCAACTCGCCAGGAATGTTGTCAAATATTAGTGCCGAAATGTTAGGTTGGGTTAGTTTAGGTTATATTATGTTATTGATATATGTGAAGCTCCCACGGAGACGTAGAGGCCAACTCGCCAGGAATGTTGTCACATAATAGCGCCGAGTGGTTAGGTCGGGTTATATTAGGTTATATTACGTTATTGATGGATATGAAGGTCTCACGGAGACGTAGAGGCCAACTCGCCAGGAATGTTGTCAAATATTACCGCCGAGATGATAGGTTGGGTTAGGTTAGGTTATATTACGCTATTGATGTATATGAAGGCCCCACGGAGACGTAGAGGCCAACTCGGCAGAAATGTTGTCAAATATTACCGCCGAGATGATAGGTTGGGTTAGGTTAGGTTATATTACGTTATTGATGTATATAAAATTCCCACGGAGACGTAGAGGCCAACTCGCCAGGAATGTTGTCAAATATTAGTGCCGAGATGTTAGGTTGGATTAGGTTAGGTTATATTACGTTATTGATGTATATAAAGGCCCCGCGGAGACGTAGAGGCCAACCCGCCAGGAATGTTGTCAAATAATAGCGCCGAAAGGTTAGGTTGGGTTAGTTTAGGTTATATTATGTTATTGATATATGTGAAGGTCCCACGGAGACGTAGAGGCCAACTCGCCAGGAATGTTGTCACATAATAGCGCCGAGTGGTTAGGACGGGTTAGATTAGGTTATATTACGTTATTGATGGATATGAAGGTCTCACGGAGACGTAGAGGCCAACTCGCCAGGAATGTTGTCAAATATTACCGCCGAGATGATAGGTTGGGTTAGGTTAGGTTATGTTACGTTATTGATATATATGAAGGCCCCACGGAGACGTAGAGGCCAACTCGCCAGGAATGTTGTCAAATATTACCGCCGAGATGTTAGGTTGGGTTAGGTTAGGGTATATTACGTTATTGATGTATATGAAGGCCCCACGGAGACGTAGAGGCCAACTGGCCAGGAATGTTGTCAAATATTACCGCCGAGATGATAGGTTGGGTTAGGTTAGATTATATTACGTTATTGATGTATATGAAGGCCGCACGGAGAGGTAGAGGCCAACTCGCCAGGAATGTTGTCAAATATTAGTGCCGAGACGTTAGGTTGGGTTAGGTTAGGTAATATTACGTTATTGATGTATATGAAGGTCCCACGGAGACGTAGAGGCCAACTCGCCAGGAATGTTGTCAAATAATAGCGCCGAAAGGTTAGGTTGGGTTAGTTTAGGTTATATTATGTTATTGATATATGTGAAGGTCCCACGGAGACGTAGAGGCCAACTCGCCAGGAATGTTGTCACATAATAGCGCCGAGTGGTTAGGTCGGGTTATATTAGGTTATATTACGTTATTGATGGATATGAAGGTCTCACGGAGACGTAGAGGCCAACTCGCCAGGAATGTTGTCAAATATTACCGCCGAGATGATAGGTTGGGTTAGGTTAGGTTATATTACGTTATTGATGTATATGAAGGCCCCACGGAGACGTAGAGGCCAAATGGCCAGGAATGTTGTCAAATATTACCGCCGAGATGATAGGTTGTGTTAGGTTAGATTATATTATGTTATTGATATATGTGAAGCTCCCACGGAGACGTAGAGGCCAACTCGCCAGGAATGTTGTCACATAATAGCGCCGAGTGGTTAGGTCGGGTTATATTAGGTTATATTACGTTATTGATGCATATGAAGGTCTCACGGAGACGTAGAGGCCAACTCGCCAGGAATGTTGTCAAATATTACCGCCGAGATGATAGGTTGGGTTAGGTTAGGTTATATTACGCTATTGATGTATATGAAGGCCCCACGGAGACGTAGAGGCCAACTCGCCAGGAATGTTGTCAAATATTAGTGCCGAGATGTTAGGTTGGATTAGGTTAGGTTATATTACGTTATTGATGTATATAAAAGCCCCACGGAGACGTAGAGGCCAACTCGCCAGGAATGTTGTCAAATATTAGTTCCGAGAGATTGGGTTGGGTTATGTTAGGTTATATTACGTTATTGATGTATATAAAGGCCCCAGGAAGACGTAGAGGCCAACCCGCCAGGAATGTTGTCAAATAATAGCGCCGAAAGGTTAGGTTGGGTTAGTTTAGGTTATATTACGTTATTGATGTATATGAAGGTCCCACGGAGAGGTAGAGGCCAACTCGCCAGGAATGTTGTCTAATATTAGTGCCGAGGTTTTAGGTTGGTTTAGGTTAGGTTAAATTACCTTATTGATGTATATGAAGGTCCCACTGAGAGGTAGAGGCCAACTCGCCAGGAATGTTGTCAAATATTAGTGCCGAGATGTTAGGACGGGTTAAGTTAGGTAATATTACGTTATTGATGTATATGAAGGTCCCACGGTGACGTAGTGTCCAACTCGCCAGGAATGTTGTCAAATATTACCGCCGATGTGTTAGGTTGGGTTAGGTTAGGTTATACTACGTTATTGATGTATATGAAGGCCCCACGGAGACGTAGAGGCCAACTCGGCAGAAATGTTGTCAAATATTACCGCCGAGATGATAGGTTGGGTTGGGTTAGGTTATATTACGTTATTGATGTATATAAAATTCCCACGGAGACGTAGAGGCCAACTCGCCAGGAATGTTGTCAAATATTAGTGCCGAGATGTTAGGTTGGATTAGGTTAGGTTATATTACGTTATTGATGTATATAAAGGTCCCGCGGAGACGTAGAGGCCAACCCGCCAGGAATGTTGTCAAATAATAGCGCCGAAAGGTTAGGTTGGGTTAGTTTAGGTTATATTATGTTATTGATATATGTGAAGGTCCCACGGAGACGTAGAGGCCAACTCGCCAGGAATGTTGTCACATAGTAGCGCCGAGTGGTTAGGTCGGGTTATATTAGGTTATATTACGTTATTGATGGATATGAAGGTCTCACGGAGACGTAGAGGCCAACTCGCCAGGAATGTTGTCAAATATTACCGCCGAGATGATAGGTTGGGTTAGGTTAGGTTATGTTACGTTATTGATGTATATGAAGGCCCCACGGAGACGTAGAGGCCAACTCGCCAGGAATGTTGTCAAATATTACCGCCGAGATCTTAGGTTGGGTTAGGTCAGGTAATATTATGTTATTGATGTATATGAAGGTCCCACGGAGACGTAGAGGCCAACTCGCCAGGAATGTTGTCAAATATTCCCGCCGAGATGGTAGGTTGGGCTAGGTTAGGTTATATTACGTTATTGATGTATATAAAGGTCCCACGGAAACATAGAGGCCAACAAGCCAGGAATGTTGTCAAATACTACCGCCGAGTTGTTTCGTTGGTTTAGGTTAGGTTAAATTAAGATTTTGATGTATATGAAGGTCCCACGGAGACGTAGAGGCCAACTCGCCAGGAATGTTGTCAAATATTAGTGCCGAAATGTTAGGTTGGGTTAGTTTAGGTTATATTATGTTATTGATATATGTGAAGCTCCCACGGAGACGTAGAGGCCAACTCGCCAGGAATGTTGTCACATAATAGCGCCGAGTGGTTAGGTCGGGTTATATTAGGTTATATTACGTTATTGATGGATATGAAGGTCTCACGGAGACGTAGAGGCCAACTCGCCAGGAATGTTGTCAAATATTACCGCCGAGATGATAGGTTGGGTTAGGTTAGGTTATATTACGCTATTGATGTATATGAAGGCCCCACGGAGACGTAGAGGCCAACTCGCCAGGAATGTTGTCAAATATTAGTGCAGAGATGTTAGGTTGGATTAGGTTAGGTTATATTACGTTATTGATGTATATAAAAGCCCCACGGAGACGTAGAGGCCAACTCGCCAGGAATGTTGTCAAATATTAGTTCCGAGAGATTGGGTTGGGTTATGTTAGGTTATATTACGTTATTGATGTATATAAAGGCCCCAGGAAGACGTAGAGGCCAACCCGCCAGGAATGTTGTCAAATAATAGCGCCGAAAGGTTAGGTTGGGTTAGTTTAGGTTATATTACGTTATTGATGTATATGAAGGTCCCACGGAGAGGTAGAGGCCAACTCGCCAGGAATGTTGTCTAATATTAGTGCCGAGGTTTTAGGTTGGTTTAGGTTAGGTTAAATTACCTTATTGATGTATATGAAGGTCCCACTGAGAGGTAGAGGCCAACTCGCCAGGAATGTTGTCAAATATTAGTGCCGAGATGTTAGGATGGGTTAAGTTAGGTAATATTACGTTATTGATGTATATGAAGGTCCCACGGTGACGTAGTGTCCAACTCGCCAGGAATGTTGTCAAATATTACCGCCGAGATGTTAGGTTGGGTTAGGTTAGGTTATATTACGTTATTGATGTATATGAAGGCCCCACGGAGACGTAGAGGCCAACTGGCCAGGAATGTTGTCAAATATTAGTGCCGAGATTTTAGGTTGGTTTAGGTTAGGTTAAATTACGTTATTGATGTGTATGAAGGTCCCACTGAGAGGTAGAGGCCAACTCGCCAGGAATGTTGTCAAATATTAGTGCCGAGATGTTAGGTTGGATTAGGTTAGGTTATATTACGTTATTGATGTATATAAAAGCCCCACGGAGACGTTGAGGCCAACTCGCCAGGAATGTTGTCAAATATTAGTTCCGAGACATTGGGTTGGGTGAGGTTAGATTATATTACGTTATTGATGTATATGAAGGCCGCACGGAGAGGTAGAGGCCAACTCGCCAGGAATGTTGTCAAATATTAGTGCCGAGATGTTAAGTTGGGTTAGGTTAGGTAATATTACGTTATTGATGTATATGAAGGTCCCACGGAGACGTAGAGGCCAACTCGCCAGGAGTGTTGTCAAATATTAGTGCCGAGATTTTAGGTTGGTTTAGGTTAGGTTAAATTACGTTATTGATGTATATGAAGGTCCCACTGAGAGGTAGAGGCCAACTCGACAGGAATGTTGTCAAATATTAGTGCCGAGATGTTAGGTTGGGTTACGTTAGGTAAAGTTATGTTATTGATGTATATGAAGGTCCCACGGTGACGTAGTGGCCAACTCGCCAGGAATGTTGTCAAATATTACCGCCGAGTGGTTAGATCGGGTTATATTAGGTTATATTACGTTATTGATGGATATGAAGGTCTCACGGAGACGTAGAGGCCAACTCGCCAGGAATGTTGTCAAATATTACCGCCGAGATGATAGGTTGGGTTAGGTTAGGTTATATTACGTTATTGATGTATATGAAGGCCCCACGGAGACGTAGAGGCCAACTCGCCAGGAATGTTGTCAAATATTACCGCCGAGATGTTAGGTTGGGTTAGGTTAGGTTATACTACGTTATTGATGTATATGAAGGCCCCACGGAGACGTAGAGGCCAACTCGGCAGAAATGTTGTCAAATATTACCGCCGAGATGATAGGTTGGGTTAGGTTAGGTTATATTACGTTATTGATGTATATAAAATTCCCACAGAGACGTAGAGGCCAACTCGCCAGGAATGTTGTCAAATATTAGTGCCGAGATGTTAGGTTGGATTAGGTTAGGTTATATTACGTTATTGATGTATATAAAGGCCCCGCGGAGACGTAGAGGCCAACCCGCCAGGAATGTTGTCAAATAATAGCGCCGAAAGGTTAGGTTGGGTTAGTTTAGGTTATATTATGTTATTGATATATGTGAAGGTCCCACGGAGACGTAGAGGCCAACTCGCCAGGAATGTTGTCACATAATAGCGCCGAGTGGTTAGGACGGGTTAGATTAGGTTATATTACGTTATTGATGGATATGAAGGTCTCACGGAGACGTAGAGGCCAACTCGCCAGGAATGTTGTCAAATATTACCGCCGAGATGATAGGTTGGGTTAGGTTAGGTTATGTTACGTTATTGATGTATATGAAGGCCCCACGGAGACGTAGAGGCCAACTCGCCAGGAATGTTGTCAAATATTACCGCCGAGATGATAGGTTGGGTTAGGTTAGGTTATATTACGTTATTGATGTATATGAAGGCCCCACGGAGACGTAGAGGCCAAATGGCCAGGAATGTTGTCAAATATTACCGCCGAGATGATAGGTTGTGTTAGGTTAGATTATATTACGTTATTGATGTATATGAAGGCCGCACGGAGAGGTAGAGGCCAACTCGCCAGAATGTTGTCAAATATTAGTGCCGAGATGTTAAGTTGGGTTAGGTTAGGTAATATTACGTTATTGATGTATATGAAGGTCCCACGGAGACGTAGAGGCCAACTCGGCAGAAATGTTGTCAAATAATAGCGCCGAAAGGTTAGGTTGGGTTAGTTTAGGTTATATTATGTTATTGATATATGTGAAGGTCCCACGGAGGCGTAGAGGCCAACTCGCGAGGAATGTTGTCACATAATAGCGCCGAGTGGTTAGGTCGGGTTATATTAGGTTATATTACGTTATTGATGGATATGAAGGTCTCACGGAGACGTAGAGGCCAACTCGCCAGGAATGTTGTCAAATATTACCGCCGAGATGATAGGTTGGGTTAGGTTAGGTTATATTACGTTATTGATGTATATGAAGGGCCCACGGAGACGTAGAGGCCAACTCGCCAGGAATGTTGTCAAATATTACCGCCGAGATGTTAGGTTGGGTTAGGTTAGGTTATATTACGTTATTGATGTATAAGAAGGACCCACGGAGACGTAGAGGCCAACACGCCAGGAATGTTGTCAAATATTCCCGCCGAGATGATAGGTTGGGCTAGGTTAGGTTATATTACGTTATTGATGTATATAAAGGTCCCACGGAAACATAGAGGCCAACAAGCCAGGAATGTTGTCAAATACTACCGCCGAGTTGTTACGTTGGTTTAGGTTAGGTTAAATTAAGATTTTGATGTATATGAAGGTCCCACGGAGAGGTAGAGGCCAACGCGCCAGGAATGTTGTCAAATATTAGTGCCGAGATGTTAGGTTGGGTTAGGTTAGGTAATATTAAGTTATTGATGTATATGAAGGTCCCACGGTGACGTAGTGGCCAACTCGCCAGGAATGTTGTCAAATATTACCGCCGATGTGTTAGGTTGGGTTAGGTTAGGTTATGTTACGTTATTGATGTATATGAAGGCCCCACGGAGACGTAGAGGCCAACTCGGCAGAAATGTTGTCAAATATTACCGCCGAGATGATAGGTTGGGTTAGGTTAGGTTATATTACGTTATTGATGTATATAAAATTCCCACGGAGACGTAGAGGCCAACTCGCCAGGAATTTTGTCAAATATTAGTGCCGAGATGTTAGGTTGGATTAGGTTAGGTTATATTACGTTATTGATGTATATAAAGGCCCCGCGGAGACGTAGAGGCCAACAAGCCAGGAATGTTGTCAAATACTACCGCCGAGTTGTTACGTTGGTTTAGGTTAGGTTAAATTAAGATTTTGATGTATATGAAGGTCCCACGGAGAGGTAGAGGCCAACGCGCCAGGAATGTTGTCAAATATTAGTGCCGAGATGTTAGGTTGGGTTAGGTTAGGTAATATTAAGTTATTGATGTATATGAAGGTCCCACGGTGACGTAGAGGCCAACTCGCCAGGAATGTTGTCATATATTACCGCCGATGTGTTAGGTTGGGTTAGGTTAGGTTATACTACGTTATTGATGTATATGAAGGCCCCGCGGAGACGTAGAGGCCAACTCGGCAGAAATGTTGTCAAATATTACCGCCGAGATGATAGGTTGGGTTAGGTTAGGTTATATTACGTTATTGATGTATATAAAATTCCCACGGAGACGTAGAGGCCAACTCGCCAGGAATGTTGTCAAATATTCTTTCCGAGACATTGGGTTGGGTGAGGTTAGGTTATATTACGTTATTGATGTATATAAAGGCCCCGCGGAGACGTAGAGGCCAACCCGCCAGGAATGTTGTCAAATAATAGCGCCGAAAGGTTAGGTTGGGTTAGTTTAGGTTATATTATGTTATTGATATATGTGAAGGTCCCACGGAGACGTAGAGGCCAACTCGCCAGGAATGTTGTCAAATAATAGCGCCGAAAGGTTAGGTTGGGTTAGTTTAGGTTATATTATGTTATTGATATATGTGAAGGTCCCACGGAGACGTAGAGGCCAACTCGCCAGGAATGTTGTCAAATATTACCGCCGAGATGTTAGGTTGGGTTAGGTTAGGTTATATTACGTTATTGATGTATATGAAGGCCCCACGGAGACGTAGAGGCCAACTGGCCAGGAATGTTGTCAAATATTACCGCCGAGATGGTAGGTTGGGCTAGGTTAAGTTATATTACGTTATTGATGTATATAAACGTCCCACGGAAACATAGAGGCCAACAATCCAGGAATGTTGTCAAATACTACCGCCGAGATGTTACGTTGGTTTAGGTTAGGTTAAATTACGTTATTGATGTATATGAAGGCCCCACGGAGACGTAGAGGCCAACTCGCCAGGAATGTTGTCACATAATAGCGCCGAGTGGTTAGGTCGGGTTATATTAGGTTATATTACGTTATTGATGGATATGAAGGTCTCACGGAGACGTAGAGGCCAACTCGCCAGGAATGTTGTCAAATATTACCGCCGAGATGATAGGTTGGGTTAGGTTAGGTTATATTACGTTATTGATGTATATGAAGGCCCCACGGAGACGTAGAGGCCAACTCGCCAGGAATGTTGTCAAATATTACCGCCGAGATGTTAGGTTGGGTTAGGTTAGGTTATATTACGTTATTGATGTGTATGAAGGCCCCACGGAGACGTAGAAGCCAACTGGCCAGGAATGTTGTCAAATATTACCGCCGAGATGATAGGTTGGGTTAGGTTAGATTATATTACGTTATTGATGTATATGAAGGCCGCACGGAGAGGTAGAGGCCAACTCGCCAGGAATGTTGTCAAATATTAGTGCCGAGATGTTAGGTTGGGTCAGGTTAGGTAATATTACGTTATTGATGTATATGAAGGTCCCACGGAGACGTAGAGGCCAACTCGCCAGGAATGTTGTCAAATAATAGCGCCGAGATCTTAGGTTGGGTTAGGTCAGGTAATATTATGTTATTGATGTATATGAAGGTCCGACGGAGACGTAGAGGCCAACTCGCCAGGAATGTTGTCAAATATTCCCGCCGAGATGTTAGGTTGGGTTAGGTTAGGTTATATTACGTTATTGATGTATATAAAGGCCCCGCGGAGACGTAGAGGCCAACCCGCCAGGAATGTTGTCAAATAATAGCGCCGAAAGGTTAGGTTGGGTTAGTTTAGGTTATATTACGTTATTGATGTATATGAAGGTCCCACGGAGAGGTAGAGGTCAACTCGCCAGGAATGTTGTCAAATATTAGTGCCGAGATTTTAGGTTGGTTTAGGTTAGGTTAAATTACGTTATTGATGTATATGAAGGTCCCATTGAGAGGTAGAGGCCAATTCGCAAGGAATGTTGTCAAATATTAGTGCCGAGATGTTAGTTTGGGTTAAGTTAGGTAATATTACGTTATTGATGTATATGAAGGTCCCACGGTGACGTAGAGGCCAACTCGCCAGGAATGTTGTCAAATATTACCGCCGATGTGTTAGGTTGGGTTAGGTTAGGTTATACTACGTTATTGATGTATATGAAGGCCCCACGGAGACGTAGAGGCCAACTCGGCAGAAATGTTGTCAAATATTACCGCCGAGATGATAGGTTGGGTTAGGTTAGGTTATATTACGTTATTGATTTATATAAAATTCCCACGGAGACGTAGAGGCTAACTCGCCAGGAATGTTGTCAAATATTACCGCCGAGATGATAGGTTGGGTTAGGTTAGGTTATGTTACGTTATTGATGTATATGAAGGCCCCACGGAGACGTAGAGGCCAACTCGCCAGGAATGTTGTCAAATATTACCGCCGAGATGTTAGGTTGGGTTAGGTTAGGTTATATTACGTTATTGATGTATATGAAGGCCCCACGGAGACGTAGAGGCCAACTGGCCAGGAATGTTGTCAAATATTACCGCCGAGATGATAGGTTGGGTTAGGTTAGATTATATTACGTTATTGATGTATATGAAGGCCGCACGGAGAGGTAGAGGCCAACTCGCCAGGAATGTTGTCAAATATTAGTGCCGAGACGTTAGGTTGGGTTAGGTTAGGTAATATTACGTTATTGATGTATATGAAGGTCCCACGGAGACGTAGAGGCCAACTAGCCAGGAATGTTGTCAAATAATAGCGCCGAGATCTTAGCTTGGGTTAGGTCAGGTAATATTATGTTATTGATGTATATGAAGGTCCCACGGAGACGTAGAGGCCAACTCGCCAGGAATGTTGTCAAATATTCCCGCCGAGATGGTAGGTTGGGCTAGGTTAGGTTATATTACGTTATTGATGTATATAAAGGTCCCACGGAAACATAGAGGCCAACAAGCCAGGAATGTTGTCAAATACTACCGCCGAGTTGTTTCGTTGGTTTAGGTTAGGTTAAATTAAGATTTTGATGTATATGAAGGTCCCACGGAGAGGTAGAGGCCAACTCGCCAGGAATGTTGTCAAATATTAGTGCCGAGATGTTAGGTTGGATTAGGTTAGGTTATATTACGTTATTGATGTATATAAAAGCCCCACGGAGACGTTGAGGCCAACTCGCCAGGAATGTTGTCAAATATTAGTTCCGAGACATTGGGTTGGGTGAGGTTAGGTTATATTACGTTATTGATGTATATAAAGGCCCCGCGGAGACGTAGAGGCCAACCCGCCAGGAATGTTGTCAAATAATAGCGCCGAAAGGTTAGGTTGGGTTAGTTTAGGTTATATTATGTTATTGATATATGTGAAGGTCCCACGGAGACGTGGAGGCCAACTCGCCAGGAATGTTGTCACATAATAGCGCCGAGTGGTTAGGTCGGGTTATATTAGGTTATATTACGTTATTGATGGATATGAAGGTCTCACGGAGACGTAGAGGCCAACTCGCCAGGAATGTTGTCAAATATTACCGCCGAGATGATAGGTTGGGTTAGGTTAGGTTATATTACGTTATTGATGTATATAAAATTCCCACGGAGACGTAGAGGCCAACTCGCCAGGAATGTTGTCAAATATTACCGCCGAGATGTTAGGTTGGGTTAGGTTAGGTCATATTACGTTATTGATGTATATGAAGGCCCCACGGAGACGTAGAGGCCAACTCGCCAGGAATGTTGTCAAATATTACCGCCGAGATGTCAGGTTGGGTTAGGTTAGGTTATATTAAGTTATTGATGTATATGAAGGCCCCACGGAGACGTAGAGGCCAACTCGCCAGGAATGTTGTCAAATATTACCGCCGAGATGATAGGTTGTGTTAGGTTAGATTATATTACGTTATTGATGTATATGAAGGCCGCACGGAGAGGTAGAGGCCAACTCGCCAGAATGTTGTCAAATATTAGTGCCGAGATGTTAAGTTGGGTTAGGTTAGGTAATATTACGTTATTGATGTATATGAAGGTCCCACGGAGACGTAGAGGCCAACTCGGCAGAAATGTTGTCAAATAATAGCGCCGAAAGGTTAGGTTGGGTTAGTTTAGGTTATATTATGTTATTGATATATGTGAAGGTCCCACGGAGGCGTAGAGGCCAACTCGCGAGGAATGTTGTCACATAATAGCGCCGAGTGGTTAGGTCGGGTTATATTAGGTTATATTACGTTATTGATGGATATGAAGGTCTCACGGAGACGTAGAGGCCAACTCGCCAGGAATGTTGTCAAATATTACCGCCGAGATGATAGGTTGGGTTAGGTTAGGTTATATTACGTTATTGATGTATATGAAGGGCCCACGGAGACGTAGAGGCCAACTCGCCAGGAATGTTGTCAAATATTACCGCCGAGATGTTAGGTTGGGTTAGGTTAGGTTATATTACGTTATTGATGTATAAGAAGGACCCACGGAGACGTAGAGGCCAACTCGCCAGGAATGTTGTCAAATATTCCCGCCGAGATGATAGGTTGGGCTAGGTTAGGTTATATTACGTTATTGATGTATATAAAGGTCCCACGGAAACATAGAGGCCAACAAGCCAGGAATGTTGTCAAATACTACCGCCGAGTTGTTACGTTGGTTTAGGTTAGGTTAAATTAAGATTTTGATGTATATGAAGGTCCCACGGAGAGGTAGAGGCCAACGCGCCAGGAATGTTGTCAAATATTAGTGCCGAGATGTTAGGTTGGGTTAGGTTAGGTAATATTAAGTTATTGATGTATATGAAGGTCCCACGGTGACGTAGTGGCCAACTCGCCAGGAATGTTGTCAAATATTACCGCCGATGTGTTAGGTTGGGTTAGGTTAGGTTATACTACGTTATTGATGTATATGAAGGCCCCACGGAGACGTAGAGGCCAACTCGGCAGAAATGTTGTCAAATATTACCGCCGAGATGATAGGTTGGGTTAGGTTAGGTTATATTACGTTATTGATGTATATAAAATTCCCACGGAGACGTAGAGGCCAACTCGCCAGGAATGTTGTCAAATATTAGTGCCGAGATGTTAGGTTGGATTAGGTTAGGTTATATTACGTTATTGATGTATATAAAGGCCCCGCGGAGACGTAGAGGCCAACAAGCCAGGAATGTTGTCAAATACTACCGCCGAGTTGTTACGTTGGTTTAGGTTAGGTTAAATTAAGATTTTGATGTATATGAAGGTCCCACGGAGAGGTAGAGGCCAACGCGCCAGGAATGTTGTCAAATATTAGTGCCGAGATGTTAGGTTGGGTTAGGTTAGGTAATATTAAGTTATTGATGTATATGAAGGTCCCACGGTGACGTAGAGGCCAACTCGCCAGGAATGTTGTCATATATTACCGCCGATGTGTTAGGTTGGGTTAGGTTAGGTTATACTACGTTATTGATGTATATGAAGGCCCCGCGGAGACGTAGAGGCCAACTCGGCAGAAATGTTGTCAAATATTACCGCCGAGATGATAGGTTGGGTTAGGTTAGGTTATATTACGTTATTGATGTATATAAAATTCCCACGGAGACGTAGAGGCCAACTCGCCAGGAATGTTGTCAAATATTATTTCCGAGACATTGGGTTGGGTGAGGTTAGGTTATATTACGTTATTGATGTATATAAAGGCCCCGCGGAGACGTAGAGGCCAACCCGCCAGGAATGTTGTCAAATAATAGCGCCGAAAGGTTAGGTTGGGTTAGTTTAGGTTATATTATGTTATTGATATATGTGAAGGTCCCACGGAGACGTAGAGGCCAACTCGCCAGGAATGTTGTCAAATAATAGCGCCGAAAGGTTAGGTTGGGTTAGTTTAGGTTATATTATGTTATTGATATATGTGAAGGTCCCACGGAGACGTAGAGGCCAACTCGCCAGGAATGTTGTCAAATATTACCGCCGAGATGTTAGGTTGGGTTAGGTTAGGTTATATTACGTTATTGATGTATATGAAGGCCCCACGGAGACGTAGAGGCCAACTGGCCAGGAATGTTGTCAAATATTACCGCCGAGATGGTAGGTTGGGCTAGGTTAAGTTATATTACGTTATTGATGTATATAAACGTCCCACGGAAACATAGAGGCCAACAATCCAGGAATGTTGTCAAATACTACCGCCGAGATGTTACGTTGGTTTAGGTTAGGTTAAATTACGTTATTGATGTATATGAAGGCCCCACGGAGACGTAGAGGCCAACTCGGCAGAAATGTTGTCAAATATTACCGCCGAGATGATAGGTTGGGTTAGGTTAGGTTATATTACATTATTGATGTATATAAAAGCCCCACGGAGACGTAGAGGCCAACTCGCCAGGAATGTTGTCAAATATTAGTTCCGAGAGATTGGGTTGGGTTAGGTTAGGTTATATTACGTTATTGATGTATATAAAGGCCCCGCGGAGACGTAGAGGCCAACCCGCCAGGAATGTTGTCAAATAATAGCGCCGAAAGGTTAGGTTGGGTTAGTTTAGGTTATATTACGTTATTGATGTATATGAAGGTCCCACGGAGAGGTAGAGGTCAACTCGCCAGGAATGTTGTCAAATATTAGTGCCGAGATTTTAGGTTGGTTTAGGTTAGGTTAAATTACGTTATTGATGTATATGAAGGTCCCACTGGGAGGTAGAGGCCAATTCGCAAGGAATGTTGTCAAATATTAGTGCCGAGATGTTAGGTTGGGTTAAGTTAGGTAATATTACGTTATTGATGTATATGAAGGTCCCACGGTGACGTAGAGGCCAACTCGCCAGGAATGTTGTCAAATATTACCGCCGATGTGTTAGGTTGGGTTAGGTTAGGTTATACTACGTTATTGATGTATATGAAGGCCCCACGGAGACGTAGAGGCCAACTCGGCAGAAATGTTGTCAAATATTACCGCCGAGATGATAGGTTGGGTTAGGTTAGGTTATATTACGTTATTGATTTATATAAAATTCCCACGGAGACGTAGAGGCTAACTCGCCAGGAATGTTGTCAAATATTAGTGCCGAGATGTTAGGTTGGATTAGGTTAGGTTATATTACGTTATTGATGTATATAAAATCACCACGGAGACGTAGAGGCCAACTCGCCAGGAATGTTGTCAAATATTAGTTCCGAGAGATTGGGTTGGGTTAGGTTAGGTTATATTACGTTATTGATGTATATAAAGGCCCCGCGGAGACGTAGAGGCCAACCCGCCAGGAATGTTGTCAAATAATAGCGCCGAAAGGTTAGGTTGGGTTAGTTTAGGTTATATTATGTTATTGATATATGTGAAGGTCCCACGGAGACGTAGAGGCCAACTCGCCAGGAATGTTGTCACATAATAGCGCCGAGTGGTTAGGTCGGGTTATATTAGGTTATATTACGTTATTGATGGATATGAAGGTCTCACGGAGACGTAGAGGCCAACTCGCCAGGAATGTTGTCAAATATTACCGCCGAGATGATAGGTTGGGTTAGGTTAGGTTATATTACGTTATTGATGTATATGAAGGCCCCACGGAGACGTAGAGGCCAACTCGCCAGGAATGTTGTCAAATATTACCGCCGAGATGTTAGGTTGGGTTAGGTTAGGTTATATTACGTTATTGATGTGTATGAAGGCCCCACGGAGACGTAGAAGCCAACTGGCCAGGAATGTTGTCAAATATTACCGCCGAGATGATAGGTTGGGTTAGGTTAGATTATATTACGTTATTGATGTATATGAAGGCCGCACGGAGAGGTAGAGGCCAACTCGCCAGGAATGTTGTCAAATATTAGTGCCGAGATGTTAGGTTGGGTCAGGTTAGGTAATATTACGTTATTGATGTATATGAAGGTCCCACGGAGACGTAGAGGCCAACTCGCCAGGAATGTTGTCAAATAATAGCGCCGAGATCTTAGGTTGGGTTAGGTCAGGTAATATTATGTTATTGATGTATATGAAGGTCCCACGGAGACGTAGAGGCCAACTCGCCAGGAATGTTGTCAAATATTCCCGCCGAGATGGTAGGTTGGGCTAGGTTAGGTTATATTACGTTATTGATGTATATAAAGGTCCCACGGAAACATAGAGGCCAACAAGCCAGGAATGTTGTCAAATACTACCGCCGAGTTGTTTCGTTGGTTTAGGTTAGGTTAAATTAAGATTTTGATGTATATGAAGGTCCCACGGAGAGGTAGAGGCCAACTCGCCAGGAATGTTGTCAAATATTAGTGCCGAGATGTTAGGTTGGATTAGGTTAGGTTATATTACGTTATTGATGTATATAAAAGCCCCACGGAGACGTTGAGGCCAACTCGCCAGGAATGTTGTCAAATATTAGTTCCGAGACATTGGGTTGGGTGAGGTTAGGTTATATTACGTTATTGATGTATATAAAGGCCCCGCGGAGACGTAGAGGCCAACCCGCCAGGAATGTTGTCAAATAATAGCGCCGAAAGGTTAGGTTGGGTTAGTTTAGGTTATATTATGTTATTGATATATGTGAAGGTCCCACGGAGACGTGGAGGCCAACTCGCCAGGAATGTTGTCACATAATAGCGCCGAGTGGTTAGGTCGGGTTATATTAGGTTATATTACGTTATTGATGGATATGAAGGTCTCACGGAGACGTAGAGGCCAACTCGCCAGGAATGTTGTCAAATATTACCGCCGAGATGATAGGTTGGGTTAGGTTAGGTTATATTACGTTATTGATGTATATAAAATTCCCACGGAGACGTAGAGGCCAACTCGCCAGGAATGTTGTCAAATATTACCGCCGAGATGTTAGGTTGGGTTAGGTTAGGTCATATTACGTTATTGATGTATATGAAGGCCCCACGGAGACGTAGAGGCCAACTCGCCAGGAATGTTGTCAAATATTACCGCCGAGATGTCAGGTTGGGTTAGGTTAGGTTATATTAAGTTATTGATGTATATGAAGGCCCCACGGAGACGTAGAGGCCAACTCGCCAGGAATGTTGTCAAATATTACCGCCGAGATGATAGGTTGTGTTAGGTTAGATTATATTACGTTATTGATGTATATGAAGGCCGCACGGAGAGGTAGAGGCCAACTCGCCAGAATGTTGTCAAATATTAGTGCCGAGATGTTAAGTTGGGTTAGGTTAGGTAATATTACGTTATTGATGTATATGAAGGTCCCACGGAGACGTAGAGTCCAACTCGCCAGGAGTGTTGTCAAATATTAGTGCCGAGATTTTAGGTTGGTTTAGGTTAGGTTAAATTACGTTATTGATGTATATGAAGGTCCCACTGAGAGGTAGAGGCTAACTCGCCAGGAATGTTGTCAAATATTAGTGCCGAGATGTTAGGTTGGGTTAAGTTAGGTAAAGTTACGTTATTGATGTATATGAAGGTCCCACGGTGACGTAGTGGCCAACTCGCCAGGAATGTTGTCAAATATTACCGCCGATGTGTTAGGTTGGGTTAGGTTAGGTTATACTACGTTATTGATGTATATGAAGGCCCCACGGAGACGTAGAGGCCAACTCGGCAGAAATGTTGTCAAATAATAGCGCCGAAAGGTTAGGTTGGGTTAGTTTAGGTTATATTATGTTATTGATATATGTGAAGGTCCCACGGAGGCGTAGAGGCCAACTCGCGAGGAATGTTGTCACATAATAGCGCCGAGTGGTTAGGTCGGGTTATATGAGGTTATATTACGTTATTGATGGATATGAAGGTCTCACGGAGACGTAGAGGCCAACTCGCCAGGAATGTTGTCAAATATTACCGCCGAGATGATAGGTTGGGTTAGGTTAGGTTATATTACGTTATTGATGTATATGAAGGGCCCACGGAGACGTAGAGGCCAACTCGCCAGGAATGTTGTCAAATATTACCGCCGAGATGTTAAGTTGGGTTAGGTTAGGTTATATTACGTTATTGATGTATATGAAGGCCCCACGGAGACGTAGAGGCCAACTCGGCAGAAATGTTGTCAAATATTACGGCCGAGATGATAGGTTGGGTTAGGTTAGGTTATATTACGTTATTGATGTATATAAAATTCCCACGGAGACGTAGAGGCCAACTCGCCAGGAATGTTGTCAAATATTAGTGCCGAGATGTTAGGTTGGATTAGGTTAGGTTATATTACGTTATTGATGTATATAAAGGCCCCGCGGAGACGTAGAGACCAACAAGCCAGGAATGTTGTCAAATACTACCGCCGAGTTGTTACGTTGGTTTAGGTTAGGTTAAATTAAGATTTTGATGTATATGAAGGTCCCACGGAGAGGTAGAGGCCAACGCGCCAGGAATGTTGTCAAATATTAGTGCCGAGATGTTAGGTTGGGTTAGGTTAGGTAATATCAAGTTATTGATGTATATGAAGGTCCCACGGTGACGTAGAGTCCAACTCGCCAGGAATGTTGTCATATGTTACCGCCGATGTGTTAGGTTGGGTTAGGTTAGGTTATATTACGTTATTGATGTATATAAAGGCCCCGCGGAGACGTAGAGGCCTACCCGCCAGGAATGTTGTCAAATAATAGCGCCGAAAGGTTAGGTTGGGTTAGTTTAGGTTATATTATGTTATTGATATATGTGAAGGTCCCACGGAGACGTAGAGGCCAACTCGCCAGGAATGTTGTCACATAATAGCGCCGAGTGGTTAGGTCGGGTTATATTAGGTTATATTACGTTATTGATGGATATGAAGGTCTCACGGAGACGTAGAGGCCAACTCGCCAGGAATGTTGTCAAATATTACCGCCGAGATGATAGGTTGGGTTAGGTTAGGTTATATTACGTTATTGATGTATATGAAGGCCCCACGGAGACGTAGAGGCCAACTCGCCAGGAATGTTGTCAAATATTAGTGCCGAGATGTTAGGTTGGGTCAGGTTAGGTAATATTACGTTATTGATGTATATGAAGGTCCCACGGAGACGTAGAGGCCAACTCGCCAGGAATGTTGTCAAATAATAGCGCCGAGATCTTAGGTTGGGTTAGGTCAGGTAATATTATGTTATTGATGTATATGAAGGTCCCACGGGGACGTAGAGGCCAACTCGCCAGGAATGTTGTCAAATATTCCCGCCGAGATGTTAGGTTGGGTAAGGTTAGGTTATATTACGTTATTGATGTATATAAAAGTCCCACGGAAACATAGAAGCCAACAAGCCAGGAATGTTGTCAAATACTACCGCCGAGATGTTACGTTGGATTAGGTTAGGTTATATTACGTTATTGATGTATATAAAAGCCCCACGGAGACGTTGAGGCCAACTCGCCAGGAATGTTGTCAAATATTACCGCCGAGATGATAGGTTGTGTTAGGTTAGATTATATTACGTTATTGATGTATATGAAGGCCGCACGGAGAGGTAGAGGCCAACTCGCCAGAATGTTGTCAAATATTAGTGCCGAGATGTTAAGTTGGGTTAGGTTAGGTAATATTACGTTATTGATGTATATGAAGGTCCCACGGAGACGTAGAGTCCAACTCGCCAGGAGTGTTGTCAAATATTAGTGCCGAGATTTTAGGTTGGTTTAGGTTAGGTTAAATTACGTTATTGATGTATATGAAGGTCCCACTGAGAGGTAGAGGCTAACTCGCCAGGAATGTTGTCAAATATTAGTGCCGAGATGTTAGGTTGGGTTAAGTTAGGTAAAGTTACGTTATTGATGTATATGAAGGTCCCACGGTGACGTAGTGGCCAACTCGCCAGGAATGTTGTCAAATATTACCGCCGATGTGTTAGGTTGGGTTAGGTTAGGTTATACTACGTTATTGATGTATATGAAGGCCCCACGGAGACGTAGAGGCCAACTCGGCAGAAATGTTGTCAAATAATAGCGCCGAAAGGTTAGGTTGGGTTAGTTTAGGTTATATTATGTTATTGATATATGTGAAGGTCCCACGGAGGCGTAGAGGCCAACTCGCGAGGAATGTTGTCACATAATAGCGCCGAGTGGTTAGGTCGGGTTATATTAGGTTATATTACGTTATTGATGGATATGAAGGTCTCACGGAGACGTAGAGGCCAACTCGCCAGGAATGTTGTCAAATATTACCGCCGAGATGATAGGTTGGGTTAGGTTAGGTTATATTACGTTATTGATGTATATGAAGGGCCCACGGAGACGTAGAGGCCAACTCGCCAGGAATGTTGTCAAATATTACCGCCGAGATGTTAGGTTGGGTTAGGTTAGGTTATATTACGTTATTGATGTATAAGAAGGACCCACGGAGACGTAGAGGCCAACTCGCCAGGAATGTTGTCAAATATTCCCGCCGAGATGATAGGTTGGGCTAGGTTAGGTTATATTACGTTATTGATGTATATAAAGGTCCCACGGAAACATAGAGGCCAACAAGCCAGGAATGTTGTCAAATACTACCGCCGAGTTGTTACGTTGGTTTAGGTTAGGTTAAATTAAGATTTTGATGTATATGAAGGTCCCACGGAGAGGTAGAGGCCAACGCGCCAGGAATGTTGTCAAATATTAGTGCCGAGATGTTAGGTTGGGTTAGGTTAGGTAATATTAAGTTATTGATGTATATGAAGGTCCCACGGTGACGTAGAGGCCAACTCGCCAGGAATGTTGTCATATATTACCGCCGATGTGTTAGGTTGGGTTAGGTTAGGTTATACTACGTTATTGATGTATATGAAGGCCCCGCGGAGACGTAGAGGCCAACTCGGCAGAAATGTTGTCAAATATTACCGCCGAGATGATAGGTTGGGTTAGGTTAGGTTATATTACGTTATTGATGTATATAAAATTCCCACGGAGACGTAGAGGCCAACTCGCCAGGAATGTTTTCAAATATTATTTCCGAGACATTGGGTTGGGTGAGGTTAGGTTATATTACGTTATTGATGTATATAAAGGCCCCGCGGAGACGTAGAGGCCAACCCGCCAGGAATGTTGTCAAATAATAGCGCCGAAAGGTTAGGTTGGGTTAGTTTAGGTTATATTATGTTATTGATATATGTGAAGGTCCCACGGAGACGTAGAGGCCAACTCGCCAGGAATGTTGTCACATAATAGCGCCGAGTGGTTAGGTCGGGTTATATTAGGTTATATTACGTTATTGATGGATATGAAGGTCTCACGGAGACGTAGAGGCCAACTCGCCAGGAATGTTGTCAAATATTACCGCCGAGATGATAGGTTGGGTTAGGTTAGATTATATTATGTTATTGATGTATATGAAGGTCCCACGGAGACGTAGAGGCCAACTCGCCAGAATGTTGTCAAATATTAGTGCCGAGATGTTAAGTTGGGTTAGGTTAGGTAATATTACGTTATTGATGTATATGAAGGTCCCACGGAGACGTAGAGTCCAACTCGCCAGGAGTGTTGTCAAATATTAGTGCCGAGATTTTAGGTTGGTTTAGGTTAGGTTAAATTACGTTATTGATGTATATGAAGGTCCCACTGAGAGGTAGAGGCTAACTCGCCAGGAATGTTGTCAAATATTAGTGCCGAGATGTTAGGTTGGGTTAAGTTAGGTAAAGTTACGTTATTGATGTATATGAAGGTCCCACGGTGACGTAGTGGCCAACTCGCCAGGAATGTTGTCAAATATTACCGCCGATGTGTTAGGTTGGGTTAGGTTAGGTTATACTACGTTATTGATGTATATGAAGGCCCCACGGAGACGTAGAGGCCAACTCGGCAGAAATGTTGTCAAATAATAGCGCCGAAAGGTTAGGTTGGGTTAGTTTAGGTTATATTATGTTATTGATATATGTGAAGGTCCCACGGAGGCGTAGAGGCCAACTCGCGAGGAATGTTGTCACATAATAGCGCCGAGTGGTTAGGTCGGGTTATATTAGGTTATATTACGTTATTGATGGATATGAAGGTCTCACGGAGACGTAGAGGCCAACTCGCCAGGAATGTTGTCAAATATTACCGCCGAGATGATAGGTTGGGTTAGGTTAGGTTATATTACGTTATTGATGTATATGAAGGGCCCACGGAGACGTAGAGGCCAACTCGCCAGGAATGTTGTCAAATATTACCGCCGAGATGTTAGGTTGGGTTAGGTTAGGTTATATTACGTTATTGATGTATAAGAAGGACCCACGGAGACGTAGAGGCCAACTCGCCAGGAATGTTGTCAAATATTCCCGCCGAGATGATAGGTTGGGCTAGGTTAGGTTATATTACGTTATTGATGTATATAAAGGTCCCACGGAAACATAGAGGCCAACAAGCCAGGAATGTTGTCAAATACTACCGCCGAGTTGTTACGTTGGTTTAGGTTAGGTTAAATTAAGATTTTGATGTATATGAAGGTCCCACGGAGAGGTAGAGGCCAACGCGCCAGGAATGTTGTCAAATATTAGTGCCGAGATGTTAGGTTGGATTAGGTTAGGTTATATTACGTTATTGATGTATATAAAGGCCCCGCGGAGACGTAGAGGCCAACAAGCCAGGAATGTTGTCAAATACTACCGCCGAGTTGTTACGTTGGTTTAGGTTAGGTTAAATTAAGATTTTGATGTATATGAAGGTCCCACGGAGAGGTAGAGGCCAACGCGCCAGGAATGTTGTCAAATATTAGTGCCGAGATGTTAGGTTGGGTTAGGTTAGGTAATATTAAGTTATTGATGTATATGAAGGTCCCACGGTGACGTAGAGTCCAACTCGCCAGGAATGTTGTCATATATTACCGCCGATGTGTTAGGTTGGGTTAGGTTAGGTTATATTACGTTATTGATGTATATAAAGGCCCCGCGGAGACGTAGAGGCCAACCCGCCAGGAATGTTGTCAAATAATAGCGCCGAAAGGTTAGGTTGGGTTAGTTTAGGTTATATTATGTTATTGATATATGTGAAGGTCCCACGGAGACGTAGAGGCCAACTCGCCAGGAATGTTGTCACATAATAGCGCCGAGTGGTTAGGTCGGGTTATATTAGGTTATATTACGTTATTGATGGATATGAAGGTCTCACGGAGACGTAGAGGCCAACTCGCCAGGAATGTTGTCAAATATTACCGCCGAGATGATAGGTTGGGTTAGGTTAGGTTATATTACGTTATTGATGTATATGAAGGCCCCACGGAGACGTAGAGGCCAACTCGCCAGGAATGTTGTCAAATATTAGTGCCGAGATGTTAGGTTGGGTCAGGTTAGGTAATATTACGTTATTGATGTATATGAAGGTCCCACGGAGACGTAGAGGCCAACTCGCCAGGAATGTTGTCAAATAATAGCGCCGAGATCTTAGGTTGGGTTAGGTCAGGTAATATTATGTTATTGATGTATATGAAGGTCCCACGGGGACGTAGAGGCCAACTCGCCAGGAATGTTGTCAAATATTCCCGCCGAGATGTTAGGTTGGGTTAGGTTAGGTTATATTACGTTATTGATGTATATAAAAGTCCCACGGAAACATAGAAGCCAACAAGCCAGGAATGTTGTCAAATACTACCGCCGAGATGTTACGTTGGATTAGGTTAGGTTATATTACGTTATTGATGTATATAAAAGCCCCACGGAGACGTTGAGGCCAACTCGCCAGGAATGTTGTCAAATATTAGTTTCGAGACATTGGGTTGGGTTAGGTTAGGTTATATTACGTTATTGATGTATATAAAGGCCCCGCGGAGACGTAGAGTCCAACCCGCCAGGAATGTTGTCAAATAATAGCGCCGAAAGGTTAGGTTGGGTTAGTTTAGGTTATATTACGTTATTGATGTATATGAAGGTCCCACGGAGAGGTAGAGGTCAACTCGCCAGGAATGTTGTCAAATATTAGTGCCGAGATTTTAGGTTGGTTTAGGTTAGGTTAAATTACGTTATTGATGTATATGAAGGTCCCATTGAGAGGTAGAGGTCAATTCGCAAGGAATGTTGTCAAATATTAGTGCCGAGATGTTAGTTTGGGTTAAGTTAGGTAATATTACGTTATTGATGTATATGAAGGTCCCACGGTGACGTAGAGGCCAACTCGCCAGGAATGTTGTCAAATATTACCGCCGATGTGTTAGGTTGGGTTAGGTTAGGTTATACTACGTTATTGATGTATATGAAGGCCCCACGGAGACGTAGAGGCCAACTCGGCAGAAATGTTGTCAAATATTACCGCCGAGATGATAGGTTGGGTTAGGTTAGGTTATATTACGTTATTGATTTATATAAAATTCCCACGGAGACGTAGAGGCTAACTCGCCAGGAATGTTGTCAAATATTAGTGCCGAGATGTTAGGTTGGATTAGGTTAGGTTATATTACGTTATTGATGTATATAAAAGCCCCACGGAGACGATGAGGCCAACTCGCCAGGAATGTTGTCAAATAATAGCGCCGAAATGTTAGGTTGGGTTAGTTTAGGTTATATTGTGTTATTGATATATGTGAAGGTCCCACGGAGACGTAGAGGCCAACTCGCCAGGAATGTTGTCACATAATAGCGCCGAGTGGTTAGGTCGGGTTATATTAGGTTATATTACGTTATTGATGGATATGAAGGTCTCACGGAGACGTAGAGGCCAACTCGCCAGGAATGTTGTCAAATATTACCGCCGAGATGATAGGTTGGGTTAGGTTAGGTTATATTACGTTATTGATGTATATGAAGGCCCCACGTAGACGTAGAGGCCAACTCGCCAGGAATGTTGTCAAATATTACCGCCGAGATGTTAGGTTGGGTTAGGTTAGGTTATATTACGTTATTTATGTATATGAAGGCCCCACGGAGACGTAGAGGCCAACTCGCCAGGAATGTTGTCAAATATTACCGCCGAGATGTTAGGTTGGGTTAGGTTAGGTTATATTACGTTATTGATGTATATGAAGGCCCCACGGAGACGTAGAGGCCAACTGGCCAGGAATGTTGTCAAATATTACCGCCAAGATGATAGGTTGGGTTAGTTTATGTTATATTATGTTATTGATATATGTGAAGGTCCCACGGAGACGTAGAGGCCAACTCGCCAGGAATGTTGTCACATAATAGCGCCGAGTGGTTAGGACGGGTTAGATTAGGTTATATTACGTTATTGATGGATATGAAGGTCTCACGGAGACGTAGAGGCCAACTCGCCAGGAATGTTGTCAAATATTACCGCCGAGATGATAGGTTGGGTTAGGTTAGGTTATGTTACGTTATTGATGTATATGAAGGCCCCACGGAGACGTAGAGGCCAACTCGCCAGGAATGTTGTCAAATATTACCGCCGAGATGTTAGGTTGGGTTAGGTTAGGTTATATTACGTTATTGATGTATATGAAGGCCCCACGGAGACGTAGAGGCCAACTGGCCAGGAATGTTGTCAAATATTACCGCCGAGATGATAGGTTGGGTTAGGTTAGATTATATTACGTTATTGATGTATATGAAGGCCGCACGGAGAGGTAGAGGCCAACTCGCCAGGAATGTTGTCAAATATTAGTGCCGAGACGTTAGGTTGGGTTAGGTTAGGTAATATTACGTTATTGATGTATATGAAGGTCCCACGGAGACGTAGAGGCCAACTCGCCAGAATGTTGTCAAATATTAGTGCCGAGATGTTAAGTTGGGTTAGGTTAGGTAATATTACGTTATTGATGTATATGAAGGTCCCACGGACACGTAGAGTCCAACTCGCCAGGAGTGTTGTCAAATATTAGTGCCGAGATTTTAGGTTGGTTTAGGTTAGGTTAAATTACGTTATTGATGTATATGAAGGTCCCACTGAGAGGTAGAGGCTAACTCGCCAGGAATGTTGTCAAATATTAGTGCCGAGATGTTAGGTTGGGTTAAGTTAGGTAAAGTTACGTTATTGATGTATATGAAGGGCCCACGGAGACGTAGAGGCCAACTCGCCAGGAATGTTGTCAAATATTACCGCCGAGATGTTAGGTTGGGTTAGGTTAGGTTATATTACGTTATTGATGTATAAGAAGGACCCACGGAGACGTAGAGGCCAACTCGCCAGGAATGTTGTCAAATATTCCCGCCGAGATGATAGGTTGGGCTAGGTTAGGTTATATTACGTTATTGATGTATATAAAGGTCCCACGGAAACATAGAGGCCAACAAGCCAGGAATGTTGTCAAATACTACCGCCGAGTTGTTACGTTGGTTTAGGTTAGGTTAAATTAAGATTTTGATGTATATGAAGGTCCCACGGAGAGGTAGAGGCCAACGCGCCAGGAATGTTGTCAAATATTAGTGCCGAGATGTTAGGTTGGGTTAGGTTAGGTAATATTAAGTTATTGATGTATATGAAGGTCCCACGGTGACGTAGTGGCCAACTCGCCAGGAATGTTGTCAAATATTACCGCCGATGTGTTAGGTTGGGTTAGGTTAGGTTATATTACGTTATTGATGTATATGAAGGCCCCACGTAGACGTAGAGGCCAACTCGCCAGGAATGTTGTCAAATATTACCGCCGAGATGTTAGGTTGGGTTAGGTTAGGTTATATTACGTTATTGATGTATATGAAGGCCCCACGGAGACGTAGAGGCCAACTCGCCAGGAATGTTGTCAAATATTACCGCCGAGATGTTAGGTTGGGTTAGGTTAGGTTATATTACGTTATTGATGTATATGAAGGCCCCACGGAGACGTAGAGGCCAACTGGCCAGGAATGTTGTCAAATATTACCGCCAAGATGATAGGTTGGGTTAGTTTATGTTATATTATGTTATTGATATATGTGAAGGTCCCACGGAGACGTAGAGGCCAACTCGCCAGGAATGTTGTCACATAATAGCGCCGAGTGGTTAGGACGGGTTAGATTAGGTTATATTACGTTATTGATGGATATGAAGGTCTCACGGAGACGTAGAGGCCAACTCGCCAGGAATGTTGTCAAATATTACCGCCGAGATGATAGGTTGGGTTAGGTTAGGTTATGTTACGTTATTGATGTATATGAAGGCCCCACGGAGACGTAGAGGCCAACTCGCCAGGAATGTTGTCAAATATTACCGCCGAGATGTTAGGTTGGGTTAGGTTAGGTTATATTACGTTATTGATGTATATGAAGGCCCCACGGAGACGTAGAGGCCAACTGGCCAGGAATGTTGTCAAATATTACCGCCGAGATGATAGGTTGGGTTAGGTTAGATTATATTACGTTATTGATGTATATGAAGGCCGCACGGAGAGGTAGAGGCCAACTCGCCAGGAATGTTGTCAAATATTAGTGCCGAGACGTTAGGTTGGGTTAGGTTAGGTAATATTACGTTATTGATGTATATGAAGGTCCCACGGAGACGTAGAGGCCAACTCGCCAGAATGTTGTCAAATATTAGTGCCGAGATGTTAAGTTGGGTTAGGTTAGGTAATATTACGTTATTGATGTATATGAAGGTCCCACGGACACGTAGAGTCCAACTCGCCAGGAGTGTTGTCAAATATTAGTGCCGAGATTTTAGGTTGGTTTAGGTTAGGTTAAATTACGTTATTGATGTATATGAAGGTCCCACTGAGAGGTAGAGGCTAACTCGCCAGGAATGTTGTCAAATATTAGTGCCGAGATGTTAGGTTGGGTTAAGTTAGGTAAAGTTACGTTATTGATGTATATGAAGGGCCCACGGAGACGTAGAGGCCAACTCGCCAGGAATGTTGTCAAATATTACCGCCGAGATGTTAGGTTGGGTTAGGTTAGGTTATATTACGTTATTGATGTATAAGAAGGACCCACGGAGACGTAGAGGCCAACTCGCCAGGAATGTTGTCAAATATTCCCGCCGAGATGATAGGTTGGGCTAGGTTAGGTTATATTACGTTATTGATGTATATAAAGGTCCCACGGAAACATAGAGGCCAACAAGCCAGGAATGTTGTCAAATACTACCGCCGAGTTGTTACGTTGGTTTAGGTTAGGTTAAATTAAGATTTTGATGTATATGAAGGTCCCACGGAGAGGTAGAGGCCAACGCGCCAGGAATGTTGTCAAATATTAGTGCCGAGATGTTAGGTTGGGTTAGGTTAGGTAATATTAAGTTATTGATGTATATGAAGGTCCCACGGTGACGTAGTGGCCAACTCGCCAGGAATGTTGTCAAATATTACCGCCGATGTGTTAGGTTGGGTTAGGTTAGGTTATACTACGTTATTGATGTATATGAAGGCCCCACGGAGACGTAGAGGCCAACTCGGCAGAAATGTTGTCAAATATTACCGCCGAGATGATAGGTTGGGTTAGGTTAGGTTATATTACGTTATTGATGTATATAAAATTCCCACGGAGACGTAGAGGCCAACTCGCCAGGAATGTTGTCAAATATTAGTGCCGAGATGTTAGGTTGGATTAGATTAGGTTATATTACGTTATTGATGTATATAAAGGCCCCGCGGAGACGTAGAGGCCAACAAGCCAGGAATGTTGTCAAATACTACCGCCGAGTTGTTACGTTGGTTTAGGTTAGGTTAAATTAAGATTTTGATGTATATGAAGGTCCCACGGAGAGGTAGAGGCCAACGCGCCAGGAATGTTGTCAAATATTAGTGCCGAGATGTTAGGTTGGGTTAGGTTAGGTAATATTAAGTTATTGATGTATATGAAGGCCCCGCGGAGACGTAGAAGCCAACCCGCCAGGAATGTTGTCAAATAATAGCGCCGAAAGGTTAGGTTGGGTTAGTTTAGGTTATATTATGTTATTGATATATGTGAAGGTCCCACGGAGACGTAGAGGCCAACTGGCCAGGAATGTTGTCAAATATTACCGCCGAGATGATAGGTTGGGTTAGGTTAGATTATATTACGTTATTGATGTATATGAAGGCCGCACGGAGAGGTAGAGGCCAACTCGCCAGGAATGTTGTCAAATATTAGTGCCGAGATGTTAGGTTGGGTTAGGTTAGGTAATATTACGTTATTGCTGTATATGAAGGTCCCACGGAGACGTAGAGGCCAACTCGCCAGGAATGTTGTCAAATATTAGTGCCGAGATGTTAGGTTGGATTAGGTTAGGTTATATTACGTTATTGATGTATATAAAAGCCCCACGGAGACGTAGAGGCCAACTCGCCAGGAATGTTGTCAAATATTAGTTCCGAGAGATTGGGTTGGGTTAGGTTAGGTTATATTACGTTATTGATGTATATAAAGGCCCGGCGGAGACGTAGAGGCCAACCCGCCAGGAATGTTGTCAAATAATAGCGCCGAAAGGTTAGGTTGGGTTAGTTTAGGTTATATTACGTTATTGATGTATATGAAGGTCCCACGGAGAGGTAGAGGCCAACTCGCCAGGAATGTTGTCAAATATTAGTGCCGAGATTTTAGGTTGGTTTAGGTTAGGTTAAATTACGTTATTGATGTATATGAAGGTCCCACTGAGAGGTAGAAGCCAACTCGCCAGGAATGTTGTCAAATATTAGTGCCGAGATGTTAGGTTGGGTTAAGTTAGGTAATATTACGTTATTGATGTATATGAAGGTCCCACGGTGACGTAGTGGCCAACTCGCCAGGAATGTTGTCAAATATTACCGCCGATGTGTTAGGTTGGGTTAGGTGAGGTTATACTACATTATTGATGTATATGAAGGCCCCACGGAGACGTAGAGGCCAACTCGCCAGGAATGTTGTCAAATATTACCGCCGAGATGTTAGGTTGGGTTAGGTTAGGTTATATTACGTTATGGATGTATATGAAGGCCGCACGGAGACGTAGAGGCCAACTCGCCAGGAATGTTGTCAAATATTACCGCCGAGATGTTAGGTTGGGTTAGGTTAGGTTATATTACGTTATTGATGTATATGAAGGCCCCACGGAGACGTAGAAGCCAACTGGCCAGGAATGTTGTCAAATATTACCGCCGAGATGATAGGTTGGGTTAGGTTAGATTATATTACGTTATTGATGTATATGAAGGCCGCACGGAGAGGTAGAGGCCAACTCGCCAGGAATGTTGTCAAATATTAGTGCCGAGATGTTAGGTTGGGTTAGGTTAGGTAATATTACGTTATTGATGTATACGAAGGTCCCACGGAGACGTAGAGGCCAACTCGCCAGGAATGTTGTCAAATAATAGCGCCGAGATCTTAGGTTGGGTTAGGTCAGGTAATATTATGTTATTGATGTATATGAAGGTCCCACGGAGACGTAGAGGCCAACTCGCCAGGAATGTTGTCAAATATTCCCGCCGAGATGGTAGGTTGGGCTAGGTTAGGTTATATTACGTTATTGATGTATATAAACGTCCCACGGAAACATAGAGGCCAACAAGCCAGGAATGTTGTCAAATACTACCGCCGAGATGTTACGTTGGTTTAGGTTAGGTTAAATTAAGATATTGATGTATATGAAGGTCCCACGGAGAGGTAGAGGCCAACTCGGCAGAAATGTTGTCAAATATTACCGCCGAGATGTTAGGTTGGTTTAGGTTAGGTTATATTACGTTATTGATGTATATGAAGGCCCCACGGAGACGTAGATGCCAACTGGCCTGGAATGTTGTCAAATATTACCGCCGAGATGATAGGTTGTGTTAGGTTAGATTATATTACGTTATTGATGTATGTGAAGGCCGCACGGAGAGGTAGAGGCCAACTCGCAGGAATGTTGTCAAATATTAGTGCCGAGATGTTAGGTTGGGTTAGGTTAGGTAATATTACGTTATTGATGTATATGAAGGTCCCACGGAGACGTAGAGGCCAACTCGCCAGGAATGTTGTCAAATAATAGCGCCGAGATATTAGGTTGGGTTAGGTTAGGTTATATTACGTTATTGATGTATATGAAGGTCCCACGGAGACGTAGAGGCCAACTCGCCAGGAATGTTGTCAAATATTCCCGCCGAGATGGTAGGTTGGGCTAGGTTAGGTTATATTACGTTATTGATGTATATAAACGTCCCACGGAAACATAGAGGCCAACAAGCCAGGAATGTTGTCAAATACTACCGCCGAGTTGTTACGTTGGTTTAGGTTAGGTTAAATTAAGATTTTGATGTATATGAAGGTCCCACGGAGAGGTAGAGGCCAACGCGCCAGGAATGTTGTCAAATATTAGTGCCGAGATGTTAGGTTGGATTAGGTTAGGTTATATTACGTTATTGATGTATATAAAGGCCCCGCGGAGACGTAGAGGCCAACAAGCCAGGAATGTTGTCAAATACTACCGCCGAGTTGTTACGTTGGTTTAGGTTAGGTTAAATTAAGATTTTGATGTATATGAAGGTCCCACGGAGAGGTAGAGGCCAACGCGCCAGGAATGTTGTCAAATATTAGTGCCGAGATGTTAGGTTGGGTTAGGTTAGGTAATATTAAGTTATTGATGTATATGAAGGTCCCACGGTGACGTAGAGTCCAACTCGCCAGGAATGTTGTCATATATTACCGCCGATGTGTTAGGTTGGGTTAGGTTAGGTTATATTACGTTATTGATGTATATAAAGGCCCCGCGGAGACGTAGAGGCCAACCCGCCAGGAATGTTGTCAAATAATAGCGCCGAAAGGTTAGGTTGGGTTAGTTTAGGTTATATTATGTTATTGATATATGTGAAGGTCCCACGGAGACGTAGAGGCCAACTCGCCAGGAATGTTGTCACATAATAGCGCCGAGTGGTTAGGTCGGGTTATATTAGGTTATATTACGTTATTGATGGATATGAAGGTCTCACGGAGACGTAGAGGCCAACTCGCCAGGAATGTTGTCAAATATTACCGCCGAGATGATAGGTTGGGTTAGGTTAGGTTATATTACGTTATTGATGTATATGAAGGCCCCACGGAGACGTAGAGGCCAACTCGCCAGGAATGTTGTCAAATATTAGTGCCGAGATGTTAGGTTGGGTCAGGTTAGGTAATATTACGTTATTGATGTATATGAAGGTCCCACGGAGACGTAGAGGCCAACTCGCCAGGAATGTTGTCAAATAATAGCGCCGAGATCTTAGGTTGGGTTAGGTCAGGTAATATTATGTTATTGATGTATATGAAGGTCCCACGGGGACGTAGAGGCCAACTCGCCAGGAATGTTGTCAAATATTCCCGCCGAGATGTTAGGTTGGGTTAGGTTAGGTTATATTACGTTATTGATGTATATAAAAGTCCCACGGAAACATAGAAGCCAACAAGCCAGGAATGTTGTCAAATACTACCGCCGAGATGTTACGTTGGATTAGGTTAGGTTATATTACGTTATTGATGTATATAAAAGCCCCACGGAGACGTTGAGGCCAACTCGCCAGGAATGTTGTCAAATATTAGTTTCGAGACATTGGGTTGGGTTAGGTTAGGTTATATTACGTTATTGATGTATATAAAGGCCCCGCGGAGACGTAGAGTCCAACCCGCCAGGAATGTTGTCAAATAATAGCGCCGAAAGGTTAGGTTGGGTTAGTTTAGGTTATATTACGTTATTGATGTATATGAAGGTCCCACGGAGAGGTAGAGGTCAACTCGCCAGGAATGTTGTCAAATATTAGTGCCGAGATTTTAGGTTGGTTTAGGTTAGGTTAAATTACGTTATTGATGTATATGAAGGTCCCATTGAGAGGTAGAGGTCAATTCGCAAGGAATGTTGTCAAATATTAGTGCCGAGATGTTAGTTTGGGTTAAGTTAGGTAATATTACGTTATTGATGTATATGAAGGTCCCACGGTGACGTAGAGGCCAACTCGCCAGGAATGTTGTCAAATATTACCGCCGATGTGTTAGGTTGGGTTAGGTTAGGTTATACTACGTTATTGATGTATATGAAGGCCCCACGGAGACGTAGAGGCCAACTCGGCAGAAATGTTGTCAAATATTACCGCCGAGATGATAGGTTGGGTTAGGTTAGGTTATATTACGTTATTGATTTATATAAAATTCCCACGGAGACGTAGAGGCTAACTCGCCAGGAATGTTGTCAAATATTAGTGCCGAGATGTTAGGTTGGATTAGGTTAGGTTATATTACGTTATTGATGTATATAAAAGCCCCACGGAGACGATGAGGCCAACTCGCCAGGAATGTTGTCAAATAATAGCGCCGAAATGTTAGGTTGGGTTAGTTTAGGTTATATTGTGTTATTGATATATGTGAAGGTCCCACGGAGACGTAGAGGCCAACTCGCCAGGAATGTTGTCACATAATAGCGCCGAGTGGTTAGGTCGGGTTATATTAGGTTATATTACGTTATTGATGGATATGAAGGTCTCACGGAGACGTAGAGGCCAACTCGCCAGGAATGTTGTCAAATATTACCGCCGAGATGATAGGTTGGGTTAGGTTAGGTTATATTACGTTATTGATGTATATGAAGGCCCCACGTAGACGTAGAGGCCAACTCGCCAGGAATGTTGTCAAATATTACCGCCGAGATGTTAGGTTGGGTTAGGTTAGGTTATATTACGTTATTTATGTATATGAAGGCCCCACGGAGACGTAGAGGCCAACTCGCCAGGAATGTTGTCAAATATTACCGCCGAGATGTTAGGTTGGGTTAGGTTAGGTTATATTACGTTATTGATGTATATGAAGGCCCCACGGAGACGTAGAGGCCAACTGGCCAGGAATGTTGTCAAATATTACCGCCAAGATGATAGGTTGGGTTAGTTTATGTTATATTATGTTATTGATATATGTGAAGGTCCCACGGAGACGTAGAGGCCAACTCGCCAGGAATGTTGTCACATAATAGCGCCGAGTGGTTAGGACGGGTTAGATTAGGTTATATTACGTTATTGATGGATATGAAGGTCTCACGGAGACGTAGAGGCCAACTCGCCAGGAATGTTGTCAAATATTACCGCCGAGATGATAGGTTGGGTTAGGTTAGGTTATGTTACGTTATTGATGTATATGAAGGCCCCACGGAGACGTAGAGGCCAACTCGCCAGGAATGTTGTCAAATATTACCGCCGAGATGTTAGGTTGGGTTAGGTTAGGTTATATTACGTTATTGATGTATATGAAGGCCCCACGGAGACGTAGAGGCCAACTGGCCAGGAATGTTGTCAAATATTACCGCCGAGATGATAGGTTGGGTTAGGTTAGATTATATTACGTTATTGATGTATATGAAGGCCGCACGGAGAGGTAGAGGCCAACTCGCCAGGAATGTTGTCAAATATTAGTGCCGAGACGTTAGGTTGGGTTAGGTTAGGTAATATTACGTTATTGATGTATATGAAGGTCCCACGGAGACGTAGAGGCCAACTCGCCAGAATGTTGTCAAATATTAGTGCCGAGATGTTAAGTTGGGTTAGGTTAGGTAATATTACGTTATTGATGTATATGAAGGTCCCACGGACACGTAGAGTCCAACTCGCCAGGAGTGTTGTCAAATATTAGTGCCGAGATTTTAGGTTGGTTTAGGTTAGGTTAAATTACGTTATTGATGTATATGAAGGTCCCACTGAGAGGTAGAGGCTAACTCGCCAGGAATGTTGTCAAATATTAGTGCCGAGATGTTAGGTTGGGTTAAGTTAGGTAAAGTTACGTTATTGATGTATATGAAGGGCCCACGGAGACGTAGAGGCCAACTCGCCAGGAATGTTGTCAAATATTACCGCCGAGATGTTAGGTTGGGTTAGGTTAGGTTATATTACGTTATTGATGTATAAGAAGGACCCACGGAGACGTAGAGGCCAACTCGCCAGGAATGTTGTCAAATATTCCCGCCGAGATGATAGGTTGGGCTAGGTTAGGTTATATTACGTTATTGATGTATATAAAGGTCCCACGGAAACATAGAGGCCAACAAGCCAGGAATGTTGTCAAATACTACCGCCGAGTTGTTACGTTGGTTTAGGTTAGGTTAAATTAAGATTTTGATGTATATGAAGGTCCCACGGAGAGGTAGAGGCCAACGCGCCAGGAATGTTGTCAAATATTAGTGCCGAGATGTTAGGTTGGGTTAGGTTAGGTAATATTAAGTTATTGATGTATATGAAGGTCCCACGGTGACGTAGTGGCCAACTCGCCAGGAATGTTGTCAAATATTACCGCCGATGTGTTAGGTTGGGTTAGGTTAGGTTATATTACGTTATTGATGTATATGAAGGCCCCACGTAGACGTAGAGGCCAACTCGCCAGGAATGTTGTCAAATATTACCGCCGAGATGTTAGGTTGGGTTAGGTTAGGTTATATTACGTTATTGATGTATATGAAGGCCCCACGGAGACGTAGAGGCCAACTCGCCAGGAATGTTGTCAAATATTACCGCCGAGATGTTAGGTTGGGTTAGGTTAGGTTATATTACGTTATTGATGTATATGAAGGCCCCACGGAGACGTAGAGGCCAACTGGCCAGGAATGTTGTCAAATATTACCGCCAAGATGATAGGTTGGGTTAGTTTATGTTATATTATGTTATTGATATATGTGAAGGTCCCACGGAGACGTAGAGGCCAACTCGCCAGGAATGTTGTCACATAATAGCGCCGAGTGGTTAGGACGGGTTAGATTAGGTTATATTACGTTATTGATGGATATGAAGGTCTCACGGAGACGTAGAGGCCAACTCGCCAGGAATGTTGTCAAATATTACCGCCGAGATGATAGGTTGGGTTAGGTTAGGTTATGTTACGTTATTGATGTATATGAAGGCCCCACGGAGACGTAGAGGCCAACTCGCCAGGAATGTTGTCAAATATTACCGCCGAGATGTTAGGTTGGGTTAGGTTAGGTTATATTACGTTATTGATGTATATGAAGGCCCCACGGAGACGTAGAGGCCAACTGGCCAGGAATGTTGTCAAATATTACCGCCGAGATGATAGGTTGGGTTAGGTTAGATTATATTACGTTATTGATGTATATGAAGGCCGCACGGAGAGGTAGAGGCCAACTCGCCAGGAATGTTGTCAAATATTAGTGCCGAGACGTTAGGTTGGGTTAGGTTAGGTAATATTACGTTATTGATGTATATGAAGGTCCCACGGAGACGTAGAGGCCAACTCGCCAGAATGTTGTCAAATATTAGTGCCGAGATGTTAAGTTGGGTTAGGTTAGGTAATATTACGTTATTGATGTATATGAAGGTCCCACGGACACGTAGAGTCCAACTCGCCAGGAGTGTTGTCAAATATTAGTGCCGAGATTTTAGGTTGGTTTAGGTTAGGTTAAATTACGTTATTGATGTATATGAAGGTCCCACTGAGAGGTAGAGGCTAACTCGCCAGGAATGTTGTCAAATATTAGTGCCGAGATGTTAGGTTGGGTTAAGTTAGGTAAAGTTACGTTATTGATGTATATGAAGGGCCCACGGAGACGTAGAGGCCAACTCGCCAGGAATGTTGTCAAATATTACCGCCGAGATGTTAGGTTGGGTTAGGTTAGGTTATATTACGTTATTGATGTATAAGAAGGACCCACGGAGACGTAGAGGCCAACTCGCCAGGAATGTTGTCAAATATTCCCGCCGAGATGATAGGTTGGGCTAGGTTAGGTTATATTACGTTATTGATGTATATAAAGGTCCCACGGAAACATAGAGGCCAACAAGCCAGGAATGTTGTCAAATACTACCGCCGAGTTGTTACGTTGGTTTAGGTTAGGTTAAATTAAGATTTTGATGTATATGAAGGTCCCACGGAGAGGTAGAGGCCAACGCGCCAGGAATGTTGTCAAATATTAGTGCCGAGATGTTAGGTTGGGTTAGGTTAGGTAATATTAAGTTATTGATGTATATGAAGGTCCCACGGTGACGTAGTGGCCAACTCGCCAGGAATGTTGTCAAATATTACCGCCGATGTGTTAGGTTGGGTTAGGTTAGGTTATACTACGTTATTGATGTATATGAAGGCCCCACGGAGACGTAGAGGCCAACTCGGCAGAAATGTTGTCAAATATTACCGCCGAGATGATAGGTTGGGTTAGGTTAGGTTATATTACGTTATTGATGTATATAAAATTCCCACGGAGACGTAGAGGCCAACTCGCCAGGAATGTTGTCAAATATTAGTGCCGAGATGTTAGGTTGGATTAGATTAGGTTATATTACGTTATTGATGTATATAAAGGCCCCGCGGAGACGTAGAGGCCAACAAGCCAGGAATGTTGTCAAATACTACCGCCGAGTTGTTACGTTGGTTTAGGTTAGGTTAAATTAAGATTTTGATGTATATGAAGGTCCCACGGAGAGGTAGAGGCCAACGCGCCAGGAATGTTGTCAAATATTAGTGCCGAGATGTTAGGTTGGGTTAGGTTAGGTAATATTAAGTTATTGATGTATATGAAGGCCCCGCGGAGACGTAGAAGCCAACCCGCCAGGAATGTTGTCAAATAATAGCGCCGAAAGGTTAGGTTGGGTTAGTTTAGGTTATATTATGTTATTGATATATGTGAAGGTCCCACGGAGACGTAGAGGCCAACTGGCCAGGAATGTTGTCAAATATTACCGCCGAGATGATAGGTTGGGTTAGGTTAGATTATATTACGTTATTGATGTATATGAAGGCCGCACGGAGAGGTAGAGGCCAACTCGCCAGGAATGTTGTCAAATATTAGTGCCGAGATGTTAGGTTGGGTTAGGTTAGGTAATATTACGTTATTGCTGTATATGAAGGTCCCACGGAGACGTAGAGGCCAACTCGCCAGGAATGTTGTCAAATATTAGTGCCGAGATGTTAGGTTGGATTAGGTTAGGTTATATTACGTTATTGATGTATATAAAAGCCCCACGGAGACGTAGAGGCCAACTCGCCAGGAATGTTGTCAAATATTAGTTCCGAGAGATTGGGTTGGGTTAGGTTAGGTTATATTACGTTATTGATGTATATAAAGGCCCGGCGGAGACGTAGAGGCCAACCCGCCAGGAATGTTGTCAAATAATAGCGCCGAAAGGTTAGGTTGGGTTAGTTTAGGTTATATTACGTTATTGATGTATATGAAGGTCCCACGGAGAGGTAGAGGCCAACTCGCCAGGAATGTTGTCAAATATTAGTGCCGAGATTTTAGGTTGGTTTAGGTTAGGTTAAATTACGTTATTGATGTATATGAAGGTCCCACTGAGAGGTAGAAGCCAACTCGCCAGGAATGTTGTCAAATATTAGTGCCGAGATGTTAGGTTGGGTTAAGTTAGGTAATATTACGTTATTGATGTATATGAAGGTCCCACGGTGACGTAGTGGCCAACTCGCCAGGAATGTTGTCAAATATTACCGCCGATGTGTTAGGTTGGGTTAGGTGAGGTTATACTACATTATTGATGTATATGAAGGCCCCACGGAGACGTAGAGGCCAACTCGCCAGGAATGTTGTCAAATATTACCGCCGAGATGTTAGGTTGGGTTAGGTTAGGTTATATTACGTTATGGATGTATATGAAGGCCGCACGGAGACGTAGAGGCCAACTCGCCAGGAATGTTGTCAAATATTACCGCCGAGATGTTAGGTTGGGTTAGGTTAGGTTATATTACGTTATTGATGTATATGAAGGCCCCACGGAGACGTAGAAGCCAACTGGCCAGGAATGTTGTCAAATATTACCGCCGAGATGATAGGTTGGGTTAGGTTAGATTATATTACGTTATTGATGTATATGAAGGCCGCACGGAGAGGTAGAGGCCAACTCGCCAGGAATGTTGTCAAATATTAGTGCCGAGATGTTAGGTTGGGTTAGGTTAGGTAATATTACGTTATTGATGTATACGAAGGTCCCACGGAGACGTAGAGGCCAACTCGCCAGGAATGTTGTCAAATAATAGCGCCGAGATCTTAGGTTGGGTTAGGTCAGGTAATATTATGTTATTGATGTATATGAAGGTCCCACGGAGACGTAGAGGCCAACTCGCCAGGAATGTTGTCAAATATTCCCGCCGAGATGGTAGGTTGGGCTAGGTTAGGTTATATTACGTTATTGATGTATATAAACGTCCCACGGAAACATAGAGGCCAACAAGCCAGGAATGTTGTCAAATACTACCGCCGAGATGTTACGTTGGTTTAGGTTAGGTTAAATTAAGATATTGATGTATATGAAGGTCCCACGGAGAGGTAGAGGCCAACTCGGCAGAAATGTTGTCAAATATTACCGCCGAGATGTTAGGTTGGTTTAGGTTAGGTTATATTACGTTATTGATGTATATGAAGGCCCCACGGAGACGTAGATGCCAACTGGCCTGGAATGTTGTCAAATATTACCGCCGAGATGATAGGTTGTGTTAGGTTAGATTATATTACGTTATTGATGTATGTGAAGGCCGCACGGAGAGGTAGAGGCCAACTCGCAGGAATGTTGTCAAATATTAGTGCCGAGATGTTAGGTTGGGTTAGGTTAGGTAATATTACGTTATTGATGTATATGAAGGTCCCACGGAGACGTAGAGGCCAACTCGCCAGGAATGTTGTCAAATAATAGCGCCGAGATATTAGGTTGGGTTAGGTTAGGTTATATTACGTTATTGGTGTATATAAAAGCCCCACGGAGACGTAGAGGCCAACTCGCCAGGAATGTTGTCAAATATTCCCGCCGAGATGGTAGGTTGGGCTAGGTTAGGTTATATTACGTTATTGATGTATATAAAAGTCCCACGGAAACATAGAAGCCAACAAGCCAGGAATGTTGTCAAATACTACCGCCGAGATGTTACGTTGGATTAGGTTAGGTTATATTACGTTATTGATGTATATAAAAGCCCCACGGAGACGTTGAGGCCAACTCGCCAGGAATGTTGTCAAATATTAGTTTCGAGACATTGGGTTGGGTGAGGTTAGGTTATATTACGTTATTGATGTATATAAAGGCCCCGCGGAGACGTAGAAGCCAACCCGCCAGGAATGTTGTCAAATAATAGCGCCGAAAGGTTAGGTTGGGTTAGTTTAGGTTATATTATGTTATTGATATATGTGAAGGTCCCACGGAGACGTAGAGGCCAACTCGCCAGGAATGTTGTCACATAATAGCGCCGAGTGGTTAGGTCGGGTTATATTAGGTTATATTTCGTTATTGATGGATATGAAGGTCTCACGGAGACGTAGAGGCCAACTCGCCAGGAATGTTGTCAAATATTACCGCCGAGATGATAGGTTGGGTTAGGTTAGGTTATATTACGTTATTGATGTATATGAAGGACCCACGGAGACGTAGAGGCCAACTGGCCAGGAATGTTGTCAAATATTACCGCCGAGATGATAGGTTGGGTTAGGTTAGATTATATTACGTTATTGATGTATATGAAGGCCGCACGGAGAGGTAGAGGCCAACTCGCCAGGAATGTTGTCAAATATTAGTGCCGAGATGTTAGGTTGGGTTAGGTTAGGTAATATTACGTTATTGCTGTATATGAAGGTCCCACGGAGACGTAGAG
This sequence comes from Xylocopa violacea, assembly GCA_963969225.1. Classification (NCBI taxonomy): domain Eukaryota; kingdom Metazoa; phylum Arthropoda; class Insecta; order Hymenoptera; family Apidae; genus Xylocopa; species Xylocopa violacea. The sequence continues at coordinate 2,000,077 of CAXAJV010000920.1, forward strand.
GCCAACTCGCCAGGAATGTTGTCAAATATTAGTGCCGAGATGTTAGGTTGGATTAGGTTAGGTTATATTACGTTATTGATGTATATAAAAGCCCCACGGAGACGTAGAGGCCAACTCGCCAGGAATGTTGTCAAATATTAGTTCCGAGAGATTGGGTTGGGTTAGGTTAGGTTATATTACGTTATTGATGTATATAAAGGCCCGGCGGAGACGTAGAGGCCAACCCGCCAGGAATGTTGTCAAATAATAGCGCCGAAAGGTTAGGTTGGGTTAGTTTAGGTTATATTACGTTATTGATGTATATGAAGGTCCCACGGAGAGGTAGAGGCCAACTCGCCAGGAATGTTGTCAAATATTAGTGCCGAGATTTTAGGTTGGTTTAGGTTAGGTTAAATTACGTTATTGATGTATATGAAGGTCCCACTGAGAGGTAGAAGCCAACTCGCCAGGAATGTTGTCAAATATTAGTGCCGAGATGTTAGGTTGGGTTAAGTTAGGTAATATTACGTTATTGATGTATATGAAAGTCCCACGGTGACGTAGTGGCCAACTCGCCAGGAATGTTGTCAAATATTACCGCCGATGTGTTAGGTTGGGTTAGGTTAGGTTATACTACATTATTGATGTATATGAAGGCCCCACGGAGACGTAGAGGCCAACTCGCCAGGAATGTTGTCAAATATTACCGCCGAGATGTTAGGTTGGGTTAGGTTAGGTTATATTACGTTATGGATGTATATAAAGGCCCCACGGAGACGTAGAGGCCAACTCGCCAGGAATGTTGTCAAATATTACCGCCGAGATGTTAGGTTGGGTTAGGTTAGGTTATATTACGTTATTGATGTATATGAAGGCCCCACGGAGACGTAGAAGCCAACTGGCCAGGAATGTTGTCAAATATTACCGCCGAGATGATAGGTTGGGTTAGGTTAGATTATATTACGTTATTGATGTATATGAAGGCCGCACGGAGAGGTAGAGGCCAACTCGCCAGGAATGTTGTCAAATATTAGTGCCGAGATGTTAGGTTGGGTTAGGTTAGGTAATATTACGTTATTGATGTATACGAAGGTCCCACGGAGACGTAGAGGCCAACTCGCCAGGAATGTTGTCAAATAATAGCGCCGAGATCTTAGGTTGGGTTAGGTCAGGTAATATTATGTTATTGATGTATATGAAGGTCCCACGGAGACGTAGAGGCCAACTCGCCAGGAATGTTGTCAAATATTCCCGCCGAGATGGTAGGTTGGGCTAGGTTAGGTTATATTACGTTATTGATGTATATAAACGTCCCACGGAAACATAGAGGCCAACAAGCCAGGAATGTTGTCAAATACTACCGCCGAGATGTTACGTTGGTTTAGGTTAGGTTAAATTAAGATATTGATGTATATGAAGGTCCCACGGAGAGGTAGAGGCCAACTCGGCAGAAATGTTGTCAAATATTACCGCCGAGATGTTAGGTTGGTTTAGGTTAGGTTATATTACGTTATTGATGTATATGAAGGCCCCACGGAGACGTAGATGCCAACTGGCCTGGAATGTTGTCAAATATTACCGCCGAGATGATAGGTTGTGTTAGGTTAGATTATATTACGTTATTGATGTATGTGAAGGCCGCACGGAGAGGTAGAGGCCAACTCGCAGGAATGTTGTCAAATATTAGTGCCGAGATGTTAGGTTGGGTTAGGTTAGGTAATATTACGTTATTGATGTATATGAAGGTCCCACGGAGACGTAGAGGCCAACTCGCCAGGAATGTTGTCAAATAATAGCGCCGAGATATTAGGTTGGGTTAGGTTAGGTTATATTACGTTATTGGTGTATATAAAAGCCCCACGGAGACGTAGAGGCCAACTCGCCAGGAATGTTGTCAAATATTCCCGCCGAGATGGTAGGTTGGGCTAGGTTAGGTTATATTACGTTATTGATGTATATAAAAGTCCCACGGAAACATAGAAGCCAGCAAGCCAGGAATGTTGTCAAATACTACCGCCGAGATGTTACGTTGGATTAGGTTAGGTTATATTACGTTATTGATGTATATAAAAGCCCCACGGAGACGTTGAGGCCAACTCGCCAGGAATGTTGTCAAATATTAGTTTCGAGACATTGGGTTGGGTGAGGTTAGGTTATATTACGTTATTGATGTATATAAAGGCCCCGCGGAGACGTAGAAGCCAACCCGCCAGGAATGTTGTCAAATAATAGCGCCGAAAGGTTAGGTTGGGTTAGTTTAGGTTATATTATGTTATTGATATATGTGAAGGTCCCACGGAGACGTAGAGGCCAACTCGCCAGGAATGTTGTCACATAATAGCGCCGAGTGGTTAGGTCGGGTTATATTAGGTTATATTTCGTTATTGATGGATATGAAGGTCTCACGGAGACGTAGAGGCCAACTCGCCAGGAATGTTGTCAAATATTACCGCCGAGATGATAGGTTGGGTTAGGTTAGGTTATATTACGTTATTGATGTATATGAAGGACCCACGGAGACGTAGAGGCCAACTGGCCAGGAATGTTGTCAAATATTACCGCCGAGATGATAGGTTGGGTTAGGTTAGATTATATTACGTTATTGATGTATATGAAGGCCGCACGGAGAGGTAGAGGCCAACTCGCCAGGAATGTTGCCAAATATTAGTGCCGAGATGTTAGGTTGGGTTAGGTTAGGTAATATTACGTTATTGCTGTATATGAAGGTCCCACGGAGACGTAGAGGCCAACTCGCCAGGAATGTTGTCAAATATTAGTGCCGAGATGTTAGGTTGGATTAGGTTAGGTTATATTACGTTATTGATGTATATAAAAGCCCCACGGAGACGTAGAGGCCAACTCGCCAGGAATGTTGTCAAATATTAGTTCCGAGAGATTGGGTTGGGTTAGGTTAGGTTATATTACGTTATTGATGTATATAAAGGCCCGGCGGAGACGTAGAGGCCAACCCGCCAGGAATGTTGTCAAATAATAGCGCCGAAAGGTTAGGTTGGGTTAGTTTAGGTTATATTACGTTATTGATGTATATGAAGGTCCCACGGAGAGGTAGAGGCCAACTCGCCAGGAATGTTGTCAAATATTAGTGCCGAGATTTTAGGTTGGTTTAGGTTAGGTTAAATTACGTTATTGATGTATATGAAGGTCCCACTGAGAGGTAGAAGCCAACTCGCCAGGAATGTTGTCAAATATTAGTGCCGAGATGTTAGGTTGGGTTAAGTTAGGTAATATTACGTTATTGATGTATATGAAAGTCCCACGGTGACGTAGTGGCCAACTCGCCAGGAATGTTGTCAAATATTACCGCCGATGTGTTAGGTTGGGTTAGGTTAGGTTATACTACATTATTGATGTATATGAAGGCCCCACGGAGACGTAGAGGCCAACTCGCCAGGAATGTTGTCAAATATTACCGCCGAGATGTTAGGTTGGGTTAGGTTAGGTTATATTACGTTATGGATGTATATAAAGGCCCCACGGAGACGTAGAGGCCAACTCGCCAGGAATGTTGTCAAATATTACCGCCGAGATGTTAGGTTGGGTTAGGTTAGGTTATATTACGTTATTGATGTATATGAAGGCCCCACGGAGACGTAGAAGCCAACTGGCCAGGAATGTTGTCAAATATTACCGCCGAGATGATAGGTTGGGTTAGGTTAGATTATATTACGTTATTGATGTATATGAAGGCCGCACGGAGAGGTAGAGGCCAACTCGCCAGGAATGTTGTCAAATATTAGTGCCGAGATGTTAGGTTGGGTTAGGTTAGGTAATATTACGTTATTGATGTATACGAAGGTCCCACGGAGACGTAGAGGCCAACTCGCCAGGAATGTTGTCAAATAATAGCGCCGAGATCTTAGGTTGGGTTAGGTCAGGTAATATTATGTTATTGATGTATATGAAGGTCCCACGGAGACGTAGAGGCCAACTCGCCAGGAATGTTGTCAAATATTCCCGCCGAGATGGTAGGTTGGGCTAGGTTAGGTTATATTACGTTATTGATGTATATAAACGTCCCACGGAAACATAGAGGCCAACAAGCCAGGAATGTTGTCAAATACTACCGCCGAGATGTTACGTTGGTTTAGGTTAGGTTAAATTAAGATATTGATGTATATGAAGGTCCCACGGAGAGGTAGAGGCCAACTCGGCAGAAATGTTGTCAAATATTACCGCCGAGATGTTAGGTTGGTTTAGGTTAGGTTATATTACGTTATTGATGTATATGAAGGCCCCACGGAGACGTAGATGCCAACTGGCCTGGAATGTTGTCAAATATTACCGCCGAGATGATAGGTTGTGTTAGGTTAGATTATATTACGTTATTGATGTATGTGAAGGCCGCACGGAGAGGTAGAGGCCAACTCGCAGGAATGTTGTCAAATATTAGTGCCGAGATGTTAGGTTGGGTTAGGTTAGGTAATATTACGTTATTGATGTATATGAAGGTCCCACGGAGACGTAGAGGCCAACTCGCCAGGAATGTTGTCAAATAATAGCGCCGAGATATTCGGTTGGGTTAGGTTAGGTTATATTACGTTATTGGTGTATATAAAAGCCCCACGGAGACGTAGAGGCCAACTCGCCAGGAATGTTGTCAAATATTCCCGCCGAGATGGTAGGTTGGGCTAGGTTAGGTTATATTACGTTATTGATGTATATAAAAGTCCCACGGAAACATAGAAGCCAACAAGCCAGGAATGTTGTCAAATACTACCGCCGAGATGTTACGTTGGATTAGGTTAGGTTATATTACGTTATTGATGTATATAAAAGCCCCACGGAGACGTTGAGGCCAACTCGCCAGGAATGTTGTCAAATATTAGTTTCGAGACATTGGTTTGGGTGAGGTTAGGTTATATTACGTTATTGATGTATATAAAGGCCCCGCGGAGACGTAGAAGCCAACCCGCCAGGAATGTTGTCAAATAATAGCGCCGAAAGGTTAGGTTGGGTTAGTTTAGGTTATATTATGTTATTGATATATGTGAAGGTCCCACGGAGACGTAGAGGCCAACTCGCCAGGAATGTTGTCACATAATAGCGCCGAGTGGTTAGGTCGGGTTATATTAGGTTATATTTCGTTATTGATGGATATGAAGGTCTCACGGAGACGTAGAGGCCAACTCGCCAGGAATGTTGTCAAATATTACCGCCGAGATGATAGGTTGGGTTAGGTTAGGTTATATTACGTTATTGATGTATATGAAGGACCCACGGAGACGTAGAGGCCAACTGGCCAGGAATGTTGTCAAATATTACCGCCGAGATGATAGGTTGGGTTAGGTTAGATTATATTACGTTATTGATGTATATGAAGGCCGCACGGAGAGGTAGAGGCCAACTCGCCAGGAATGTTGTCAAATATTAGTGCCGAGATGTTAGGTTGGGTTAGGTTAGGTAATATTACGTTATTGCTGTATATGAAGGTCCCACGGAGACGTAGAGGCCAACTCGCCAGGAATGTTGTCAAATATTAGTGCCGAGATGTTAGGTTGGATTAGGTTAGGTTATATTACGTTATTGATGTATATAAAAGCCCCACGGAGACGTAGAGGCCAACTCGCCAGGAATGTTGTCAAATATTAGTTCCGAGAGATTGGGTTGGGTTAGGTTAGGTTATATTACGTTATTGATGTATATGAAGGCCCCACGGAGACGTAGAAGCCAACTGGCCAGGAATGTTGTCAAATATTACCGCCGAGATGATAGGTTGGGTTAGGTTAGATTATATTACGTTATTGATGTATATGAAGGCCGCACGGAGAGGTAGAGGCCAACTCGCCAGGAATGTTGCCAAATATTAGTGCCGAGATGTTAGGTTGGGTTAGGTTAGGTAATATTACGTTATTGATGTATACGAAGGTCCCACGGAGACGTAGAGGCCAACTCGCCAGGAATGTTGTCAAATAATAGCGCCGAGATCTTAGGTTGGGTTAGGTCAGGTAATATTATGTTATTGATGTATATGAAGGTCCCACGGAGACGTAGAGGCCAACTCGCCAGGAATGTTGTCAAATATTCCCGCCGAGATGGTAGGTTGGGCTAGGTTAGGTTATATTACGTTATTGATGTATATAAACGTCCCACGGAAACATAGAGGCCAACAAGCCAGGAATGTTGTCAAATACTACCGCCGAGATGTTACGTTGGTTTAGGTTAGGTTAAATTAAGATATTGATGTATATGAAGGTCCCACGGAGAGGTAGAGGCCAACTCGGCAGAAATGTTGTCAAATATTAGTGCCGAGATGTTAGGTTGGATTAGGTTAGGTTATATTACGTTATTGATGTATATAAAAGCCCCACGGAGACGTAGAGGCCAACTCGCCAGGAATGTTGTCAAATATTAGTTCCGAGAGATTGGGTTGGGTTAGGTTAGGTTATATTACGTTATTGATGTATATAAAGGCCCGGCGGAGACGTAGAGGCCAACCCGCCAGGAATGTTGTCAAATAATAGCGCCGAAAGGTTAGGTTGGGTTAGTTTATGTTATATTACGTTATTGATGTATATGAAGGTCCCACTGAGAGGTAGAAGCCAACTCGCCAGGAATGTTGTCAAATATTAGTGCCGAGATGTTAGGTTGGGTTAAGTTAGGTAATATTACGTTATTGATGTATATGAAGGTCCCACGGTGACGTACTGGCCAACTCGCCAGGAATGTTGTCAAATATTACCGCCGATGTGTTAGGTTGGGTTAGGTTAGGTTATACTACATTATTGATGTATATGAAGGCCCCACGGAGACGTAGAGGCCAACTCGCCAGGAATGTTGTCAAATATTACCGCCGAGATGTTAGGTTGGGTTAGGTTAGGTTATATTACGTTATGGATGTATATGAAGGCCCCACGGAGACGTAGAGGCCAACTCGCCAGGAATGTTGTCAAATATTACCGCCGAGATGTTAGGTTGGGTTAGGTTAGGTTATATTACGTTATTGATGTATATGAAAGCCCCACGGAGACGTAGAAGCCAACTGGCCAGGAATGTTGTCAAATATTACCGCCGATGTGTCAGGTTGGGTTAGGTTAGGTTATACTACGTTATTGATGTATATGAAGGCCCCACGGAGACGTAGAGGCCAACTCGTCAGAAATGTTGTCAAATATTACCGCCGAGATGATAGGTTGGGTTAGGTTAGGTTATATTACGTTATTGATGTATATAAAATTCCCACGGAGACGTAGAGGCCAACTCGCCAGGGATGTTTTCAAATATTAGTGCCGAGATGTTAGGTTGGATTAGGTTAGGTTATATTACGTTATTTATGTATATAAAAGCCTCACGGAGACGTTGAGGCCAACTCGCCAGGAATGTTGTCAAATATTAGTTCCGAGAGATTGGGTTGGGTTAGGTTAGGATATATAACGTTATTGATGTATATAAAGGCCCCGCGGAGACGTAGAGGCCAACCCGCCAGGAATGTTGTCAAATAATAGCGCCGAAAAGTTAGGTTGGGTTAGTTTAGGTTATATTATGTTATTGATATATGTGAAGGTCCCACGGAGACGTAGAGGCCAACTCGCCAGGAATGTTGTCACATAATAGCGCCGAGTGGTTAGGTCGGGTTATATTAGGTTATATTACGTTATTGATGTATATGAAGTTCCCACTGAGAGGTAGAGGCCAACTCGCCAGGAATGTTGTCAAATATTACCGCCGAAATGATAGGTTGGGTTAGGTTAGGTTATATTACGTTATTGGTGTATATGAAGGCCCCACCGTGACGTAGAGGCCAATTCGCCAGGAATGTTGTCAAATATTACCGCCGATGTGTTAGGTTGGGTTAGGTTAGGTTATACTACGTTATTGATGTATATGAAGGCCCCACGGAGACGTAGAGGCCAACTCGCCAGGAATGTTGTCAAATATTACCGCCGAGATGATAGGTTGGGTTAGGTTAGGTAATATTAAGTTATTGATGTATATGAAGGTCCCACGGTGACGTAGAGGCCAACTCGCCAGGAATGTTGTCAAATATTAGTGCCGAGATGTTAGGTTGGATTAGGTTAGGTTATATTACGTTATTGATGTATATAAAAGCCCCACGGAGACGTAGAGGCCAACTCGCCAGGAATGTTGTCAAATATTAGTTCCGAGAGATTGGGTTGGGTTAGGTTAGGTTATATTACGTTATTGATGTATATAAAGGCCCGGCGGAGACGTAGAGGCCAACCCGCCAGGAATGTTGTCAAATAATAGCGCCGAAAGGTTAGGTTGGGTTAGTTTAGGTTATATTATGTTATTGATATATGTGAAGGTCCCACGGAGACGTAGAGGCCAACTCGCCAGGAATGTTGTCACATAATAGCGCCGAGTGGTTAGGTCGGGTTATATTAGGTTATATTACGTTATTGATGGATATGAAGGTCTCACGGAGACGTAGAGGCCAACTCGCCAGGAATGTTGTCAAATATTACCGCCGAGATGATAGGTTGGGTTAGGTTAGGTTATATTACGTTATTGATGTATATGAAGGCCCCACGGAGACGTAGAGGCCAACTCGCCAGGAATGTTGTCAAATATTACCGCCGAGATGTTAGGTTGGGTTAGGTTAGGTTATATTACGTTATTGATGTATATGAAGGCCCCACGGAGACGTAGAGGCCAACGCGCCAGGAATGTTGTCAAATATTACCGCCGAGATGTTAGGTTGGGTTAGGTTAGGTTATATTACGTTATTGATGTATATGAAGGCCCCACGGAGACGTAGAGGCCAACTGGCCAGGAATGTTGTCAAATATTACCGCCGGGATGATAGTTTGGGTTAGGTTAGATTATATTACGTTATTGATGTATATGAAGGCCGCACGGAGAGGTAGAGGCCAACTCGCCAGGAATGTTGTCAAATATTAGTGCCGAGATGTTAGGTTGGGTTAGGTTAGGTAATATTACGTTATTGATGTATATGAAGGTCCCACGGAGACGTAGAGGCCAACTCGCCAGGAATGTTGTCAAATAATAGCGCCCAGATCTTAGGTTGGGTTAGGTCAGGTAATATTATGTTATTGATGTATATGAAGGCCCCACGGAGACGTAGAGGCCAACTCGGCAGAAATGATGTCAAATATTACCGCCGAGATGATAGGTTGGGTTATGTTAGGTTATATTACGTTATTGATGTATATGAAGGCCCCACGGAGACGTAGAGGCCAACTCGCCAGGAATGTTGTCAAATATTACCGCCGAGATGTTAGGTTGGTTTAGGTTAGGTTATATTACGTTATTGATGTATATGAAGGCCCCACGGAGACGTAGATGCCAACTGGCCTGGAATGTTGTCAAATATTACCGCCGAGATGATAGGTTGTGTTAGGTTAGATTATATTACGTTATTGATGTATGTGAAGGCCGCACGGAGAGGTAGAGGCCAACTCGCAGGAATGTTGTCAAATATTAGTGCCGAGATGTTAGGTTGGGTTAGGTTAGGTAATATTACGTTATTGATGTATATGAAGGTCCCACGGAGACGTAGAGGCCAACTCGCCAGGAATGTTGTCAAATAATAGCGCCGAGACCTTAGGTTGGGTTAGGTTAGATTATATTACGTTATTGATGTATATAAAAGCCCCACGGAGACGTAGAGGCCAACTCGCCAGGAATGTTGTAAAATATTAGTTCCGAGAGATTGGGTTGGGTTAGGTTAGGTTATATTACGTTATTGATGTATATAAAGGCCCCGCGGAGACGTAGAGGCCAACCCGCCAGGAATGTTGTCAAATAATAGCGCCGAAAGGTTAGGTTGGGTTAGTTTAGGTTATATTACGTTATTGATGTATATGAAGGTCCCACGGAGAGGTAGAGGCCAACTCGCCAGGAATGTTGTCAAATATTACCGCCGATGTGTTAGGTTGGGTTAGGTTAGGTTATACTACGTTATTGATGTATATGAAGGCCCCACGGAGACGTAGAGGCCAACCCGCCAGGAATGTTGTCAAATAATAGCGCCGAAAGGTTAGGTTGGGTTAGTTTAGGTTATATTATGTTATTGATATATGTGAAGGTCCCACGGAGACGTAGAGGCCAACTCGCCAGGAATGTTGTCACATAATAGCGCCGAGTGGTTAGGTCGGGTTATATTAGGTTATATTACGTTATTGATGTATATGAAGTTCCCACTGAGAGGTAGAGGCCAACTCGCCAGGAATGTTGTCAAATATTACCGCCGAAATGATAGGTTGGGTTAGGTTAGGTTATATTACGTTATTGATGTATATGAAGGCCCCACGGAGACGTAGAGGCCAACTCGCCAGGAATGTTGTCAAATATTCCCGCCGAGATGTTACGTTGGTTTAGGTTAGGTTAAATTACGTTATTGATGTATATGAAGGTCCCACTGAGAGGTAGAGGCCAACTCGCCAGGAATGTTGTCAAATATTAGTGCCGAGATGTTAGGTTGGGTTAAGTTAGGTAATATTACGTTATTGATGTATATGAAGGTCCCACCGTGACGTAGAGGCCAATTCGCCAGGAATGTTGTCAAATATTACCGCCGATGTGTTAGGTTGGGTTAGGTTAGGTTATACTACGTTATTGATGTATATGAAGGCCCCACGGAGACGTAGAGGCCAAATCGCCAGGAATGTTGTCAAATATTACCGCCGAGATGATAGGTTGGGTTAGGTTAGGTAATATTAAGTTATTGATGTATATGAAGGTCCCACGGTGACGTAGAGGCCAACTCGCCAGGAATGTTGTCAAATATTAGTGCCGAGATGTTAGGTTGGATTAGGTTAGGTTATATTACGTTATTGATGTATATAAAAGCCCCACGGAGACGTAGAGGCCAACTCGCCAGGAATGTTGTCAAATATTAGTTCCGAGAGATTGGGTTGGGTTAGGTTAGGTTATATTACGTTATTGATGTATATAAAGGCCCCGCGGAGACGTAGAGGCCAACCCGCCAGGAATGTTGTCAAATAATAGCGCCGAAAGGTTAGGTTGGGTTAGTTTAGGTTATATTATGTTATTGCTATATGTGAAGGTCCCACGGAGACGAAGAGGCCAACTCGCCAGGAATGTTGTCACATAATAGCGCCGAGTGGTTAGGTCGGGTTATATTAGGTTATATTACGTTATTGATGGATATGAAGGTCTCACGGAGACGTAGAGGCCAACTCGCCAGGAATGTTGTCAAATATTACCGCCGAGATGATAGGTTGGGTTAGGTTAGGTTATATTACGTTATTGATGTATATGAAGGCCCCACGGAGACGTAGAGGCCAACTGGCCAGGAATGTTGTCAAATATTACCGCCGAGATGTTAGGTTGGGTTAGGTTAGGTTATATTACGTTATTGATGTATATGAAGGCCCCACGGAGACGTAGAGGCCAACTCGCCAGGAATGTTGTCAAATATTACCGCCGAGATGTTAGGTTGGGTTAGGTTAGGTTATATTACGTTATTGATGTATATGAAGGCCCCACGGAGACGTAGAAGCCAACTGGCCAGGAATGTTGTCAAATATTACCGCCGAGATGATAGGTTGGGTTAGGTTAGATTATATTACGTTATTGATGTATATGAAGGCCGCACGGAGAGGTAGAGGCCAACTCGCCAGGAATGTTGTCAAATATTAGTGCCGAGATGTTAGGTTGGGTTAGGTTAGGTAATATTACGTTATTGATGTATATGAAGGTCCCACGGTGACGTAGAGGCCAACTCGCCAGGAATGTTGTCAAATATTAGTGCCGAGATGTTAGGTTGGATTAGGTTAGGTTATATTACGTTATTGATGTATATAAAAGCCCCACGGAGACGTAGAGGCCAACTCGCCAGGAATGTTGTCAAATATTAGTTCCGAGAGATTGGGTTGGGTTAGGTTAGGTTATATTACGTTATTGATGTATATAAAGGCCCCGCGGAGACGTAGAGGCCAACCCGCCAGGAATGTTGTCAAATAATAGCGCCGAAAGGTTAGGTTGGGTTAGTTTAGGTTATATTATGTTATTGCTATATGTGAAGGTCCCACGGAGACGTAGAGGCCAACTCGCCAGGAATGTTGTCACATAATAGCGCCGAGTGGTTAGGTCGGGTTATATTAGGTTATATTACGTTATTGATGGATATGAAGGTCTCACGGAGACGTAGAGGCCAACTCGCCAGGAATGTTGTCAAATATAACCGCCGAGATGATAGGTTGGGTTAGGTTAGGTTATATTACGTTATTGATGTATATGAAGGTCCCACGGAGACGTAGAGGCCAACTCGCCAGGAATGTTGTCAAATATTACCGCCGAGATGTTAGGTTGGGTTAGGTTAGGTTATATTACGTTATTGATGTATATGAAGGCCCCACGGAGACGTAGAGGCCAACTGGCCAGGAATGTTGTCAAATATTACCGCCGAGATGTTAGGTTGGGTTAGGTTAGGTTATATTACGTTATTGATGTATATGAAGGCCCCACGGAGACGTAGAGGCCAACTCGCCAGGAATGTTGTCAAATATTACCGCCGAGATGTTAGGTTGGGTTAGGTTAGGTTATATTACGTTATTGATGTATATGAAGGCCCCACGGAGACGTAGAAGCCAACTGGCCAGGAATGTTGTCAAATATTACCGCCGAGATGATAGGTTGGGTTAGGTTAGATTATATTACGTTATTGATGTATATGAAGGCCGCACGGAGAGGTAGAGGCCAACTCGCCAGGAATGTTGTCAAATATTAGTGCCGAGATGTTAGGTTGGGTTAGGTTAGGTAATATTACGTTATTGATGTATATGAAGGTCCCACGGTGACGTAGAGGCCAACTCGCCAGGAATGTTGTCAAATATTAGTGCCGAGATGTTAGGTTGGATTAGGTTAGGTTATATTACGTTATTGATGTATATAAAAGCCCCACGGAGACGTAGAGGCCAACTCGCCAGGAATGTTGTCAAATATTAGTTCCGAGAGATTGGGTTGGGTTAGGTTAGGTTATATTACGTTATTGATGTATATAAAGGCCCCGCGGAGACGTAGAGGCCAACCCGCCAGGAATGTTGTCAAATAATAGCGCCGAAAGGTTAGGTTGGGTTAGTTTAGGTTATATTATGTTATTGCTATATGTGAAGGTCCCACGGAGACGTAGAGGCCAACTCGCCAGGAATGTTGTCACATAATAGCGCCGAGTGGTTAGGTCGGGTTATATTAGGTTATATTACGTTATTGATGGATATGAAGGTCTCACGGAGACGTAGAGGCCAACTCGCCAGGAATGTTGTCAAATATAACCGCCGAGATGATAGGTTGGGTTAGGTTAGGTTATATTACGTTATTGATGTATATGAAGGCCCCACGGAGACGTAGAGGCCAACTCGCCAGGAATGTTGTCAAATATTACCGCCGAGATGTTAGGTTGGGTTAGGTTAGGTTATATTACGTTATTGATGTATATGAAGGCCCCACGGAGACGTAGAGGCCAACTCGCCAGGAATGTTGTCAAATATTACCGCCGAGATGTTAGGTTGGGTTAGGTTAGGTTATATTACGTTATTGATGTATATGAAGGCCCCACGGAGACGTAGAAGCCAACTGGCCAGGAATGTTGTCAAATATTACCGCCGAGATGATAGGTTGGGTTAGGTTAGATTATATTACGTTATTGATGTATATGAAGGCCGCACGGAGAGGTAGAGGCCAACTCGCCAGGAATGTTGTCAAATATTAGTGCCGAGATGTTAGGTTGGGTTAGGTTAGGTAATATTACGTTATTGATGTATATGAAGGTCCCACGGAGACGTAGAGGCCAACTCGCCAGGAATGTTGTCAAATAATAGCGCCGAGATCTTAGGTTGGGTTAGGTCAGGTAATATTATGTTATTGATGTATATGAAGGTCCCACGGAGACGTAGAGGCCAACTCGCCAGGAATGTTGTCAAATATTCCCGCCGAGATGGTAGGTTGGGCTAGGTTAGGTTATATTACGTTATTGATGTATATAAACGTCCCACGGAAACATAGAGGCCAACAAGCCAGGAATGTTGTCAAATACTACCGCCGAGATGTTACGTTGGTTTAGGTTAGGTTAAATTACGTTATTGATGTATATGAAGGCCCCACTGAGAGGTAGAGGCCAACTCGCCAGGAATGTTGTCAAATATTAGTGCCGAGATGTTAGGTTGGGTTAAGTTAGGTAATATTACGTTATTGATGTATATGAAGGTCCCACGGTGACGTAGAGGCCAACTCGCCAGGAATGTTGTCAAATATTACCGCCTATGTGTTAGGTTAGGTTAGGTTAGGTTATACTACGTTATTGATGTATATGAAGGCCCCACGGAGACGTAGAGGCCAACTCGGCAGAAATGTTGTCAAATATTACCGCCGAGATGATAGGTTGGGTTAGGTTAGGTTATATTACGTTATTGATGTATATAAAATTCCCACGGAGACGTAGAGGCTAACTCGCCAGGGATGTTGTCAAATATTAGTGCCGAGATGTTAGGTTGGATTAGGTTAGGTTATATTACGTTATTGATGTATATAAAAGCCCCACGGAGACGTTGAGGCCAACTCGCCAGGAATGTTGTCAAATATTAGTTTCGAGACATTGGGTTGGGTGAGGTTAGGTTATATTACGTTATTGATGTATATAAAGGCCCCGCGGAGACGTAGAAGCCAACCCTCCAGGAATGTTGTCAAATAATAGCGCCGAAAGGTTAGGTTGGGTTAGTTTAGGTTATATTATGTTATTGATATATGTGAAGGTCCCACGGAGACGTAGAGGCCAACTCGCCAGGAATGTTGTCACATAATAGCGCCGAGTGGTTAGGTCGGGTTATATTAGGTTATATTACGTTATTGATGGATATGAAGGTCTCACGGAGACGTAGAGGCCAACTCGCCAGGAATGTTGTCAAATATTACCGCCGAGATGATAGGTTGGGCTAGGTTAGGTTATATTACGTTATTGATGTATATGAAGGCCCCACGGAGACGTAGAGGCCAACTCGCCAGGAATGTTGTCAAATATTACCGCCGAGATGTTAGGTTGGGTTAGGTTAGGTTATATTACGTTATTGATGTATATGAAGGCCCCACGGAGACGTAGAGGCCAACTCGCCAGGAATGTTGTCAAATATTACCGCCGAGATGTTAGGTTGGGTTAGGTTAGGTTATATTACGTTATTGATGTATATGAAGGTCCCACGGAGACGTAGAGGCCAACTCGCCAGGAATGTTGTCAAATAATAGCGCCGAGATCTTAGGTTGGGTTAGGTCAGGTAATATTATGTTATTGATGTATATGAAGGTCCCACGGAGACGTAGAGGCCAACTCGCCAGGAATGTTGTCAAATATTCCCGCCGAGATGGTAGGTTGGGCTAGGTTAGGTTATATTACGTTATTGATGTATATAAACGTCCCACGGAAACATAGAGGCCAACAAGCCAGGAATGTTGTCAAATACTACCGCCGAGATGTTAGGTTGGATTAGGTTAGGTTATATTACGTTATTGATGTATATAAAAGCCCCACGGAGACGTTGAGGCCAACTCGCCAGGAATGTTGTCAAATATTAGTTTCGAGACATTGGGTTGGGTGAGGTTAGGTTATATTACGTTATTGATGTATATAAAGGCCCCGCGGAGACGTAGAAGCCAACCCTCCAGGAATGTTGTCAAATAATAGCGCCGAAAGGTTAGGTTGGGTTAGTTTAGGTTATATTATGTTATTGATATATGTGAAGGTCCCACGGAGACGTAGAGGCCAACTCGCCAGGAATGTTGTCACATAATAGCGCCGAGTGGTTAGGTCGGGTTATATTAGGTTATATTACGTTATTGATGGATATGAAGGTCTCACGGAGACGTAGAGGCCAACTCGCCAGGAATGTTGTCAAATATTACCGCCGAGATGATAGGTTGGGTTAGGTTAGGTTATATTACGTTATTGATGTATATGAAGGCCCCACGGAGACGTAGAGGCCAACTCGCCAGGAATTTTGTCAAATATTACCGCCGAGATGTTAGGTTGGGTTAGGTTAGGTTATATTACGTTATTGATGTATATGAAGGCCCCACGGAGACGTAGAGGCCAACTCGCCAGGAATGTTGTCAAATATTACCGCCGAGATGTTAGGTTGGGTTAGGTTAGGTTATATTACGTTATTGATGTATATGAAGGCCCCACGGAGACGTAGAAGCCAACTGGCCAGGAATGTTGTCAAATATTACCGCCGAGATGATAGGTTGGGTTAGGTTAGATTATATTACGTTATTGATGTATATGAAGGCCGCACGGAGAGGTAGAGGCCAACTCGCCAGGAATGTTGTCAAATATTAGTGCCGAGATGTTAGGTTGGGTTAGGTTAGGTAATATTACGTTATTGATGTATATGAAGGTCCCACGGAGACGTAGAGGCCAACTCGCCAGGAATGTTGTCAAATAATAGCGCCGAGATCTTAGGTTGGGTTAGGTCAGGTAATATTATGTTATTGATGTATATGAAGGTCCCACGGAGACGTAGAGGCCAACTCGCCAGGAATGTTGTCAAATATTCCCGCCGAGATGGTAGGTTGGGCTAGGTTAGGTTATATTACGTTATTGATGTATATAAACGTCCCACGGAAACATAGAGGCCAACAAGCCAGGAATGTTGTCAAATACTACCGCCGAGATGTTACGTTGGTTTAGGTTGGGTTAAATTAAGATATTGATGTATATGAAGGTCCCACGGAGAGGTAGAGGCCAACTCGCCAGTAATGTTGTCAAATATTAGTGCCGAGATGTTAGGTTGGGTTAGGTTAGGTAATATTAAGTTATTGATGTATATGAAGGTCCCACGGTGACGTAGAGGCCAACTCGCCAGGAATGTTGTCAAATATTAGTGCCGAGATGTTAGGTTGGATTAGGTTAGGTTATATTACGTTATTGATGTATATAAAAGCCCCACGGAGACGTAGAGGCCAACTCGCCAGGAATGTTGTCAAATATTAGTTCCGAGAGATTGGGTTGGGTTAGGTTAGGTTATATTACGTTATTGATGTATATAAAGGCCCCGCGGAGACGTAGAGGCCAACCCGCCAGGAATGTTGTCAAATAATAGCGCCGAAAGGTTAGGTTGGGTTAGTTTAGGTTATATTACGTTATTGATGTATATGAAGGTCCCACGGAGAGGTAGAGGCCAACTCGCCAGGAATGTTGTCAAATATTAGTGCCGAGATTTTAGGTTGGTTTAGGTTAGGTTAAATTACGTTATTGATGTATATGAAGGTCCCACTGAGAGGTAGAGGCCAACTCGCCAGGAATGTTGTCAAATATTAGTGCCGAGATGTTAGGTTGGGTTAAGTTAGGTAATATTACGTTATTGATGTATATGAAGGTCCCACGGTGACGTAGTGGCCAACTCGCCAGGAATGTTGTCAAATATTAGTTCCGAGAGATTGGGTTGGGTTAGGTTAGGTTATATTACGTTATTGATGTATATAAAGGCCCCGCGGAGACGTAGAGGCCAACCCGCCAGGAATGTTGTCAAATAATAGCGCCGAAAGGTTAGGTTGGGTTAGTTTAGGTTATATTATGTTATTGCTATATGTGAAGGTCCCACGGAGACGTAGAGGCCAACTCGCCAGGAATGTTGTCACATAATAGCGCCGAGTGGTTAGGTCGGGTTATATTAGGTTATATTACGTTATTGATGGATATGAAGGTCTCACGGAGACGTAGAGGCCAACTCGCCAGGAATGTTGTCAAATATTACCGCCGAGATGATAGGTTGGGTTAGGTTAGGTTATATTACGTTATTGATGTATATGAAGGCCCCACGGAGACGTAGAGGCCAACTCGCCAGGAATGTTGTCAAATATTACCGCCGAGATGTTAGGTTGGGTTAGGTTAGGTTATATTACGTTATTGATGTATATGAAGGCCCCACGGAGACGTAGAGGCCAACTCGCCAGGAATGTTGTCAAATATTACCGCCGAGATGTTAGGTTGGGTTAGGTTAGATTATATTACGTTATTGATGTATATGAAGGCCGCACGGAGAGGTAGAGGCCAACTCGCCAGGAATGTTGTCAAATATTAGTGCCGAGATGTTAGGTTGGGTTAGGTTAGGTAATATTACGTTATTGATGTATATGAACGTCCCACGGTGACGTAGAGGCCAACTCGCCAGGAATGTTGTCAAATATTAGTGCCGAGATGTTAGGTTGGATTAGGTTAGGTTATATTACGTTATTGATGTATATAAAAGCCCCACGGAGACGTAGAGGCCAACTCGCCAGGAATGTTGTCAAATATTAGTTCCGAGAGATTGGGTTGGGTTAGGTTAGGTTATATTACGTTATTGATGTATATAAAGGCCCCGCGGAGACGTAGAGGCCAACCCGCCAGGAATGTTGTCAAATAATAGCGCCGAAAGGTTAGGTTGGGTTAGTTTAGGTTATATTATGTTATTGCTATATGTGAAGGTCCCACGGAGACGTAGAGGCCAACTCGCCAGGAATGTTATCACATAATAGCGCCGAGTGGTTAGGTCGGGTTATATTAGGTTATATTACGTTATTGATGGATATGAAGGTCTCACGGAGACGTAGAGGCCAACTCGCCAGGAATGTTGTCAAATATTAGTGCCGAGATGTTAGGTTGGATTAGGTTAGGTTATATTACGTTATTGATGTATATAAAAGCCCCACGGAGACGTAGAGGCCAACTCGCCAGGAATGTTGTCAAATATTAGTTCCGAGAGATTGGGTTGGGTTAGGTTAGGTTATATTACGTTATTGATGTATATGAAGGCCCCACGGAGACGTAGAGGCCAACTCGCCAGGAATGTTGTCAAATATTACCGCCGAGATGTTAGGTTGGGTTAGGTTAGGTTATATTACGTTATTGATGTATATGAAGGCCCCACGGAGACGTAGAGGCCAACTCGCCAGGAATGTTGTCAAATATTACCGCCGAGATGTTAGGTTGGGTTAGGTTAGGTTATATTACGTTATTGATGTATATGAAGGCCCCACGGAGACGTAGAAGCCAACTGGCCAGGAATGTTGTCAAATATTACCGCCGAGATGATAGGTTGGGTTAGGTTAGATTATATTACGTTATTGATGTATATGAAGGCCGCACGGAGAGGTAGAGGCCAACTCGCCAGGAATGTTGTCAAATATTAGTGCCGAGATGTTAGGTTGGGTTAGGTTAGGTAATATTACGTTATTGATGTATATGAAGGTCCCACGGAGACGTAGAGGCCAACTCGCCAGGAATGTTGTCAAATAATAGCGCCGAGATCTTAGGTTGGGTTAGGTCAGGTAATATTATGTTATTGATGTATATGAAGGTCCCACGGAGACGTAGAGGCCAACTCGCCAGGAATGTTGTCAAATATTCCCGCCGAGATGGTAGGTTGGGCTAGGTTAGGTTATATTACGTTATTGATGTATATAAACGTCCCACGGAAACATAGAGGCCAACAAGCCAGGAATGTTGTCAAATACTACCGCCGAGATGTTACGTTGGTTTAGGTTAGGTTAAATTACGTTATTGATGTATATGAAGGTCCCACTGAGAGGTAGAGGCCAACTCGCCAGGAATGTTGTCAAATATTAGTGCCGAGATGTTAGGTTGGGTTAAGTTAGGTAATATTACGTTATTGATGTATATGAAGGTCCCACGGTGACGTAGAGGCCAACTCGCCAGGAATGTTGTCAAATATTACCGCCGATGTGTTAGGTTAGGTTAGGTTAGGTTATACTACGTTATTGATGTATATGAAGGCCCCACGGAGACGTAGAGGCCAACTCGGCAGAAATGTTGTCAAATATTACCGCCGAGATGATAGGTTGGGTTAGGTTAGGTTATATTACGTTATTGATGTATATAAAATTCCCACGGAGACGTAGAGGCTAACTCGCCAGGAATGTTGTCAAATATTAGTGCCGAGATGTTAGGTTGGATTAGGTTAGGTTATATTACGTTATTGATGTATATAAAAGCCCCACGGAGACGTTGAGGCCAACTCGCCAGGAATGTTGTCAAATATTAGTTCCGAGAGATTGGGTTGGGTTAGGTTAGGTTATATTACGTTATTGATGTATATAAAGGCCCCGCGGAGACGTAGAGGCCAACCCGCCAGGAATGTTGTCAAATAATAGCGCCGAAAGGTTAGGTTGGGTTAGTTTAGGTTATATTATGTTATTGCTATATGTGAAGGTCCCACGGAGACGTAGAGGCCAACTCGCCAGGAATGTTGTCACATAATAGCGCCGAGTGGTTAGGTCGGGTTATATTAGGTTATATTACGTTATTGATGGATATGAAGGTCTCACGGAGACGTAGAGGCCAACTCGCCAGGAATGTTGTCAAATATTACCGCCGAGATGATAGGTTGGGTTAGGTTAGGTTATATTACGTTACTGATGTATATGAAGGCCCCACGGAGACGTAGAGGCCAACTCGCCAGGAATGTTGTCAAATATTACCGCCGAGATGTTAGGTTGGGTTAGGTTAGGTTATATTACGTTATTGATGTATATGAAGGCCCCACGGAGACGTAGAGGCCAACTCGCCAGGAATGTTGTCAAATATTACCGCCGAGATGTTAGGTTGGGTTAGGTTAGATTATATTACGTTATTGATGTATATGAAGGCCGCACGGAGAGGTAGAGGCCAACTCGCCAGGAATGTTGTCAAATATTAGTGCCGAGATGTTAGGTTGGGTTAGGTTAGGTAATATTACGTTATTGATGTATATGAAGGTCCCACGGTGACGTAGAGGCCAACTCGCCAGGAATGTTGTCAAATATTAGTGCCGAGATGTTAGGTTGGATTAGGTTAGGTTATATTACGTTATTGATGTATATAAAAGCCCCACGGAGACGTAGAGGCCAACTCGCCAGGAATGTTGTCAAATATTAGTTCCGAGAGATTGGGTTGGGTTAGGTTAGGTTATATTACGTTATTGATGTATATAAAGGCCCCGCGGAGACGTAGAGGCCAACCCGCCAGGAATGTTGTCAAATAATAGCGCCGAAAGGTTAGGTTGGGTTAGTTTAGGTTATATTATGTTATTGCTATATGTGAAGGTCCCACGGAGACGTAGAGGCCAACTCGCCAGGAATGTTATCACATAATAGCGCCGAGTGGTTAGGTCGGGTTATATTAGGTTATATTACGTTATTGATGGATATGAAGGTCTCACGGAGACGTAGAGGCCAACTCGCCAGGAATGTTGTCAAATATTAGTGCCGAGATGTTAGGTTGGATTAGGTTAGGTTATATTACGTTATTGATGTATATAAAAGCCCCACGGAGACGTAGAGGCCAACTCGCCAGGAATGTTGTCAAATATTAGTTCCGAGAGATTGGGTTGGGTTAGGTTAGGTTATATTACGTTATTGATGTATATGAAGGCCCCACGGAGACGTAGAGGCCAACTCGCCAGGAATGTTGTCAAATATTACCGCCGAGATGTTAGGTTGGGTTAGGTTAGGTTATATTACGTTATTGATGTATATGAAGGCCCCACGGAGACGTAGAGGCCAACTCGCCAGGAATGTTGTCAAATATTACCGCCGAGATGTTTGGTTGGGTTAGGTTAGGTTATATTACGTTATTGATGTATATGAAGGCCCCACGGAGACGTAGAAGCCAACTGGCCAGGAATGTTGTCAAATATTACCGCCGAGATGATAGGTTGGGTTAGGTTAGATTATATTACGTTATTGATGTATATGAAGGCCGCACGGAGAGGTAGAGGCCAACTCGCCAGGAATGTTGTCAAATATTAGTGCCGAGATGTTAGGTTGGGTTAGGTTAGGTAATATTACGTTATTGATGTATATGAAGGTCCCACGGAGACGTAGAGGCCAACTCGCCAGGAATGTTGTCAAATAATAGCGCCGAGATCTTAGGTTGGGTTAGGTCAGGTAATATTATGTTATTGATGTATATGAAGGTCCCACGGAGACGTAGAGGCCAACTCGCCAGGAATGTTGTCAAATATTCCCGCCGAGATGGTAGGTTGGGCTAGGTTAGGTTATATTACGTTATTGATGTATATAAACGTCCCACGGAAACATAGAGGCCAACAAGCCAGGAATGTTGTCAAATACTACCGCCGAGATGTTACGTTGGTTTAGGTTAGGTTAAATTACGTTATTGATGTATATGAAGGTCCCACTGAGAGGTAGAGGCCAACTCGCCAGGAATGTTGTCAAATATTAGTGCCGAGATGTTAGGTTGGGTTAAGTTAGGTAATATTACGTTATTGATGTATATGAAGGTCCCACGGTGACGTAGAGGCCAACTCGCCAGGAATGTTGTCAAATATTACCGCCGATGTGTTAGGTTAGGTTAGGTTAGGTTATACTACGTTATTGATGTATATGAAGGCCCCACGGAGACGTAGAGGCCAACTCGGCAGAAATGTTGTCAAATATTACCGCCGAGATGATAGGTTGGGTTAGGTTAGGTTATATTACGTTATTGATGTATATAAAATTCCCACGGAGACGTAGAGGCTAACTCGCCAGGAATGTTGTCAAATATTAGTGCCGAGATGTTAGGTTGGATTAGGTTAGGTTATATTACGTTATTGATGTATATAAAAGCCCCACGGAGACGTTGAGGCCAACTCGCCAGGAATGTTGTCAAATATTAGTTTCGAGACATTGGGTTGGGTGAGGTTAGGTTATATTACGTTATTGATGTATATAAAGGCCCCGCGGAGACGTAGAAGCCAACCCTCCAGGAATGTTGTCAAATAATAGCGCCGAAAGGTTAGGTTGGGTTAGTTTAGGTTATATTATGTTATTGATATATGTGAAGGTCCCACGGAGACGTAGAGGCCAACTCGCCAGGAATGTTGTCACATAATAGCGCCGAGTGGTTAGGTCGGGTTATATTAGGTTATATTACGTTATTGATGGATATGAAGGTCTCACGGAGACGTAGAGGCCAACTCGCCAGGAATGTTGTCAAATATTACCGCCGAGATGATAGGTTGGGTTAGGTTAGGTTATATTACGTTATTGATGTATATGAAGGCCCCACGGAGACGTAGAGGCCAACTCGCCAGGAATTTTGTCAAATATTACCGCCGAGATGTTAGGTTGGGTTAGGTTAGGTTATATTACGTTATTGATGTATATGAAGGCCCCACGGAGACGTAGAGGCCAACTCGCCAGGAATGTTGTCAAATATTACCGCCGAGATGTTAGGTTGGGTTAGGTTAGGTTATATTATGTTATTGATGTATATGAAGGCCCCACGGAGACGTAGAAGCCAACTGGCCAGGAATGTTGTCAAATATTACCGCCGAGATGATAGGTTGTGTTAGGTTAGATTATATTACGTTATTGATGTATATGAAGGCCGCACGGAGAGGTAGAGGCCAACTCGCCAGGAATGTTGTCAAATATTAGTGCCGAGATGATAGGTTGGGTTAGGTTAGGTAATATTACGTTATTGATGTATATGAAGGTCCCACGGAGACGTAGAGGCCAACTCGCCAGGAATGTTGTCAAATAATAGCGCCGAGATCTTAGGTTGGGTTAGGTCAGGTAATATTATGTTATTGATGTATATGAAGGTCCCACGGAGACGTAGAGGCCAACTCGCCAGGAATGTTGTCAAATATTCCCGCCGAGATGGTAGGTTGGGCTAGGTTAGGTTATATTACGTTATTGATGTATATAAACGTCCCACGGAAACATAGAGGCCAACAAGCCAGGAATGTTGTCAAATACTACCGCCGAGATGTTACGTTGGTTTAGGTTGGGTTAAATTAAGATATTGATGTATATGAAGGTCCCACGGAGAGGTAGAGGCCAACTCGCCAGTAATGTTGTCAAATATTAGTGCCGAGATGTTAGGTTGGGTTAGGTTAGGTAATATTAAGTTATTGATGTATATGAAGGTCCCACGGTGACGTAGAGGCCAACTCGCCAGGAATGTTGTCAAATATTAGTGCCGAGATGTTAGGTTGGATTAGGTTAGGTTATATTACGTTATTGATGTATATAAAAGCCCCACGGAGACGTAGAGGCCAACTCGCCAGGAATGTTGTCAAATATTAGTTCCGAGAGATTGGGTTGGGTTAGGTTAGGTTATATTACGTTATTGATGTATATAAAGGCCCCGCGGAGACGTAGAGGCCAACCCGCCAGGAATGTTGTCAAATAATAGCGCCGAAAGGTTAGGTTGGGTTAGTTTAGGTTATATTATGTTATTGATATATGTGAAGGTCCCACGGAGACGTAGAGGCCAACTCGCCAGGAATGTTGTCACATAATAGCGCCGAGTGGTTAGGTCGGGTTATATTAGGTTATATTACGTTATTGATGGATATGAAGGTCTCACGGAGACGTAGAGGCCAACTCGCCAGGCAAGTGTGGTCAAATATTACCGCCGAGATGATAGGTTGGGTTAGGTTAGGTTATATTACGTTATTGATGTATATGAAGGCCCCACGGAGACGTAGAGGCCAACTCGCCAGGAATTTTGTCAAATATTACCGCCGAGATGTTAGGTTGGGTTAGGTTAGGTTATATTACGTTATTGATGTATATGAAGGCCCCACGGAGACGTAGAGGCCAACTCGCCAGGAATGTTGTCAAATATTACCGCCGAGATGTTAGGTTGGGTTAGGTTAGGTTATATTATGTTATTGATGTATATGAAGGCCCCACGGAGACGTAGAAGCCAACTGGCCAGGAATGTTGTCAAATATTACCGCCGAGATGATAGGTTGTGTTAGGTTAGATTATATTACGTTATTGATGTATATGAAGGCCGCACGGAGAGGTAGAGGCCAACTCGCCAGGAATGTTGTCAAATATTAGTGCCGAGATAATAGGTTGGGTTAGGTTAGGTAATATTACGTTATTGATGTATATGAAGGTCCCACGGAGACGTAGAGGCCAACTCGCCAGGAATGTTGTCACATAATAGCGCCGAGTGGTTAGGTCGGGTTATATTAGGTTATATTACGTTATTGATGGATATGAAGGTCTCACGGAGACGTAGAGGCCAACTCGCCAGGAATGTTGTCAAATATTACCGCCGAGATGATAGGTTGGGTTAGGTTAGGTTATATTACGTTATTGATGTATATGAAGGCCCCACGGAGACGTAGAGGCCAACTCGCCAGGAATGTTGTCAAATATTACCGCCGAGATGTTAGGTTGGGTTAGGTTAGGTTATATTACGTTATTGATGTATATGAAGGCCCCACGGAGACGTAGAGGCCAACTCGCCAGGAATGTTGTCAAATATTCCCGCCGAGATGGTAGGTTGGGCTAGGTTAGGTTATATTACGTTATTGATGTATATAAATGTCGCACGGAAACATAGAAGCCAACAAGCCAGGAATGTTGTCAAATACTACCGCCGAGATGTTACGTTGGTTTAGGTTAGGTTAAATTACGTTATTGATGTATATGAAGGTCCCACTGAGAGGTAGAGGCCAACTCGCCAGGAATGTTGTCAAATATTAGTGCCGAGATGTTAGGTTGGGTTAAGTTAGGTAATATTACGTTATTGATGTATATGAAGGTCCCACGGTGACGTAGAGGCCAACTCGCCAGGAATGTTGTCAAATATTAGTTCCGAGAGATTGGGTTGGGTTAGGTTAGGTTATATTACGTTATTGATGTATATAAAGGCCCCGCGGAGACGTAGAGGCCAACCCGCCAGGAATGTTGTCAAATAATAGCGCCGAAAGGTTAGGTTGGGTTAGTTTAGGTTATATTATGTTATTGCTATATGTGAAGGTCCCACGGAGACGTAGAGGCCAACTCGCCAGGAATGTTGTCACATAATAGCGCCGAGTGGTTAGGTCGGGTTATATTAGGTTATATTACGTTATTGATGGATATGAAGGTCTCACGGAGACGTAGAGGCCAACTCGCCAGGAATGTTGTCAAATATTACCGCCGAGATGATAGGTTGGGTTAGGTTAGGTTATATTACGTTATTGATGTATATGAAGGCCCCACGGAGACGTAGAGGCCAACTCGCCAGGAATGTTGTCAAATATTACCGCCGAGATGTTAGGTTGGGTTAGGTTAGGTTATATTACGTTATTGATGTATATGAAGGCCCCACGGAGACGTAGAGGCCAACTCGCCAGGAATGTTGTCAAATATTACCGCCGGGATGTTAGGTTGGGTTAGGTTAGGTTATATTACGTTATTGATGTATATGAAGGCCCCACGGAGACGTAGAAGCCAACTGGCCAGGAATGTTGTCAAATATTACCGCCGAGATGATAGGTTGGGTTAGGTTAGATTATATTACGTTATTGACGTATATGAAGGCCGCACGGAGAGGTAGAGGCCAACTCGCCAGGAATGTTGTCAAATATTAGTGCCGAGATGTTAGGTTGGGTTAGGTTAGGTAATATTACGTTATTGATGTATATGAAGGTCCCACGGAGACGTAGAGGCCAACTCGCCAGGAATGTTGTCAAATAATAGCGCCGAGATCTTAGGTTGGGTTAGGTCAGGTAATATTATGTTATTGATGTATATGAAGGTCCCACGGAGACGTAGAGGCCAACTCGCCAGGAATGTTGTCAAATATTCCCGCCGAGATGGTAGGTTGGGCTAGGTTAGGTTATAGTACGTTATTGATGTATATAAACGTCCCACGGAAACATAGAGGCCAACAAGCCAGGAATGTTGTCAAATACTACCGCCGAGATGTTACGTTGGTTTAGGTTGGGTTAAATTAAGATATTGATGTATATGAAGGTCCCACGGAGAGGTAGAGGCCAACTCGCCAGTAATGTTGTCAAATATTAGTGCCGAGATGTTAGGTTGGGTTAGGTTAGGTAATATTAAGTTATTGATGTATATGAAGGTCCCACGGTGACGTAGAGGCCAACTCGCCAGGAATGTTGTCAAATATTAGTGCCGAGATGTTAGGTTGGATTAGGTTAGGTTATATTACGTTATTGATGTATATAAAAGCCCCACGGAGACGTAGAGGCCAACTCGCCAGGAATGTTGTCAAATATTAGTTCCGAGAGATTGGGTTGGGTTAGGTTAGGTTATATTACGTTATTGATGTATATAAAGGCCCCGCGGAGACGTAGAGGCCAACCCGCCAGGAATGTTGTCAAATAATAGCGCCGAAAGGTTAGGTTGGGTTAGTTTAGGTTATATTATGTTATTGATATATGTGAAGGTCCCACGGAGACGTAGAGGCCAACTCGCCAGGAATGTTGTCACATAATAGCGCCGAGTGGTTAGGTCGGGTTATATTAGGTTATATTACGTTATTGATGGATATGAAGGTCTCACGGAGACGTAGAGGCCAACTCGCCAGGAATGTTGTCAAATATTACCGCCGAGATGATAGGTTGGGTTAGGTTAGGTTATATTACGTTATTGATGTATATGAAGGCCCCACGGAGACGTAGAGGCCAACTCGCCAGGAATTTTGTCAAATATTACCGCCGAGATGTTAGGTTGGGTTAGGTTAGGTTATATTATGTTATTGATGTATATGAAGGCCCCACGGAGACGTAGAGGCCAACTCGCCAGGAATGTTGTCAAATATTACCGCCGAGATGTTAGGTTGGGTTAGGTTAGGTTATATTATGTTATTGATGTATATGAAGGCCCCACGGAGACGTAGAAGCCAACTGGCCAGGAATGTTGTCAAATATTACCGCCGAGATGATAGGTTGTGTTAGGT
Organism: Xylocopa violacea; assembly: GCA_963969225.1. NCBI lineage: Eukaryota > Metazoa > Arthropoda > Insecta > Hymenoptera > Apidae > Xylocopa > Xylocopa violacea. The sequence continues at coordinate 2,027,711 of CAXAJV010000920.1, forward strand.
TAGATTATATTACGTTATTGATGTATATGAAGGCCGCACGGAGAGGTAGAGGCCAACTCGCCAGGAATGTTGTCAAATATTAGTGCCGAGATAATAGGTTGGGTTAGGTTAGGTAATATTACGTTATTGATGTATATGAAGGTCCCACGGAGACGTAGAGGCCAACTCGCCAGGAATGTTGTCACATAATAGCGCCGAGTGGTTAGGTCGGGTTATATTAGGTTATATTACGTTATTGATGGATATGAAGGTCTCACGGAGACGTAGAGGCCAACTCGCCAGGAATGTTGTCAAATATTACCGCCGAGATGATAGGTTGGGTTAGGTTAGGTTATATTACGTTATTGATGTATATGAAGGCCCCACGGAGACGTAGAGGCCAACTCGCCAGGAATGTTGTCAAATATTACCGCCGAGATGTTAGGTTGGGTTAGGTTAGGTTATATTACGTTATTGATGTATATGAAGGCCCCACGGAGACGTAGAGGCCAACTCGCCAGGAATGTTGTCAAATATTCCCGCCGAGATGGTAGGTTGGGCTAGGTTAGGTTATATTACGTTATTGATGTATATAAATGTCGCACGGAAACATAGAAGCCAACAAGCCAGGAATGTTGTCAAATACTACCGCCGAGATGTTACGTTGGTTTAGGTTAGGTTAAATTACGTTATTGATGTATATGAAGGTCCCACTGAGAGGTAGAGGCCAACTCGCCAGGAATGTTGTCAAATATTAGTGCCGAGATGTTAGGTTGGGTTAAGTTAGGTAATATTACGTTATTGATGTATATGAAGGTCCCACGGTGACGTAGAGGCCAACTCGCCAGGAATGTTGTCAAATATTACCGCCGATGTGTTAGGTTGGTTAAGGTTAGGTTATACTACGTTATTGATGTATATGAAGGCCCCACGGAGACGTAGAGGCCAACTCGGCAGAAATGTTGTCAAACATTACCGCCGAGATGATAGGTTGGGTTAGGTTAGGTTATATTACGTTATTGATGTATATAAAATTCCCACGGAGACGTAGAGGCTAACTCGCCAGGAATGTTGTCAAATATTAGTGCCGAGATGTTAGGTTGGATTAGGTTAGGTTATATTACGTTATTGATGTATATAAAAGCCCCACGGAGACGTTGAGGCCAACTCGCCAGGAATGTTGTCAAATATTAGTTTCGAGACATTGGGTTGGGTGAGGTTAGGTTATATTACGTTATTGATGTATATAAAGGCCCCGCGGAGACGTAGAAGCCAACCCGCCAGGAATGTTGTCAAATAATAGCGCCGAAAGGTTAGGTTGGGTTAGTTTAGGTTATATTATGTTATTGATATATGTGAAGGTCCCACGGAGACGTAGAGGTTAACTCGCCAGGAATGTTGTCACATAATAGCGCCGAGTGGTTAGGTCGGGTTATATTAGGTTATATTACGTTATTGATGGATATGAAGGTCTCACGGAGACGTAGAGGCCCACTCGCCAGGAATGTTGTCAAATATTACCGCCGAGATGATAGGTTGGGTTAGGTTAGGTTATATTACGTTATTGATGTATATGAAGGCCCCACGGAGACGTAGAGGCCAACTCGCCAGGAATGTTGTCAAATATTACCGCCGAGATGTTAGGTTGGGTTAGGTTAGGTTATATTACGTTATTGATGTATATGAAGGCCCCACGGAGACGTAGAGGCTAACTCGCCAGGAATGTTGTCAAATATTACCGCCGAGATGGTAGGTTGGGCTAGGTTAGGTTATATTACGTTATTGATGTATATAAACGTCCCACGGAAACATAGAGGCCAACAAGCCAGGAATGTTGTCAAATACTACCGCCGAGATGTTACGTTGGTTTAGGTTAGGTTAAATTACGTTATTGATGTATATGAAGGCCCCACGGAGACGTAGAGGCCAACTCGGCAGAAATGTTGTCAAATATTACCGCCGAGATGATAGGTTGGGTTAGGTTAGGTTATATTACATTATTGATGTATATAAAAGCCCCACGGAGACGTAGAGGCCAACTCGCCAGGAATGTTGTCAAATATTAGTTCCGAGAGATTGGGTTGGGTTAGGTTAGGTTATATTACGTTATTGATGTATATGAAGGCCCCACGGAGACGTAGAGGCCAACTCGCCAGGAATGTTGTCAAATATTACCGCCGAGATGTTAGGTTGGGTTAGGTTAGGTTATATTACGTTATTGATGTATATGAAGGCCCCACGGAGACGTAGAGGCCAACTCGCCAGGAATGTTGTCAAATATTCCCGCCGAGATGGTAGGTTGGGCTAGGTTAGGTTATATTACGTTATTGATGTATATAAATGTCGCACGGAAACATAGAAGCCAACAAGCCAGGAATGTTGTCAAATACTACCGCCGAGATGTTACGTTGGTTTAGGTTAGGTTAAATTACGTTATTGATGTATATGAAGGTCCCACTGAGAGGTAGAGGCCAACTCGCCAGGAATGTTGTCAAATATTAGTGCCGAGATGTTAGGTTGGGTTAAGTTAGGTAATATTACGTTATTGATGTATATGAAGGTCCCACGGTGACGTAGAGGCCAACTCGCCAGGAATGTTGTCAAATATTACCGCCGATGTGTTAGGTTGGTTAAGGTTAGGTTATACTACGTTATTGATGTATATGAAGGCCCCACGGAGACGTAGAGGCCAACTCGGCAGAAATGTTGTCAAACATTACCGCCGAGATGATAGGTTGGGTTAGGTTAGGTTATATTACGTTATTGATGTATATAAAATTCCCACGGAGACGTAGAGGCTAACTCGCCAGGAATGTTGTCAAATATTAGTGCCGAGATGTTAGGTTGGATTAGGTTAGGTTATATTACGTTATTGATGTATATAAAAGCCCCACGGAGACGTTGAGGCCAACTCGCCAGGAATGTTGTCAAATATTAGTTTCGAGACATTGGGTTGGGTGAGGTTAGGTTATATTACGTTATTGATGTATATAAAGGCCCCGCGGAGACGTAGAAGCCAACCCGCCAGGAATGTTGTCAAATAATAGCGCCGAAAGGTTAGGTTGGGTTAGTTTAGGTTATATTATGTTATTGATATATGTGAAGGTCCCACGGAGACGTAGAGGTTAACTCGCCAGGAATGTTGTCACATAATAGCGCCGAGTGGTTAGGTCGGGTTATATTAGGTTATATTACGTTATTGATGGATATGAAGGTCTCACGGAGACGTAGAGGCCCACTCGCCAGGAATGTTGTCAAATATTACCGCCGAGATGATAGGTTGGGTTAGGTTAGGTTATATTACGTTATTGATGTATATGAAGGCCCCACGGAGACGTAGAGGCCAACTCGCCAGGAATGTTGTCAAATATTACCGCCGAGATGTTAGGTTGGGTTAGGTTAGGTTATATTACGTTATTGATGTATATGAAGGCCCCACGGAGACGTAGAGGCTAACTCGCCAGGAATGTTGTCAAATATTACCGCCGAGATGGTAGGTTGGGCTAGGTTAGGTTATATTACGTTATTGATGTATATAAACGTCCCACGGAAACATAGAGGCCAACAAGCCAGGAATGTTGTCAAATACTACCGCCGAGATGTTACGTTGGTTTAGGTTAGGTTAAATTACGTTATTGATGTATATGAAGGCCCCACGGAGACGTAGAGGCCAACTCGGCAGAAATGTTGTCAAATATTACCGCCGAGATGATAGGTTGGGTTAGGTTAGGTTATATTACATTATTGATGTATATAAAAGCCCCACGGAGACGTAGAGGCCAACTCGCCAGGAATGTTGTCAAATATTAGTTCCGAGAGATTGGGTTGGGTTAGGTTAGGTTATATTACGTTATTGATGTATATAAAGGCCCCGCGGAGACGTAGAGGCCAACCCGCCAGGAATGTTGTCAAATAATAGCGCCGAAAGGTTAGGTTGGGTTAGTTTAGGTTATATTACGTTATTGATGTATATGAAGGTCCCACGGTGACGTAGAGGCCAACTCGCCAGGAATGTTGTCAAATATTCCCGCCGAGATGGTAGGTTGGGCTAGGTTAGGTTATATTACGTTATTGATGTATATAAAGGTCCCACGGAAACATAGAGGCCAACAAGCCAGGAATGTTGTCAAATACTACCGCCGAGTTGTTTCGTTGGTTTAGGTTAGGTTAAATTAAGATTTTGATGTATATGAAGGTCCCACGGAGAGGTAGAGGCCAACTCGCCAGGAATGTTGTCAAATATTAGTGCCGAGATGTTAGGTTGGATTAGGTTAGGTTATATTACGTTATTGATGTATATAAAAGCCCCACGGAGACGTTGAGGCCAACTCGCCAGGAATGTTGTCAAATATTAGTTCCGAGACATTGGGTTGGGTGAGGTTAGGTTATATTACATTATTGATGTATATAAAAGCCCCACGGAGACGTAGAGGCCAACTCGCCAGGAATGTTGTCAAATATTAGTTCCGAGAGATTGGGTTGGGTTAGGTTAGGTTATATTACGTTATTGATGTATATAAAGGCCCCGCGGAGACGTAGAGGCCAACCCGCCAGGAATGTTGTCAAATAATAGCGCCGAAAGGTTAGGTTGGGTTAGTTTAGGTTATATTACGTTATTGATGTATATGAAGGTCCCACGGAGAGGTAGAGGTCAACTCGCCAGGAATGTTGTCAAATATTAGTGCCGAGATTTTAGGTTGGTTTAGGTTAGGTTAAATTACGTTATTGATGTATGTGAAGGTCCCACTGGGAGGTAGAGGCCAATTCGCAAGGAATGTTGTCAAATATTAGTGCCGAGATGTTAGGTTGGGTTAAGTTAGGTAATATTACGTTATTGATGTATATGAAGGTCCCACGGTGACGTAGAGGCCAACTCGCCAGGAATGTTGTCAAATATTCCCGCCGAGATGGTAGGTTGGGCTAGGTTAGGTTATATTACGTTATTGATGTATATAAAGGTCCCACGGAAACATAGAGGCCAACAAGCCAGGAATGTTGTCAAATACTACCGCCGAGTTGTTTCGTTGGTTTAGGTTAGGTTAAATTAAGATTTTGATGTATATGAAGGTCCCACGGAGAGGTAGAGGCCAACTCGCCAGGAATGTTGTCAAATATTAGTGCCGAGATGTTAGGTTGGATTAGGTTAGGTTATATTACGTTATTGATGTATATAAAAGCCCCACGGAGACGTTGAGGCCAACTCGCCAGGAATGTTGTCAAATATTAGTTCCGAGACATTGGGTTGGGTGAGGTTAGGTTATATTACGTTATTGATGTATATAAAGGCCCCACGGAGACGTAGAGGCCAACTCGCCAGGAATGTTGTCAAATATTACCGCCGAGATGTTAGGTTGGGTTAGGTTAGGTTATATTACGTTATTGATGTATATGAAGGCCCCACGGAGACGTAGATGCCAACTGGCCTGGAATGTTGTCAAATATTACCGCCGAGATGATAGGTTGTGTTAGGTTAGATTATATTACGTTATTGATGTATATGAAGGCCGCACGGAGAGGTAGAGGCCAACTCGCCAGGAATGTTGTCAAATATTAGTGCCGAGATGTTAGGTTGGGTTAGGTTAGGTAATATTACGTTATTGATGTATATGAAGGTCCCACGGAGACGTAGAGGCCCACTCGCCAGGAATGTTGTCAAATAATAGCGCCGAGATCTTAGGTTGGGTTAGGTTAGGTTATATTACGTTATTGATGTATATAAAAGCCCCACGGAGACGTAGAGGCCAACTCGCCAGGAATGTTGTAAAATATTAGTTCCGAGAGATTGGGTTGGGTGAGGTTAGGTTATATTACGTTATTGATGTATATAAAGGCCCCGCGGAGACGTAGAAGCCAACCCGCCAGGAATGTTGTCAAATAATAGCGCCGAAAGGTTAGGTTGGGTTAGTTTAGGTTATATTATGTTATTGATATATGTGAAGGTCCCACGGAGACGTAGAGGTTAACTCGCCAGGAATGTTGTCACATAATAGCGCCGAGTGGTTAGGTCGGGTTATATTAGGTTATATTACGTTATTGATGGATATGAAGGTCTCACGGAGACGTAGAGGCCCACTCGCCAGGAATGTTGTCAAATATTACCGCCGAGATGATAGGTTGGGTTAGGTTAGGTTATATTACGTTATTGATGTATATGAAGGCCCCACGGAGACGTAGAGGCCAACTCGCCAGGAATGTTGTCAAATATTACCGCCGAGATGTTAGGTTGGGTTAGGTTAGGTTATATTACGTTATTGATGTATATGAAGGCCCCACGGAGACGTAGAGGCTAACTCGCCAGGAATGTTGTCAAATATTACCGCCGAGATGGTAGGTTGGGCTAGGTTAGGTTATATTACGTTATTGATGTATATAAACGTCCCACGGAAACATAGAGGCCAACAAGCCAGGAATGTTGTCAAATACTACCGCCGAGATGTTACGTTGGTTTAGGTTAGGTTAAATTACGTTATTGATGTATATGAAGGCCCCACGGAGACGTAGAGGCCAACTCGGCAGAAATGTTGTCAAATATTACCGCCGAGATGATAGGTTGGGTTAGGTTAGGTTATATTACATTATTGATGTATATAAAAGCCCCACGGAGACGTAGAGGCCAACTCGCCAGGAATGTTGTCAAATATTAGTTCCGAGAGATTGGGTTGGGTTAGGTTAGGTTATATTACGTTATTGATGTATATAAAGGCCCCGCGGAGACGTAGAGGCCAACCCGCCAGGAATGTTGTCAAATAATAGCGCCGAAAGGTTAGGTTGGGTTAGTTTAGGTTATATTACGTTATTGATGTATATGAAGGTCCCACGGTGACGTAGAGGCCAACTCGCCAGGAATGTTGTCAAATATTCCCGCCGAGATGGTAGGTTGGGCTAGGTTAGGTTATATTACGTTATTGATGTATATAAAGGTCCCACGGAAACATAGAGGCCAACAAGCCAGGAATGTTGTCAAATACTACCGCCGAGTTGTTTCGTTGGTTTAGGTTAGGTTAAATTAAGATTTTGATGTATATGAAGGTCCCACGGAGAGGTAGAGGCCAACTCGCCAGGAATGTTGTCAAATATTAGTGCCGAGATGTTAGGTTGGATTAGGTTAGGTTATATTACGTTATTGATGTATATAAAAGCCCCACGGAGACGTTGAGGCCAACTCGCCAGGAATGTTGTCAAATATTAGTTCCGAGACATTGGGTTGGGTGAGGTTAGGTTATATTACATTATTGATGTATATAAAAGCCCCACGGAGACGTAGAGGCCAACTCGCCAGGAATGTTGTCAAATATTAGTTCCGAGAGATTGGGTTGGGTTAGGTTAGGTTATATTACGTTATTGATGTATATAAAGGCCCCGCGGAGACGTAGAGGCCAACCCGCCAGGAATGTTGTCAAATAATAGCGCCGAAAGGTTAGGTTGGGTTAGTTTAGGTTATATTACGTTATTGATGTATATGAAGGTCCCACGGAGAGGTAGAGGTCAACTCGCCAGGAATGTTGTCAAATATTAGTGCCGAGATTTTAGGTTGGTTTAGGTTAGGTTAAATTACGTTATTGATGTATGTGAAGGTCCCACTGGGAGGTAGAGGCCAATTCGCAAGGAATGTTGTCAAATATTAGTGCCGAGATGTTAGGTTGGGTTAAGTTAGGTAATATTACGTTATTGATGTATATGAAGGTCCCACGGTGACGTAGAGGCCAACTCGCCAGGAATGTTGTCAAATATTCCCGCCGAGATGGTAGGTTGGGCTAGGTTAGGTTATATTACGTTATTGATGTATATAAAGGTCCCACGGAAACATAGAGGCCAACAAGCCAGGAATGTTGTCAAATACTACCGCCGAGTTGTTTCGTTGGTTTAGGTTAGGTTAAATTAAGATTTTGATGTATATGAAGGTCCCACGGAGAGGTAGAGGCCAACTCGCCAGGAATGTTGTCAAATATTAGTGCCGAGATGTTAGGTTGGATTAGGTTAGGTTATATTACGTTATTGATGTATATAAAAGCCCCACGGAGACGTTGAGGCCAACTCGCCAGGAATGTTGTCAAATATTAGTTCCGAGACATTGGGTTGGGTGAGGTTAGGTTATATTACGTTATTGATGTATATAAAGGCCCCACGGAGACGTAGAGGCCAACTCGCCAGGAATGTTGTCAAATATTACCGCCGAGATGTTAGGTTGGGTTAGGTTAGGTTATATTACGTTATTGATGTATATGAAGGCCCCACGGAGACGTAGATGCCAACTGGCCTGGAATGTTGTCAAATATTACCGCCGAGATGATAGGTTGTGTTAGGTTAGATTATATTACGTTATTGATGTATATGAAGGCCGCACGGAGAGGTAGAGGCCAACTCGCCAGGAATGTTGTCAAATATTAGTGCCGAGATGTTAGGTTGGGTTAGGTTAGGTAATATTACGTTATTGATGTATATGAAGGTCCCACGGAGACGTAGAGGCCCACTCGCCAGGAATGTTGTCAAATAATAGCGCCGAGATCTTAGGTTGGGTTAGGTTAGGTTATATTACGTTATTGATGTATATAAAAGCCCCACGGAGACGTAGAGGCCAACTCGCCAGGAATGTTGTAAAATATTAGTTCCGAGAGATTGGGTTGGGTTAGGTTAGGTTATATTACGTTATTGATGTATATAAAAGCCCCACGGAGACGTTGAGGCCAACTCGCCAGGAATGTTGTCAAATATTAGTTTCGAGACATTGGGTTGGGTGAGGTTAGGTTATATTACGTTATTGATGTATATAAAGGCCCCGCGGAGACGTAGAAGCCAACCCGCCAGGAATGTTGTCAAATAATAGCGCCGAAAGGTTAGGTTGGGTTAGTTTAGGTTATATTATGTTATTGATATATGTGAAGGTCCCACGGAGACGTAGAGGCCAACTCGCCAGGAATGTTGTCACATAATAGCGCCGAGTGGTTAGGTCGGGTTATATTAGGTTATATTACGTTATTGATGGATATGAAGGTCTCACGGAGACGTAGAGGCCAACTCGCCAGGAATGTTGTCAAATATTACCGCCGAGATGATAGGTTGGGTTAGGTTAGGTTATATTACGTTATTGATGTATATGAAGGCCCCACGGAGACGTAGAGGCCAACTCGCCAGGAATGTTGTCAAATATTACCGCCGAGATGTTAGGTTGGGTTAGGTTAGGTTATATTAAGTTATTGATGTATATGAAGGCCCCACGGAGACGTAGAGGCCAACTCGCCAGGAATGTTGTCAAATATTACCGCCGAGATGTTAGGTTGGGTTAGGTTAGGTTATATTACGTTATTGATGTATATGAAGGCCCCACGGAGACGTAGAGGCCAACTGGCCAGGAATGTTGTCAAATATTACCGCCGAGATGATAGGTTGGGTTAGGTTAGATTATATTACGTTATTGATGTATATGAAGGCCGCACGGAGAGGTAGAGGCCAACTCGCCAGGAATGTTGTCAAATATTAGTGCCGAGATGTTAGGTTGGGTTAGGTTAGGTTATATTACGTTATTGATGTATATGAAGGCCGCACGGAGAGGTAGAGGCCAACTCGCCAGGAATGTTGTCAAATATTAGTGCCGAGATGTTAGGTTGGGTTAGGTTAGGTAATATTACGTTATTGATGTATATGAAGGTCCCACGGAGACGTAGAGGCCCACTCGCCAGGAATGTTGTCAAATAATAGCGCCGAGATCTTAGGTTGGGTTAGGTTAGGTTATATTACGTTATTGATGTATATAAAAGCCCCACGGAGACGTAGAGGCCAACTCGCCAGGAATGTTGTAAAATATTAGTTCCGAGAGATTGGGTTGGGTTAGGTTAGGTTATATTACGTTATTGATGTATATAAAAGCCCCACGGAGACGTTGAGGCCAACTCGCCAGGAATGTTGTCAAATATTAGTTTCGAGACATTGGGTTGGGTGAGGTTAGGTTATATTACGTTATTGATGTATATAAAGGCCCCGCGGAGACGTAGAAGCCAACCCGCCAGGAATGTTGTCAAATAATAGCGCCGAAAGGTTAGGTTGGGTTAGTTTAGGTTATATTATGTTATTGATATATGTGAAGGTCCCACGGAGACGTAGAGGCCAACTCGCCAGGAATGTTGTCACATAATAGCGCCGAGTGGTTAGGTCGGGTTATATTAGGTTATATTACGTTATTGATGGATATGAAGGTCTCACGGAGACGTAGAGGCCAACTCGCCAGGAATGTTGTCAAATATTACCGCCGAGATGATAGGTTGGGTTAGGTTAGGTTATATTACGTTATTGATGTATATGAAGGCCCCACGGAGACGTAGAGGCCAACTCGCCAGGAATGTTGTCAAATATTACCGCCGAGATGTTAGGTTGGGTTAGGTTAGGTTATATTAAGTTATTGATGTATATGAAGGCCCCACGGAGACGTAGAGGCCAACTGGCCAGGAATGTTGTCAAATATTACCGCCGAGATGATAGGTTGGGTTAGGTTAGATTATATTACGTTATTGATGTATATGAAGGCCGCACGGAGAGGTAGAGGCCAACTCGCCAGGAATGTTGTCAAATATTAGTGCCGAGATGTTAGGTTGGGTTAGGTTAGGTAATATTACGTTATTGATGTATATGAAGGTCCCACGGAGACGTAGAGGCCAACTCGCCAGGAATGTTGTCAAATAATAGCGCCGAGACCTTAGGTTGGGTTAGGTCAGGTAATATTATGTTATTGATGTATATGAAGGTCCCACGGAGACGTAGAGGCCAACTCGCCAGGAATGTTGTCAAATATTCCCGCCGAGATGGTAGCTTGGGCTAGGTTAGGTTATATTACGTTATTGATGTATATAAAAGTCCCACGGAAACATAGAAGCCAACAAGCCAGGAATGTTGTCAAATATTAGTGCCGAGATTTTAGGTTGGTTTAGGTTAGGTTAAATTACGTTATTGATGTATATGAAGGTCCCACTGAGAGGTAGAAGCCAACTCGCCAGGAATGTTGTCAAATATTAGTGCCGAGATGTTAGGTTGGGTTAAGTTAGGTAATACTACGTTATTGATGTATATGAAGGTCCCACGGTGACGTAGTGGCCAACTCGCCAGGAATGTTGTCAAATATTACCGCCGATGTGTTAGGTTGGGTTAGGTTAGATTATATTACGTTATTGATGTATATGAAGGCCCCACGGAGACGTAGAGGCCAACTCGCCAGAAATGTTGTCAAATATTACCGCCGAGATGATAGGTTGGGTTAGGTTAGGTTATATTACGTTATTGATGTATATGAAGGTCCCACGGAGACGTAGAGGCCCACTCGCCAGGAATGTTGTCAAATAATAGCGCCGAGATCTTAGGTTGGGTTAGGTTAGGTTATATTACGTTATTGATGTATATAAAAGCCCCACGGAGACGTAGAGGCCAACTCGCCAGGAATGTTGTAAAATATTAGTTCCGAGAGATTGGGTTGGGTTAGGTTAGGTTATATTACGTTATTGATGTATATAAAAGCCCCACGGAGACGTTGAGGCCAACTCGCCAGGAATGTTGTCAAATATTAGTTTCGAGACATTGGGTTGGGTGAGGTTAGGTTATATTACGTTATTGATGTATATAAAGGCCCCGCGGAGACGTAGAAGCCAACCCGCCAGGAATGTTGTCAAATAATAGCGCCGAAAGGTTAGGTTGGGTTAGTTTAGGTTATATTATGTTATTGATATATGTGAAGGTCCCACGGAGACGTAGAGGCCAACTCGCCAGGAATGTTGTCACATAATAGCGCCGAGTGGTTAGGTCGGGTTATATTAGGTTATATTACGTTATTGATGGATATGAAGGTCTCACGGAGACGTAGAGGCCAACTCGCCAGGAATGTTGTCAAATATTACCGCCGAGATGATAGGTTGGGTTAGGTTAGGTTATATTACGTTATTGATGTATATGAAGGCCCCACGGAGACGTAGAGGCCAACTCGCCAGGAATGTTGTCAAATATTACCGCCGAGATGTTAGGTTGGGTTAGGTTAGGTTATATTAAGTTATTGATGTATATGAAGGCCCCACGGAGACGTAGAGGACAACTCGCCAGGAATGTTGTCAAATATTACCGCCGAGATGTTAGGTTGGGTTAGGTTAGGTTATATTACGTTATTGATGTATATGAAGGCCCCACGGAGACGTAGAGGCCAACTCGCCAGGAATGTTGTCAAATATTACCGCCGAGATGATAGGTTGGGTTAGGTTAGGTTATATTACGTTATTGATGTATATGAAGGCCCCACGGAGACGTAGAGGCCAACTCGCCAGGAATGTTGTCAAATATTACCGCCGAGATGTTAGGTTGGGTTAGGTTAGGTTATATTAAGTTATTGATGTATATGAAGGCCCCACGGAGACGTAGAGGCCAACTGGCCAGGAATGTTGTCAAATATTACCGCCGAGATGATAGGTTGGGTTAGGTTAGATTATATTACGTTATTGATGTATATGAAGGCCGCACGGAGAGGTAGAGGCCAACTCGCCAGGAATGTTGTCAAATATTAGTGCCGAGATGTTAGGTTGGGTTAGGTTAGGTAATATTACGTTATTGATGTATATGAAGGTCCCACGGAGACGTAGAGGCCAACTCGCCAGGAATGTTGTCAAATAATAGCGCCGAGACCTTAGGTTGGGTTAGGTCAGGTAATATTATGTTATTGATGTATATGAAGGTCCCACGGAGACGTAGAGGCCAACTCGCCAGGAATGTTGTCAAATATTCCCGCCGAGATGGTAGCTTGGGCTAGGTTAGGTTATATTACGTTATTGATGTATATAAAAGTCCCACGGAAACATAGAAGCCAACAAGCCAGGAATGTTGTCAAATATTAGTGCCGAGATTTTAGGTTGGTTTAGGTTAGGTTAAATTACGTTATTGATGTATATGAAGGTCCCACTGAGAGGTAGAAGCCAACTCGCCAGGAATGTTGTCAAATATTAGTGCCGAGATGTTAGGTTGGGTTAAGTTAGGTAATACTACGTTATTGATGTATATGAAGGTCCCACGGTGACGTAGTGGCCAACTCGCCAGGAATGTTGTCAAATATTACCGCCGATGTGTTAGGTTGGGTTAGGTTAGATTATATTACGTTATTGATGTATATGAAGGCCCCACGGAGACGTAGAGGCCAACTCGCCAGAAATGTTGTCAAATATTACCGCCGAGATGATAGGTTGGGTTAGGTTAGGTTATATTACGTTATTGATGTATATGAAGGTCCCACGGAGACGTAGAGGCCCACTCGCCAGGAATGTTGTCAAATAATAGCGCCGAGATCTTAGGTTGGGTTAGGTTAGGTTATATTACGTTATTGATGTATATAAAAGCCCCACGGAGACGTAGAGGCCAACTCGCCAGGAATGTTGTAAAATATTAGTTCCGAGAGATTGGGTTGGGTTAGGTTAGGTTATATTACGTTATTGATGTATATAAAAGCCCCACGGAGACGTTGAGGCCAACTCGCCAGGAATGTTGTCAAATATTAGTTTCGAGACATTGGGTTGGGTGAGGTTAGGTTATATTACGTTATTGATGTATATAAAGGCCCCGCGGAGACGTAGAAGCCAACCCGCCAGGAATGTTGTCAAATAATAGCGCCGAAAGGTTAGGTTGGGTTAGTTTAGGTTATATTATGTTATTGATATATGTGAAGGTCCCACGGAGACGTAGAGGCCAACTCGCCAGGAATGTTGTCACATAATAGCGCCGAGTGGTTAGGTCGGGTTATATTAGGTTATATTACGTTATTGATGGATATGAAGGTCTCACGGAGACGTAGAGGCCAACTCGCCAGGAATGTTGTCAAATATTACCGCCGAGATGATAGGTTGGGTTAGGTTAGGTTATATTACGTTATTGATGTATATGAAGGCCCCACGGAGACGTAGAGGCCAACTCGCCAGGAATGTTGTCAAATATTACCGCCGAGATGTTAGGTTGGGTTAGGTTAGGTTATATTAAGTTATTGATGTATATGAAGGCCCCACGGAGACGTAGAGGACAACTCGCCAGGAATGTTGTCAAATATTACCGCCGAGATGTTAGGTTGGGTTAGGTTAGGTTATATTACGTTATTGATGTATATGAAGGCCCCACGGAGACGTAGAGGCCAACTGGCCAGGAATGTTGTCAAATATTACCGCCGAGATGATAGGTTGGGTTAGGTTAGATTATATTACGTTATTGATGTATATGAAGGCCGCACGGAGAGGTAGAGGCCAACTCGCCAGGAATGTTGTCAAATATTAGTGCCGAGATGTTAGGTTGGGTTAGGTTAGGTAATATTACGTTATTGATGTATACGAAGGTCCCACGGAGACGTAGAGGCCAACTCGCCAGGAATGTTGTCAAATAATAGCGCCGAGACCTTAGGTTGGGTTAGGTCAGGTAATATTATGTTATTGATGTATATGAAGGTCCCACGGAGACGTAGAGGCCAACTCGCCAGGAATGTTGTCAAATATTCCCGCCGAGATGGTAGCTTGGGCTAGGTTAGGTTATATTACGTTATTGATGTATATAAAAGTCCCACGGAAACATAGAAGCCAACTCGCCAGGAATGTTGTCAAATACTACCGCCGAGATGTTACGTTGGTTTAGGTTAGGTTAAATTACGTTATTGATGTATATGAAGGTCCCACTGAGAGGTGGAGGCCAACTCGCCAGGAGTGTTGTCAAATATTAGTGCCGAGATGTTAGGTTGGGTTAAGTTAGGTAATATTACGTTATTGATGTATATGAAGGTCCCACGGTGACGTAGAGGCCAACTCGCCAGGAATGTTGTCAAATATTACCGCCGATGTGTTAGGTTGGGTTAGGTTAGGTTATACTACGTTATTGATGTATATGAAAGCCCCACGGAGACGTAGAGGCCAACTCGGCAGAAATGTTGTCAAATATTACCGCCGAGATGATAGGTTGGGTTAGGTTAGGTTATATTACGTTATTGATGTATATAAAATTCCCACGGAGACGTAGAGGCTAACTCGCCAGGAATGTTGTCAAATATTAGTGCCGAGATGTTAGGTTGGATTAGGGTAGGTTATATTACGTTATTGATGTATATGAAGGTCCCACGGAGAGGTAGAGGCCAACTCGCCAGGAATGTTGTCAAATATTAGTGCCGAGATTTTAGGTTGGTTTAGGTTAGGTTAAATTACGTTATTGATGTATATGAAGGTCCCACTGAGAGGTAGAAGCCAACTCGCCAGGAATGTTGTCAAATATTAGTGCCGAGATGTTAGGTTGGGTTAAGTTAGGTAATACTACGTTATTGATGTATATGAAGGTCCCACGGTGACGTAGTGGCCAACTCGCCAGGAATGTTGTCAAATATTACCGCCGATGTGTTAGGTTGGGTTAGGTTAGGTTATACTACATTATTGATGTATATGAAGGCCCCACGGAGACGTAGAGGCCAACTCGGCAGAAATGTTGTCAAATATTACCGCCGAGATGATAGGTTGGGTTAGGTTAGGTTATATTACGTTATTGATGTATATAAAATTCCCACGGAGACGTAGAGGCCAACTCGCCAGGAATGTTGTCACATAATAGCGCCGAGTGGTTAGGTCGGGTTATATTAGGTTATATTACGTTATTGATGGATATGAAGGTCTCACGGAGACGTAGAGGCCAACTCGCCAGGAATGTTGTCAAATATTACCGCCGAGATGATAGGTTGGGTTAGGTTAGGTTATATTACGTTATTGATGTATATGAAGGCCCCACGGAGACGTAGAGGCCAACTCGCCAGGAATGTTGTCAAATATTAGTGCCGAGATGTTAGGTTGGATTAGGTTAGGTTATATTACGTTATTGATGTATATAAAAGCCCCACGGAGACGTAGAGGCCAACTCGCCAGGAATGTTGTCAAATATTAGTTCCGAGAGATTGGGTTGGGTTAGGTTAGGTTATATTACGTTATTGATGTATATAAAGGCCCCGCGGAGACGTAGAGGCCAACCCGCCAGGAATGTTGTCAAATAATAGCGCCGAAAGGTTAGGTTGGGTTAGTTTAGGTTATATTACGTTATTGATGTATATGAAGGTCCCACGGAGAGGTAGAGGCCAACTCGCCAGGAATGTTGTCAAATATTACCGCCGAGATGTTAGGTTGGGTTATGTTAGGTTATATTACGTTATTGATGTATATAAAGGCCCCACGGAGACGTAGAGGCCAACTCGCCAGGAATGTTGTCAAATATTACCGCCGAGATGTTAGGTTGGTTTAGGTTAGGTTATATTACGTTATTGATGTATATGAAGGCCCCACGGAGACGTAGAGGCCAACTGGCCTGGAATGTTGTCAAATATTACCGCCGAGATGATAGGTTGTGTTAGGTTAGATTATAATACGTTATTGATGTATATGAAGGCCGCACGGAGAGGTAGAGGCCAACTCGCCAGGAATGTTGTCAAATATTAGTGCCGAGATGTTAGGTTGGGTTAGGTTAGGTAATATTACGTTATTGATGTATATGAAGGTCCCACGGAGACGTAGAGGCCAACTCGCCAGGGATGTTGTCAAATATTTGTGCCGAGATCTTAGGTTGGATTAGGTTAGGTTATATTACGTTATTGATGTATATAAAAGCCCCACGGAGACGTTGAGGCCAACTCGCCAGGAATGTTGTCAAATATTAGTTCCGCGAGATTGGGTTGGGTTAGGTTAGGATATATTACGTTATTGATGTATATAAAGGCCCCGCGGAGACGTAGAGGCCAACCCGCCAGGAATGTTGTCAAATAATAGCGCCGAAAGGTTAGGTTGGGTTAGTTTAGGTTATATTATGTTATTGATATATGTGAAGGTCCCACGGAGACGTAGAGGCCAACTCGCCAGGAATGTTGTCACATAATAGCGCCGAGTGGTTAGGTCGGGTTATATTAGGTTATATTACGTTATTGATGTATATGAAGTTCCCACTGAGAGGTAGAGGCCAACTCGCCAGGAATGTTGTCAAATATTACCGCCGAAATGATAGGTTGGGTTAGGTTAGGTTATATTACGTTATTGATTATATGAAAGTCCCACGGAAACATAGAAGCCAACAAGCCAGGAATGTTGTCAAATATTAGTGCCGAGATTTTAGGTTGGTTTAGGTTAGGTTAAATTACGTTATTGATGTATATGAAGGTCCCACTGAGAGGTAGAAGCCAACTCGCCAGGAATGTTGTCAAATATTAGTGCCGAGATGTTAGGTTGGGTTAAGTTAGGTAATACTACGTTATTGATGTATATGAAGGTCCCACGGTGACGTAGTGGCCAACTCGCCAGGAATGTTGTCAAATATTACCGCCGATGTGTTAGGTTGGGTTAGGTTAGATTATATTACGTTATTGATGTATATGAAGGCCCCACGGAGACGTAGAGGCCAACTCGCCAGAAATGTTGTCAAATATTACCGCCGAGATGATAGGTTGGGTTAGGTTAGGTTATATTACGTTATTGATGTATATGAAGGTCCCACGGAGACGTAGAGGCCCACTCGCCAGGAATGTTGTCAAATAATAGCGCCGAGATCTTAGGTTGGGTTAGGTTAGGTTATATTACGTTATTGATGTATATAAAAGCCCCACGGAGACGTAGAGGCCAACTCGCCAGGAATGTTGTAAAATATTAGTTCCGAGAGATTGGGTTGGGTTAGGTTAGGTTATATTACGTTATTGATGTATATAAAAGCCCCACGGAGACGTTGAGGCCAACTCGCCAGGAATGTTGTCAAATATTAGTTTCGAGACATTGGGTTGGGTGAGGTTAGGTTATATTACGTTATTGATGTATATAAAGGCCCCGCGGAGACGTAGAAGCCAACCCGCCAGGAATGTTGTCAAATAATAGCGCCGAAAGGTTAGGTTGGGTTAGTTTAGGTTATATTATGTTATTGATATATGTGAAGGTCCCACGGAGACGTAGAGGCCAACTCGCCAGGAATGTTGTCACATAATAGCGCCGAGTGGTTAGGTCGGGTTATATTAGGTTATATTACGTTATTGATGGATATGAAGGTCTCACGGAGACGTAGAGGCCAACTCGCCAGGAATGTTGTCAAATATTACCGCCGAGATGATAGGTTGGGTTAGGTTAGGTTATATTACGTTATTGATGTATATGAAGGCCCCACGGAGACGTAGAGGCCAACTCGCCAGGAATGTTGTCAAATATTACCGCCGAGATGTTAGGTTGGGTTAGGTTAGGTTATATTAAGTTATTGATGTATATGAAGGCCCCACGGAGACGTAGAGGACAACTCGCCAGGAATGTTGTCAAATATTACCGCCGAGATGTTAGGTTGGGTTAGGTTAGGTTATATTACGTTATTGATGTATATGAAGGCCCCACGGAGACGTAGAGGCCAACTGGCCAGGAATGTTGTCAAATATTACCGCCGAGATGATAGGTTGGGTTAGGTTAGATTATATTACGTTATTGATGTATATGAAGGCCGCACGGAGAGGTAGAGGCCAACTCGCCAGGAATGTTGTCAAATATTAGTGCCGAGATGTTAGGTTGGGTTAGGTTAGGTAATATTACGTTATTGATGTATACGAAGGTCCCACGGAGACGTAGAGGCCAACTCGCCAGGAATGTTGTCAAATAATAGCGCCGAGACCTTAGGTTGGGTTAGGTCAGGTAATATTATGTTATTGATGTATATGAAGGTCCCACGGAGACGTAGAGGCCAACTCGCCAGGAATGTTGTCAAATATTCCCGCCGAGATGGTAGCTTGGGCTAGGTTAGGTTATATTACGTTATTGATGTATATAAAAGTCCCACGGAAACATAGAAGCCAACTCGCCAGGAATGTTGTCAAATACTACCGCCGAGATGTTACGTTGGTTTAGGTTAGGTTAAATTACGTTATTGATGTATATGAAGGTCCCACTGAGAGGTGGAGGCCAACTCGCCAGGAGTGTTGTCAAATATTAGTGCCGAGATGTTAGGTTGGGTTAAGTTAGGTAATATTACGTTATTGATGTATATGAAGGTCCCACGGTGACGTAGAGGCCAACTCGCCAGGAATGTTGTCAAATATTACCGCCGATGTGTTAGGTTGGGTTAGGTTAGGTTATACTACGTTATTGATGTATATGAAAGCCCCACGGAGACGTAGAGGCCAACTCGGCAGAAATGTTGTCAAATATTACCGCCGAGATGATAGGTTGGGTTAGGTTAGGTTATATTACGTTATTGATGTATATAAAATTCCCACGGAGACGTAGAGGCTAACTCGCCAGGAATGTTGTCAAATATTAGTGCCGAGATGTTAGGTTGGATTAGGGTAGGTTATATTACGTTATTGATGTATATGAAGGTCCCACGGAGAGGTAGAGGCCAACTCGCCAGGAATGTTGTCAAATATTAGTGCCGAGATTTTAGGTTGGTTTAGGTTAGGTTAAATTACGTTATTGATGTATATGAAGGTCCCACTGAGAGGTAGAAGCCAACTCGCCAGGAATGTTGTCAAATATTAGTGCCGAGATGTTAGGTTGGGTTAAGTTAGGTAATACTACGTTATTGATGTATATGAAGGTCCCACGGTGACGTAGTGGCCAACTCGCCAGGAATGTTGTCAAATATTACCGCCGATGTGTTAGGTTGGGTTAGGTTAGGTTATACTACATTATTGATGTATATGAAGGCCCCACGGAGACGTAGAGGCCAACTCGGCAGAAATGTTGTCAAATATTACCGCCGAGATGATAGGTTGGGTTAGGTTAGGTTATATTACGTTATTGATGTATATAAAATTCCCACGGAGACGTAGAGGCCAACTCGCCAGGAATGTTGTCACATAATAGCGCCGAGTGGTTAGGTCGGGTTATATTAGGTTATATTACGTTATTGATGGATATGAAGGTCTCACGGAGACGTAGAGGCCAACTCGCCAGGAATGTTGTCAAATATTACCGCCGAGATGATAGGTTGGGTTAGGTTAGGTTATATTACGTTATTGATGTATATGAAGGCCCCACGGAGACGTAGAGGCCAACTCGCCAGGAATGTTGTCAAATATTAGTGCCGAGATGTTAGGTTGGATTAGGTTAGGTTATATTACGTTATTGATGTATATAAAAGCCCCACGGAGACGTAGAGGCCAACTCGCCAGGAATGTTGTCAAATATTAGTTCCGAGAGATTGGGTTGGGTTAGGTTAGGTTATATTACGTTATTGATGTATATAAAGGCCCCGCGGAGACGTAGAGGCCAACCCGCCAGGAATGTTGTCAAATAATAGCGCCGAAAGGTTAGGTTGGGTTAGTTTAGGTTATATTACGTTATTGATGTATATGAAGGTCCCACGGAGAGGTAGAGGCCAACTCGCCAGGAATGTTGTCAAATATTACCGCCGAGATGTTAGGTTGGGTTATGTTAGGTTATATTACGTTATTGATGTATATAAAGGCCCCACGGAGACGTAGAGGCCAACTCGCCAGGAATGTTGTCAAATATTACCGCCGAGATGTTAGGTTGGTTTAGGTTAGGTTATATTACGTTATTGATGTATATGAAGGCCCCACGGAGACGTAGAGGCCAACTGGCCTGGAATGTTGTCAAATATTACCGCCGAGATGATAGGTTGTGTTAGGTTAGATTATAATACGTTATTGATGTATATGAAGGCCGCACGGAGAGGTAGAGGCCAACTCGCCAGGAATGTTGTCAAATATTAGTGCCGAGATGTTAGGTTGGGTTAGGTTAGGTAATATTACGTTATTGATGTATATGAAGGTCCCACGGAGACGTAGAGGCCAACTCGCCAGGGATGTTGTCAAATATTTGTGCCGAGATCTTAGGTTGGATTAGGTTAGGTTATATTACGTTATTGATGTATATAAAAGCCCCACGGAGACGTTGAGGCCAACTCGCCAGGAATGTTGTCAAATATTAGTTCCGCGAGATTGGGTTGGGTTAGGTTAGGATATATTACGTTATTGATGTATATAAAGGCCCCGCGGAGACGTAGAGGCCAACCCGCCAGGAATGTTGTCAAATAATAGCGCCGAAAGGTTAGGTTGGGTTAGTTTAGGTTATATTATGTTATTGATATATGTGAAGGTCCCACGGAGACGTAGAGGCCAACTCGCCAGGAATGTTGTCACATAATAGCGCCGAGTGGTTAGGTCGGGTTATATTAGGTTATATTACGTTATTGATGTATATGAAGTTCCCACTGAGAGGTAGAGGCCAACTCGCCAGGAATGTTGTCAAATATTACCGCCGAAATGATAGGTTGGGTTAGGTTAGGTTATATTACGTTATTGATTATATGAAGGCCCCACGGAGACGTAGAGGCCAACTCGCCAGGAATGTTGTCAAATATTCCCGCCGAGATGTTACGTTGGTTTAGGTTAGGTTAAATTACGTTATTGATGTATATGAAGGTCCCACTGAGAGGTAGAGGCCAACTCGCCAGGAATGTTGTCAAATATTAGTGCCGAGATGTTAGGTTGGGTTAAGTTAGGTAATATTACGTTATTGATGTATATGAAGGTCCCACGGAGACGTTGAGGCCAACTCGCCAGGAATGTTGTCAAATATTAGTTCCGAGACATTGGGTTGGGTGAGGTTAGGTTATATTACGTTATTGATGTATATAAAGGCCCCGCGGAGACGTAGAGGCCAACCCGCCAGGAATGTTGTCAAATAATAGCGCCGAAAGGTTAGGTTGGGTTAGTTTAGGTTAAATTACGTTATTGATGTATATGAAGGTCCCACTGAGAGGTAGATGCCAACTAGCCAGGAATGTTGTCAAATATTAGTGCCAAGATGTTAGGTTGGGTTAAGTTAGGTAATATTACGTTATTGATGTATATGAAGGTCCCACGGTGACGTAGAGGCCAACTCGCCAGGAATGTTGTCAAATATTACCGCCGATGTGTTAGGTTGGGTTAGGTTAGGTTATACTACGTTCTTGATGTATATGAAGGCCCCACGGAGACGTAGAGGCCAACTCGGCAGAAATGTTGTCAAATATTACCGCCGAGATGATAGATTGGGTTAGGTTAGGTTATATTACGTTATTGATGTATATAAAATTCCCACGGAGACGTAGAGGCTAACTCGCCAGGAATGTTGTCAAATATTAGTGCCGAGATGTTAGGTTGGATTAGGGTAGGTTATATTACGTTATTGATGTATATGAAGGTCCCACGGAGAGGTAGAGGCCAACTCGCCAGGAATGTTGTCAAATATTAGTGCCGAGATTTTAGGTTGGTTTAGGTTAGGTTAAATTACGTTATTGATGTATATGAAGGTCCCACTGAGAGGTAGAAGCCAACTCGCCAGGAATGTTGTCAAATATTAGTGCCGAGATGTTAGGTTGGGTTAAGTTAGGTAATACTACGTTATTGATGTATATGAAGGTCCCACGGTGACGTAGTGGCCAACTCGCCAGGAATGTTGTCAAATATTACCGCCGATGTGTTAGGTTGGGTTAGGTTAGGTTATACTACATTATTGATGTATATGAAGGTCCCACGGAGACGTAGAGGCCAACTCGCCAGGAATGTTGTCAAATAATAGCGCCGAGATCTTAGGTTGGATTAGGTTAGGTTATATTACGTTATTGATGTATATAAAAGACCCACGGAGACGTAGAGGCTAACTCGCCAGGAATGTTGTAAAATATTAGTTCCGAGAGATTGTGTTGGGTTAGGTTAGGTTATATTACGTTATTGATGTATATAAAGGCCCCGCGGAGACGTAGAGGCCAACCCGCCAGGAATGTTGTCAAATAATAGCGCCGAAAGGTTAGGTTGGGTTAGTTTAGGTTATATTACGTTATTGATGTATATGAAGGTCCCACGGAGATGTAGAGGCCAACTCGCCAGGAATGTTGTCAAATATTACCGCCGATGTGTTAGGTTGGGTTAGGTTAGGTTATACTACGTTATTGATGTATATGAAGGCCCCACGGAGACGTAGAGGCCAACTCGTCAGAAATGTTGTCAAATATTACCGCCGAGATGATAGGTTGGGTTAGGTTAGGTTATATTACGTTATTGATGTATATAAAATTCCCACGGAGACGTAGAGGCCAACTCGCCAGGGATGTTGTCAAATATTTGTGCCGAGATGTTAGGTTGGATTAGGTTAGGTTATTGTACGTTATTGATGTATATAAAAGCCCCACGGAGACGTTGAGGCCAACTCGCCAGGAATGTTGTCAAATATTAGTTCCGCGAGATTGGGTTGGGTTAGGTTAGGATATATTACGTTATTGATGTATATAAAGGCCCCGCGGAGACGTAGAGGCCAACCCGCCAGGAATGTTGTCAAATAATAGCGCCGAAAGGTTAGGTTGGGTTAGTTTAGGTTATATTATGTTATTGATATATGTGAAGGTCCCACGGAGACGTAGAGGCCAACTCGCCAGGAATGTTGTCACATAATAGCGCCGAGTGGTTAGGTCGGGTTATATTAGGTTATATTACGTTATTGATGTATATGAAGTTCCCACTGAGAGGTAGAGGCCAACTCGCCAGGAATGTTGTCAAATATTACCGCCGAAATGATAGGTTGGGTTAGGTTAGGTTATATTACGTTATTGATTATATGAAGGCCCCACGGAGACGTAGAGGCCAACTCGCCAGGAATGTTGTCAAATATTCCCGCCGAGATGTTACGTTGGTTTAGGTTAGGTTAAATTACGTTATTGATGTATATGAAGGTCCCACTGAGAGGTAGAGGCCAACTCGCCAGGAATGTTGTCAAATATTAGTGCCGAGATGTTAGGTTGGGTTAAGTTAGGTAATATTACGTTATTGATGTATATGAAGGTCCCACCGTGACGTAGAGGCCAATTCGCCAGGAATGTTGTCAAATATTACCGCCGATGTGTTAGGTTGGGTTAGGTTAGGTTATACTACGTTATTGATGTATATGAAGGCCCCACGGAGACGTAGAGTCCAACTCGGCAGAAATGTTGTCAAATATTACCGCCGAGATGATAGGTTGGGTTAGGTTAGGTTATATTACGTTATTGATGTATATAAAATTCCCACGGAGACGTAGAGGCCAACTCGCCAGGAATGTTGTCAAATATTACCGCCGAGATGATAGGTTGGGTTAGGTTAGGTTATATTACGTTATTGATGTATATGAAGGCCCCACGGAGACGTAGAGGCCAACTCGCCAGGAATGTTGTCAAATATTACCGCCGAGATGTTAGGTTGGGTTAGGTTAGGTTATATTACGTTATTGATGTATATGAAGGTCCCACGGAGACGTAGAGGCCAACTCGCCAGGAATGTTGTCAAATAATAGCGCCGAGATCTTAGGTTGGGTTAGGTCAGGTAATATTATGTTATTGATGTAAATGAAGGTCCCACGGAGACGTAGAGGCCAACTCGCCAGGAATGTTGTCAAATATTCCCGCCGAGATGATAGGTTGGGCTAGGTTAGGTTATATTACGTTATTGATGTATATAAACGTCCCACGGAAACATAGAGGCCAACAAGCCAGGAATGTTGTCAAATACTACCGCCGAGATGTTACGTTGGTTTAGGTTAGGTTAAATTAAGATATTGATGTATATGAAGGTCCCACGGAGAGGTAGAGGCCAACTCGCCAGGAATGCTGTCAAATATTACCGCCGAGATGTTAGGTTGGGTTATGTTAGGTTATATTACGTTATTGATGTATATGAAGGCCCCACGGAGACGTAGAGGCCAACTCGCCAGGAATGTTGTCAAATATTACCGCCGAGATGTTAGGTTGGTTTAGGTTAGGTTATATTACGTTATTGATGTATATGAAGGCCCCACGGAGACGTAGAGGCCAACTGGCCTGGAATGTTGTCAAATATTACCGCCGAGATGATAGGTTGTGTTAGGTTAGATTATAATACGTTATTGATGTATATGAAGGCCGCACGGAGAGGTAGAGGCCAACTCGCCAGGAATGTTGTCAAATATTAGTGCCGAGATGTTAGGTTGGGTTAGGTTAGGTAATATTACGTTATTGATGTATATGAAGGTCCCACGGAGACGTAGAGGCCAACTCGCCAGGAATGTTGTCAAATAATAGCGCCCAGATCTTAGGTTGGGTTAGGTTAGGTTATATTACGTTATTGATGTATATAAAAGCCCCACGGAGACGTAGAGGCCACCTCGCCAGGAATGTTGTAAAATATTAGTTCCGAGAGATTGGGTTGGGTTAGGTTAGGTTATATTACGTTATTGATGTATATAAAGGCCCCGCGGAGACGTAGAGGCCAACCCGCCAGGAATGTTGTCAAATAATAGCGCCGAAAGGTTAGGTTGGGTTAGTTTAGGTTATATTACGTTATTGATGTATATGAAGGTCCCACGGAGAGGTAGAGGCCAACTCGCCAGGAATGTTGTCAAATATTACCGCCGATGTGTTAGGTTGGGTTAGGTTAGGTTATACTACGTTATTGATGTATATGAAGGCCCCACGGAGACGTAGAGGCCAACTCGTCAGAAATGTTGTCAAATATTACCGCCGAGATGATAGGTTGGGTTAGGTTAGGTTATATTACGTTATTGATGTATATAAAATTCCCACGGAGACGTAGAGGCCAACTCGCCAGGGATGTTGTCAAATATTAGTGCCGAGATGTTAGGTTGGATTAGGTTAGGTTATATTACGTTATTGATGTATATAAAAGCCCCACGGAGACGTTGAGGCCAACTAGGCAGGAATGTTGTCAAATATTAGTTCCGAGAGATTGGGTTGGGTTAGGTTAGGATATATTACGTTATTGATGTATATATAGGCCCCGCGGAGACGTAGAGGCCAACCCGCCAGGAATGTTGTCAAATAATAGCGCCGAAAGGTTAGGTTGGGTTAGTTTAGGTTATATTATGTTATTGATATATGTGAAGGTCCCACGGAGACGTAGAGGCCAACTCGCCAGGAATGTTGTGACATAATAGCGCCGAGATGTTAGGTTGGGTTAAGTTAGGTAATACTACGTTATTGATGTATATGAAGGTCCCACGGTGACGTAGTGGCCAACTCGCCAGGAATGTTGTCAAATATTACCGCCGATGTGTTAGGTTGGGTTAGGTTAGGTTATACTACATTATTGATGTATATGAAGGCCCCACGGAGACGTAGAGGCCAACTCGGCAGAAATGTTGTCAAATATTACCGCCGAGATGATAGGTTGGGTTAGGTTAGGTTATATTACGTTATTGATGTATATAAAATTCCCACGGAGACATAGAGGCCAACTCGCCAGGAATGTTGTCACATAATAGCGCCGAGTGGTTAGGTCGGGTTATATTAGGTTATATTACGTTATTGATGGATATGAAGGTCTCACGGAGACGTAGAGGCCAACTCGCCAGGAATGTTGTCAAATATTACCGCCGAGATGATAGGTTGGGTTAGGTTAGGTTATATTACGTTATTGATGTATATGAAGGCCCCACGGAGACGTAGAGGCCAACTCGCCAGGAATGTTGTCAAATATTAGTGCCGAGATGTTAGGTTGGATTAGGTTAGGTTATATTACGTTATTGATGTATATAAAAGCCCCACGGAGACGTAGAGGCCAACTCGCCAGGAATGTTGTCAAATATTAGTTCCGAGAGATTGGGTTGGGTTAGGTTAGGTTATATTACGTTATTGATGTATATAAAGGCCCCGCGGAGACGTAGAGGCCAACCAGCCAGGAATGTTGTCAAATAATAGCGCCGAAAGGTTAGGTTGGGTTAGTTTAGGTTATATTACGTTATTGATGTATATGAAGGTCCCACGGAGAGGTAGAGGCCAACTCGCCAGGAATGTTGTCAAATATTACCGCCGAGATGTTAGGTTGGGTTATGTTAGGTTATATTACGTTATTGATGTATATGAAGGCCCCACGGAGACGTAGAGGCCAACTCGCCAGGAATGTTGTGACATAATAGCGCCGAGATGTTAGGTTGGTTTAGGTTAGGTTATATTACGTTATTGATGTATATGAAGGCCCCACGGAGACGTAGAGGCCAACTGGCCTGGAATGTTGTCAAATATTACCGCCGAGATGATAGGTTGTGTTAGGTTAGATTATAATACGTTATTGATGTATATGAAGGCCGCACGGAGAGGTAGAGGCCAACTCGCCAGGAATGTTGTCAAATATTAGTGCCGAGATGTTAGGTTGGGTTAGGTTAGGTAATATTACGTTATTGATGTATATGAAGGTCCCACGGAGACGTAGAGGCCAACTCGCCAGGAATGTTGTCAAATAATAGCGCCGAGATCTTAGGTTGGATTAGGTTAGGTTATATTACGTTATTGATGTATATAAAAGCCCCACGGAGACGTAGAGGCCAACTCGCCAGGAATGTTGTAAAATATTAGTTCCGAGAGATTGTGTTGGGTTAGGTTAGGTTATATTACGTTATTGATGTATATAAAGGCCCCGCGGAGACGTAGAGGCCAACCCGCCAGGAATGTTGTCAAATAATAGCGCCGAAAGGTTAGGTTGGGTTAGTTTAGGTTATATTACGTTATTGATGTATATGAAGGTCCCACGGAGAGGTAGAGGCCAACTCGCCAGGAATGTTGTCAAATATTACCGCCGATGTGTTAGGTTGGGTTAGGTTAGGTTATACTACGTTATTGATGTATATGAAGGCCCCACGGAGACGTAGAGGCCAACTCGTCAGAAATGTTGTCAAATATTACCGCCGAGATGATAGGTTGGGTTAGGTTAGGTTATATTACGTTATTGATGTATATAAAATTCCCACGGAGACGTAGAGGCCAACTCGCCAGGGATGTTGTCAAATATTTGTGCCGAGATGTTAGGTTGGATTAGGTTAGGTTATATTACGATATTGATGTATATAAAAGCCCCACGGAGACGTTGAGGCCAACTCGCCAGGAATGTTGTCAAATATTAGTTCCGAGAGATTGGGTTGGGTTAGGTTAGGATATATTACGTTATTGATGTATATAAAGGCCCCGCGGAGACGTAGAGGCCAACCCGCCAGGAATGTTGTCAAATAATAGCGCCGAAAGGTTAGGTTGGGTTAGTTTAGGTTATATTATGTTATTGATATATGTGAAGGTCCCACGGAGACGTAGAGGCCAACTCGCCAGGAATGTTGTCACATAATAGCGCCGAGTGGTTAGGTCGGGTTATATTAGGTTATATTACGTTATTGATGTATATGAAGTTCCCACTGAGAGGTAGAGGCCAACTCGCCAGGAATGTTGTCAAATATTACCGCCGAAATGATAGGTTGGGTTAGGTTAGGTTATATTACGTTATTGGTGTATATGAAGGCCCCACGGAGACGTAGAGGCCAACTCGCCAGGAATGTTGTCAAATATTCCCGCCGAGATGTTACGTTGGTTTAGGTTAGGTTAAATTACGTTATTGATGTATATGAAGGTCCCACTGAGAGGTAGAGGCCAACTCGCCAGGAATGTTGTCAAATATTAGTGCCGAGATGTTAGGTTGGGTTAAGTTAGGTAATATTACGTTATTGATGTATATGAAGGTCCCACCGTGACGTAGAGGCCAATTCGCCAGGAATGTTGTCAAATATTACCGCCGATGTGTTAGGTTGGGTTAGGTTAGGTTATACTACGTTATTGATGTATATGAAGGCCCCACGGAGACGTAGAGTCCAACTCGGCAGAAATGTTGTCAAATATTACCGCCGAGATGATAGGTTGGGTTAGGTTAGGTTATATTACGTTATTGATGTATATAAAATTCCCACGGAGACGTAGAGGCCAACTCGCCAGGAATGTTGTCAAATATTACCGCCGAGATGATAGGTTGGGTTAGGTTAGGTTATATTACGTTATTGATGTATATGAAGGCCCCACGGAGACGTAGAGGCCAACTCGCCAGGAATGTTGTCAAATATTACCGCCGAGATGTTAGGTTGGGTTAGGTTAGGTTATATTACGTTATTGATGTATATGAAGGTCCCACGGAGACGTAGAGGCCAACTCGCCAGGAATGTTGTCAAATAATAGCGCCGAGATCTTAGGTTGGGTTAGGTCAGGTAATATTATGTTATTGATGTAAATGAAGGTCCCACGGAGACGTAGAGGCCAACTCGCCAGGAATGTTGTCAAATATTCCCGCCGAGATGATAGGTTGGGCTAGGTTAGGTTATATTACGTTATTGATGTATATAAACGTCCCACGGAAACATAGAGGCCAACAAGCCAGGAATGTTGTCAAATACTACCGCCGAGATGTTACGTTGGTTTAGGTTAGGTTAAATTAAGATATTGATGTATATGAAGGTCCCACGGAGAGGTAGAGGCCAACTCGCCAGGAATGCTGTCAAATATTACCGCCGAGATGTTAGGTTGGGTTATGTTAGGTTATATTACGTTATTGATGTATATGAAGGCCCCACGGAGACGTAGAGGCCAACTCGCCAGGAATGTTGTCAAATATTACCGCCGAGATGTTAGGTTGGTTTAGGTTAGGTTATATTACGTTATTGATGTATATGAAGGCCCCACGGAGACGTAGAGGCCAACTGGCCAGGAATGTTGTCAAATATTACCGCCGAGATGATAGGTTGTGTTAGGTTAGATTATAATACGTTATTGATGTATATGAAGGCCGCACGGAGAGGTAGAGGCCAACTCGCCAGGAATGTTGTCAAATATTAGTGCCGAGATGTTAGGTTGGGTTAGGTTAGGTAATATTACGTTATTGATGTATATGAAGGTCCCACGGAGACGTAGAGGCCAACTCGCCAGGAATGTTGTCAAATAATAGCGCCCAGATCTTAGGTTGGGTTAGGTTAGGTTATATTACGTTATTGATGTTTATAAAAGCCCCACGGAGACGTAGAGGCCACCTCGCCAGGAATGTTGTAAAATATTAGTTCCGAGAGATTGGGTTGGGTTAGGTTAGGTTATATTACGTTATTGATGTATATAAAGGCCCCGCGGAGACGTAGAGGCCAACCCGCCAGGAATGTTGTCAAATAATAGCGCCGAAAGGTTAGGTTGGGTTAGTTTAGGTTATATTACGTTATTGATATATGTGAAGGTCCCACGGAGACGTAGAGGCCAACTCGCCAGGAATGTTGTGACATAATAGCGCCGAGTGGTTAGGTCGGGTTATATTAGGTTATATTACGTTATTGATGTATATGAAGTTCCCACTGAGAGGTAGAGGCCAACTCGCCAGGAATGTTGTCAAATATTACCGCCGAAATGATAGGTTGGGTTAGGTTAGGTTATATTACGTTATTGATGTATATGAAGGCCCCACGGAGACGTAGAGGCCAACTCGCCAGGAATGTTGTCAAATATTCCCGCCGAGATGTTACGTTGGTTTAGGTTAGGTTAAATTACGTTATTGATGTATATGAAGGTCCCACTGAGAGGTAGAGGCCAACTCGCCAGGAATGTTGTCAAATATTAGTGCCGAGATGTTAGGTTGGGTTAAGTTAGGTAATATTACGTTATTGATGTATATGAAGGTCCCACCGTGACGTAGAGGCCAATTCGCCAGGAATGTTGTCAAATATTACCGCCGATGTGTTAGGTTGGGTTAGGTTAGGTTATACTACGTTATTGATGTATATGAAGGCCCCACGGAGACGTAGAGGCCAACTCGGCAGAAATGTTGTCAAATATTACCGCCGAGATGATAGGTTGGGTTAGGTTAGGTTAAATTACGTTATTGATGTATATAAAATTCCCACGGAGACGTAGAGGCCAACTCGCCAGGAATGTTGTCAAATATTAGTGCCGAGATGTTAGGTTGGATTAGGTTAGGTTATATTACGTTATTGATGTATATAAAAGCCCCACGGAGACGTTGAGGCCAACTCGCCAGGAATGTTGTCAAATATTAGTTCCGAGACATTGGGTTGGGTTAGGTTAGGTTATATTACGTTATTGATGTATATAAAGGCCCCGCGGAGACGTAGAGGCCAACCCGCCAGGAGTGTTGTCAAATAATAGCGCCGAAAGGTTAGGTTGGGTTAGTTTAGGTTATATTATGTTATTGATATACGTGAAGGTCCCACGGAGACGTAGAGGCCAACTCGCCAGGAATGTTGTCACATAATAGCGCCGAGTGGTTAGGTCGGGTTATATTAGGTTATATTACGTTATAGATGTATATGAAGTTCCCACTGAGAGGTAGAGGCCAACTCGCCAGGAATGTTGTCAAATATTACCGCCGAGATGATAGGTTGGGTTAGGTTAGGTTATATTACGTTATTGATGTATATGAAGGCCCCACGGAGACGTAGAGGCCAACTCGCCAGGAATGTTGTCAAATATTACCGCCGAGATGTTAGGTTGGGTTAGGTTAGGTTATATTACGTTATTGATGTATATGAAGGTCCCACGGAGACGTAGAGGCCAACTCGCCAGGAATGTTGTCAAATAATAGCGCCGAGATCTTAGGTTGGGTTAGGTCAGGTAATATTATGTTATTGATGTAAATGAAGGTCCCACGGAGACGTAGAGGCCAACTCGCCAGGAATGTTGTCAAATATTCCCGCCGAGATGATAGGTTGGGCTAGGTTAGGTTATATTACGTTATTGATGTATATAAACGTCCCACGGAAACATAGAGGCCAACAAGCCAGGAATGTTGTCAAATACTACCGCCGAGATGTTACGTTGGTTTAGGTTAGGTTAAATTAAGATATTGATGTATATGAAGGTCCCACGGAGAGGTAGAGGCCAACTCGCCAGGAATGTTGTCAAATATTAGTGCCGAGATGTTAGGTTGGATTAGGTTAGGTAATATTAAGTTATTGATGTATATGAAGGTCCACGGTGACGTAGAGGCCAACTCGCCAGGAATGTTGTCAAATATTACCGCCGATATGATAGGTTGGGCTAGGTTAGGTTATACTACGTTATTGACGTATATGAAGGCCCCACGGAGACGTAGAGGCCAACTCGCCAGGAATGTTGTCAAATATTACCGCCGAGATGATAGGTTGGGTTAGGTTAGGTTATATTACGTTATTGATGTATATGAAGGCCCCACGGAAACATGGAGGCCAACAAGACAGGAATGTTGTCCAATCTTACCGCCGAGATGTTACGTTGGTTTAGGTTAGGTTAAATTACGTTATTGAAGTATATGAAGGTCCCACGGAGAGGTATAGGCCAACTCGCCAGGAATGTTGTCAAATATTAGTGCCGAGATGTTAGGTTGCGTTAGGTTAGGTTACATTACGTTATTGATGTATATGAAGGTCCCACGGAGAGGTAGAGGCCAACTGGCCAGGAATGTTGTCAAATATTAGTGCCGAGATGTTAGGTTGGGTTAAGTTAGGTAATATTACGTTATTGATGTATATGAAGGTCCCACGGTGACGTAGAGGCCTACTCGCCAGGAATGTTGTCAAATATTACCGCCGATGTGTTAGGTTGGGTTAGGTTAGGTTATACTACGTTATTGATGTATATGAAGGCCCCACGGAGACGTAGAGGCCAACTCGCCAGAAATGTTGTCAAATATTACCGCCGATATGATAGGTTGGGTTAGGTTAGGTTATATTACGTAATTGATGTATATAAAATTCCCACGGAGACGTAGAGGCCAACTCGCCAGGAATGTTGTCAAATATTAGTGCCGAGATGTTAGGTTGGATTAGGTTAGGTTATATTACGTTATTGATGTATATAAAAGCCCCACGGAGACGTAGAGGCCAACTCGCCAGGAATGTTGTCAAATATTAGTTCCGAGAGATTGGGTTGGGTTAGGTTAGGTTATATTACGTTATTGATGTATATAAAGGCCCCGCGGAGACGTAGAGGCCAACCCGCCAGGAATGTTGTCAAATATTACCGCCGAGATGTTAGGTTGGGTTAGGTTAGGTTATATTACGTTATTGATGTATATGAAGGTCCCACGGAGACGTAGAGGCCAACTCGCCAGGAATGTTGTCAAATAATAGCGCCGAGATCTTAGGTTGGGTTAGGTCAGGTAATATTATGTTATTGATGTAAATGAAGGTCCCACGGAGACGTAGAGGCCAACTCGCCAGGAATGTTGTCAAATATTCCCGCCGAGATGATAGGTTGGGCTAGGTTAGGTTATATTACGTTATTGATGTATATAAACGTCCCACGGAAACATAGAGGCCAACAAGCCAGGAATGTTGTCAAATAATACCGCCGAGATGTTACGTTGGTTTAGGTTAGGTTAAATTAAGATATTGATGTATATGAAGGTCCCACGGTGACGTAGAGGCCTACTCGCCAGGAATGTTGTCAAATATTACCGCCGATGTGTTAGGTTGGGTTAGGTTAGGTTATACTACGTTATTGATGTATATGAAGGCCCCACGGAGACGTAGAGGCCAACTCGCCAGAAATGTTGTCAAATATTACCGCCGATATGATAGGTTGGGTTAGGTTAGGTTATATTACGTAATTGATGTATATAAAATTCCCACGGAGACGTAGAGGCCAACTCGCCAGGAATGTTGTCAAATATTAGTGCCGAGATGTTAGGTTGGATTAGGTTAGGTTATATTACGTTATTGATGTATATAAAAGCCCCACGGAGACGTAGAGGCCAACTCGCCAGGAATGTTGTCAAATATTAGTTCCGAGAGATTGGGTTGGGTTAGGTTAGGTTATATTACGTTATTGATGTATATAAAGGCCCCGCGGAGACGTAGAGGCCAACCCGCCAGGAATGTTGTCAAATATTACCGCCGAGATGTTAGGTTGGGTTAGGTTAGGTTATATTACGTTATTGATGTATATGAAGGTCCCACGGAGACGTAGAGGCCAACTCGCCAGGAATGTTGTCAAATAATAGCGCCGAGATCTTAGGTTGGGTTAGGTCAGGTAATATTATGTTATTGATGTAAATGAAGGTCCCACGGAGACGTAGAGGCCAACTCGCCAGGAATGTTGTCAAATATTCCCGCCGAGATGATAGGTTGGGCTAGGTTAGGTTATATTACGTTATTGATGTATATAAACGTCCCACGGAAACATAGAGGCCAACAAGCCAGGAATGTTGTCAAATACTACCGCCGAGATGTTACGTTGGTTTAGGTTAGGTTAAATTAAGATATTGATGTATATGAAGTTCCCACGGAGAGGTAGAGGCCAACTCGCCAGGAATGCTGTCAAATATTACCGCCGAGATGTTAGGTTGGGTTATGTTAGGTTATATTACGTTATTGATGTATATGAAGGCCCCACGGAGACGTAGAGGCCAACTCGCCAGGAATGTTGTCAAATATTACCGCCGAGATGTTAGGTTGGTTTAGGTTAGGTTATATTACGTTATTGATGTATATGAAGGCCCCACGGAGACGTAGAGGCCAACTGGCCTGGAATGTTGTCAAATATTACCGCCGAGATGATAGGTTGTGTTAGGTTAGATTATAATACGTTATTGATGTATATGAAGGCCGCACGGAGAGGTAGAGGCCAACTCGCCAGGAATGTTGTCAAATATTAGTGCCGAGATGTTAGGTTGGGTTAGGTTAGGTAATATTACGTTATTGATGTATATGAAGGTCCCACGGAGACGTAGAGGCCAACTCGCCAGGAATGTTGTCAAATAATAGCGCCCAGATCTTAGGTTGGGTTAGGTTAGGTTATATTACGTTATTGATGTATATAAAAGCCCCACGGAGACGTAGAGGCCACCTCGCCAGGAATGTTGTAAAATATTAGTTCCGAGAGATTGGGTTGGGTTAGGTTAGGTTATATTACGTTATTGATGTATATAAAGGCCCCGCGGAGACGTAGAGGCCAACCCGCGAGGAATGTTGTCAAATAATAGCGCCGAAAGGTTAGGTTGGGTTAGTTTAGGTTATATTACGTTATTGATATATGTGAAGGTCCCACGGAGACGTAGAGGCCAACTCGCCAGGAATGTTGTGACATAATAGCGCCGAGTGGTTAGGTCGGGTTATATTAGGTTATATTACGTTATTGATGTATATGAAGTTCCCACTGAGAGGTAGAGGCCAACTCGCCAGGAATGTTGTCAAATATTACCGCCGAAATGATAGGTTGGGTTAGGTTAGGTTATATTACGTTATTGATGTATATGAAGGCCCCACGGAGACGTAGAGGCCAACTCGCCAGGAATGTTGTCAAATATTCCCGCCGAGATGTTACGTTGGTTTAGGTTAGGTTAAATTACGTTATTGATGTATATGAAGGTCCCACTGAGAGGTAGAGGCCAACTCGCCAGGAATGTTGTCAAATATTAGTTCCGAGACATTGGGTTGGGTTAGGTTAGGTTATATTACGTTATTGATGTATATAAAGGCCCCGCGGAGACGTAGAGGCCAACCCGCCAGGAGTGTTGTCAAATAATAGCGCCGAAAGGTTAGGTTGGGTTAGTTTAGGTTATATTATGTTATTGATATATGTGAAGGTCCCACGGAGACGTAGAGGCCAACTCGCCAGGAATGTTGTCACATAATAGCGCCGAGTGGTTAGGTCGGTTTATATAAGGTTATATTACGGTATTGATGGATATGAAGGTCCCACGGAGACGTAGAGGCCAACTCGCCAGGAATGTTGTCAAATATTACCGCCGAGATGTTAGGTTGGGTTAGTTTAGGTTATATTATGTTATTGATATATGTGAAGGTCCCACGGAGACGTAGAGGCCAACTCGCCAGGAATGTTGTCACATAATAGCGCCGAGTGGTTAGGTCGGGTTATATTAGGTTATATTACGTTATAGATGTATATGAAGTTCCCACTGAGAGGTAGAGGCCAACTCGCCAGGAATGTTGTCAAATATTACCGCCGAAATGATAGGTTGGGTTAGGTTAGGTTATATTACGTTATTGATGTATATGAAGGCCCCACGGAGACGTAGAGGCCAACTCGCCAGAAATGTTGTCAAATATTACCGCCGAGATGATAGGTTGGGTTAGGTTAGGTTATATTACGTTATTGATGTATATAAAATTCCCACGGAGACGTAGAGGCCAACTCGCCAGGAATGTTGTCAAATATTAGTGCCGAGATGTTAGGTTGGATTAGGTTAGGTTATATTACGTTATTGATGTATATAAAAGCCCCACGGAGACGTAGAGACCAACTCGCCAGGAATGATGTCAAATATTAGTTCCGAGAGATAGGGTTGGGTTAGGTTAGGTTATATTACGTTATTGATGTATATAAAGGCCCCGCGGAGACGTAGAGGCCAACCCGCCAGGAATGTTGTCAAATATTAGTGCCGAGATCTTAGGTTGGGTTAGGTCAGGTAATATTATGTTATTGATGTATATGAAGGTCCCACGGAAACATGGAGGCCAACAAGACAGGAATGTTGTCAAATATTGCCGCCGAGATGTTACGTTGGTTTAGGTTAGGTTAAATTACGTTATTGATGTATATAAAATTCCCACGGAGACGTAGAGGCCAACTCGCCAGGAATGTTGTCAAATATTAGTGCCGAGATGTTAGGTTGGATTAGGTTAGGTTATATTACGTTATTGATGTATATGAAAGCCCCACGGAGACGTTGAGGCCAACTCGCCAGGAATGTTGTCAAATATTAGTTCCGAGACATTGGGTTGGGTTAGGTTAGGATATATTACGTTATTGATGTATATAAAGGCCCCGCGGAGACGTAGCGGCCAACCCGCCAGGAGTGTTGTCAAATAATAGCGCCGAAAGGTTAGGTTCGGTTAGTTTAGGTTATATTATGTTATTGATATATGTGAAGGTCCCACGGAGACGTAGAGGCCAACTCGCCAGGAATGTTGTCAAATAATAGCGCCGAGATCTTAGATTGGGTTAGGTCAGGTAATATTAAGTTATTGATGTACATGAAGGTCCCACGGTGACGTAGAGGCCAACTCGCCAGGAATGTTGTCAAATATTACCGCCGATATGATAGGTTGGGCTAGGTTAGGTTATACTACGTTATTGACGTATATGAAGGCCCCACGGAAACGTAGAGGCCAACTCGCCAGGAATGTTGTCAAATATTACCGCCGAGATGATAGGTTGGGTTAGGTTAGGTTATATTACGTTATTGATGTATATGAAGGCCCCACGGAAACATGGAGGCCAACAAGACAGGAATGTTGTCAAATCTTACCGCCGAGATGTTACGTTGGTTTAGGTTAGGTTAAATTACGTTATTGAAGTATATGAAGGTCCCACGGAGACGTAGAGGCCAACTCGCCAGGAATGTTGTCAAATATTACCGCCGATATGATAGGTTGGGCTAGGTTAGGTTATACTACGTTATTGACGTATATGAAGGCCCCACGGAGACGTAGAGGCCAACTCGCCAGGAATGTTGTCAAATATTACCGCCGAGATGATAGGTTGGGTTAGGTTAGGTTATATTACGTTATTGATGTATATGAAGGCCCCACGGAAACATGGAGGCCAACAAGACAGGAATGTTGTCAAATCTTACCGCCGAGATGTTACGTTGGTTTAGGTTAGGTTAAATTACGTTATTGAAGTATATGAAGGTCCCACGGAGACGTAGAGGCCAACTAGCCAGGAATGTTGTCAAATATTAGTGCCGAGATGTTAGGTTGGATTAGGTTAGGTTATATTACGTTATTGATGTATATAAAAGCCCCACGGAGACGTTGAGGCCAACTCGCCAGGAATGTTGTCAAATATTAGTTCCGAGACATTGGGTTGGGTTAGGTTAGGATATATTACGTTATTGATGTATATAAAGGCCCCGCGGAGACGTAGCGGCCAACCCGCCAGGAGTGTTGTCAAATAATAGCGCCGAAAGGTTAGGTTCGGTTAGTTTAGGTTATATTATGTTATTGATATATGTGAAGGTCCCACGGAGACGTAGAGGCCAACTCGCCAGGAATGTTGTCACATAATAGCGCCGAGTGGTTAGGTCGGGTTATGTTATGTTATATTACGTTATTGATGGATATGAAGGTCCCACGGAGACGTAGAGGCCAACTCGCCAGGAATGTTGTCAAATATTACCGCCGAGATGATAGGTTGGGTTAGGTTAGGTTATATTACGTTATTGATGTATATGAAGGCCCCACGGAGACGTAGAGGCCAACTCGCCAGGAATGTTGTCAAATATTACCGCCGAGATATTAGGTTGGGTTAGGTTAGGTTATATTACGTTATTGATGTATATGAAGGTCCCACGGAGACGTAGAGGCCAACTCGCCAGGAATGTTGTAAAATAATAGCGCCGAGATCTTAGGTTGGGTTAGGTCAGGTAATATTATGTTATTGATGTAAATGAAGGTCCCACGGAGACGTAGAGGCCAACTCGCCAGGAATGTTGTCAAATATTCCCGCCGAGATGATAGGTTGGGCTAGGTTAGGTTATATTACGTTATTGATGTATATAAACGTCCCACGGAAACATAGAGGCCAACAAGCCAGGAATGTTGTCAAATACTACCGCCGAGATGTTACGTTGGTTTAGGTTAGGTTAAATTAAGATATTGATGTATATGAAGTTCCCACGGAGAGGTAGAGGCCAACTCGCCAGGAATGCTGTCAAATATTACCGCCGAGATGTTAGGTTGGGTTATGTTAGGTTATATTACGTTATTGATGTATATGAAGGCCCCACGGAGACGTAGAGGCCAACTCGCCAGGAATGTTGTCAAATATTACCGCCGAGATGTTAGGTTGGTTTAGGTTAGGTTATATTACGTTATTGATGTATATGAAGGCCCCACGGAGACGTAGAGGCCAACTGGCCTGGAATGTTGTCAAATATTACCGCCGAGATGATAGGTTGTGTTAGGTTAGATTATAATACGTTATTGATGTATATGAAGGCCGCACGGAGAGGTAGAGGCCAACTCGCCAGGAATGTTGTCAAATATTAGTGCCGAGATGTTAGGTTGGGTTAGGTTAGGTAATATTACGTTATTGATGTATATGAAGGTCCCACGGAGACGTAGAGGCCAACTCGCCAGGAATGTTGTCAAATAATAGCGCCCAGATCTTAGGTTGGGTTAGGTTAGGTTATATTACGTTATTGATGTATATAAAAGCCCCACGGAGACGTAGAGGCCACCTCGCCAGGAATGTTGTAAAATATTAGTTCCGAGAGATTGGGTTGGGTTAGGTTAGGTTATATTACGTCATTGATGTATATAAAGGCCCCGCGGAGACGTAGAGGCCAACCCGCGAGGAATGTTGTCAAATAATAGCGCCGAAAGGTTAGGTTGGGTTAGTTTAGGTTATATTACGTTATTGATATATGTGAAGGTCCCACGGAGACGTAGAGGCCAACTCGCCAGGAATGTTGTGACATAATAGCGCCGAGTGGTTAGGTCGGGTTATATTAGGTTATATTACGTTATTGATGTATATGAAGTTCCCACTGAGAGGTAGAGGCCAACTCGCCAGGAATGTTGTCAAATATTACCGCCGAAATGATAGGTTGGGTTAGGTTAGGTTATATTACGTTATTGATGTATATGAAGGCCCCACGGAGACGTAGAGGCCAACTCGCCAGGAATGTTGTCAAATATTCCCGCCGAGATGTTACGTTGGTTTAGGTTAGGTTAAATTACGTTATTGATGTATATGAAGGTCCCACTGAGAGGTAGAGGCCAACTCGCCAGGAATGTTGTCAAATATTAGTTCCGAGACATTGGGTTGGGTTAGGTTAGGTTATATTACGTTATTGATGTATATAAAGGCCCCGCGGAGACGTAGAGGCCAACCCGCCAGGAGTGTTGTCAAATAATAGCGCCGAAAGGTTAGGTTGGGTTAGTTTAGGTTATATTATGTTATTGATATATGTGAAGGTCCCACGGAGACGTAGAGGCCAACTCGCCAGGAATGTTGTCACATAATAGCGCCGAGTGGTTAGGTCGGTTTATATAAGGTTATATTACGGTATTGATGGATATGAAGGTCCCACGGAGACGTAGAGGCCAACTCGCCAGGAATGTTGTCAAATATTACC
Source organism: Xylocopa violacea (assembly GCA_963969225.1). NCBI lineage: Eukaryota > Metazoa > Arthropoda > Insecta > Hymenoptera > Apidae > Xylocopa > Xylocopa violacea. Next base: position 2,067,576 of record CAXAJV010000920.1, read on the forward strand.
GCCGAGATGTTAGGTTGGGTTAGTTTAGGTTATATTATGTTATTGATATATGTGAAGGTCCCACGGAGACGTAGAGGCCAACTCGCCAGGAATGTTGTCACATAATAGCGCCGAGTGGTTAGGTCGGGTTATATTAGGTTATATTACGTTATAGATGTATATGAAGTTCCCACTGAGAGGTAGAGGCCAACTCGCCAGGAATGTTGTCAAATATTACCGCCGCAATGATAGGTTGGGTTAGGTTAGGTTATATTACGTTATTGATGTATATGAAGGCCCCACGGAGACGTAGAGGCCAACTCGCCAGAAATGTTGTCAAATATTACCGCCGAGATGATAGGTTGGGTTAGGTTAGGTTATATTACGTTATTGATGTATATAAAATTCCCACGGAGACGTAGAGGCCAACTCGCCAGGAATGTTGTCAAATATTAGTGCCGAGATGTTAGGTTGGATTAGGTTAGGTTATATTACGTTATTGATGTATATAAAAGCCCCACGGAGACGTAGAGACCAACTCGCCAGGAATGATGTCAAATATTAGTTCCGAGAGATAGGGTTGGGTTAGGTTAGGTTATATTACGTTATTGATGTATATAAAGGCCCCGCGGAGACGTAGAGGCCAACCCGCCAGGAATGTTGTCAAATATTAGTGCCGAGATCTTAGGTTGGGTTAGGTCAGGTAATATTATGTTATTGATGTATATGAAGGTCCCACGGAAACATGGAGGCCAACAAGACAGGAATGTTGTCAAATATTGCCGCCGAGATGTTACGTTGGTTTAGGTTAGGTTAAATTACGTTATTGATGTATATAAAATTCCCACGGAGACGTAGAGGCCAACTCGCCAGGAATGTTGTCAAATATTAGTGCCGAGATGTTAGGTTGGATTAGGTTAGGTTATATTACGTTATTGATGTATATGAAAGCCCCACGGAGACGTTGAGGCCAACTCGCCAGGAATGTTGTCAAATATTAGTTCCGAGACATTGGGTTGGGTTAGGTTAGGATATATTACGTTATTGATGTATATAAAGGCCCCGCGGAGACGTAGCGGCCAACCCGCCAGGAGTGTTGTCAAATAATAGCGCCGAAAGGTTAGGTTCGGTTAGTTTAGGTTATATTATGTTATTGATATATGTGAAGGTCCCACGGAGACGTAGAGGCCAACTCGCCAGGAATGTTGTCACATAATAGCGCCGAGTGGTTAGGTCGGGTTATATTATGTTATATTACGTTATTGATGGATATGAAGGTCCCACGGAGACGTAGAGGCCAACTCGCCAGGAATGTTGTCAAATATTACCGCCGAGATGATAGGTTGGGTTAGGTTAGGTTATATTACGTTATTGATGTATATGAAGGCCCCACGGAGACGTAGAGGCCAACTCGCCAGGAATGTTGTCAAATATTACCGCCGAGATATTAGGTTGGGTTAGGTTAGGTTATATTACGTTATTGATGTATATGAAGGTCCCACGGAGACGTAGAGGCCAACTCGCCAGGAATGTTGTCAAATAATAGCGCCGAGATCTTAGGTTGGGTTAGGTCAGGTAATATTATGTTATTGATGTAAATGAAGGTCCCACGGAGACGTAGAGGCCAACTCGCCAGGAATGTTGTCAAATATTCCCGCCGAGATGATAGGTTGGGCTAGGTTAGGTTATATTACGTTATTGATGTATATAAACGTCCCACGGAAACATAGAGGCCAACAAGCCAGGAATGTTGTCAAATACTACCGCCGAGATGTTACGTTGGTTTAGGTTAGGTTAAATTAAGATATTGATGTATATGAAGGTCCCACGGAGAGGTAGAGGCCAACTCGCCAGGAATGTTGTCAAATATTAGTGCCGAGATGTTAGGTTGGGTTAGGTTAGGTAATATTAAGTTATTGATGTACATGAAGGTCCCACGGTGACGTAGAGGCCAACTCGCCAGGAATGTTGTCAAATATTACCGCCGATATGATAGGTTGGGCTAGGTTAGGTTATACTACGTTATTGACGTATATGAAGGCCCCACGGAGACGTAGAGGCCAACTCGCCAGGAATGTTGTCAAATATTACCGCCGAGATGATAGGTTGGGTTAGGTTAGGTTATATTACGTTATTGATGTATATGAAGGCCCCACGGAAACATGGAGGCCAACAAGACAGGAATGTTGTCAAATCTTACCGCCGAGATGTTACGTTGGTTTAGGTTAGGTTAAATTACGTTATTGAAGTATATGAAGGTCCCACGGTGACGTAGAGGCCAACTCGCCAGGAATGTTGTCAAATATTACCGCCGATATGATAGGTTGGGCTAGGTTAGGTTATACTACGTTATTGACGTATATGAAGGCCCCACGGAGACGTAGAGGCCAACTCGCCAGGAATGTTGTCAAATATTACCGCCGAGATGATAGGTTGGGTTAGGTTAGGTTATATTACGTTATTGATGTATATGAAGGCCCCACGGAAACATGGAGGCCAACAAGACAGGAATGTTGTCAAATCTTACCGCCGAGATGTTACGTTGGTTTAGGTTAGGTTAAATTACGTTATTGAAGTATATGAAGGTCCCACGGAGACGTAGAGGCCAACTCGCCAGGAATGTTGTCAAATATTACCGCCGATATGATAGGTTGGGCTAGGTTAGGTTATACTACGTTATTGACGTATATGAAGGCCCCACGGAGACGTAGAGGCCAACTCGCCAGGAATGTTGTCAAATATTACCGCCGAGATGATAGGTTGGGTTAGGTTAGGTTATATTACGTTATTGATGTATATGAAGGCCCCACGGAAACATGGAGGCCAACAAGACAGGAATGTTGTCAAATCTTACCGCCGAGATGTTACGTTGGTTTAGGTTAGGTTAAATTACGTTATTGAAGTATATGAAGGTCCCACGGAGACGTAGAGGCCAACTAGCCAGGAATGTTGTCAAATATTAGTGCCGAGATGTTAGGTTGGATTAGGTTAGGTTATATTACGTTATTGATGTATATAAAAGCCCCACGGAGACGTTGAGGCCAACTCGCCAGGAATGTTGTCAAATATTAGTTCCGAGACATTGGGTTGGGTTAGGTTAGGATATATTACGTTATTGATGTATATAAAGGCCCCGCGGAGACGTAGCGGCCAACCCGCCAGGAGTGTTGTCAAATAATAGCGCCGAAAGGTTAGGTTCGGTTAGTTTAGGTTATATTATGTTATTGATATATGTGAAGGTCCCACGGAGACGTAGAGGCCAACTCGCCAGGAATGTTGTCACATAATAGCGCCGAGTGGTTAGGTCGGGTTATGTTATGTTATATTACGTTATTGATGGATATGAAGGTCCCACGGAGACGTAGAGGCCAACTCGCCAGGAATGTTGTCAAATATTACCGCCGAGATGATAGGTTGGGTTAGGTTAAGTTATATTACGTTATTGATGTATATGAAGGCCCCACGGAGACGTAGAGGCCAACTCGCCAGGAATGTTGTCAAATATTACCGCCGAGATATTAGGTTGGGTTAGGTTAGGTTATATTACGTTATTGATGTATATGAAGGTCCCACGGAGACGTAGAGGCCAACTCGCCAGGAATGTTGTAAAATAATAGCGCCGAGATCTTAGGTTGGGTTAGGTCAGGTAATATTATGTTATTGATGTAAATGAAGGTCCCACGGAGACGTAGAGGCCAACTCGCCAGGAATGTTGTCAAATATTCCCGCCGAGATGATAGGTTGGGCTAGGTTAGGTTATATTACGTTATTGATGTATATAAACGTCCCACGGAAACATAGAGGCCAACAAGCCAGGAATGTTGTCAAATACTACCGCCGAGATGTTACGTTGGTTTAGGTTAGGTTAAATTAAGATATTGATGTATATGAAGTTCCCACGGAGAGGTAGAGGCCAACTCGCCAGGAATGCTGTCAAATATTACCGCCGAGATGTTAGGTTGGGTTATGTTAGGTTATATTACGTTATTGATGTATATGAAGGCCCCACGGAGACGTAGAGGCCAACTCGCCAGGAATGTTGTCAAATATTACCGCCGAGATGTTAGGTTGGTTTAGGTTAGGTTATATTACGTTATTGATGTATATGAAGGCCCCACGGAGACGTAGAGGCCAACTGGCCTGGAATGTTGTCAAATATTACCGCCGAGATGATAGGTTGTGTTAGGTTAGATTATAATACGTTATTGATGTATATGAAGGCCGCACGGAGAGGTAGAGGCCAACTCGCCAGGAATGTTGTCAAATATTAGTGCCGAGATGTTAGGTTGGGTTAGGTTAGGTAATATTACGTTATTGATGTATATGAAGGTCCCACGGAGACGTAGAGGCCAACTCGCCAGGAATGTTGTCAAATATTACCGCCGATATGATAGGTTGGGCTAGGTTAGGTTATACTACGTTATTGACGTATATGAAGGCCCCACGGAGACGTAGAGGCCAACTCGCCAGGAATGTTGTCAAATATTACCGCCGAGATGATAGGTTGGGTTAGGTTAGGTTATATTACGTTATTGATGTATATGAAGGCCCCACGGAAACATGGAGGCCAACAAGACAGGAATGTTGTCAAATCTTACCGCCGAGATGTTACGTTGGTTTAGGTTAGGTTAAATTACGTTATTGAAGTATATGAAGGTCCCACGGAGACGTAGAGGCCAACTAGCCAGGAATGTTGTCAAATATTAGTGCCGAGATGTTAGGTTGGATTAGGTTAGGTTATATTACGTTATTGATGTATATAAAAGCCCCACGGAGACGCTGAGGCCAACTCGCCAGGAATGTTGTCAAATATTAGTTCCGAGACATTGGGTTGGGTTAGGTTAGGATATATTACGTTATTGATGTATATAAAGGCCCCGCGGAGACGTAGCGGCCAACCCGCCAGGAGTGTTGTCAAATAATAGCGCCGAAAGGTTAGGTTCGGTTAGTTTAGGTTATATTATGTTATTGATATATGTGAAGGTCCCACGGAGACGTAGAGGCCAACTCGCCAGGAATGTTGTCACATAATAGCGCCGAGTGGTTAGGTCGGGTTATGTTATGTTATATTACGTTATTGATGGATATGAAGGTCCCACGGAGACGTAGAGGCCAACTCGCCAGGAATGTTGTCAAATATTACCGCCGAGATGATAGGTTGGGTTAGGTTAGGTTATATTACGTTATTGATGTATATGAAGGCCCCACGGAGACGTAGAGGCCAACTCGCCAGGAATGTTGTCAAATATTACCGCCGAGATATTAGGTTGGGTTAGGTTAGGTTATATTACGTTATTGATGTATATGAAGGTCCCACGGAGACGTAGAGGAGAACTCGCCAGGAATGTTGTAAAATAATAGCGCCGAGATCTTAGGTTGGGTTAGGTCAGGTAATATTATGTTATTGATGTAAATGAAGGTCCCACGGAGACGTAGAGGCCAACTCGCCAGGAATGTTGTCAAATATTCCCGCCGAGATGATAGGTTGGGCTAGGTTAGGTTATATTACGTTATTGATGTATATAAACGTCCCACGGAAACATAGAGGCCAACAAGCCAGGAATGTTGTCAAATACTACCGCCGAGATGTTACGTTGGTTTAGGTTAGGTTAAATTAAGATATTGATGTATATGAAGTTCCCACGGAGAGGTAGAGGCCAACTCGCCAGGAATGCTGTCAAATATTACCGCCGAGATGTTAGGTTGGGTTATGTTAGGTTATATTACGTTATTGATGTATATGAAGGCCCCACGGAGACGTAGAGGCCAACTCGCCAGGAATGTTGTCAAATATTACCGCCGAGATGTTAGGTTGGTTTAGGTTAGGTTATATTACGTTATTGATGTATATGAAGGCCCCACGGAGACGTAGAGGCCAACTGGCCTGGAATGTTGTCAAATATTACCGCCGAGATGATAGGTTGTGTTAGGTTAGATTATAATACGTTATTGATGTATATGAAGGCCGCACGGAGAGGTAGAGGCCAACTCGCCAGGAATGTTGTCAAATATTAGTGCCGAGATGTTAGGTTGGGTTAGGTTAGGTAATATTACGTTATTGATGTATATGAAGGTCCCACGGAGACGTAGAGGCCAACTCGCCAGGAATGTTGTCAAATAATAGCGCCCAGATCTTAGGTTGGGTTAGGTTAGGTTATATTACGTTATTGATGTATATAAAAGCCCCACGGAGACGTAGAGGCCACCTCGCCAGGAATGTTGTAAAATATTAGTTCCGAGAGATTGGGTTGGGTTAGGTTAGGTTATATTACGTCATTGATGTATATAAAGGCCCCGCGGAGACGTAGAGGCCAACCCGCGAGGAATGTTGTCAAATAATAGCGCCGAAAGGTTAGGTTGGGTTAGTTTAGGTTATATTACGTTATTGATATATGTGAAGGTCCCACGGAGACGTAGAGGCCAACTCGCCAGGAATGTTGTGACATAATAGCGCCGAGTGGTTAGGTCGGGTTATATTAGGTTATATTACGTTATTGATGTATATGAAGTTCCCACTGAGAGGTAGAGGCCAACTCGCCAGGAATGTTGTCAAATATTACCGCCGAAATGATAGGTTGGGTTAGGTTAGGTTATATTACGTTATTGATGTATATGAAGGCCCCACGGAGACGTAGAGGCCAACTCGCCAGGAATGTTGTCAAATATTCCCGCCGAGATGTTACGTTGGTTTAGGTTAGGTTAAATTACGTTATTGATGTATATGAAGGTCCCACTGAGAGGTAGAGGCCAACTCGCCAGGAATGTTGTCAAATATTAGTTCCGAGACATTGGGTTGGGTTAGGTTAGGTTATATTACGTTATTGATGTATATAAAGGCCCCGCGGAGACGTAGAGGCCAACCCGCCAGGAGTGTTGTCAAATAATAGCGCCGAAAGGTTAGGTTGGGTTAGTTTAGGTTATATTATGTTATTGATATATGTGAAGGTCCCACGGAGACGTAGAGGCCAACTCGCCAGGAATGTTGTCACATAATAGCGCCGAGTGGTTAGGTCGGTTTATATAAGGTTATATTACGGTATTGATGGATATGAAGGTCCCACGGAGACGTAGAGGCCAACTCGCCAGGAATGTTGTCAAATATTACCGCCGAGATGTTAGGTTGGGTTAGTTTAGGTTATATTATGTTATTGATATATGTGAAGGTCCCACGGAGACGTAGAGGCCAACTCGCCAGGAATGTTGTCACATAATAGCGCCGAGTGGTTAGGTCGGGTTATATTAGGTTATATTACGTTATAGATGTATATGAAGTTCCCACTGAGAGGTAGAGGCCAACTCGCCAGGAATGTTGTCAAATATTACCGCCGCAATGATAGGTTGGGTTAGGTTAGGTTATATTACGTTATTGATGTATATGAAGGCCCCACGGAGACGTAGAGGCCAACTCGCCAGAAATGTTGTCAAATATTACCGCCGAGATGATAGGTTGGGTTAGGTTAGGTTATATTACGTTATTGATGTATATAAAATTCCCACGGAGACGTAGAGGCCAACTCGCCAGGAATGTTGTCAAATATTAGTGCCGAGATGTTAGGTTGGATTAGGTTAGGTTATATTACGTTATTGATGTATATAAAAGCCCCACGGAGACGTAGAGACCAACTCGCCAGGAATGATGTCAAATATTAGTTCCGAGAGATAGGGTTGGGTTAGGTTAGGTTATATTACGTTATTGATGTATATAAAGGCCCCGCGGAGACGTAGAGGCCAACCCGCCAGGAATGTTGTCAAATATTAGTGCCGAGATCTTAGGTTGGGTTAGGTCAGGTAATATTATGTTATTGATGTATATGAAGGTCCCACGGAAACATGGAGGCCAACAAGACAGGAATGTTGTCAAATATTGCCGCCGAGATGTTACGTTGGTTTAGGTTAGGTTAAATTACGTTATTGATGTATATAAAATTCCCACGGAGACGTAGAGGCCAACTCGCCAGGAATGTTGTCAAATATTAGTGCCGAGATGTTAGGTTGGATTAGGTTAGGTTATATTACGTTATTGATGTATATGAAAGCCCCACGGAGACGTTGAGGCCAACTCGCCAGGAATGTTGTCAAATATTAGTTCCGAGACATTGGGTTGGGTTAGGTTAGGATATATTACGTTATTGATGTATATAAAGGCCCCGCGGAGACGTAGCGGCCAACCCGCCAGGAGTGTTGTCAAATAATAGCGCCGAAAGGTTAGGTTCGGTTAGTTTAGGTTATATTATGTTATTGATATATGTGAAGGTCCCACGGAGACGTAGAGGCCAACTCGCCAGGAATGTTGTCACATAATAGCGCCGAGTGGTTAGGTCGGGTTATATTATGTTATATTACGTTATTGATGGATATGAAGGTCCCACGGAGACGTAGAGGCCAACTCGCCAGGAATGTTGTCAAATATTACCGCCGAGATGATAGGTTGGGTTAGGTTAGGTTATATTACGTTATTGATGTATATGAAGGCCCCACGGAGACGTAGAGGCCAACTCGCCAGGAATGTTGTCAAATATTACCGCCAGGATATTAGGTTGGGTTAGGTTAGGTTATATTACGTTATTGATGTATATGAAGGTCCCACGGAGACGTAGAGGCCAACTCGCCAGGAATGTTGTCAAATAATAGCGCCGAGATCTTAGGTTGGGTTAGGTCAGGTAATATTATGTTATTGATGTAAATGAAGGTCCCACGGAGACGTAGAGGCCAACTCGCCAGGAATGTTGTCAAATATTCCCGCCGAGATGATAGGTTGGGCTAGGTTAGGTTATATTACGTTATTGATGTATATAAACGTCCCACGGAAACATAGAGGCCAACAAGCCAGGAATGTTGTCAAATACTACCGCCGAGATGTTACGTTGGTTCAGGTTAGGTTAAATTAAGATATTGATGTATATGAAGGTCCCACGGAGAGGTAGAGGCCAACTCGCCAGGAATGTTGTCAAATATTAGTGCCGAGATGTTAGGTTGGGTTAGGTTAGGTAATATTAAGTTATTGATGTACATGAAGGTCCCACGGTGACGTAGAGGCCAACTCGCCAGGAATGTTGTCAAATATTACCGCCGATATGATAGGTTGGGCTAGGTTAGGTTATACTACGTTATTGACGTATATGAAGGCCCCACGGAGACGTAGAGGCCAACTCGCCAGGAATGTTGTCAAATATTACCGCCGAGATGATAGGTTGGGTTAGGTTAGGTTATATTACGTTATTGATGTATATGAAGGCCCCACGGAAACATGGAGGCCAACAAGACAGGAATGTTGTCAAATCTTACCGCCGAGATGTTACGTTGGTTTAGGTTAGGTTAAATTACGTTATTGAAGTATATGAAGGTCCCACGGAGACGTAGAGGCCAACTCGCCAGGAATGTTGTCAAATATTACCGCCGAGATGTTAGGTTGGATTAGGTTAGGTTATACTACGTTATTGACGTATATGAAGGCCCCACGGAGACGTAGAGGCCAACTCGCCAGGAATGTTGTCAAATATTACCGCCGAGATGATAGGTTGGGTTAGGTTAGGTTATATTACGTTATTGATGTATATGAAGGCCCCACGGAAACATGGAGGCCAACAAGACAGGAATGTTGTCAAATCTTACCGCCGAGATGTTACGTTGGTTTACGTTAGGTTAAATTACGTTATTGAAGTATATGAAGGTCCCACGGAGACGTAGAGGCCAACTAGCCAGGAATGTTGTCAAATATTAGTGCCGAGATGTTAGGTTGGATTAGGTTAGGTTATATTACGTTATTGATGTATATAAAAGCCCCACGGAGACGTTGAGGCCAACTCGCCAGGAATGTTGTCAAATATTAGTTCCGAGACATTGGGTTGGGTTAGGTTAGGATATATTACGTTATTGATGTATATAAAGGCCCCGCGGAGACGTAGCGGCCAACCCGCCAGGAGTGTTGTCAAATAATAGCGCCGAAAGGTTAGGTTCGGTTAGTTTAGGTTATATTATGTTATTGATATATGTGAAGGTCCCACGGAGACGTAGAGGCCAACTCGCCAGGAATGTTGTCACATAATAGCGCCGAGTGGTTAGGTCGGGTTATGTTATGTTATATTACGTTATTGATGGATATGAAGGTCCCACGGAGACGTAGAGGCCAACTCGCCAGGAATGTTGTCAAATATTACCGCCGAGATGATAGGTTGGGTTAGGTTAGGTTATATTACGTTATTGATGTATATGAAGGCCCCACGGAGACGTAGAGGCCAACTCGCCAGGAATGTTGTCAAATATTACCGCCGAGATATTAGGTTGGGTTAGGTTAGGTTATATTACGTTATTGATGTATATGAAGGTCCCACGGAGACGTAGAGGCCAACTCGCCAGGAATGTTGTCAAATAATAGCGCCGAGATCTTAGGTTGGGTTAGGTCAGGTAATATTATGTTATTGATGTAAATGAAGGTCCCACGGAGACGTAGAGGCCAACTCGCCAGGAATGTTGTCAAATATTCCCGCCGAGATGATAGGTTGGGCTAGGTTAGGTTATATTACGTTATTGATGTATATAAACGTCCCACGGAAACATAGAGGCCAACAAGCCAGGAATGTTGTCAAATACTACCGCCGAGATGTTACGTTGGTTTAGGTTAGGTTAAATTAAGATATTGATGTATATGAAGGTCCCACGGAGAGGTAGAGGCCAACTCGCCAGGAATGTTGTCAAATATTAGTGCCGAGATGTTAGGTTGGGTTAGGTTAGGTAATATTAAGTTATTGATGTATATGAAGGTCCCACGGTGACGTAGAGGCCAACTCGCCAGGAATGTTGTCAAATATTACCGCCGATATGATAGGTTGGGCTAGGTTAGGTTATACTACGTTATTGACGTATATGAAGGCCCCACGGAGACGTAGAGGCCAACTCGCCAGGAATGTTGTCAAATATTACCGCCGAGATGATAGGTTGGGTTAGGTTAGGTTATATTACGTTATTGATGTATATGAAGGCCCCACGGAAACATGGAGGCCAACAAGACAGGAATGTTGTCAAATCTTACCGCCGAGATGTTACGTTGGTTTAGGTTAGGTTAAATTACGTTATTGAAGTATATGAAGGTCCCACGGAGACGTAGAGGCCAACTCGCCAGGAATGTTGTCAAATATTACCGCCGATATGATAGGTTGGGCTAGGTTAGGATATACTACGTTATTGACGTATATGAAGGCCCCACGGAGACGTAGAGGCCAACTCGCCAGGAATGTTGTCAAATATTACCGCCGAGATGATAGGTTGGGTTAGGTTAGGTTATATTACGTTATTGATGTATATGAAGGCCCCACGGAAACATGGAGGCCAACAAGACAGGAATGTTGTCAAATCTTACCGCCGAGATGTTACGTTGGTTTAGGTTAGGTTAAATTACGTTATTGAAGTATATGAAGGTCCCACGGAGAGGTATAGGCCAACTCGCCAGGAATGTTGTCAAATATTAGTTCCGAGAGATTGGGTTGGGTTAGGTTAGGTTATATTACGTTATTGATGTATATAAAGGCCCCGCGGAGACATAGAGGCCAACCCGCCAGGAATGTTGTCAAATATTAGTGCCGAGATCTTAGGTTGGGTTAGGTCAGGTAATATTATGTTATTGATGTATATGAAGGTCCCACGGAAACATGGAGGCCAACAAGACAGGAATGTTGTCAAATATTGCCGCCGAGATGTTACGTTGGTTTAGGTTAGGTTAAATTACGTTATTGATGTATATGAAGGTCCCACTGAGAGGTAGAGGCCAACTCGCCAGGAATGTTGTCAAATATTAGTGCCGAGATGTTAGGTTGGGTTAAGTTAGGTAATATTACGTTATTGATGTATATGAATGTCCCACGGTGACGTAGAGGCCAATTCGCCAGGAATGTTGTCAAATATTACCGCCGATGTGTTAGGTTGGGTTAGGTTAGGTTATACTACGTTATTGATGTATATGATGGCCCCACGGAGATGTAGAGGCCAACTCGCCAGGAATGTTGTCAAATATTACCGCCGAGATCATAGGTTGGGATAGGTTAGGTTATATTACGTTATTGATGTATATGAAGGTCCTACGGAGACGTAGAGGCCAACTCGCCAGAATGTTGTCAAATATTAGTGCCGAGATCTTAGGTTGGGTTAGGTCAGGTAATATTATGTTATTGATGTATATGAAGGTCCCACGGAAACATGGAGGCCAACAAGACAGGAATGTTGTCAAATATTACCGCCGAGATGTTACGTTGGTTTAGGTTCGGTTAAATTACGTTATTGATGTATATGAAGGTCCCACTGAGAGGTAGAGGCCAACTCGCCAGGAATGTTGTCAAATATTAGTTCCGAGACATTGGGTTGGGTTAGGTTAGGTTATATTACGTTATTGATGTATATAAAGGCCCCGCGGAGACGTAGAGGCCAACCCGCCAGGAGTGTTGTCAAATAATAGCGCCGAAAGGTTAGGTTGGGTTAGTTTAGGTTATATTATGTTATTGATATATGTGAAGGTCCCACGGAGACGTAGAGGCCAACTCGCCAGGAATGTTGTCACATAATAGCGCCGAGTGGTTAGGTCGGGTTATATTAGGTTATATTACGGTATTGATGGATATGAAGGTCCCACGGAGACGTAGAGGCCAACTCGCCAGGAATGTTGTCAAATATTACCGCCGAGATGATAGGTTGGGTTAGGTTTGGTTATATTACGTTATTGATGTATATGAAGGCCCCACGGAGACGTAGAGGCCAACTCGCCAGGAATGTTGTCAAATATTACCGCCGAGATGTTAGGTTGGGTTAGGTTAGGTTATATTACGTTATTGATGTATATGAAGGTCCCACGGAGACGTAGAGGCCAACTCGCCAGGAATGTTGTCAAATATTAGTGCCGAGATGTTAGGTTGGGTTAAGTTAGGTAATATTACGTTATTGATGTATATGAAGGTCCCACGGTGACGTAGAGGCCAATTCGCCAGGAATGTTGTCAAATATTACCGCCGATGTGTTAGGTTGGGTTAGGTTAGGTTATACTACGTTATTGATGTATATGAAGGCCCCACGGAGATGTAGAGGCCAACTCGCCAGGAATGTTGTCACATAATAGCGCCGAGTGGTTAGGTCGGGTTATATTAGGTTATATTACGGTATTGATGGATATGAAGGTCCCACGGAGACGTAGAGGCCAACTCGCCAGGAATGTTGTCAAATATTACCGCCGAGATCATAGGTTGGGTTAGGTTAGGTTATATTACGTTATTGATGTATATGAAGGTCCTACGGAGACGTAGAGGCCAACTCGCCAGGAATGTTGTCAAATATTAGTGCCGAGATGTTAGGTTGGATTAGGTTAGGTTATATTACGTTATTGATGTATATAAAAGCCCCACGGAGACGTAGAGGCCAACTCGCCAGGAATGTTGTCAAATATTAGTTCCGAGAGATTGGGTTGGGTTAGGTTAGGTTATATTACGTTATTGATGTATATAAAGGCCCCGCGGAGACGTAGAGGCCAACCCGCCAGGAATGTTGTCAAATATTAGTGCCGAGATCTTAGGTTGGGTTAGGTCAGGTAATATTATGTTATTGATGTATATGAAGGTCCCACGGAAACATGGAGGCCAACAAGACAGGAATGTTGTCAAATATTGCCGCCGAGATGTTACGTTGGTTTAGGTTAGGTTAAATTACGTTATTGATGTATATAAAATTCCCACGGAGACGTAGAGGCCAACTCGCCAGGAATGTTGTCAAATATTAGTGCCGAGATGTTAGGTTGGATTAGGTTAGGTTATATTACGTTATTGATGTATATAAAAGCCCCACGGAGACGTTGAGGCCAACTCGCCAGGAATGTTGTCAAATATTAGTTCCGAGACATTGGGTTGGGTTAGGTTAGGATATATTACGTTATTGATGTATATAAAGGCCCCGCGGAGACGTAGCGGCCAACCCGCCAGGAGTGTTGTCAAATAATAGCGCCGAAAGGTTAGGTTCGGTTAGTTTAGGTTATATTATGTCATTGATATATGTGAAGGTCCCACGGAGACGTAGAGGCCAACTCGCCAGGAATGTTGTCACATAATAGCGCCGAGTGGTTAGGTCTGGTTATATTATGTTATATTACGTTATTGATGGATATGAAGGTCCCACGGAGACGTAGAGGCCAACTCGCCAGGAATGTTGTCAAATATTACCGCCGAGATGATAGGTTGGGTTAGGTTAGGTTATATTACGTTATTGATGTATATGAAGGCCCCACGGAGACGTAGAGGCCAACTCGCCAGGAATGTTGTCAAATATTACCGCCGAGATGTTAGGTTGGGTTAGGTTAGGTTATATTACGTTATTGATGTATATGAAGGTCCCACGGAGACGTAGAGGCCAACTCGCCAGGAATGTTGTCAAATAATAGCGCCGAGATCTTAGGTTGGGTTAGGTCAGGTAATATTATGTTATTGATGTAAATGAAGGTCCCACGGAGACGTAGAGGCCAACTCGCCAGGAATGTTGTCAAATATTCCCGCCGAGATGACAGGTTGGGCTAGGTTAGGTTATATTACGTTATTGATGTATATAAACGTCCCACGGAAACATAGAGGCCAACAAGCCAGGAATGTTGTCAAATACTACCGCCGAGATGTTACGTTGGTTTAGGTTAGGTTAAATTAAGATATTGATGTATATGAAGGTCCCACGGAGAGGTAGAGGCCAACTCGCCAGGAATGTTGTCAAATATTAGTGCCGAGATGTTAGGTTGGGTTAAGTTAGGTAATATTACGTTATTGATGTATATGAAGGTCCCACGGTGACGTAGAGGCCTACTCGCCAGGAATGTTGTCAAATATTACCGCCGATGTGTTAGGTTGGGTTAGGTTAGGTTATACTACGTTATTGATGTATATGAAGGCCCCACGGAGACGTAGAGGCCAACTCGCCAGAAATGTTGTCAAATATTACCGCCGAGATGATAGGTTGGGTTAGGTTAGGTTATATTACGTTATTGATGTATATAAAATTCCCACGGAGACGTAGAGGCCAACTCGCCAGGAATGTTGTCAAATATTAGTGCCGAGATGTTAGGTTGGATTAGGTTAGGTTATATTACGTTATTGATGTATATAAAAGCCCCACGGAGACGTAGAGGCCAACTCGCCAGGAATGTTGTCAAATATTAGTTCCGAGAGATTGGGTTGGGTTAGGTTAGGTTATATTACGTTATTGATGTATATAAAAGCCCCACGGAGACGTAGAGGCCAACTCGCCAGGAATGTTGTCAAATATTAGTTCCGAGAGATTGGGTTGGGTTAGGTTAGGTTATATTACGTTATTGATGTATATAAAGGCCCCGCGGAGACGTAGAGGCCAACTCGCCAGGAATGTTGTCAAATATTAGTGCCGAGATCTTAGGTTGGGTTAGGTCAGGTAATATTATGTTATTGATGTATATGAAGGTCCCACGGAAACATGGAGGCCAACAAGACAGGAATGTTGTCAAATATTGCCGCCGAGATGTTACGTTGGTTTAGGTTAGGTTAAATTACGTTATTGATGTATATGAAGGTCCCACTGAGAGGTAGAGGCCAACTCGCCAGGAATGTTGTCAAATATTAGTGCCGAGATGTTAGGTTGGGTTAAGTTAGGTAATATTACGTTATTGATGTATATGAATGTCCCACGGTGACGTAGAGGCCAATTCGCCAGGAATGTTGTCAAATATTACCGCCGAGATGATAGGTTGGGTTAGGTTAGGTTATATTACGTTATTGATGTATATGAAGGTCCCACGGAGACGTAGAGGCCAACTCGCCAGGAATGTTGTCAAATAATAGCGCCGAGATCTTAGGTTGGGTTAGGTCAGGTAATATTATGTTATTGATGTAAATGAAGGTCCCACGGAGACGTAGAGGCCAACTCGCCAGGAATGTTGTCAAATATTCCCGCCGAGATGACAGGTTGGGCTAGGTTAGGTTATATTACGTTATTGATGTATATAAACGTCCCACGGAAACATAGAGGCCAACAAGCGAGGAATGTTGTCAAATACTACCGCCGAGATGTTACGTTGGTTTAGGTTAGGTTAAATTAAGATATTGATGTATATGAAGGTCCCACGGAGAGGTAGAGGCCAACTCGCCAGGAATGTTGTCAAATATTAGTGCCGAGATGTTAGGTTGGGTTAGGTTAGGTAATATTAAGTTATTGATGTATATGAAGGTCCCACGGTGACGTAGAGGCCAACTCGCCAGGAATGTTGTCAAATATTACCGCCGATATGATAGGTTGGGCTAGGTTAGGTTATACTACGTTATTGACGTATATGAAGGCCCCACGGAGACGTAGAGGCCAACTCGCCAGGAATGTTGTCAAATATTACCGCCGAGATGATAGGTTGGGTTAGGTTAGGTTATATTACGTTATTGATGTATATGAAGGCCCCACGGAAACATGGAGGCCAACAAGACAGGAATGTTGTCAAATCTTACCGCCGAGATGTTACGTTGGTTTAGGTTAGGTTAAATTACGTTATTGAAGTATATGAAGGTCCCACGGAGAGGTATAGGCCAACTCGCCAGGAATGTTGTCAAATATTAGTGCCGAGATGTTAGGTTGCGTTAGGTTAGGTTACATTACGTTATTGATGTATATGAAGGTCCCACGGAGAGGTAGAGGCCAACTGGCCAGGAATGTTGTCAAATATTAGTGCCGAGATGTTAGGTTGGGTTAAGTTAGGTAATATTACGTTATTGATGTATATGAAGGTCCCACGGTGACGTAGAGGCCTACTCGCCAGGAATGTTGTCAAATATTACCGCCGATGTGTTAGGTTGGGTTAGGTTAGGTTATACTACGTTATTGATGTATATGAAGGCCCCACGGAGACGTAGAGGCCAACTCGCCAGAAATGTTGTCAAATATTACCGCCGAGATGATAGGTTGGGTTAGGTTAGGTTATATTACGTTATTGATGTATATAAAATTCCCACGGAGACGTAGAGGCCAACTCGCCAGGAATGTTGTCAAATATTAGTGCCGAGATGTTAGGTTGGATTAGGTTAGGTTATATTACGTTATTGATGTATATAAAAGCCCCACGGAGACGTAGAGGCCAACTCGCCAGGAATGTTGTCAAATATTAGTTCCGAGAGATTGGGTTGGGTTAGGTTAGGTTATATTACGTTATTGATGTATATAAAAGCCCCACGGAGACGTAGAGGCCAACTCGCCAGGAATGTTGTCAAATATTAGTTCCGAGAGATTGGGTTGGGTTAGGTTAGGTTATATTACGTTATTGATGTATATAAAGGCCCCGCGGAGACGTAGAGGCCAACTCGCCAGGAATGTTGTCAAATATTAGTGCCGAGATCTTAGGTTGGGTTAGGTCAGGTAATATTATGTTATTGATGTATATGAAGGTCCCACGGAAACATGGAGGCCAACAAGACAGGAATGTTGTCAAATATTGCCGCCGAGATGTTACGTTGGTTTAGGTTAGGTTAAATTACGTTATTGATGTATATGAAGGTCCCACTGAGAGGTAGAGGCCAACTCGCCAGGAATGTTGTCAAATATTAGTGCCGAGATGTTAGGTTGGGTTAAGTTAGGTAATATTACGTTATTGATGTATATGAATGTCCCACGGTGACGTAGAGGCCAATTCGCCAGGAATGTTGTCAAATATTACCGCCGAGATGATAGGTTGGGTTAGGTTAGGTTATATTACGTTATTGATGTATATGAAGGCCCCACGGAAACATGGAGGCCAACAAGACAGGAATGTTGTCAAATCTTACCGCCGAGATGTTACGTTGGTTTAGGTTAGGTTAAATTACGTTATTGAAGTATATGAAGGTCCCACGGAGAGGTATAGGCCAACTCGCCAGGAATGTTGTCAAATATTAGTGCCGAGATGTTAGGTTGCGTTAGGTTAGGTTACATTACGTTATTGATGTATATGAAGGTCCCACGGAGAGGTAGAGGCCAACTGGCCAGGAATGTTGTCAAATATTAGTGCCGAGATGTTAGGTTGGGTTAAGTTAGGTAATATTACGTTATTGATGTATATGAAGGTCCCACGGAGACGTAGAGGCCAACTCGCCAGAAATGTTGTCAAATATTACCGCCGAGGTGATAGGTTGGGTTAGGTTAGGTTATATTACGTTATTGATGTATATAAAATTCCCACGGAGACGTAGAGGCCAACTCGCCAGGAATGATGTCAAATATTAGTGCCGAGATGTTAGGTTGGATTAGGTTAGGTTATATTACGTTATTGATGTATATAAAAGCCTCACGGAGACGTAGAGGCCAACTCGCCAGGAATGTTGTCAAATATTAGTTCCGAGAGATTGGGTTGTGTTAGGTTAGGTTATATTACGTTATTGATGTATATAAAGGCCCCGCGGAGACGTAGAGGCCAACCCGCCAGGAATGTTGTCAAATATTAGTGCCGAGATCTTAGGTTGGGTTAGGTCAGGTAATATTATGTTATTGATGTATATGAAGGTCCCACGGAAACATGGAGGCCAACAAGACAGGAATGTTGTCAAATATTGCCGCCGAGATGTTACGTTGGTTTAGGTTAGGTTAAATTACGTTATTGATGTATATAAAATTCCCACGGAGACGTAGAGGCCAACTCGCCAGGAATGTTGTCAAATATTAGTGCCGAGATGTTAGGTTGGATTAGGTTAGGTTATATTACGTTATTGATGTATATAAAAGCCCCACGGAGACGTTGAGGCCAACTCGCCAGGAATGTTGTCAAATATTAGTTCCGAGACATTGGGTTGGCTTAGGTTAGGATATATTACGTTATTGATGTATATAAAGGCCCCGCGGAGACGTAGCGGCCAACCCGCCAGGAGTGTTGTCAAATAATAGCGCCGAAAGGTTAGGTTCGGTTAGTTTAGGTTATATTATGTTATTGGTATATGTGAAGGTCCCACGGAGACGTAGAGGCCAACTCGCCAGGAATGTTGTCACATAATAGCGCCGAGTGGTTAGGTCGGGTTATATTATGTTATATTACGTTATTGATGGATATGAAGGTCCCACGGAGACGTAGAGGCCAACTCGCCAGGAATGTTGTCAAATATTACCGCCGAGATGATAGGTTGGGTTAGGTTAGGTTATATTACGTTATTGATGTATATGAAGGCCCCACGGAGACGTAGAGGCCAACTCGCCAGGAATGTTGTCAAATATTACCGCCGAGATGTTAGGTTGGGTTAGGTTAGGTTATATTACGTTATTGATGTATATGAAGGTCCCACGGAGGCGTAGAGGCCAACTCGCCAGGAATGTTGTCAAATAATAGCGCCGAGATCTTAGGTTGGGTTAGGTCAGGTAATATTATGTTATTGATGTAAATGAAGGTCCCACGGAGACGTAGAGGCCAACTCGCCAGGAATGTTGTCAAATATTCCCGCCGAGATGATAGGTTGGGCTAGGTTAGGTTATATTACGTTATTGATGTATATAAACGTCCCACGGAAACATAGAGGCCAACAAGCCAGGAATGTTGTCAAATACTACCGCCGAGATGTTACGTTGGTTTAGGTTAGGTTAAATTAAGGTATTGATGTATATGAAGGTCCCACGGAGAGGTAGAGGCCAACTCGCCAGGAATGTTGTCAAATATTAGTGCCGAGATGTTAGGTTGGGTTAGGTTAGGTAATATTAAGTTATTGATGTATATGAAGGTCCCACGGTGACGTAGAGGCCAACTCGCCAGGAATGTTGTCAAATATTACCGCCGATATGATAGGTTGGGCTAGGTTAGGTTATACTACGTTATTGACATATATGAAGGCCCCACGGAGACGTAGAGGCCAACTCGCCAGGAATGTTGTCAAATATTAGTGCCGAGATGATAGGTTGGATTAGGTTAGGTTATATTACGTTATTGATGTATATAAAAGCCCCACTGAGAGGTAGAGGCCAACTCGCCAGGAATGTTGTCAAATATTAGTTCCGAGACATTGGGTTGGGTTAGGTTAGGATATATTACGTTATTGATGTATATAAAGGCCCCGCGGAGACGTAGCGGCCAACCCGCCAGGAGTGTTGTCAAATAATAGCGCCGAAAGGTTAGGTTCGGTTAGTTTAGGTTATATTATGTTATTGGTATATGTGAAGGTCCCACGGAGACGTAGAGGCCAACTCGCGAGGAATGTTGTCACATAATAGCGCCGAGTGGTTAGGTCGGGTTATATTATGTTATATTACGTTATTGATGGATATGAAGGTCCCACGGAGACGTAGAGGCCAACTCGCCAGGAATGTTGTCAAATATTACCGCCGAGATGATAGGTTGGGTTAGGTTAGGTTATATTACGTTATTGATGTATATGAAGGCCCCACGGAGACGTAGAGGCCAACTCGCCAGGAATGTTGTCAAATATTACCGCCGAGATGTTAGGTTGGGTTAGGTTAGGTTATATTACGTTATTGATGTATATGAAGGTCCCACGGAGACGTAGAGGCCAACTCGCCAGGAATGTTGTCAAATAATAGCGCCGAGATCTTAGGTTGGGTTAGGTCAGGTAATATTATGTTATTGATGTAAATGAAGGTCCCACGGAGACGTAGAGGCCAACTCGCCAGGAATGTTGTCAAATATTCCCGCCGAGATGATAGGTTGGGCTAGGTTAGGTTATATTACGTTATTGATGTATATAAACGTCCCACGGAAACATAGAGGCCAACAAGCCAGGAATGTTGTCAAATACTACTGCCGAGATGTTACGTTGGTTTAGGTTAGGTTAAATTAAGATATTGATGTATATGAAGGTCCCACGGAGAGGTAGAGGCCAACTCGCCAGGAATGTTGTCAAATATTAGTGCCGAGATGTTAGGTTGGGTTAGGTTAGGTAATATTAAGTTATTGATGTATATGAAGGTCCCACGGTGACGTAGAGGCCAACTCGCCAGGAATGTTGTCAAATATTACCGCCGATATGATAGGTTGGGCTAGGTTAGGTTATACTACGTTATTGACGTATATGAAGGCCCCACGGAGACGTAGAGGCCAACTCGCCAGGAATGTTGTCAAATATTACCGCCGAGATGATAGGTTGGGTTAGGTTAGGTTATATTACGTTATTGATGTATATGAAGGCCCCACGGAGACGTAGAGGCCAACTCGCCAGGAATGTTGTCAAATAATAGCGACGAGATCTTAGGTTGGGTTAGGTCAGGTAATATTATGTTATTGATGTATATGAAGGTCCCACGGAGACGTAGAGGCCAACTCGCCAGGAATGTTGTCAAATATTCCCGCCGAGATGATAGGTTGGGCTAGGTTAGGTTATATTACGTTATTGATGTATATAAACGTCCCACAGAAACATAGAGGCCAACAAGCCAGGAATGTTGTCAAATACTACCGCCGAGATGTTACGTTGGTTTAGGTTAGGTTAAATTAAGATATTGATGTATATGCAGGTCCCACGGAGAGGTAGAGGCCAACTCGCCAGGAATGTTGTCAAATATTAGTGCCGAGATGTTAGGTTGGTTTAGGTTAGGTTAAATTACGTTATTGAAGTATATGAAGGTCCCACGGAGAGGTATAGGCCAACTCGCCAGGAATGTTGTCAAATATTAGTGCCGAGATGTTAGGTTGCGTTAGGTTAGGTTACATTACGTTATTGATGTATATGAAGGTCCCACGGAGAGGTAGAGGCCAACTGGCCAGGAATGTTGTCAAATATTAGTGCCGAGATGTTAGGTTGGGTTAAGTTAGGTAATATTACGTTATTGATGTATATGAAGGTCCCACGGTGACGTAGAGGCCTACTCGCCAGGAATGTTGTCAAATATTACCGCCGATGTGTTAGGTTGGGTTAGGTTAGGATATACTACGTTATTGATGTATATGAAGGCCCCACGGAGATGTAGAGGCCAACTCGCCAGGAATGTTGTCAAATATTACCGCCGAGATCATAGGTTGGGTTAGGTTAGGTTATATTACGTTATTGATGTATATGAAGGTCCTACGGAGACGTAGAGGCCAACTCGCCAGGAATGTTGTCAAATATTAGTGCCGAGATCTTAGGTTGGATTAGGTCAGGTAATATTATGTTATTGATGTATATGAAGGTCCCACGGAAACATGGAGGCCAACAAGACAGGAATGTTGTCAAATATTACCGCCGAGATGTTACGTTGGTTTAGGTTAGGTTAAATTATGTTATTGATGTATATGAAGGTCCCACTGAGAGGTAGAGGCCAACTCGCCAGGAATGTTGTCAAATATTAGTTCCGAGACATTGGGTTGGGTTAGGTTAGGTTATATTACGTTATTGATGTATATAAAGGCCCCGCGGAGACGTAGAGGCCAACCCGCCAGGAGTGTTGTCAAATAATAGCGCCGAAAGGTTAGGTTGGGTTAGTTTAGGTTATATTATGTTATTGATATATGTGAAGGTCCCACGGAGACGTAGAGGCCAACTCGCCAGGAATGTTGTCACATAATAGCGCCGAGTGGTTAGGTCGGGTTATATTAGGTTATATTACGGTATTGATGGGTATGAAGGTCCCACGGAGACGTAGAGGCCAACTCGCCAGGAATGTTGTCAAATATTACCGCCGAGATGATAGGTTGGGTTAGGTTAGGTTATATTACGTTATTGATGTATATGAAGGCCCCACGGAGACGTAGAGGCCAACTCGCCAGGAATGTTGTCAAATATTACCGCCGAGATGTTAGGTTGGGTTAGGTTAGGTTATATTACGTTATTGATGTATATGAAGGTCCCACGGAGACGTAGAGGCCAACTCGCCAGGAATGTTGTCAAATAATAGCGACGAGATCTTAGGTTGGGTTAGGTCAGGTAATATTATGTTATTGATGTATATGAAGGTCCCACGGAGACGTAGAGGCCAACTCGCCAGGAATGTTGTCAAATATTCCCGCCGAGATGATAGGTTGGGCTAGGTTAGGTTATATTACGTTATTGATGTATATAAACGTCCCACAGAAACATAGAGGCCAACAAGCCAGGAATGTTGTCAAATACTACCGCCGAGATGTTACGTTGGTTTAGGTTAGGTTAAATTAAGATATTGATGTATATGCAGGTCCCACGGAGAGGTAGAGGCCAACTCGCCAGGAATGTTGTCAAATATTAGTGCCGAGATGTTAGGTTGGGTTAGGTTAGGTAATATTAAGTTATTGATGTATATGAAGGTCCCACGGAGATGTAGAGGCCAACTCGCCAGGAATGTTGTCAAATATTACCGCCGAGATCATAGGTTGGGTTAGGTTAGGTTATATTACGTTATTGATGTATATGAAGGTCCTACGGAGACGTAGAGGCCAACTCGCCAGGAATGTTGTCAAATATTAGTGCCGAGATCTTAGGTTGGGTTAGGTCAGGTAATATTATGTTATTGATGTATACGAAGGTCCCACGGAAACATGGAGGCCAACAAGACAGGAATGTTGTCAAATATTACCGCCGAGATGTTACGTTGGTTTAGGTTAGGTTAAATTACTTTATTGATGTATATGAAGGTCCCACTGAGAGGTAGAGGCCAACTCGCCAGGAATGTTGTCAAATATTAGTTCCGAGACATTGGGTTGGGTTAGGTTAGGTTATATTACGTTATTGATGTATATAAAGGCCCCGCGGAGACGTAGAGGCCAACCCGCCAGGAGTGTTGTCAAATAATAGCGCCGAAAGGTTAGGTTGGGTTAGTTTAGGTTATATTATGTTATTGATATATGTGAAGGTCCCACGGAGACGTAGAGGCCAACTCGCCAGGAATGTTGTCACATAATAGCGCCGAGTGGTTAGGTCGGGTTATATTAGGTTATATTACGGTATTGATGGATATGAAGGTCCCACGGGGACGTAGAGGCCAACTCGCCAGGAATGTTGTCAAATATTACCGCCGAGATGATAGGTTGCGTTAGGTTAGGTTACATTACGTTATTGATGTATATGAAGGTCCCACGGAGACGTAGAGGCCAACTCGCCAGGAATGTTGTCAAATATTACCGCCGAGATGTTAGGTTGGGTTAGGTTAGGTTATATTACGTTATTGATGTATATGAAGGTCCCACGGAGACGTAGAGGCCAACTCGCCAGGAATGTTGTCAAATATTACCTCCGAGATCTTAGGTTGGGTTAGGTCAGGTAATATTATGTTATTGATGTATATGAAGGTCCCACGGAGACGTAGAGGCCAACTCGCCAGGAATGTTGTCAAATATTCCCGCCGAGATGATAGGTTGGGCTAGGTTAGGTTATATTACGTTATTGATGTATATAAACGTCCCACAGAAACATAGAGGCCAACAAGCCAGGAATGTTGTCAAATACTACCGCCGAGATGTTACGTTGGTTTAGGTTAGGTTAAATTAAGATATTGATGTATATGCAGGTCCCACGGAGAGGTAGAGGCCAACTCGCCAGGAATGTTGTCAAATATTAGTGCCGAGATGTTAGGTTGGGTTAGGTTAGGTAATATTAAGTTATTGATGTATATGAAGGTCCCACGGTGACGTAGAAGCCAACTCGCCAGGAATGTTGTCAAATATTACCGCCGATATGATAGGTTGGGTTAGGTTAGGTTATACTACGTTATTGATGTGTATGAAGGCCCCACGGAGACGTAGAGGCCAACTCGCCAGAAATGTTGTCAAATATTACCGCCGAGATGATAGGTTGGGTTAGGTTAGGTTATATTACGTTATTGATGTATATAAAATTCCCACGGAGACGTAGAGGCCAACTCGCCAGGAATGTTGTCAAATATTAGTGCCGAGATGTTAGGTTGGATTAGGTTAGGTTATATTACGTTATTGATGTATATAAAAGCCCCACGGAGACGTAGAGGCCAACTCGCCAGGAATGTTGTCAAATATTAGTTCCGAGAGATTGGGTTGGGTTAGGTTAGGTTATATTACGTTATTGATGTATATAAAGGCCCCGCGGAGACGTAGAGGCCAACTCGCCAGGAATGTTGTCAAATATTAGTGCCGAGATCTTAGGTTGGGTTAGGTCAGGTAATATTATGTTATTGATGTATATGAAGGTCCCACGGAAACATGGAGGCCAACAAGACAGGAATGTTGTCAAATATTGCCGCCGAGATGTTACGTTGGTTTAGGTTAGGTTAAATTACGTTATTGACGTATATGAAGGTCCCACTGAGAGGTAGGGGCCAACTCGCCAGGAATGTTGTCAAATATTAGTGCCGAGATGTTAGGTTGGGTTAAGTTAGGTAATATTACGTTATTGATGTATATGAATATCCCACGGTGACGTAGAGGCCAATTCGCCAGGAATGTTGTCAAATATTACCGCCGATGTGTTAGGTTGGGTTAGGTTAGGTTATACTACGTTATTGATGTATATGAAGGCCCCACGGAGATGTAGAGGCCAACTCGCCAGGAATGTTGTCAAATATTACCGCCGAGATCATAGGTTGGGTTAGGTTAGGTTATATTACGTTATTGATGTATATGAAGGTCCTACGGAGACGTAGAGGCCAACTCGCCAGGAATGTTGTCAAATATTAGTGCCGAGATCTTAGGTTGGGTTAGGTCAGGTAATATTATGTTATTGATGTATATGAAGGTCCCACGGAAACATGGAGGCCAACAAGACAGGAATGTTGTCAAATATTACCGCCGAGATGTTACGTTGGTTTAGGTTAGGTTAAATTACGTTATTGATGTATATGAAGGTCCCACTGAGAGGTAGAGGCCAACTCGCCAGGAATGTTGTCAAATATTAGTTCCGAGACATTGGGTTGGGTTAGGTTAGGTTATATTACGTTATTGATGTATATAAAGGCCCCGCGGAGACGTAGAGGCCAACCCGCCAGGAGTGTTGTCAAATAATAGCGCCGAAAGGTTAGGTTGGGTTAGTTTAGGTTATATTATGTTATTGATATATGTGAAGGTCCCACGGAGACGTAGAGGCCAACTCGCCAGGAATGTTGTCACATAATAGCGCCGAGTGGTTAGGTCGGGTTATATTAGGTTATATTACGGTATTGATGGATATGAAGGTCCCACGGAGACGTAGAGGCCAACTCGCCAGGAATGTTGTCAAATATTAGTTCCGAGACATTGGGTTGGGTTAGGTTAGGTTATATTACGTTATTGATGTATATAAAGGCCCCGCGGAGACGTAGAGGCCAACCCGCCAGGAGTGTTGTCAAATAATAGCGCCGAAAGGTTAGGTTGGGTTAGTTTAGGTTATATTATGTTATTGATATATGTGAAGGTCCCACGGAGACGTAGAGGCCAACTCGCCAGGAATGTTGTCACATAATAGCGCCGAGTGGTTAGGTCGGGTTATATTAGGTTATATTACGGTATTGATGGATATGAAGGTCCCACGGGGACGTAGAGGCCAACTCGCCAGGAATGTTGTCAAATATTACCGCCGAGATGATAGGTTGGGTTAGGTTAGGTTATATTACGTTATTGATGTATATGAAGGCCCCACGGAGACGTAGAGGCCAACTCGCCAGGAATGTTGTCAAATATTACCGCCGAGATGTTAGGTTGGGTTAGGTTAGGTTATATTACGTTATTGATGTATATGAAGGTCCCACGGAGACGTAGAGGCCAACTCGCCAGGAATGTTGTCAAATATTACCGCCGAGATCTTAGGTTGGGTTAGGTCAGGTAATATTATGTTATTGATGTATATGAAGGTCCCACGGAGACGTAGAGGCCAACTCGCCAGGAATGTTGTCAAATATTCCCGCCGAGACGATAGGTTGGGCTAGGTTAGGTTATATTACGTTATTGATGTATATAAACGTCCCACAGAAACATAGAGACCAACAAGCCAGGAATGTTGTCAAATACTACCGCCGAGATGTTACGTTGGTTTAGGTTAGGTTAAATTAAGATATTGATGTATATGCAGGTCCCACGGAGAGGTAGAGGCCAACTCGCCAGGAATGTTGTCAAATATTAGTGCCGAGATGTTAGGTTGGGTTAGGTTAGGTAATATTAAGTTATTGATGTATATGAAGGTCCCACGGTGACGTAGAAGCCAACTCGCCAGGAATGTTGTCAAATATTACCGCCGATATGATAGGTTGGGCTAGGTTAGGTTATACTACGTTATTGACGTATATGAAGGCCCCACGGAGACGTAGAGGCCAACTCGCCAGGAATGTTGTCAAATATTACCGCCGAGATGATAGGTTGGGTTAGGTTAGGTTATATTACGTTATTGATGTATATAAAATTCCCACGGAGACGTAGAGGCCAACTCGCCAGGAATGTTGTCAAATATTAGTGCCGAGATGTTAGGTTGGATTAGGTTAGGTTATATTACGTTATTGATGTATATAAAAGCCCCACGGAGACGTAGACGCAAACTCGCCAGGAATGTTGTCAAATATTAGTTCCGAGAGATTGGGTTGGGTTAGGTTAGGTTATATTACGTTATTGATGTATATAAAGGCCCCGCGGAGACGTAGAGGCCAACTCGCCAGGAATGTTGTCAAATATTAGTGCCGAGATCTTAGGTTGGGTTAGGTCAGGTAATATTATGTTATTGATGTATATGAAGGTCCCACGGAAACATGGAGGCCAACAAGACAGGAATGTTGTCAAATATTGCCGCCGAGATGTTACGTTGGTTTAGGTTAGGTTAAATTACGTTATTGATGTATATGAAGGTCCCACTGAGAGGTAGAGGCCAACTCGCCAGGAATGTTGTCAAATATTAGTGCCGAGATGTTAGGTTGGGTTAAGTTAGGTAATATTACGTTATTGATGTATATGAATGTCCCACGGTGACGTAGAGGCCAATTCGCCAGGAATGTTGTCAAATATTACCGCCGATGTGTTAGGTTGGGTTAGGTTAGGTTATACTACGTTATTGATGTATATGAAGGCCCCACGGAGATGTAGAGGCCAACTCGCCAGGAATGTTGTCAAATATTACCGCCGAGATCATAGGTTGGGTTAGGTTAGGTTATATTACGTTATTGATGTATATGAAGGTCCTACGGAGACGTAGAGGCCAACTCGCCAGGAATGTTGTCAAATATTAGTGCCGAGATCTTAGGTTGGGTTAGGTCAGGTAATATTATGTTATTGATGTATATGAAGGTCCCACGGAAACATGGAGGCCAACAAGACAGGAATGTTGTCAAATATTACCGCCGAGATGTTACGTTGGTTTAGGTTAGGTTAAATTACGTTATTGATGTATATGAAGGTCCCACTGAGAGGTAGAGGCCAACTCGCCAGGAATGTTGTCAAATATTAGTTCCGAGACATTGGGTTGGGTTAGGTTAGGTTATATTACGTTATTGATGTATATAAAGTCCCCGCGGAGGCGTAGAGGCCAACCCGCCAGGAGTGTTGTCAAATAATAGCGCCGAAAGGTTAGGTTGGATTAGTTTAGGTTATATTATGTTATTGATATATGTGAAGGTCCCACGGAGACGTAGAGGCCAACTCGCCAGGAATGTTGTCACATAATAGCGCCGAGTGGTTAGGTCGGGTTATATTAGGTTATATTACGGTATTGATGGATATGAAGGTCCCACGGAGACGTAGAGGCCAACTCGCCAGGAATGTTGTCAAATATTACCGCCGAGATGATAGGTTGGGTTAGGTTAGGTTATATTACGTTATTGATGTATATGAAGGCCCCACGGAGACGTAGAGGCCAACTCGCCAGGAATGTTGTCAAATATTACCGCCGAGATGTTAGGTTGGGTTAGGTTAGGTTATATTACGTTATTGATGTATATGAAGGTCCCACGGAGACGTAGAGGCCAACTCGCCAGGAATGTTGTCAAATAATAGCGACGAGATCTTAGGTTGGGTTAGGTCAGGTAATATTATGTTATTGATGTATATGAAGGTCCCACGGAGACGTAGAGGCCAACTCGCCAGGAATGTTGTCAAATATTCCCGCCGAGATGATAGGTTGGGCTAGGTTAGGTTATATTACGTTATTGATGTATATAAACGTCCCACAGAAACATAGAGGCCAACAAGCCAGGAATGTTGTCAAATACTACCGCCGAGATGTTACGTTGGTTTAGGTTAGGTTAAATTAAGATATTGATGTATATGCAGGTCCCACGGAGAGGTAGAGGCCAACTCGCCAGGAATGTTGTCAAATATTAGTGCCGAGATGTTAGGTTGGGTTAGGTTAGGTAATATTAAGTTATTGATGTATATGAAGGTCCCACGGTGACGTAGAGGCCAACTCGCCAGGAATGTTGTCAAATATTACCGCCGATATGATAGGTTGGGCTAGGTTAGGTTATACTACGTTATTGACGTATATGAAGGCCCCACGGAGACGTAGAGGCCAACTCGCCAGGAATGTTGTCAAATATTACCGCCGAGATGATAGGTTGGGTTAGGTTAGGTTATATTACGTTATTGATGTATATGAAGGCCCCACGGAAACATGGAGGCCAACAAGACAGGAATGTTGTCAAATCTTACCGCCGAGATGTTACGTTGGTTTAGGTTAGGTTAAATTACGTTATTGAAGTATATGAAGGTCCCACGGAGAGGTATAGGCCAACTCGCCAGGAATGTTGTCAAATATTAGTGCCGAGATGTTAGGTTGCGTTAGGATAGGTTACATTACGTTATTGATGTATATGAAGGTCCCACGGAGAGGTAGAGGCCAACTGGCCAGGAATGTTGTCAAATATTAGTGCCGAGATGTTAGGTTGGGTTAAGTTAGGTAATATTACGTTATTGATGTATATGAAGGTCCCACGGTGACGTAGAGGCCTACTCGCCAGGAATGTTGTCAAATATTACCGCCGATGTGTTAGGTTGGGTTAGGTTAGGTTATACTACGTTATTGATGTGTATGAAGGCCCCACGGAGACGTAGAGGCCAACTCGCCAGAAATGTTGTCAAATATTACCGCCGAGATGATAGGTTGGGTTAGGTTAGGTTATATTACGTTATTGATGTATATAAAATTCCCACGGAGACGTAGAGGCCAACTCGCCAGGAATGTTGTCAAATATTAGTGCCGAGATGTTAGGTTGGATTAGGTTAGGTTATATTACGTTATTGATGTATATAAAAGCCCCACGGAGACGTAGACGCAAACTCGCCAGGAATGTTGTCAAATATTAGTTCCGAGAGATTGGGTTGGGTTAGGTTAGGTTATATTACGTTATTGATGTATATAAAGGCCCCGCGGAGACGTAGAGGCCAACTCGCCAGGAATGTTGTCAAATATTAGTGCCGAGATCTTAGGTTGGGTTAGGTCAGGTAATATTATGTTATTGATGTATATGAAGGTCCCACGGAAACATGGAGGCCAACAAGACAGGAATGTTGTCAAATATTGCCGCCGAGATGTTACGTTGGTTTAGGTTAGGTTAAATTACGTTATTGACGTATATGAAGGTCCCACTGAGAGGTAGGGGCCAACTCGCCAGGAATGTTGTCAAATATTAGTGCCGAGATGTTAGGTTGGGTTAAGTTAGGTAATATTACGTTATTGATGTATATGAATATCCCACGGTGACGTAGAGGCCAATTCGCCAGGAATGTTGTCAAATATTACCGCCGATGTGTTAGGTTGGGTTAGGTTAGGTTATACTACGTTATTGATGTATATGAAGGCCCCACGGAGATGTAGAGGCCAACTCGCCAGGAATGTTGTCAAATATTACCGCCGAGATCATAGGTTGGGTTAGGTTAGGTTATATTACGTTATTGATGTATATGAAGGTCCTACGGAGACGTAGAGGCCAACTCGCCAGGAATGTTGTCAAATATTAGTGCCGAGATCTTAGGTTGGGTTAGGTCAGGTAATATTATGTTATTGATGTATATGAAGGTCCCACGGAAACATGGAGGCCAACAAGACAGGAATGTTGTCAAATATTACCGCCGAGATGTTACGTTGGTTTAGGTTAGGTTAAATTACGTTATTGATGTATATGAAGGTCCCACTGAGAGGTAGAGGCCAACTCGCCAGGAATGTTGTCAAATATTAGTTCCGAGACATTGGGTTGGGTTAGGTTAGGTTATATTACGTTATTGATGTATATAAAGGCCCCGCGGAGACGTAGAGGCCAACCCGCCAGGAGTGTTGTCAAATAATAGCGCCGAAAGGTTAGGTTGGGTTAGTTTAGGTTATATTATGTTATTGATATATGTGAAGGTCCCACGGAGACGTAGAGGCCAACTCGCCAGGAATGTTGTCACATAATAGCGCCGAGTGGTTAGGTCGGGTTATATTAGGTTATATTACGGTATTGATGGATATGAAGGTCCCACGGAGACGTAGAGGCCAACTCGCCAGGAATGTTGTCAAATATTACCGCCGAGATGATAGGTTGGGATAGGTTAGGTTATATTACGTTATTGATGTATATGAAGGCCCCACGGAGACGTAGAGGCCAACTCGCCAGGAATGTTGTCAAATAATAGCGACGAGATCTTAGGTTGGGTTAGGTCAGGTAATATTATGTTATTGATGTATATGAAGGTCCCACGGAGACGTAGAGGCCAACTCGCCAGGAATGTTGTCAAATATTCCCGCCGAGATGATAGGTTGGGCTAGGTTAGGTTATATTACGTTATTGATGTATATAAACGTCCCACAGAAACATAGAGGCCAACAAGCCAGGAATGTTGTCAAATACTACCGCCGAGATGTTACGTTGGTTTAGGTTAGGTTAAATTAAGATATTGATGTATATGCAGGTCCCACGGAGAGGTAGAGGCCAACTCGCCAGGAATGTTGTCAAATATTAGTGCCGAGATGTTAGGTTGGGTTAGGTTAGGTAATATTAAGTTATTGATGTATATGAAGGTCCCACGGTGACGTAGAGGCCAACTCGCCAGGAATGTTGTCAAATATTACCGCCGATATGATAGGTTGGGCTAGGTTAGGTTATACTACGTTATTGACGTATATGAAGGCCCCACGGAGACGTAGAGGCCAACTCGCCAGGAATGTTGTCAAATATTACCGCCGAGATGATAGGTTGGGTTAGGTTAGGTTATATTACGTTATTGATGTATATGAAGGCCCCACGGAAACATGGAGGCCAACAAGACAGGAATGTTGTCAAATCTTACCGCCGAGATGTTACGTTGGTTTAGGTTAGGTTAAATTACGTTATTGAAGTATATGAAGGTCCCACGGAGAGGTATAGGCCAACTCGCCAGGAATGTTGTCAAATATTAGTGCCGAGATGTTAGGTTGCGTTAGGTTAGGTTACATTACGTTATTGATGTATATGAAGGTCCCACGGAGAGGTAGAAGCCAACTGGCCAGGAATGTTGTCAAATATTAGTGCCGAGATGTTAGGTTGGGTTAAGTTAGGTAATATTACGTTATTGATGTATATGAAGGTCCCACGGTGACGTAGAGGCCTACTCGCCAGGAATGTTGTCAAATATTACCGCCGATGTGTTAGGTTGGGTTAGGTTAGGTAATATTAAGTTATTGATGTATATGTAGGTCCCACGGAGATGTACAGGCCAACTCGCCAGGAATGTTGTCAAATATTACCGCCGAGATCATAGGTTGGGTTAGGTTAGGTTATATTACGTTATTGATGTATATGAAGGTCCTACGGAGACGTAGAGGCCAACTCGCCAGGAATGTTGTCAAATATTACCGCCGAGATGATAGGTTGGGTTAGGTTAGGTTATATTACGTTATTGATGTATATAAAATTCCCACGGAGACGTAGAGGCCAACTCGCCAGGAATGTTGTCAAATATTAGTGCCGAGATGTTAGGTTGGATTAGGTTAGGTTATATTACGTTATTGATGTATATAAAAGCCCCACGGAGACGTAGACGCAAACTCGCCAGGAATGTTGTCAAATATTAGTTCCGAGAGATTGGGTTGGGTTAGGTTAGGTTATATTACGTTATTGATGTATATAAAGGCCCCGCGGAGACGTAGAGGCCAACTCGCCAGGAATGTTGTCAAATATTAGTGCCGAGATCTTAGGTTGGGTTAGGTCAGGTAATATTATGTTATTGATGTATATGAAGGTCCCACGGAAACATGGAGGCCAACAAGACAGGAATGTTGTCAAATATTGCCGCCGAGATGTTACGTTGGTTTCGGTTAGGTTAAATTACGTTATTGACGTATATGAAGGTCCCACTGAGAGGTAGGGGCCAACTCGCCAGGAATGTTGTCAAATATTAGTGCCGAGATGTTAGGTTGGGTTAAGTTAGGTAATATTACGTTATTGATGTATATGAATATCCCACGGTGACGTAGAGGCCAATTCGCCAGGAATGTTGTCAAATATTACCGCCGATGTGTTAGGTTGGGTTAGGTTAGGTTATACTACGTTATTGATGTATATGAAGGCCCCACGGAGATGTAGAGGCCAACTCGCCAGGAATGTTGTCAAATATTACCGCCGAGATCATAGGTTGGGTTAGGTTAGGTTATATTACGTTATTGATGTATATGAAGGTCCTACGGAGACGTAGAGGCCAACTCGCCAGGAATGTTGTCAAATATTAGTGCCGAGATCTTAGGTTGGGTTAGGTCAGGTAATATTATGTTATTGATGTATATGAAGGTCCCACGGAAACATGGAGGCCAACAAGACAGGAATGTTGTCAAATATTACCGCCGAGATGTTACGTTGGTTTAGGTTAGGTTAAATTACGTTATTGATGTATATGAAGGTCCCACTGAGAGGTAGAGGCCAACTCGCCAGGAATGTTGTCAAATATTAGTTCCGAGACATTGGGTTGGGTTAGGTTAGGTTATATTACGTTATTGATGTATATAAAGGCCCCGCGGAGACGTAGAGGCCAACCCGCCAGGAGTGTTGTCAAATAATAGCGCCGAAAGGTTAGGTTGGGTTAGTTTAGGTTATATTATGTTATTGATATATGTGAAGGTCCCACGGAGACGTAGAGGCCAACTCGCCAGGAATGTTGTCACATAATAGCGCCGAGTGGTTAGGTCGGGTTATATTAGGTTATATTACGGTATTGATGGATATGAAGGTCCCACGGAGACGTAGAGGCCAACTCGCCAGGAATGTTGTCAAATATTACCGCCGAGATGATAGGTTGGGATAGGTTAGGTTATATTACGTTATTGATGTATATGAAGGCCCCACGGAGACGTAGAGGCCAACTCGCCAGGAATGTTGTCAAATATTACCGCCGAGATGTTAGGTTGGGTTAGGTTAGGTTATATTACGTTATTGATGTATATGAAGGTCCCACGGAGACGTAGAGGCCAACTCGCCAGGAATGTTGTCAAATAATAGCGACGAGATCTTAGGTTGGGTTAGGTCAGGTAATATTATGTTATTGATGTATATGAAGGTCCCACGGAGACGTAGAGGCCAACTCGCCAGGAATGTTGTCAAATATTCCCGCCGAGATGATAGGTTGGGCTAGGTTAGGTTATATTACGTTATTGATGTATATAAACGTCCCACAGAAACATAGAGGCCAACAAGCCAGGAATGTTGTCAAATACTACCGCCGAGATGTTACGTTGGTTTAGGTTAGGTTAAATTAAGATATTGATGTATATGCAGGTCCCACGGAGAGGTAGAGGCCAACTCGCCAGGAATGTTGTCAAATATTAGTGCCGAGATGTTAGGTTGGGTTAGGTTAGGTAATATTAAGTTATTGATGTATATGAAGGTCCCACGGTGACGTAGAGGCCAACTCGCCAGGAATGTTGTCAAATATTACCGCCGATATGATAGGTTGGGCTAGGTTAGGTTATACTACGTTATTGACGTATATGAAGGCCCCACGGAGACGTAGAGGCCAACTCGCCAGGAATGTTGTCAAATATTACCGCCGAGATGATAGGTTGGGTTAGGTTAGGTTATATTACGTTATTGATGTATATGAAGGCCCCACGGAAACATGGAGGCCAACAAGACAGGAATGTTGTCAAATCTTACCGCCGAGATGTTACGTTGGTTTAGGTTAGGTTAAATTACGTTATTGAAGTATATGAAGGTCCCACGGAGAGGTATAGGCCAACTCGCCAGGAATGTTGTCAAATATTAGTGCCGAGATGTTAGGTTGCGTTAGGTTAGGTTACATTACGTTATTGATGTATATGAAGGTCCCACGGAGAGGTAGAGGCCAACTGGCCAGGAATGTTGTCAAATATTAGTGCCGAGATGTTAGGTTGGGTTAAGTTAGGTAATATTACGTTATTGATGTATATGAAGGTCCCACGGTGACGTAGAGGCCTACTCGCCAGGAATGTTGTCAAATATTACCGCCGATGTGTTAGGTTGGGTTAGGTTAGGTAATATTAAGTTATTGATGTATATGAAGGTCCCACGGAGATGTACAGGCCAACTCGCCAGGAATGTTGTCAAATATTACCGCCGAGATCATAGGTTGGGTTAGGTTAGGTTATATTACGTTATTGATGTATATGAAGGTCCTACGGAGACGTAGAGGCCAACTCGCCAGGAATGTTGTCAAATATTAGTGCCGAGATCTTAGGTTGGGTTAGGTCAGGTAATATTATGTTATTGATGTATACGAAGGTCCCACGGAAACATGGAGGCCAACAAGACAGGAATGTTGTCAAATATTACCGCCGAGATGTTACGTTGGTTTAGGTTAGGTTAAATTACTTTATTGATGTATATGAAGGTCCCACTGAGAGGTAGAGGCCAACTCGCCAGGAATGTTGTCAAATATTAGTTCCGAGACATTGGGTTGGGTTAGGTTAGGTTATATTACGTTATTGATGTATATAAAGGCCCCGCGGAGACGTAGAGGCCAACCCGCCAGGAGTGTTGTCAAATAATAGCGCCGAAAGGTTAGGTTGGGTTAGTTTAGGTTATATTATGTTATTGATATATGTGAAGGTCCCACGGAGACGTAGAGGCCAACTCGCCAGGAATGTTGTCACATAATAGCGCCGAGTGGTTAGGTCGGGTTATATTAGGTTATATTACGGTATTGATGGATATGAAGGTCCCACGGGGACGTAGAGGCCAACTCGCCAGGAATGTTGTCAAATATTACCGCCGAGATGATAGGTTGGGTTAGGTTAGGTTATATTACGTTATTGATGCATATGAAGGCCCCACGGAGACGTAGAGGCCAACTCGCCAGGAATGTTGTCAAATATTACCGCCGAGATGTTAGGTTGGGTTAGGTTAGGTTATATTACGTTATTGATGTATATGAAGGTCCCACGGAGACGTAGAGGCCAACTCGCCAGGAATGTTGTCAAATAATAGCGACGAGATCTTAGGTTGGGTTAGGTCAGGTAATATTATGTTATTGATGTATATGAAGGTCCCACGGAGACGTAGAGGCCAACTCGCCAGGAATGTTGTCAAATATTCCCGCCGAGATGATAGGTTGGGCTAGGTTAGGTTATATTACGTTATTGATGTATATAAACGTCCCACAGAAACATAGAGGCCAACAAGCCAGGAATGTTGTCAAATACTACCGCCGAGATGTTACGTTGGTTTAGGTTAGGTTAAATTAAGATATTGATGTATATGCAGGTCCCACGGAGAGGTAGAGGCCAACTCGCCAGGAATGTTGTCAAATATTAGTGCCGAGATGTTAGGTTGGGTTAGGTTAGGTAATATTAAGTTATTGATGTATATGAAGGTCCCACGGTAACGTAGAGGCCAACTCGCCAGGAATGTTGTCAAATATTAGTGCCGAGATGTTAGGTTGGATTAGGTTAGGTTATATTACGTTATTGATGTATATAAAAGCCCCACGGAGACGTAGACGCCAACTCGCCAGGAATGTTGTCAAATATTAGTTCCGAGAGATTGGGTTGGGTTAGGTTAGGTTATATTACGTTATTGATGTATATAAAGGCCCCGCGGAGACGTAGAGGCCAACTCGCCAGGAATGTTGTCAAATATTAGTGCCGAGATCTTAGGTTGGGTTAGGTCAGGTAATATTATGTTATTGATGTATATGAAGGTCCCACGGAAACATGGAGGCCAGCAAGACAGGAATGTTGTCAAATATTGCCGCCGAGATGTTACGTTGGTTTAGGTTAGGTTAAATTACGTTATTGATGTATATGAAGGTCCCACTGAGAGGTAGAGGCCAACTCGCCAGGAATGTTGTCAAATATTAGTGCCGAGATGTTAGGTTGGGTTAAGTTAGGTAATATTACGTTATTGATGTATATGAATGTCCCACGGTGACGTAGAGGCCAATTCGCCAGGAATGTTGTCAAATATTACCGCCGATGTGTTAGGTTGGGTTAGGTTAGGTTATACTACGTTATTGATGTATATGAAGGCCCCACGGAGATGTAGAGGCCAACTCGCCAGGAATGTTGTCAAATATTACCGCCGAGATCATAGGTTGGGTTAGGTTAGGTTATATTACGTTATTGATGTATATGAAGGTCCTACGGAGACGTAGAGGCCAACTCGCCAGGAATGTTGTCAAATATTAGTGCCGAGATCTTAGGTTGGGTTAGGTCAGGTAATATTATGTTATTGATGTATATGAAGGTCCCACGGAAACATGGAGGCCAACAAGACAGGAATGTTGTCAAATATTACCGCCGAGATGTTACGTTGGTTTAGGTTAGGTTAAATTACGTTATTGATGTATATGAAGGTCCCACTGAGAGGTAGAGGCCAACTCGCCAGGAATGTTGTCAAATATTAGTTCCGAGACATTGGGTTGGGTTAGGTTAGGTTATATTACGTTATTGATGTATATAAAGGCCCCGCGGAGACGTAGAGGCCAACCCGCCAGGAGTGTTGTCAAATAATAGCGCCGAAAGGTTAGGTTGGGTTAGTTTAGGTTATATTATGTTATTGATATATGTGAAGGTCCCACGGAGACGTAGAGGCCAACTCGCCAGGAATGTTGTCACATAATAGCGCCGAGTGGTTAGGTCGGGTTATATTAGGTTATATTACGGTATTGATGGATATGAAGGTCCCACGGAGACGTAGAGGCCAACTCGCCAGGAATGTTGTCAAATATTACCGCCGAGATGATAGGTTGGGTTAGGTTAGGTTATATTACGTTATTGATGTATATGAAGGCCCCACGGAGACGTAGAGGCCAACTCGCCAGGAATGTTGTCAAATATTACCGCCGAGATGTTAGGTTGGGTTAGGTTAGGTTATATTACGTTATTGATGTATATGAAGGTCCCACGGAGACGTAGAGGCCAACTCGCCAGGAATGTTGTCAAATAATAGCGACGAGATCTTAGGTTGGGTTAGGTCAGGTAATATTATGTTATTGATGTATATGAAGGTCCCACGGAGACGTAGAGGCCAACTCGCCAGGAATGTTGTCAAATATTCCCGCCGAGATGATAGGTTGGGCTAGGTTAGGTTATATTACGTTATTGATGTATATAAACGTCCCACAGAAACATAGAGGCCAACAAGCCAGGAATGTTGTCAAATACTACCGCCGAGATGTTACGTTGGTTTAGGTTAGGTTAAATTAAGATATTGATGTATATGCAGGTCCCACGGAGAGGTAGAGGCCAACTCGCCAGGAATGTTGTCAAATATGAGTGCCGAGATGTTAGGTTGGGTTAGGTTAGGTAATATTAAGTTATTGATGTATATGAAGGTCCCACGGTGACGTAGAGGCCAACTCGCCAGGAATGTTGTCAAATATTACCGCCGATATGATAGGTTGGGCTAGGTTAGGTTATACTACGTTATTGACGTATATGAAGGCCCCACGGAGACGTAGAGGCCAACTCGCCAGGAATGTTGTCAAATATTACCGCCGAGATGATAGGTTGGGTTAGGTTAGGTTATATTACGTTATTGATGTATATGAAGGCCCCACGGAAACATGGAGGCCAACAAGACAGGAATGTTGTCAAATCTTACCGCCGAGATGTTACGTTGGTTTAGGTTAGGTTAAATTACGTTATTGAAGTATATGAAGGTCCCACGGAGAGGTATAGGCCAACTCGCCAGGAATGTTGTCAAATATTAGTGCCGAGATGTTAGGTTGCGTTAGGTTAGGTTACATTACGTTATTGATGTATATGAAGGTCCCACGGAGAGGTAGAGGCCAACTGGCCAGGAATGTTGTCAAATATTAGTGCCGAGATGTTAGGTTGGGTTAAGTTAGGTAATATTACGTTATTGATGTATATGAAGGTCCCACGGTGACGTAGAGGCCTACTCGCCAGGAATGTTGTCAAATATTACCGCCGATGTGTTAGGTTGGGTTAGGTTAGGTTATACTACGTTATTGATGTGTATGAAGGCCCCACGGAGACGTAGAGGCCAACTCGCCAGAAATGTTGTCAAATATTACCGCCGAGAT
Organism: Xylocopa violacea; assembly: GCA_963969225.1. Lineage (NCBI taxonomy): Eukaryota > Metazoa > Arthropoda > Insecta > Hymenoptera > Apidae > Xylocopa > Xylocopa violacea. Next base: position 2,106,823 of record CAXAJV010000920.1, read on the forward strand.
GATAGGTTGGGTTAGGTTAGGTTATATTACGTTATTGATGTATATAAAATTCCCACGGAGACGTAGAGGCCAACTCGCCAGGAATGTTGTCAAATATTAGTGCCGAGATGTTAGGTTGGATTAGGTTAGGTTATATTACGTTATTGATGTATATAAAAGCCCCACGGAGACGTAGAGGCCAACTCGCCAGGAATGTTGTCAAATATTAGTTCCGAGAGATTGGGTTGGGTTAGGTTAGGTTATATTACGTTATTGATGTATATAAAGGCCCCGCGGAGACGTAGAGGCCAACTCGCCAGGAATGTTGTCAAATATTAGTGCCGAGATCTTAGGTTGGGTTAGGTCAGGTAATATTATGTTATTGATGTATATGAAGGTCCCACGGAAACATGGAGGCCAACAAGACAGGAATGTTGTCAAATATTACCGCCGAGATGTTACGTTGGTTTAGGTTAGGTTAAATTACGTTATTGATGTATATGAAGGTCCCACTGAGAGGTAGAGGCCAACTCGCCAGGAATGTTGTCAAATATTAGTTCCGAGACATTGGGTTGGGTTAGGTTAGGTTATATTACGTTATTGATGTATATAAAGGCCCCGCGGAGACGTAGAGGCCAACCCGCCAGGAGTGTTGTCAAATAATAGCGCCGAAAGGTTAGGTTGGGTTAGTTTAGGTTATATTATGTTATTGATATATGTGAAGGTCCCACGGAGACGTAGAGGCCAACTCGCCAGGAATGTTGTCACATAATAGCGCCGAGTGGTTAGGTCGGGTGATATTAGGTTATATTACGTTATAGATGTATATGAAGTTCCCACTGAGAGGTAGAGGCCAACTCGCCAGGAATGTTGTCAAATATTACCGCCGAAATGATAGGTTGGGTTAGGTTAGGTTATATTACGTTATTGATGTATATGAAGGCTCCACGGAGACGTAGAGGCCAACTCGCCAGGAATGTTGTCAAATATTCCCGCCGAGATGTCACGTTGGTTTAGGTTAGGTTAAATTACGTTATTGATGTATATGAAGGTCCCACTGAGAGGTAGAGGCCAACTCGCCAGGAATGTTGTCAAATATTAGTGCCGAGATGTTAGGTTGGGTTAAGTTAGGTAATATTACGTTATTGATGTATATGAAGGTCCCACCGTGACGTAGAGGCCAATTCGCCAGGAATGTTGTCAAATATTACCGCCGATGTGTTACGTTGGGTTAGGTTAGGTTATACTACGTTATTGATGTATATGAAGGCCCCACGGAGACGTAGAGGCCAACTCGGCAGAAATGTTGTCAAATATTACCGCCGAGATGATAGGTTGGCTTAGGTTAGGTTATATTACGTTATTGATGTATATAAAATTCCCACGGAGACGTAGAGGCCAACTCGCCAGGAATGTTGTCAAATATTAGTGCCGAGATGTTAGGTTGGATTAGGTTAGGTTATATTACGTTATTGATGTATATAAAAGCCCCACGGAGACGTTGAGGCCAACTCGCCAGGAATGTTGTCAAATATTAGTTCCGAGACATTGGGTTGGGTTAGGTTAGGTTATATTACGTTATTGATGTATATAAAGGCCCCGCGGAGACGTAGCGGCCAACCCGCCAGGAGTGTTGTCAAATAATAGCGCCGAAAGGTTAGGTTGGGTTAGTTTAGGTTATATTATGTTATTGATATATGTGAAGGTCCCACGGAGACGTAGAGGCCAACTCGCCAGGAATGTTGTCACATAATAGCGCCGAGTGGTTAGGTCGGGTTATATTATGTTATATTACGTTATTGATGGATATGAAGGTCCCACGGAGACGTAGAGTCCAACTCGCCAGGAATGTTGTCAAATATTACCGCCGAGATGATAGGTTGGGTTAGGTTAGGTTATATTACGTTATTGATGTATATGAAGGCCCCACGGAGACGTAGAGGCCAACAAGCCAGGAATGTTGTCAAATACTACCGCCGAGATGTTACGTTGGTTTAGGTTAGGTTAAATTAAGATATTGATGTATATGAAGGTCCCACGGAGAGGTAGAGGCCAACTCGCCAGGAATGTTGTCAAATATTAGTGCCGAGATGTTAGGTTGGGTTAGGTTAGGTAATATTAAGTTATTGATGTATATGAAGGTCCCACGGTGACGTAGAGGCCAACTCGCCAGGAATGTTGTCAAATATTACCGCCGATATGATAGGTTGGGCTAGGTTAGGTTATGCTACGTTATTGACGTATATGAAGGCCCCACGGAGACGTAGAGGCCAACTCGCCAGGAATGTTGTCAAATATTACCGCCGAGATGATAGGTTGGGTTAGGTTAGGTTATATTACGTTATTGATGTATATGAAGGCCCCACGGAAACATGGAGGCCAACAAGACAGGAATGTTGTCAAATCTTACCGCCGAGATGTTACGTTGGTTTAGGTTAGGTTAAATTACGTTATTGAAGTATATGAAGGTCCCACGGAGAGGTATAGGCCAACTCGCCAGGAATGTTGTCAAATATTAGTGCCGAGATGTTAGGTTGCGTTAGGTTAGGTTACATTACGTTATTGATGTATATGAAGGTCCCACGGAGAGGTAGAGGCCAACTGGCCAGGAATGTTGTCAAATATTAGTGTCGAGATGTTAGGTTGGGTTAAGTTAGGTAATATTACGTTATTGATGTATATGAAGGTCCCACGGTGACGTAGAGGCCAACTCGCCAGGAATGTTGTCAAATATTACCGCCGATATGATAGGTTGGGCTATGTTAGGTTATACTACGTTATTGACGTATATGAAGGCCCCACGGAGACGTAGAGGCCAACTCGCCAGGAATGTCGTCAAATATTACCGCCGAGATTTTAGGTTGGTTTAGGTTAGGTTAAATTACGTTATTGATGTATATGAAGGTCCCACTTAGAGGTAGAGGCCAACTCGCCAGGAATGTTGTCAAATATTAGTGCCGAGATGTTAGGTTGGGTTAAGTTAGGTAATATTACGTTATTGATGTATATGAAGGTCCCACGGTGACATAGAGACCAACTCGCCAGGAATGTTGTCAAATATTACCGCCGATGTGTTAGGTTGGGTTAGGTTAGGTTATACTACGTTATTGATGTATATGAAGGCCCCACGGAGACGTAGAGGCCAACTCGGCAGAAATGTTGTCAAATATTACCGCCGAGATGATAGGTTGGGTTAGGTTAGGTTATATTACGTTATTGATGTATATAAAATTCCCACGGAGACGTAGAGGCCAACTCGCCAGGGATGTTGTCAAATATTAGTGCCGAGATGTTAGGTTGGATTAGGTTAGCTTATATTACGTTATTGATGTATATAAAAGCCCCACGGAGACGTAGAGGCCAACTGGCCAGGAATGTTGTCAAATATTACCGCCGAGATGATAGGTTGGGTTAGGTTAGATTATATTACGTTATTGATGTATATGCAGGCCGCACGGAGAGGTAGAGGCCAACTCGCCAGGAATGTTGTCAAATAATATCGCCGAGACCTTAGGTTGGTTTAGGTCAGGTAATATTATGTTACTGATGTATATGAAGGTCCCACGGAGACGTAGAGGCCAACTCGCCAGGAATGTTGTCAAATATTCCCGCCGAGATGATAGGTTGGGCTAGGTTAGGTTATATTACGTTATTGATGTATATAAAGGTCCCACGGAAACATAGAGGCCAACAAGCCAGGAATGTTGTCAAATACTACCGCCGAGATGTTACGTTGGTTTAGGTTAGGTTAAATTAAGATATTGATGTATATGAAGGTCCCACGGAGAGGTAGAGGCCAACTCGCCAGGAATGTTGTCAAATATTAGTGCCGAGATGTTAGGTTGGGTTAAGTTAGGTAATATTACGTTATTGATGTATATGAAGGTCCCACGGTGACATAGAGACCAACTCGCCAGGAATGTTGTCAAATATTACCGCCGATGTGTTAGGTTGGGTTAGGTTAGGTTATACTACGTTATTGATGTATATGAAGGCCCCACGGAGACGTAGAGGCCAACTCGCCAGAAATGTTGTCAAATATTACCGCCGAGATGATAGGTTGGGTTAGGTTAGGTTATATTACGTTATTGATGTATATAAAATTCCCACGGAGACGTAGAGGCCAACTCGCCAGGAATGTTGTCAAATATTAGTGCCGAGATGTTAGGTTGGATTAGGTTAGGTTATATTACGTTATTGATGTATATAAAAGCCCCACGGAGACGTTGAGGCCAACTCGCCAGGAATGTTGTCAAATATTAGTTCCGAGACATTGGGTTGGGTTAGGTTAGGTTATATTACGTTATTGATGTATATAAAGGCCCCGCGGAGACGTAGCGGCCAACCCGCCAGGAGTGTTGTCAAATAATAGCGCCGAAAGGTTAGGTTGGGTTAGTTTAGGTTATATTATGTTATTGATATATGTGAAGGTCCCACGGAGACGTAGAGGCCAACTGGCCAGGAATGTTGTCAAATATTAGTGTCGAGATGTTAGGTTGGGTTAAGTTAGGTAATATTACGTTATTGATGTATATGAAGGTCCCACGGTGACGTAGAGGCCAACTCGCCAGGAATGTTGTCAAATATTACCGCCGATATGATAGGTTGGGCTATGTTAGGTTATACTACGTTATTGACGTATATGAAGGCCCCACGGAGACGTAGAGGCCAACTCGCCAGGAATGTCGTCAAATATTACCGCCGAGATTTTAGGTTGGTTTAGGTTAGGTTAAATTACGTTATTGATGTATATGAAGGTCCCACTTAGAGGTAGAGGCCAACTCGCCAGGAATGTTGTCAAATATTAGTGCCGAGATGTTAGGTTGGGTTAAGTTAGGTAATATTACGTTATTGATGTATATGAAGGTCCCACGGTGACATAGAGACCAACTCGCCAGGAATGTTGTCAAATATTACCGCCGATGTGTTAGGTTGGGTTAGGTTAGGTTATACTACGTTATTGATGTATATGAAGGCCCCACGGAGACGTAGAGGCCAACTCGGCAGAAATGTTGTCAAATATTACCGCCGAGATGATAGGTTGGGTTAGGTTAGGTTATATTACGTTATTGATGTATATAAAATTCCCACGGAGACGTAGAGGCCAACTCGCCAGGGATGTTGTCAAATATTAGTGCCGAGATGTTAGGTTGGATTAGGTTAGCTTATATTACGTTATTGATGTATATAAAAGCCCCACGGAGACGTAGAGGCCAACTGGCCAGGAATGTTGTCAAATATTACCGCCGAGATGATAGGTTGGGTTAGGTTAGATTATATTACGTTATTGATGTATATGCAGGCCGCACGGAGAGGTAGAGGCCAACTCGCCAGGAATGTTGTCAAATAATATCGCCGAGACCTTAGGTTGGTTTAGGTCAGGTAATATTATGTTACTGATGTATATGAAGGTCCCACGGAGACGTAGAGGCCAACTCGCCAGGAATGTTGTCAAATATTCCCGCCGAGATGATAGGTTGGGCTAGGTTAGGTTATATTACGTTATTGATGTATATAAAGGTCCCACGGAAACATAGAGGCCAACAAGCCAGGAATGTTGTCAAATACTACCGCCGAGATGTTACGTTGGTTTAGGTTAGGTTAAATTAAGATATTGATGTATATGAAGGTCCCACGGAGAGGTAGAGGCCAACTCGCCAGGAATGTTGTCAAATATTAGTGCCGAGATGTTAGGTTGGGTTAAGTTAGGTAATATTACGTTATTGATGTATATGAAGGTCCCACGGTGACATAGAGACCAACTCGCCAGGAATGTTGTCAAATATTACCGCCGATGTGTTAGGTTGGGTTAGGTTAGGTTATACTACGTTATTGATGTATATGAAGGCCCCACGGAGACGTAGAGGCCAACTCGCCAGAAATGTTGTCAAATATTACCGCCGAGATGATAGGTTGGGTTAGGTTAGGTTATATTACGTTATTGATGTATATAAAATTCCCACGGAGACGTAGAGGCCAACTCGCCAGGAATGTTGTCAAATATTAGTGCCGAGATGTTAGGTTGGATTAGGTTAGGTTATATTACGTTATTGATGTATATAAAAGCCCCACGGAGACGTTGAGGCCAACTCGCCAGGAATGTTGTCAAATATTAGTTCCGAGACATTGGGTTGGGTTAGGTTAGGTTATATTACGTTATTGATGTATATAAAGGCCCCGCGGAGACGTAGCGGCCAACCCGCCAGGAGTGTTGTCAAATAATAGCGCCGAAAGGTTAGGTTGGGTTAGTTTAGGTTATATTATGTTATTGATATATGTGAAGGTCCCACGGAGACGTAGAGGCCAACTCGCCAGGAATGTTGTCACATAATAGCGCCGAGTGGTTAGGTCGGGTTATATTATGTTATATTACGTTATTGATGAATATGAAGGTCCCACGGAGACGTAGAGGCCAACTCGCCAGGAATGTTGTCAAATATTACCGCCGAGATGATAGGTTGGGTTAGGTTAGGTTATATTACGTTATTGATGTATATGAAGGCCCCACGGAGACGTAGAGGCCAACAAGCCAGGAATGTTGTCAAATACTACCGCCGAGATGTTACGTTGGTTTAGGTTAGGTTAAATTAAGATATTGATGTATATGAAGGTCCCACGGAGAGGTAGAGGCCAACTCGCCAGGAATGTTGTCAAATATTAGTGCCGAGATGTTAGGTTGGGTTAGGTTAGGTAATATTAAGTTATTGATGTATATGAAGGTCCCACGGTGACGTAGAGGCCAACTCGCCAGGAATGTTGTCAAATATTACCGCCGATATGATAGGTTGGGCTAGGTTAGGTTATACTACGTTATTGACGTATATGAAGGCCCCACGGAGACGTAGAGGCCAACTCGCCAGGAATGTTGTTAAATATTACCGCCGAGATTTTAGGTTGGTTTAGGTTAGGTTAAATTACGTTATTGATGTATATGAAGGTCCCACTGAGAGGTAGAGGCCAACTCGCCAGGAATGTTGTCAAATATTAGTGCCGAGATGTTAGGTTGGGTTAAGTTAGGTAATATTACGTTATTGATGTATATGAAGGTCCCACGGTGACGTAGAGGCCAATTCGCCAGGAATGTTGTCAAATATTACCGCCGATGTGTTAGGTTGGGTTAGGTTAGGTTATACTACGTTATTGATGTATATGAAGGCCCCACGGAGACGTAGAGGCCAACTCGGCAGAAATGTTGTCATATATTACCGCCGAGATGATAGGTTGGGTTTGGTTAGGTTATATTACGTTATTGATGTATATGAAGGTCCCACGGAGACGTAGAGGCCAACTCGCCAGGAATGTTGTCAAATATTAGTGCCGAGATGTTAGGTTGGATTAGGTTAGGTTATATTACGTTATTGATGTATATAAAAGCCCCACGGAGACGTTGGGGCCAACTCGCCAGGAATGTTGTCAAATATTAGTTCCGAGAGATTGGGTTGGGTTAGGTTAGGTTATATTACGTTATTGATGTATATAAAGGCCCCGCAGAGACGTAGAGGCCAACCCGCCAGGAATGTTGTCAAATATTAGTGCCGAGACCTTAGGTTGGGTTAGGTCAGGTGATATTATGTTATTGATGTATATGAAGGTCCCACGGAAACATGGAGGCCACCAGACAGGAATGTTGTCAAATATTACCGCCGAGATGTTACGTTGGTTTAGGTTAGGTTAAATTACGTTATTGATGTATATGAAGGTCCCACGGTGACGTAGAGGCCAATTCGCCAGGAATGTTGTCAAATATTACCGCCGATGTGTTAGGTTGGGTTAGGTTAGGTTATACTACGTTATTGATGTATATGAAGGCCCCACGGAGATGTAGAGGCCAACTCGCCAGGAATGTTGTCAAATATTACCGCCGAGATCATAGGTTGGGTTAGGTTAGGTTATATTACGTTATTGATGTATATGAAGGTCCCACGGAGACGTAGAGGCCAACTCGCCAGGAATGTTGTCAAATATTAGTGCCGAGATCTTAGGTTGGGTTAGGTCAGGTAATATTATGTTATTGATGTATATGAAGGTCCCACGGAAACATGGAGGCCAACAAGACAGAAATGTTGTCAAATATTACCGCCGAGATGTTACGTTGGTTTAGGTTAGGTTAAATTATGTTATTGATGTATATGAAGGTCCCACTGAGAGGTAGAGGCCAACTCGCCAGGAATGTTGTCAAATATTAGTGCCGAGATGTTAGGTTGGGTTAAGTTAGGTAATATTACGTTATTGATGTATATGAAGGTCCCACGGTGACGTAGAGGCCAATTCGCCAGGAATGTTGTCAAATATTACCGCCGATGTGTTAGGTTGGGTTAGGTTAGGTTATATTACGTTATTGATGTATATGAAGGTCCCACGGAGACGTAGAGGCCAACTCGCCAGGAATGTTGTCAAATATTACCGCCGATATGATAGGTTGGGCTAGGTTAGGTTATACTACGTTATTGACGTATATGAAGGCCCCACGGAGACGTAGAGGCCAACTGGCCAGGAATGTTGTCAAATATTACCGCCGAGATGATAGGTTGGGTTAGGTTAGATTATATTACGTTATTGATGTATATGCAGGCCGCACGGAGAGGTAGAGGCCAACTCGCCAGGAATGTTGTCAAATATTAGTGCCGAGATGTTAGGTATGGTTAGGTTAGGTAATATTACGTTATTGATGTATATGAAGGTCCCACGGAGACGTAGAGGCCAACTCGCCAGGAATGTTGTCAAATAATATCGCCGAGATCTTAGGTTGGTTTAGGTCAGGTAATATTATGTTATTGATGTATATGAAGGTCCCACGGAGACGTAGAGGCCAACTTCGCAGAAATGTTGTCAAATATTACCGCCGAGATGATAGGTTGGGTTAGGTTAGGTCATATTACGTTATTGATGTATATAAAATTCCCACGGAGACGTAGAGGCCAACTCGCCAGGGATGTTGTCAAATATTACCGCCGAGATGTTACGTTGGTTTAGGTTAGGTTAAATTACGTTATTGATGTATATGAAGGTCCCACTGAGAGGTAGAGGCCAACTCGCCAGGAATGTTGTCAAATATTAGTGCCGAGATGTTAGGTTGGGTTAAGTTAGGTAATATTACGTTATTGATGTATATGAAGGTCCCACGGTGACGTAGAGGCCAATTCGCCAGGAATGTTGTCAAATATTACCGCCGATGTGTTAGGTTGGGTTAGGTTAGGTTATACTACGTTATTGATGTATATGAAGGCCCCACGGAGATGTAGAGGCCAACTCGCCAGGAATGTTGTCAAATATTACCGCCGAGATCATAGGTTGGGTTAGGTTAGGTTATATTACGTTATTGATGTATATGAAGGTCCCACGGAGACGTAGAGGCCAACTCGCCAGGAATGTTGTCAAATATTAGTGCCGAGATCTTAGGTTGGGTTAGGTCAGGTAATATTATGTTATTGATGTATATGAAGGTCCCACGGAAACATGGAGGCCAACAAGACAGAAATGTTGTCAAATATTACCGCCGAGATGTTACGTTGGTTTAGGTTAGGTTAAATTATGTTATTGATGTATATGAAGGTCCCACTGAGAGGTAGAGGCCAACTCGCCAGGAATGTTGTCAAATATTAGTGCCGAGATGTTAGGTTGGGTTAAGTTAGGTAATATTACGTTATTGATGTATATGAAGGTCCCACGGTGACGTAGAGGCCAATTCGCCAGGAATGTTGTCAAATATTACCGCCGATGTGTTAGGTTGGGTTAGGTTAGGTTATACTACGTTATTGATGTATATGAAGGCCCCACGGAGACGTAGAGGCCAACTCGGCAGAAATGTTGTCATATATTACCGCCGAGATGATAGGTTGGGTTAGGTTAGGTTATATTACGTTATTGATGTATATGCAGGCCGCACGGAGAGGTAGAGGCCAACTCGCCAGGAATGTTGTCAAATATTAGTGCCGAGATGTTAGGTATGGTTAGGTTAGGTAATATTACGTTATTGATGTATATGAAGGTCCCACGGAGACGTAGAGGCCAACTCGCCAGGAATGTTGTCAAATAATATCGCCGAGATCTTAGGTTTGTTTAGGTCAGGTAATATTATGTTATTGATGTATATGAAGGTCCCACGGAGACGTAGAGGCCAACTCGGCAGAAATGTTGTCAAATGTTACCGCCGAGATGATAGGTTGGGTTAGGTTAGGTTATATTACGTTATTGATGTATATAAAATTCCCACGGAGACGTAGAGGCCAACTCGCCAGGGATGTTGTCAAATATTACCGCCGAGATGTTACGTTGGTTTAGGTTAGGTTAAATTACGTTATTGATGTATATGAATGTCCCACTGAGAGGTAGAGGCCAACTCGCCAGGAATGTTGTCAAATATTAGTGCCGAGATGTTAGGTTGGGTTAAGTTAGGTAATATTACGTTATTGATGTATATGAAGGTCCCACGGTGACGTAGAGGCCAATTCGCCAGGAATGTTGTCAAATATTACCGCCGATGTGTTAGGTTGGGTTAGGTTAGGTTATACTACGTTATTGATGTATATGAAGGCCCCACGGAGATGTAGAGGCCAACTCGCCAGGAATGTTGTCAAATATTACCGCCGAGATCATAGGTTGGGTTAGGTTAGGTTATATTACGTTATTGATGTATATGAAGGTCCCACGGAGACGTAGAGGCCAACTCGCCAGGAATGTTGTCAAATATTAGTGCCGAGATCTTAGGTTGGGTTAGGTCAGGTAATATTATGTTATTGATGTATATGAAGGTCCCACGGAAACATGGAGGCCAACAAGACAGGAATGTTGTCAAATATTACCGCCGAGATGTTACGTTGGTTTAGGTTAGGTTAAATTATGTTATTGATGTATATGAAGGTCCCACTGAGAGGTAGAGGCCAACTCGCCAGGAATGTTGTCAAATATTAGTGCCGAGATGTTAGGTTGGGTTAAGTTAGGTAATATTACGTTATTGATGTATATGAAGGTCCCACGGTGACGTAGAGGCCAATTCGCCAGGAATGTTGTCAAATATTACCGCCGATGTGTTAGGTTGGGTTAGGTTAGGTTATACTACGTTATTGATGTATATGAAGGCCCCACGGAGACGTAGAGGCCAACTCGGCAGAAATGTTGTCATATATTACCGCCGAGATGATAGGTTGGGTTAGGTTAGGTTATATTACGTTATTGATGCATATGCAGGCCGCACGGAGAGGTAGAGGCCAACTCGCCAGGAATGTTGTCAAATATTAGTGCCGAGATGTTAGGTATGGTTAGGTTAGGTAATATTACGTTATTGATGTATATGAAGGTCCCACGGAGACGTAGAGGCCAACTCGCCAGGAATGTTGTCAAATAATATCGCCGAGATCTTAGGTTGGTTTAGGTCAGGTAATATTATGTTATTGATGTATATGAAGGTCCCACGGAGACGTAGAGGCCAACTCGGCAGAAATGTTGTCAAATATTACCGCCGAGATGATAGGTTGGGTTAGGTTAGGTTATATTACGTTATTGATGTATATAAAATTCCCACGGAGACGTAGAGGCCAACTCGCCAGGGATGTTGTCAAATATTACCGCCGAGATGTTACGTTGGTTTAGGTTAGGTTAAATTACGTTATTGATGTATATGAATGTCCCACTGAGAGGTAGAGGCCAACTCGCCAGGAATGTTGTCAAATATTAGTGCCGAGATGTTAGGTTGGGTTAAGTTAGGTAATATTACGTTATTGATGTATATGAAGGTCCCACGGTGACGTAGAGGCCAATTCGCCAGGAATGTTGTCAAATATTACCGCCGATGTGTTAGGTTGGGTTAGGTTAGGTTATACTACGTTATTGATGTATATGAAGGCCCCACGGAGATGTAGAGGCCAACTCGCCAGGAATGTTGTCAAATATTACCGCCGAGATCATAGGTTGGGTTAGGTTAGGTTATATTACGTTATTGATGTATATGAAGGTCCCACGGAGGCGTAGAGGCCAACTCGCCAGGAATGTTGTCAAATATTAGTGCCGAGATCTTAGGTTGGGTTAGGTCAGGTAATATTATGTTATTGATGTATATGAAGGTCCCACGGAAACATGGAGGCCAACAAGACAGGAATGTTGTCAAATATTACCGCCGAGATGTTACGTTGGTTTAGGTTAGGTTAAATTATGTTATTGATGTATATGAAGGTCCCACTGAGAGGTAGAGGCCAACTCGCCAGGAATGTTGTCAAATATTAGTGCCGAGATGTTAGGTTGGGTTAGGCTAGGTAATATTAAGTTATTGATGTATATGAAGGTCCCACGGTGACGTAGAGGCCAACTCGCCAGGAATGTTGTCAAATATTACCGCCGATATGATAGGTTGGGCTAGGTTAGGTTATACTACGTTATTGACGTATATGAAGGCCCCACGGAGACGTAGAGGCCAACTCGCCAGGAATGTTGTCAAATATTACCGCCGAGATTTTAGGTTGGTTTAGGTTAGGTTAAATTACGTTATTGATGTATATGAAGGTCCCACTGAGAGGTAGAGGCCAACTCGCCAGGAATGTTGTCAAATATTAGTGCCGAGATGTTAGGTTGGGTTAAGTTAGGTAATATTACGTTATTGATGTATATGAAGGTCCCACGGTGACATAGAGACCAACTCGCCAGGAATGTTGTCAAATATTACCGCCGATGTGTTAGGTTGGGTTAGGTTAGGTTATACTACGTTATTGATGTATATGCAGGCCCCACGGAGACGTAGAGGCCAACTCGGCAGAAATGTTGTCAAATATTACCGCCGAGATGATAGGTTGGGTTAGGTTAGGTTATATTACGTTATTGATGTATATAAAATTCCCACGGAGACGTAGAGGCCAACTCGCCAGGGATGTTGTCAAATATTAGTGCCGAGATGTTAGGTTGGATTAGGTTAGCTTATATTACGTTATTGATGTATATAGAAGCCCCACGGAGACGTAGAGGCCAACTGGCCAGGAATGTTGTCTAATATTACCGCCGAGATGATAGGTTGGGTTAGGTTAGATTATATTACGTTATTGATGTATATGCAGGCCGCACGGAGAGGTAGAGGCCAACTCGCCAGGAATGTTGTCAAATATTAGTGCCGAGATGTTAGGTATGGTTAGGTTAGGTAATATTACGTTATTGATGTATATGAAGGTCCCACGGAGACGTAGAGGCCAACTCGCCAGGAATGTTGTCAAATAATATCGCCGAGATCTTAGGTTGGTTTAGGTCAGGTAATATTATGTTATTGATGTATATGAAGGTCCCACGGAGACGTAGAGGCCAACTCGCCAGGAATGTTGTCAAATATTCCCGCCGAGATGATAGGTTGGGCTAGGTTAGGTTATATTACGTTATTGATGTATATAAACGTCCCACGGAAACATAGAGGCCAACAAGCCAGGAATGTTGTCAAATACTACCGCCGAGATGTTACGTTGGTTTAGGATAGGTTAAATTAAGATATTGATGTATATGAAGGTCCCACGGAGAGGTAGAGGCCAACTCGCCAGGAATGTTGTCAAATATTAGTGCCGAGATGTTAGGTTAGGTTAGGTTAGGTAATATTAAGTTATTGATGTATATGAAGGTCCCACGGTGACGTAGAGGCCAACTCGCCAGGAATGTTGTCAAATATTACCGCCGATATGATAGGTTGGGCTAGGTTAGGTTATACTACGTTATTGATGTATATGAAGGTCCCACTGAGACGTAGAGGCCACCTCGCCAGGAATGTTGTCAAATATTAGTGCCGAGGTGTTAGGTTGGGTTAAGTTAGGTAATATTACGTTATTGATGTATATGAAGGTCCCACGGTGACATAGAGACCAACTCGCCAGGAATGTTGTCAAATATTACCGCCGATGTGTTAGGTTGGGTTAGGTTAGGTTATACTACGTTATTGATGTATATGAAGGCCCCACGGAGACGTAGAGGCCAACTCGCCAGAAATGTTGTCAAATATTACCGCCGAGATGATAGGTTGGGTTAGGTTAGGTTATATTACGTTATTGATGTATATAAAATTCCCACGGAGACGTAGAGGCCAACTCGCCAGGAATGTTGTCAAATATTAGTGCCGAGATGTTAGGTTGGATTAGGTTAGGTTATATTACGTTATTGATGTATATAAAAGCCCCACGGAGACGTTGAGGCCAACTCGCCAGGAATGTTGTCAAATATTAGTTCCGAGAGATTGGTTTGGGTTAGGTTAGGTTATATTACGTTATTGATGTATATAAAGGCCCCGCGGAGACGTAGAGGCCAACCCGCCAGGAATGTTGTCAAATATTAGTGCCGAGATCTTAGGTTGGGTTAGGTCAGGTAATATTATGTTATTGATGTATATGAAGGTCCCACGGAAACATGGAGGCCAACAAGACAGGAATGTTGTCAAATATTACCGCCGAGATGTTACGTTGGTTTAGGTTAGGTTAAATTACGTTATTGATGTATATGAAGGTCCCACTGAGAGGTAGAGGCCAACTCGCCAGGAATGTTGTCAAATATTAGTGCCGAGATGTTAGGTTGGGTTAAGTTAGGTAATATTACGTTATTGATGTATATGAAGGTCCCACGGTGACGTAGAGGCCAATTCGCCAGGAATGTTGTCAAATATTACCGCCGATGTGTTAGGTTGGGTTAGGTTAGGTTATACTACGTTATTGATGTATATGAAGGCCCCACGGAGACGTAGAGGCCAACTCGGCAGAAATGTTGTCAAATATTACCGCCGAGATGATAGGTTGGGTTAGGTTAGGTTATATTACGTTATTGATGTATATGAAGGTCCCACGGAGACGTAGAGGCCAACTCGCCAGGAATGTTGTCAAATAATAGCGCCGAGATCTTAGGTTGGGTTAGGTCAGGTAATATTATGTTATTGATGTATATGAAGGTCCCACGGAGACGTAGAGGCCAACTCGCAAGGAATGTTGTCAAATATTCCCGCCGAGATGATAGGTTGGGCTAGGTTAGGTTATATTACGTTATTGATGTATATAAACGTCCCACAGAAACATAGAGGCCAACAAGCCAGGAATGTTGTCAAATACTACCGCCGAGATGTTACGTTGGTTTAGGTTAGGTTAAATTAAGATATTGATGTATATGAAGGTCCCACGGAGAGGTAGAGGCCAACTCGCCAGGAATTTTGTCAAATATTAGTGCCGAGATGTTAGGTTGGGTTAGGTTAGGTAATATTAAGTTATTGATGTATATGAAGGTCCCACGGTGACGTAGAGGCCAACTCGCCAGGAATGTTGTCAAATATTACCGCCGATATGATAGGTTGGGCTAGGTTAGGTTATACTACGTTATTGACGTATATGAAGGCCCCACGGAGACGTAGAGGCCAACTCGCCAGGAATGTTGTCAAATATTACCGCCGAGATTTTAGGTTGGTTTCGGTTAGGTTAAATTACGTTATTGATGTATATGAAGGTCCCACTGAGAGGTAGAGGCCAACTCGCCAGGAATGTTGTCAAATATTAGTGCCGAGATGTTAGGTTGGGTTAAGTTAGGTAATATTACGTTATTGATGTATATGAAGGTCCCACGGAGACATAGAGGCCAACTCGCCAGGAATGTTGTCAAATATTACCGCCGATGTGTTAGGTTGGGTTAGGTTAGGTTATACTACGTTATTGATGTATATGAAGGCCCCACGGAGACGTAGAGGCCAACTCGGCAGAAATGTTGTCAAATATTACCGCCGAGATGATAGGTTGGGTTAGGTTAGGTTATATTACGTTATTGATGTATATAAAATTCCCACGGAGGCGTAGAGGCCAACTCGCCAGGGATGTTGTCAAGTATTAGTGCCGAGATGTTAGGTTGGATTAGGTTAGCTTATATTACGTTATTGATGTATATAAAAGCCCCACGGAGACGTTGAGGCCAACTCGCCAGGAATGTTGTCAAATATTACAGCCGAGATGTTAGGTTGGGTTAGGTTAGGTTATATTACGTTATTGATGTATATGAAGGGCCCACGGAGACGTAGAGGCCAACTGGCCAGGAATGTTGTCAAATATTACCGCCGAGATGATAGGTTGGGTTAGGTTAGATTATATTACGTTATTGATGTATATGCAGGCCGCACGGAGAGGTAGAGGCCAACTCGCCAGGAATGTTGTCAAATATTACCGCCGATGTGTTAGGTTGGGTTAGGTTAGGTTATACTACGTTATTGATGTATATGAAGGCCCCACGGAGATGTAGAGGCCAACTCGCCAGGAATGTTGTCAAATATTACCGCCGAGATCATAGGTTGGGTTAGGTTAGGTTATATTACGTTATTGATGTATATGAAGGTCCCACGGAGACGTAGAGGCCAACTCGCCAGGAATGTTGTCAAATAATAGCGCCGAGATCTTAGGTTGGGTTAGGTCAGGTAATATTATGTTATTGATGTATATGAAGGTCCCACGGAGACGTAGAGGCCAACTCGCAAGGAATGTTGTCAAATATTTCCGCCGAGATGATAGGTTGGGCTAGGTTAGGTTATATTACGTTATTGATGTATATAAACGTCCCACGGAAACATAGAGGCCAACAAGCCAGGAATGTTGTCAAATACTACCGCCGAGATGTTACGTTGGTTTAGGTTAGGTTAAATTAAGATATTGATGTATATGAAGGTCCCACGGAGAGGTAGAGGCCAACTCGCCAGGAATGTTGTCAAATATTAGTGCCGAGATGTTAGGTTGGGTTAGGTTAGGTAATATTAAGTTATTGATGTATATGAAGGTCCCACGGTGACGTAGAGGCCAACTCGCCAGGAATGTTGTCAAATATTACCGCCGATATGATAGGTTGGGCTAGGTTAGGTTATACTACGTTATTGACGTATATGAAGGCCCCACGGAGACGTAGAGGCCAACTCGCCAGGAATGTTGTCAAATATTACCGCCGAGATTTTAGGTTGGTTTCGGTTAGGTTAAATTACGTTATTGATGTATATGAAGGTCCCACTGAGAGGTAGAGGCCAACTCGCCAGGAATGTTGTCAAATATTAGTGCCGAGATGTTAGGTTGGGTTAAGTTAGGTAATATTACGTTATTGATGTATATGAAGGTCCCACGGTGACATAGAGGCCAACTCGCCAGGAATGTTGTCAAATATTACCGCCGATGTGTTAGGTTGGGTTAGGTTAGGTTATACTACGTTATTGATGTATATGAAGGCCCCACGGAGACGTAGAGGCCAACTCGGCAGAAATGTTGTCAAATATTACCGCCGAGATGATAGGTTGGGTTAGGTTAGGTTATATTACGTTATTGATGTATATAAAATTCCCACGGAGGCGTAGAGGCCAACTCGCCAGGGATGTTGTCAAATATTAGTGCCGAGATGTTAGGTTGGATTAGGTTAGCTTATATTACGTTATTGATGTATATAAAAGCCCCACGGAGACGTTGAGGCCAACTCGCCAGGAATGTTGTCAAATATTACAGCCGAGATGTTAGGTTGGGTTAGGTTAGGTTATATTACGTTATTGATGTATATGAAGGGCCCACGGAGACGTAGAGGCCAACTGGCCAGGAATGTTGTCAAATATTACCGCCGAGATGATAGGTTGGGTTAGGTTAGATTATATTACGTTATTGATGTATATGCAGGCC
This sequence comes from Xylocopa violacea, assembly GCA_963969225.1. Taxonomy (NCBI): domain Eukaryota; kingdom Metazoa; phylum Arthropoda; class Insecta; order Hymenoptera; family Apidae; genus Xylocopa; species Xylocopa violacea. The sequence continues at coordinate 2,124,423 of CAXAJV010000920.1, forward strand.
GCACGGAGAGGTAGAGGCCAACTCGCCAGGAATGTTGTCAAATATTACCGCCGAGATTTTAGGTTGGTTTCGGTTAGGTTAAATTACGTTATTGATGTATATGAAGGTCCCACTGAGAGGTAGAGGCCAACTCGCCAGGAATGTTGTCAAATATTAGTGCCGAGATGTTAGGTTGGGTTAAGTTAGGTAATATTACGTTATTGATGTATATGAAGGTCCCACGGTGACATAGAGGCCAACTCGCCAGGAATGTTGTCAAATATTACCGCCGATGTGTTAGGTTGAGTTAGGTTAGGTTATACTACGTTATTGATGTATATGAAGGCCCCACGGAGACGTAGAGGCCAACTCGGCAGAAATGTTGTCAAATATTACCGCCGAGATGATAGGTTGGGTTAGGTTAGGTTATATTACGTTATTGATGTATATAAAATTCCCACGGAGGCGTAGAGGCCAACTCGCTAGGGATGTTGTCAAATATTAGTGCCGAGATGTTAGGTTGGATTAGGTTAGCTTATATTACGTTATTGATGTATATAAAAGCCCCACGGAGACGTTGAGGCCAACTCGCCAGGAATGTTGTCAAATATTACAGCCGAGATGTTAGGTTGGGTTAGGTTAGGTTATATTACGTTATTGATGTATATGAAGGGCCCACGGAGACGTAGAGGCCAACTGGCCAGGAATGTTGTCAAATATTACCGCCGAGATGATAGGTTGGGTTAGGTTAGATTATATTACGTTATTGATGTATATGCAGGCCGCACGGAGAGGTAGAGGCCAACTCGCCAGGAATGTTGTCAAATATTAGTGCCGAGATGTTAGGTATGGTTAGGTTAGGTAATATTACGTTATTGATGTATATGAAGGTCCCACGGAGACGTAGAGGCCAACTCGCCAGGTATGTTGTCAAATAATATCGCCGAGATCTTAGGTTGGGTTAGGTCAGGTAATATTATGTTATTGATGTATATGAAGGTCCCACGGAGACGTAGAGGCCAACTCGCCAGGAATGTTGTCAAATATTCCCGCCGAGATGATAGGTTGGGCTAGGTTAGGTTATATTACGTTATTGATGTATATAAAGGTCCCACGGAAACATAGAGGCCAACAAGCCAGGAATGTTGTCAAATACTACCGCCGAGATATTACGTTGGTTTAGGTTAGGTTAAATTAAGATATTGATGTATATGAAGGTCCCACGGAGAGGTAGAGGCCAACTCGCCAGGAATGTTGTCAAATATTAGTGCCGAGATGTTAGGTTGGGTTAGGTTAGGTAATATTAAGTTATTGATGTATATGAAGGTCCCACGGTGACGTAGAGGCCAACTCGCCAGGAATGTTGTCAAATATTAGTGCCGAGATGTTAGGTTGGTTTAGGTTATGTTAAATTACGTTATTGATGTATATGAAGGTCCCACGGTGACGTAGAGGCCAACTCGCCAGGAATGTTGTCAAATATTACCGCCGATGAGTTAGGTTGGGTTAGGTGAAGGTTATATTACGTTATTGATGTATATGAAGGCCCCACGGAGACGGAGAGGCCAACTCGCCAGGAATGTTGTCAAATATTACCGCCGATATGATAGGTTGGGCTAGGTTATGTTATATTACGTTATTGATGTATATAAAGGTCCCACGGAGAGGTAGAGGCCAACTCGCCAGGAATGTTGTCAAATATTACCGCCGAGATGATAGGTTGGGCTAGGTTAGGTTATATTACGTTATTGATGTATATAAAATTCCCACGGAGACGTAGAGGCCAACTCGCCAGGAATGTTGTCAAATATTAGTGCCGAGATGTTAGGTTGGATTAGGTTAGGTTATATTACGTTATTGATGTATATAAAAGCCCCACGGAGACATAGAGGCCAACTCGCCAGGAATGTTGTCAAATATTACCGCCGAGATGATAGGTTGGGTTAGGTTAGGTTATACTACGTTATTGACGTATATGAAGGCCCCACGGAGACGTAGAGGCCAACTCGCCAGGAATGTTGTCAAATATTACCGCCGAGATTTTAGGTTGGTTTAAGTTAGGTTAAATTACGTTATTGATGTATATGAAGGTCCCACTGAGACGTAGAGGCCAACTCGCCAGGAATGTTGTCAAATATTACCGCCGAGATGATAGGTTGGGTTAGGTTAGGTTATATTATGTTATTGATGTACATGAAGGTCCCACGGAGACGTAGAGGCCAACTCGCCAGGAATGTTGTCAAATATTACCGCCGAGATGTTAGGTTGGGTTAGGTTAGGTTATATTACGTTATTGATGTATATGAAGGGCCCACGGAGACGTAGAGGCCAACTGGCCAGGAATGTTGTCAAATATTACCGCCGAGATGATAGGTTGGGTTAGGTTAGATTATATTACGTTATTGATGTATATGCAGGCCGCACGGAGAGGTAGAGGCCAACTCGCCAGGAATGTTGTCAAATATTAGTGCCGAGATGTTAGGTTGGTTTAGGTTATGTTAAATTACGTTATTGATGTATATGAAGGCCCCACGGAGACGTAGAGGCCAACTCGCCAGGAATGTTGTCAAATATTAGTGCCGAGATGTTAGGTTGGGTTAGGTTAGGTTATATTACGTTATTCATGTATATAAAATTCCCGCGGAGACGTAGAGGCCAACTCGCCAGGAATGTTGTCAAATATTAGTACCGAGATGTTAGGTTGGGTTAGGTTAGGTTATATTACGTTATTGATGTATATGAAGTTCCACGGAGACGTAGAGGCCAGCTCGCCAGGAACGTTGTCAAATAATAACGCCGAAAGGTTAAGTTGGGTTATATTAGGTTATATCACGTTATTGATGGATATGAAGGTCTCACGGAGACGTAGAGGCCAACTCGCCAGAAATGTTGTCAAATATTACCGCCGATGTGTTATGTTGGGTTAGGTTAGGTTATACTACGTTATTGACGTATATGAAGGCCCCACGGAGACGTAGAGGCCAACTCGCCAGGAATGTTGTCAAATATTACCGCCGAGATGATAGGTTGGGTTAGGTTAGGTTATATTACGTTATTGATGTATATGAAGGTCGCACGGAGACGTAGAGGCCAACTCGCCAGGAATGTTGTCAAATATTCCCGCCGAGATGATAGGTTGGGCTAGGTTAGGTTATATTACGTTATTGATGTATATAAAATTCCCACGGAGACGTAGAGGCCAACTCGCCAGGAATGTTGTCAAATATTAGTGCCGAGATGTTAGGTTGGATTAGGTTAGGTTATATTACGTTATTGATGTATATAAAAGCCCCACGGAGACGTAGAGGCCAACTCGCCAGGAATGTTGTCAAATATTACCGCCGAGATGATAGGTTGGGTTAGGTTAGGTTATACTACGTTATTGACGTATATGAAGGTCCCACGGTGACATAGAGACCAACTCGCCAGGAATGTTGTCAAATATTACCGCCGATGTGTTAGGTTGGGTTAGGTTAGGTTATACTACGTTATTGATGTATATGAAGGCCCCACGGAGACGTAGAGGCCAACTCGCCAGAAATGTTGTCAAATATTACCGCCGAGATGATTGGTTGGGTTAGGTTAGGTTATATTACGTTATTGATGTATATAAAATTCCCACGGAGACGTAGAGGCCAACTCGCCAGGAATGTTGTCAAATATTAGTGCCGAGATGTTAGGTTGGATTAGGTTAGGTTATATTACGTTATTGATGTATACAAAAGCCCCACGGAGACGTTGAGGCCAACTCGCCAGGAATGTTGTCAAATATTAGTTCCGAGAGATTGGGTTGGGTTAGGTTAGGTTATATTACGTTATTGATGTATATAAAGGCCCCGCGGAGACGTAGAGGCCAACCCGCCAGGAATGTTGTCAAATATTAGTGCCGAGATCTTAGGTTGGGTTAGGTCAGGTAATATTATGTTATTGATGTATATGAAGGTCCCACGGAAACATGGAGGCCAACAAGACAGGAATGTTGTCAAATATTACCGCCGAGATGTTACGTTGGTTTAGGTTAGGTTAAATTACGTTATTGATGTATATGAAGGTCCCACTGAGAGGTAGAGGCCAACTTGCCAGGAATGTTGTCAAATATTAGTGCCGAGATGTTAGGTTGGGTTAAGTTAGGTAATATTACGTTATTGATGTATATGAAGGTCCCACGGTGACGTAGAGGCCAATTCGCCAGGAATGTTGTCAAATATTACCGCCGATGTGTTAGGTTGGGTTAGGTTAGGTTATACTACGTTATTGATGTATATGAAGGCCCCACGGAGATGTAGAGGCCAACTCGCCAGGAATGTTGTCAAATATTACCGCCGAGATCATAGGTTGGGTTAGGTTAGGTTATATTACGTTATTGATGTATATGAAGGTCCCACGGAGACGTAGAGGCCAACTCGCCAGGAATGTTGTAAAATATTAGTGCCGAGATCTTAGGTTGGGTTAGGTCAGGTAATATTATGTTATTGATGTATATGAAGGTCCCACGGAAACATGGAGGCCAACAAGACAGGAATGTTGTCAAATATTACCGCCGAGATGTTACGTTGGTTTAGGTTAGGTTAAATTATGTTATTGATGTATATGAAGGTCCCACTGAGAGGTAGAGGCCAACTCGCCAGGCATGTTGTCAAATATTAGTGCCGAGATGTTAGGTTGGGTTAAGTTAGGTAATATTACGTTATTGATGTATATGAAGGTCCCACGGTGACGTAGAGGCCAATTCGCCAGGAATGTTGTCAAATATTACCGCCGATGTGTTAGGTTGGGTTAGGTTAGGTTATACTACGTTATTGATGTATATGAAGGCCCCACGGAGACGTAGAGGCCAACACGGCAGAAATGTTGTCAAATATTACCGCCGAGATGATAGGTTGGGTTAGGTTAGGTTATATTACGTTATTGATGTATATGAAGGTCCCACGGAGACGTAGAGGCCAACTCGCCAGGAATGTTGTCAAATAATAGCGCCGAGATCTTAGGTTGGGTTAGGTCAGGTAATATTATGTTATTGATGTATATGAAGGTCCCACGGAGACGTAGAGGCCAACTCGCGAGGAATGTTGTCAAATATTCCCGCCGAGATGATAGGTTGGGCTAGGTTAGGTTATATTATATTATTGATGTATATAAACGTCCCACGGAAATGTTGTCAAATATTACCTCCGATATGATAGGTTGGGCTAGGTTAGGTTATATTACGTTATTGATGTATATAAAAGCCCCACGGAGACGTTGAGGCCAACTCGCCAGGAATGTTGTCAAATATTACCGCCGAGATGTTAGATTGGGTTAGGTTAGGTTATATTACGTTATTGATGTATATGAAGGGCCCACGGAGACGTAGAGACCAACTGGCCAGGAATGTTGTCAAATATTACCGCCGAGATGATAGGTTGGGTTAGGTTAGATTATATTACGTTATTGATGTATATGAAGGCCCCACGGAGACGTAGAGGCCAACTCGGCAGAAATGTTGTCAAATATTACCGCCGAGATGATAGGTTGGCTTAGGTTAGGTTATATTACGTTATTGATGTATATAAAATTCCCACGGAGACGTAGAGGCCAACTCGCCAGGAATGTTGTCAAATATTAGTGCCGAGATGTTAGGTTGGATTAGGTTAGGTTATATTACGTTATTGATGTATATAAAAGCCCCACGGAGACGTTGAGGCCAACTCGCCAGGAATGTTGTCAAATATTCCCGCCGAGATGATAGGTTGGGCTAGGTTAGGTTATATTACGTTATTGATGTATATAAAGGTCCCACGGAAACATAGAGGCCAACAAGCCAGGAACGTTGTCAAATACTACCGCCGAGATGTTACGTTGGTTTAGGTTAGGTTAAATTAAGATATTGATGTATATGAAGGTCCCACGGAGAGGTAGAGGCCAACTCGCCAGGAATGTTGTCAAATATTAGTGCCGAGATGTTAGGTTGGGTTAGGTTAGGTAATATTAAGTTATTGATGTATATGAAGATCCCACGGTGACGTAGAGGCCAACTCGCCAGGAATGTTGTCAAATATTACCGCCGATGAGTTAGGTTGGGTTAGGTGAAGGTTATATTACGTTATTGATGTATATGAAGGCCCCACGGAGACGGAGAGGCCAACTCGCCAGGAATGTTGTCAAATATTACCGCCGATATGATAGGTTGGGCTAGGTTATGTTATATTACGTTATTGATGTATATGAAGGTCCCACGGAGACGTAGAGGCCAACTCGCCAGGAATGTTGTCAAATAATAGCGCCGAGATCTTAGGTTGGGTTAGGTCAGGTAATATTATGTTACTGATGTATATGAATGTCCCACGGAAACATGGAGGCCAACAAGACAGGAATGTTGTCAAATATTACCGCCGAGATGTTACGTTGGTTTAGGTTAGGTTAAATTACGTTATTGAAGTATATGAAGGTCCCACGGAGAGGTAGAGGCCAACTCGCCAGGGATGTTGTCAAATATTAGTGCCGAGATGTTAGGTTGGATTAGGTTAGGTTATATTACGTTATTGATGTATATAAAAGCCCCACGGAGACGTTGAGGCCAACTCGCCAGGAATGTTGTCAAATATTACCGCCGAGATGTTAGATTGGGTTAGGTTAGGTTATATTACGTTATTGATGTATATGAAGGGCCCACGGAGACGTAGAGACCAACTGGCCAGGAATGTTGTCAAATATTACCGCCGAGATGATAGGTTGGGTTAGGTTAGATTATATTACGTTATTGATGTATATGAAGGCCGCACGGAGAGGTAGAGGCCAACTCGCCAGGAATGTTGTCAAATATTAGTGCCGAGATGTTAGGTTGGGTTAGGTTAGGTAATATTACGTTACTGATGTATATGAAGGTCCCACGGAGACGTAGAGGCCAACTCGCCAGGAATGTTGTCAAATAATAGCGCCGAGATCTTAGGTTGGGTTAGGTCAGGTAATATTATGTTATTGATGTATATGAAGGACCCACGGAGAGGTAGAGGCCAACTCGCCAGGAATGTTGTCAAATATTAGTGCCGAGATGTTAGGTTGGGTTAGGTTAGGTAATATTAAGTTATTGATGTATATGAAGGTCCCACGGTGACGTAGAGGCCAACTCGCCAGGAATGTTGTCAAATATTACCGCCGAGATGATAGGTTGGGTTAGGTTAGGTTATATTATGTTATTGATGTACATGAAGGTCCCACGGAGACGTAGAGGCCAACTCGCCAGGAATGTTGTCAAATATTACCGCCGAGATGTTAGGTTGGGTTAGGTTAGGTTATATTACGTTATTGATGTATATGAAGGGCCCACGGAGACGTAGAGGCCAACTGGCCAGGAATGTTGTCAAATATTACCGCCGAGATGATAGGTTGGGTTAGGTTAGATTATATTACGTTATTGATGTATATGCAGGCCGCACGGAGAGGTAGAGGCCAACTCGCCAGGAATGTTGTCAAATATTAGTGCCGAGATGTTAGGTATGGTTAGGTTAGGTAATATTACGTTATTGATGTATATGAAGGTCCCACGGAGACGTAGAGGCCAACTCGCCAGGAATGTTGTCACATAATATCGCCGAGATCTTAGGTTGGGTTAGGTCAGGTAATATTATGTTATTGATGTATGTGAAGGTCCCACGGAGACGTAGAGGCCAACTCGCCAGGAATGTTGTCAAATATTCCCGCCGAGATGATAGGTTGGGCTAGGTTAGGTTATATTACGTTATTGATGTATATAAAGGTCCCACGGAAACATAGAGGCCAACAAGCCAGGAACGTTGTCAAATACTACCGCCGAGATGTTACGTTGGTTTAGGTTAGGTTAAATTAAGATATTGATGTATATGAAGGTCCCACGGAGAGGTAGAGGCCAACTCGCCAGGAATGTTGTCAAATATTAGTGCCGAGATGTTAGGTTGGGTTAGGTTAGGTAATATTACGTTATTGATGTATATGAAGGTCCCACGGAGACGTAGAGGCCAACTCGCCAGGAATGTTGTCACATAATATCGCCGAGATCTTAGGTTGGGTTAGGTCAGGTAATATTATGTTATTGATGTATATGAAGGTCCCACGGAGACGTAGAGGCCAACTCGCCAGGAATGTTGTCAAATATTCCCGCCGAGATGATAGGTTGGGCTAGGTTAGGTTATATTACGTTATTGATGTATATAAAGGTCCCACGGAAACATAGAGGCCAACAAGCCAGGAACGTTGTCAAATACTACCGCCGAGATGTTACGTTGGTTTAGGTTAGGTTAAATTAAGATATTGATGTATATGAAGGTCCCACGGAGAGGTAGAGGCCAACTCGCCAGGAATGTTGTCAAATATTAGTGCCGAGATGTTAGGTTGGGTTAGGTTAGGTAATATTAAGTTATTGATGTATATGAAGGTCCCACGGTGACGTAGAGGCCAACTCGCCAGGAATGTTGTCAAATATTACCGCCGATGAGTTAGGTTGGGTTAGGTGAAGGTTATATTACGTTATTGATGTATATGAAGGCCCCACGGAGACGGAGAGGCCAACACGCCAGGAATGTTGTCAAATATTACCGCCGATATGATAGGTTGGGCTAGGTTATGTTATATTACGTTATTGATGTATATAAAGGTCCCACGGAGAGGTAGAGGCCAACTCGCCAGGAATGTTGTCAAATATTAGTGCCGAGATGTTAGGTTGGTTTAGGTTATGTTAAATTACGTTATTGATGTATATGAAGGCCCCACGGAGACGTAGAGGCCAACTCGCCAGGAATGTTGTCAAATATTAGTGCCGAGATATTAGGTTGGGTTAGGTTAGGTAATATTAAGTTATTGATGTATATGAAGGTCCCACGGTGACGTAGAGGCCAACTCGCCAGGAATGTTGTCAAATATTACCGCCGATGAGTTAGGTTGGGTTAGGTGAAGGTTATATTACGTTATTGATGTATATGAAGGCCCCACGGAGACGGAGAGGCCAACACGCCAGGAATGTTGTCAAATATTACCGCCGATATGATAGGTTGGGCTAGGTTATGTTATATTACGTTATTGATGTATATAAAGGTCCCACGGAGAGGTAGAGGCCAACTCGCCAGGAATGTTGTCAAATATTAGTGCCGAGATGTTAGGTTGGTTTAGGTTATGTTAAATTACGTTATTGATGTATATGAAGGCCCCACGGAGACGTAGAGGCCAACTCGCCAGGAATGTTGTCAAATATTAGTGCCGAGATGTTAGGTTGGGTTAGGTTAGGTTATATTACGTTATTCATGTATATAAAATTCCCGCGGAGACGTAGAGGCCAACTCGCCAGGAATGTTGTCAAATATTAGTACCGAGATGTTAGGTTGGGTTAGGTTAGGTTATATTACGTTATTGATGTATATGAAGTTCCACGGAGACGTAGAGGCCAGCTCGCCAGGAATGTTGTCAAATAATAACGCCGAAAGGTTAAGTTGGGTTATATTAGGTTATATCACGTTATTGATGGATATGAAGGTCTCACGGAGACGTAGAGGCCAACTCGCCAGAAATGTTGTCAAATATTACCGCCGATGTGTTATGTTGGGTTAGGTTAGGTTATACTACGTTATTGACGTATATGAAGGCCCCACGGAGACGTAGAGGCCAACTCGCCAGGAATGTTGTCAAATATTACCGCCGAGATGATAGGTTGGGTTAGGTTAGGTTATATTACGTTATTGATGTATATGAAGGTCGCACGGAGACGTAGAGGCCAACTCGCCAGGAATGTTGTCAAATATTCCCGCCGAGATGATAGGTTGGGCTAGGTTAGGTTATATTACGTTATTGATGTATATAAAATTCCCACGGAGACGTAGAGGCCAACTCGCCAGGAATGTTGTCAAATATTAGTGCCGAGATGTTAGGTTGGATTAGGTTAGGTTATATTACGTTATTGATGTATATAAAAGCCCCACGGAGACGTAGAGGCCAACTCGCCAGGAATGTTGTCAAATATTACCGCCGAGATGATAGGTTGGGTTAGGTTAGGTTATACTACGTTATTGACGTATATGAAGGCCCCACGGAGACGTAGAGGCCAACTCGCCAGGAATGTTGTCAAATATTACCGCCGAGATTTTAGGTTGGTTTAGGTTAGGTTAAATTACGTTATTGATGTATATGAAGGTCCCACTGAGACGTAGAGGCCAACTCGCCAGGAATGTTGTCAAATATTAGTGCCGAGATGTTAGGTTGGGTTAAGTTAGGTAATATTACGTTATTGATGTATATGAAGGTCCCACGGTGACATAGAGACCAACTCGCCAGGAATGTTGTCAAATATTACCGCCGATGTGTTAGGTTGGGTTAGGTTAGGTTATACTACGTTATTGATGTATATGAAGGCCCCACGGAGACGTAGAGGCCAACTCGCCAGAAATGTTGTCAAATATTACCGCCGAGATGATAGGTTGGGTTAGGTTAGGTTATATTACGTTATTGATGTATATAAAATTCCCACGGAGACGTAGAGGCCAACTCGCCAGGAATGTTGTCAAATATTAGTGCCGAGATGTTAGGTTGGATTAGGTTAGGTTATATTACGTTATTGATGTATACAAAAGCCCCACGGAGACGTTGAGGCCAACTCGCCAGGAATGTTGTCAAATATTAGTTCCGAGAGATTGGGTTGGGTTAGGTTAGGTTATATTACGTTATTGATGTATATAAAGGCCCCGCGGAGACGTAGAGGCCAACCCGCCAGGAATGTTGTCAAATATTAGTGCCGAGATCTTAGGTTGGGTTAGGTCAGGTAATATTATGTTATTGATGTATATGAAGGTCCCACGGAAACATGGAGGCCAACAAGACAGGAATGTTGTCAAATATTACCGCCGAGATGTTACGTTGGTTTAGGTTAGGTTAAATTACGTTATTGATGTATATGAAGGTCCCACTGAGAGGTAGAGGCCAACTCGCCAGGAATGTTGTCAAATATTAGTGCCGAGATGTTAGGTTGGGTTAAGTTAGGTAATATTACGTTATTGATGTATATGAAGGTCCCACGGTGACGTAGAGGCCAATTCGCCAGGAATGTTGTCAAATATTACCGCCGATGTGTTAGGTTGGGTTAGGTTAGGTTATACTACGTTATTGATGTATATGAAGGCCCCACGGAGATGTAGAGGCCAACTCGCCAGGAATGTTGTCAAATATTACCGCCGAGATCATAGGTTGGGTTAGGTTAGGTTATATTACGTTATTGATGTATATGAAGGTCCCACGGAGACGTAGAGGCCAACTCGCCAGGAATGTTGTCAAATATTAGTGCCGAGATCTTAGGTTGGGTTAGGTCAGGTAATATTATGTTATTGATGTATATGAAGGTCCCACGGAAACATGGAGGCCAACAAGACAGGAATGTTGTCAAATATTACCGCCGAGATGTTACGTTGGTTTAGGTTAGGTTAAATTATGTTATTGATGTATATGAAGGTCCCACTGAGAGGTAGAGGCCAACTCGCCAGGAATGTTGTCAAATATTAGTGCCGAGATGTTAGGTTGGGTTAAGTTAGGTAATATTACGTTATTGATGTATATGAAGGTCCCACGGTGACGTAGAGGCCAATTCGCCAGGAATGTTGTCAAATATTACCGCCGATGTGTTAGGTTGGGTTAGGTTAGGTTATACTACGTTATTGATGTATATGAAGGCCCCACGGAGACGTAGAGGCCAACTCGGCAGAAATGTTGTCAAATATTACCGCCGAGATGATAGGTTGGGCTAGGTTAGGTTATATTACGTTATTGATGTATATAAACGTCCCACGGAAACATAGAGGCCAACAAGCCAGGAATGTTGTCAAATATTACCGCCGAGATGTTACGTTGGTTTAGGTTAGGTAATATTATGTTACTGATGTATATGAATGTCCCACGGAAACATGGAGGCCAACAAGACAGGAATGTTGTCAAATATTACCGCCGAGATGTTACGTTGGTTTAGGTTAGGTTAAATTACGTTATTGAAGTATATGAAGGTCCCACGGAGAGGTAGAGGCCAACTCGCCAGGGATGTTGTCAAATATTAGTGCCGAGATGTTAGGTTGGATCAGGTTAGGTTATATTACGTTATTGATGTATATAAAAGCCCCACGGAGACGTTGAGGCCAACTCGCCAGGAATGTTGTCAAATATTACCGCCGAGATGTTAGATTGGGTTAGGTTAGGTTATATTACGTTATTGATGTATATGAAGGGCCCACGGAGACGTAGAGACCAACTGGCCAGGAATGTTGTCAAATATTACCGCCGAGATGATAGGTTGGGTTAGGTTAGATTATATTACGTTATTGATGTATATGAAGGCCGCACGGAGAGGTAGAGGCCAACTCGCCAGGAATGTTGTCAAATATTAGTGCCGAGATGTTAGGTTGGGTTAGGTTAGGTAATATTACGTTACTGATGTATATGAAGGTCCCACGGAGACGTAGAGGCCAACTCGCCAGGAATGTTGTCAAATAATAGCGCCGAGATCTTAGGTTGGGTTAGGTCAGGTAATATTATGTTATTGATGTATATGAAGGTCCCACGGAGACGTAGAGGCCAACTCGCCAGGAATGTTGTCAAATAATAGCGCCGAGATCTTAGGTTGGGTTAGGTCAGGTAATATTATGTTATTGATGTATATGAAGGTCCCACGGAGACGTAGAGGCCAACTCGCCAGGAATGTTGTCAAATATTCCCGCCGAGATGATAGGTTGGGCTAGGTTAGGTTATATTACGTTATTGATGTATATAAAGGTCCCACGGAAACATAGAGGCCAACAAGCCAGGAATGTTGTCAAATACTACCGACGAGATGTTACGTTGGTTTAGGTTAGGTTAAATTAAGATATTGATGTATATGAAGGTCCCACGGAGAGGTAGAGGCCAACGCGCCAGGAATGTTGTCAAATATTAGTGCCGAGATGTTAGGTTGGGTTAGGTTAGGTAATATTAAGTAATTGATGTATATGAAGGTCCCACGGTGACGTAGAGGCCAACTCGCCAGGAATGTTGTCAAATATTACCGCCGAGATGATAGGTTGGGTTAGGTTAGGTTATATTATGTTACTGATGTACATGAAGGTCCCACGGAGACGTAGAGGCCAACTCGCCAGGAATGTTGTCAAATATTACCGCCGAGATGTTAGGTTGGGTTAGGTTAGGTTATATTACGTTATTGATGTATATGAAGGGCCCACGGAGACGTAGAGGCCAACTGGCCAGGAATGTTGTCAAATATTACCGCCGAGATGATAGGTTGGGTTAGGTTAGATTATATTACGTTATTGATGTATATGCAGGCCGCACGGAGAGGTAGAGGCCAACTCGCCAGGAATGTTGTCAAATATTACCGCCGAGATTTTAGGTTGGTTTAGGTTAGGTTAAATTACGTTATTGATGTATATGAAGGTCCCACTGAGACGTAGAGGCCAACTCGCCAGGAATGTTGTCAAATATTAGTGCCGAGATGTTAGGTTGGGTTAAGTTAGGTAATATTACGTTATTGATGTATATGAAGGTCCCACGGTGACATAGAGACCAACTCGCCAGGAATGTTGTCAAATATTACCGCCGATGTGTTAGGTTGGGTTAGGTTAGGTTATACTACGTTATTGATGTATATGAAGGCCCCACGGAGACGTAGAGGCCAACTCGCCAGAAATGTTGTCAAATATTACCGCCGAGATGATAGGTTGGGTTAGGTTAGGTTATATTACGTTATTGATGTATATAAAATTCCCACGGAGACGTAGAGGCCAACTCGCCAGGAATGTTGTCAAATATTAGTGCCGAGATGTTAGGTTGGATTAGGTTAGGTTATATTACGTTATTGATGTATACAAAAGCCCCACGGAGACGTTGAGGCCAACTCGCCAGGAATGTTGTCAAATATTAGTTCCGAGAGATTGGGTTGGGTTAGGTTAGGTTATATTACGTTATTGATGTATATAAAGGCCCCGCGGAGACGTAGAGGCCAACCCGCCAGGAATGTTGTCAAATATTAGTGCCGAGATCTTAGGTTGGGTTAGGTCAGGTAATATTATGTTATTGATGTATATGAAGGTCCCACGGAAACATGGAGGCCAACAAGACAGGAATGTTGTCAAATATTACCGCCGAGATGTTACGTTGGTTTAGGTTAGGTTAAATTACGTTATTGATGTATATGAAGGTCCCACTGAGAGGTAGAGGCCAACTCGCCAGGAATGTTGTCAAATATTAGTGCCGAGATGTTAGGTTGGGTTAAGTTAGGTAATATTACGTTATTGATGTATATGAAGGTCCCACGGTGACGTAGAGGCCAATTCGCCAGGAATGTTGTCAAATATTACCGCCGATGTGTTAGGTTGGGTTAGGTTAGGTTATACTACGTTATTGATGTATATGAAGGCCCCACGGAGATGTAGAGGCCAACTCGCCAGGAATGTTGTCAAATATTACCGCCGAGATCATAGGTTGGGTTAGGTTAGGTTATATTACGTTATTGATGTATATGAAGGTCCCACGGAGACGTAGAGGCCAACTCGCCAGGAATGTTGTCAAATATTAGTGCCGAGATCTTAGGTTGGGTTAGGTCAGGTAATATTATGTTATTGATGTATATGAAGGTCCCACGGAAACATGGAGGCCAACAAGACAGGAATGTTGTCAAATATTACCGCCGAGATGTTACGTTGGTTTAGGTTAGGTTAAATTATGTTATTGATGTATATGAAGGTCCCACTGAGAGGTAGAGGCCAACTCGCCAGGAATGTTGTCAAATATTAGTGCCGAGATGTTAGGTTGGGTTAAGTTAGGTAATATTACGTTATTGATGTATATGAAGGTCCCACGGTGACGTAGAGGCCAACTCGCCAGGAATGTTGTCAAATATTACCGCCGAGATGATAGGTTGGGTTAGGTTAGGTTATATTATGTTACTGATGTACATGAAGGTCCCACGGAGACGTAGAGGCCAACTCGCCAGGAATGTTGTCAAATATTACCGCCGAGATGTTAGGTTGGGTTAGGTTAGGTTATATTACGTTATTGATGTATATGAAGGGCCCACGGAGACGTAGAGGCCAACTGGCCAGGAATGTTGTCAAATATTAGTTCCGAGAGATTGGGTTGGGTTAGGTTAGGTTATATTACGTTATTGATGTATATAAAGGCCCCGCGGAGACGTAGAGGCCAACTCGCCAGGAATGTTGTCAAATATTACCGCCGAGATTTTAGGTTGGTTTAGGTTAGGTTAAATTACGTTATTGATGTATATGAAGGTCCCACTGAGACGTAGAGGCCAACTCGCCAGGAATGTTGTCAAATATTAGTGCCGAGATGTTAGGTTGGGTTAAGTTAGGTAATATTACGTTATTGATGTATATGAAGGTCCCACGGTGACATAGAGACCAACTCGCCAGGAATGTTGTCAAATATTACCGCCGATGTGTTAGGTTGGGTTAGGTTAGGTTATACTACGTTATTGATGTATATGAAGGCCCCACGGAGACGTAGAGGCCAACTCGCCAGAAATGTTGTCAAATATTACCGCCGAGATGATAGGTTGGGTTAGGTTAGGTTATATTACGTTATTGATGTATATAAAATTCCCACGGAGACGTAGAGGCCAACTCGCCAGGAATGTTGTCAAATATTAGTGCCGAGATGTTAGGTTGGATTAGGTTAGGTTATATTACGTTATTGATGTATACAAAAGCCCCACGGAGACGTTGAGGCCAACTCGCCAGGAATGTTGTCAAATATTAGTTCCGAGAGATTGGGTTGGGTTAGGTTAGGTTATATTACGTTATTGATGTATATAAAGGCCCCGCGGAGACGTAGAGGCCAACCCGCCAGGAATGTTGTCAAATATTAGTGCCGAGATCTTAGGTTGGGTTAGGTCAGGTAATATTATGTTATTGATGTATATGAAGGTCCCACGGAAACATGGAGGCCAACAAGACAGGAATGTTGTCAAATATTACCGCCGAGATGTTACGTTGGTTTAGGTTAGGTTAAATTACGTTATTGATGTATATGAAGGTCCCACTGAGAGGTAGAGGCCAACTCGCCAGGAATGTTGTCAAATATTAGTGCCGAGATGTTAGGTTGGGTTAAGTTAGGTAATATTACGTTATTGATGTATATGAAGGTCCCACGGTGACGTAGAGGCCAATTCGCCAGGAATGTTGTCAAATATTACCGCCGATGTCTTAGGTTGGGTTAGGTTAGGTTATACTACGTTATTGATGTATATGAAGGCCCCACGGAGATGTAGAGGCCAACTCGCCAGGAATGTTGTCAAATATTACCGCCGAGATCATAGGTTGGGTTAGGTTAGGTTATATTACGTTATTGATGTATATGAAGGTCCCACGGAGACGTAGAGGCCAACTCGCCAGGGATGTTGTCAAATATTAGTGCCGAGATGTTAGGTTGGATTAGGTTAGCTTATATTACGTTATTGATGTATATAAAAGCCCCACGGAGACGTTGAGGCCAACTCGCCAGGAATGTTGTCAAATATTACAGCCGAGATGATAGGTTGGGTTAGGTTAGATTATATTACGTTATTGATGTATATGAAGGCCGCACGGAGAGGTAGAGGCCAACTCGCCAGGAATGTTGTCAAATATTAGTGCCGAGATGTTAGGTTGGGTTAGGTTAGGTAATATTACGTTACTGATGTATATGAAGGTCCCACGGAGACGTAGAGGCCAACTCGCCAGGAATGTTGTCAAATAATAGCGCCGAGATCTTAGGTTGGGTTAGGTCAGGTAATATTATGTTATTGATGTATATGAAGGTCCCACGGAGACGTAGAGGCCAACTCGCCAGGAATGTTGTCAAATAATAGCGCCGAGATCTTAGGTTGGGTTAGGTCAGGTAATATTATGTTATTGATGTATATGAAGGTCCCACGGAGACGTAGAGGCCAACTCGCCAGGAATGTTGTCAAATATTCCCGCCGAGATGATAGGTTGGGCTAGGTTAGGTTATATTACGTTATTGATGTATATAAAGGTCCCACGGAAACATAGAGGCCAACAAGCCAGGAATGTTGTCAAATACTACCGACGAGATGTTACGTTGGTTTAGGTTAGATTATATTACGTTATTGATGTATATGCAGGCCGCACGGAGAGGTAGAGGCCAACTCGCCAGGAATGTTGTCAAATATTACCGCCGAGATTTTAGGTTGGTTTAGGTTAGGTTAAATTACGTTATTGATGTATATGAAGGTCCCACTGAGACGTAGAGGCCAACTCGCCAGGAATGTTGTCAAATATTAGTGCCGAGATGTTAGGTTGGGTTAAGTTAGGTAATATTACGTTATTGATGTATATGAAGGTCCCACGGTGACATAGAGACCAACTCGCCAGGAATGTTGTCAAATATTACCGCCGATGTGTTAGGTTGGGTTAGGTTAGGTTATACTACGTTATTGATGTATATGAAGGCCCCACGGAGACGTAGAGGCCAACTCGCCAGAAATGTTGTCAAATATTACCGCCGAGATGATAGGTTGGGTTAGGTTAGGTTATATTACGTTATTGATGTATATGAAGGTCCCACTGAGACGTAGAGGCCAACTCGCCAGGAATGTTGTCAAATATTAGTGCCGAGATGTTAGGTTGGGTTAAGTTAGGTAATATTACGTTATTGATGTATATGAAGGTCCCACGGTGACATAGAGACCAACTCGCCAGGAATGTTGTCAAATATTACCGCCGATGTGTTAGGTTGGGTTAGGTTAGGTTATACTACGTTATTGATGTATATGAAGGCCCCACGGAGACGTAGAGGCCAACTCGCCAGAAATGTTGTCAAATATTACCGCCGAGATGATAGGTTGGGTTAGGTTAGGTTATATTACGTTATTGATGTATATAAAATTCCCACGGAGACGTAGAGGCCAACTCGCCAGGAATGTTGTCAAATATTAGTGCCGAGATGTTAGGTTGGATTAGGTTAGGTTATATTACGTTATTGATGTATACAAAAGCCCCACGGAGACGTTGAGGCCAACTCGCCAGGAATGTTGTCAAATATTAGTTCCGAGAGATTGGGTTGGGTTAGGTTAGGTTATATTACGTTATTGATGTATATAAAGGCCCCGCGGAGACGTAGAGGCCAACCCGCCAGGAATGTTGTCAAATATTAGTGCCGAGATCTTAGGTTGGGTTAGGTCAGGTAATATTATGTTATTGATGTATATGAAGGTCCCACGGAAACATGTAGGCCAACAAGACAGGAATGTTGTCAAATATTACCGCCGAGATGTTACGTTGGTTTAGGTTAGGTTAAATTACGTTATTGATGTATATGAAGGTCCCACTGAGAGGTAGAGGCCAACTCGCCAGGAATGTTGTCAAATATTAGTGCCGAGATGTTAGGTTGGGTTAAGTTAGGTAATATTACGTTATTGATGTATATGAAGGTCCCACGGTGACGTAGAGGCCAATTCGCCAGGAATGTTGTCAAATATTACCGCCGATGTGTTAGGTTGGGTTAGGTTAGGTTATACTACGTTATTGATGTATATGAAGGCCCCACGGAGATGTAGAGGCCAACTCGCCAGGAATGTTGTCAAATATTACCGCCGAGATCATAGGTTGGGTTAGGTTAGGTTATATTACGTTATTGATGTATATGAAGGTCCCACGGAGACGTAGAGGCCAACTCGCCAGGAATGTTGTCAAATATTAGTGCCGAGATCTTAGGTTGGGTTAGGTCAGGTAATATTATGTTATTGATGTATATGAAGGTCCCACGGAAACATGGAGGCCAACAAGACAGGAATGTTGTCAAATATTACCGCCGAGATGTTACGTTGGTTTAGGTTAGGTTAAATTATGTTATTGATGTATATGAAGGTCCCACTGAGAGGTAGAGGCCAACTCGCCAGGAATGTTGTCAAATATTAGTGCCGAGATGTTAGGTTGGGTTAAGTTAGGTAATATTACGTTATTGATGTATATGAAGGTCCCACGGTGACGTAGAGGCCAATTCGCTAGGAATGTTGTCAAATATTACCGCCGATGTGTTAGGTTGGGTTAGGTTAGGTTATACTACGTTATTGATGTATATGAAGGCCCCACGGAGACGTAGAGGCCAACTCGGCAGAAATGTTGTCAAATATTACCGCCGAGATGATAGGTTGGGTTAGGTTAGGTTATATTACGTTATTGATGTATATGAAGGTCCCACGGAGACGTAGAGGCCAACTCGCCAGGAATGTTGTCAAATAATAGCGCCGAGATCTTAGGTTGGGTTAGGTCAGGTAATATTATGTTATTGATGTATATGAAGGTCCCACGGAGACGTAGAGGCCAACTCGCGAGGAATGTTGTCAAATATTCCCGCCGAGATGATAGGTTGGGCTAGGTTAGGTTATATTACGTTATTGATGTATATAAACGTCCCACGGAAACATAGAGGCCAACAAGCCAGGAATGTTGTCAAATACTACCGCCGAGATGTTACGTTGGTTTAGGTTAGGTTAAATTAAGATATTGATGTATATGAAGGTCCCACGGAGAGGTAGAGGCCAACTCGCCAGGAATGTTGTCAAATATTAGTGCCGAGATGTTAGGTTGGGTTAGGTTAGGTAATATTAAGTTATTGATGTATATGAAGGTCCCACGGTGACGTAGAGGCCAACTCGCCAGGAATGTTGTCAAATATTACCGCCGATATGATAGGTTGGGCTAGGTTATGTTATGCTACGTTATTGACGTATATGAAGGCCCCACGGAGACGTAGAGGCCAACTCGCCAGGAATGTTGTCAAATATTACCGCCGAGATTTTAGGTTGGTTTCGGTTAGGTTAAATTACGTTATTGATGTATATGAAGGTCCCACTGAGAGGTAGAGGCCAACTCGCCAGGAATGTTGTCAAATATTAGTGCCGAGATGTTAGGTTGGGTTAAGTTAGGTAATATTACGTTATTGATGTATATGAAGGTCCCACGGTGACATAGAGGCCAACTCGCCAGGAATGTTGTCAAATATTACCGCCGATGTGTTAGGTTGGGTTAGGTTAGGTTATACTACGTTATTGATGTATATGAAGGACCCACGGAGACGTAGAGGCCAACTCGGCAGAAATGTTGTCAAATATTACCGCCGAGATGATAGGTTGGGTTAGGTTAGGTTATATTACGTTATTGATGTATATAAAATTCCCACGGAGACGTAGAGGCCAACTCGCCAGGGATGTTGTCAAATATTAGTGCCGAGATGTTAGGTTGGATTAGGTTAGCTTATATTACGTTATTGATGTATATAAAAGCCCCACGGAGACGTTGAGGCCAACTCGCCAGGAATGTTGTCAAATATTACAGCCGAGATGTTAGGTTGGGTTAGGTTAGGTTATATTACGTTATTGATGTATATGAAGGGCCCACGGAGACGTAGAGGCCAACTGGCCAGGAATGTTGTCAAATATTACCGCCGAGATGATAGGTTGGGTTAGGTTAGATTATATTACGTTATTGATGTATATGCAGGCCGCACGGAGAGGTAGAGGCCAACTCGCCAGGAATGTTGTCAAATATTAGTGCCGAGATGTTAGGTATGGTTAGGTTAGGTAATATTACGTTATTGATGTATATGAAGGTCCCACGGAGACGTAGAGGCCAACTCGCCAGGTATGTTGTCAAATAATATCGCCGAGATCTTAGGTTGGGTTAGGTCAGGTAATATTATGTTATTGATGTATATGAAGGTACCACGGAGACGTAGAGGCCAACTCGCCAGGAATGTTGTCAAATATTCCCGCCGAGATGATAGGTTGGGCTAGGTTAGGTTATATTACGTTATTGATGTATATAAAGGTCCCACGGAAACATAGAGGCCAACAAGCCAGGAATGTTGTCAAATACTACCGCCGAGATATTACGTTGGTTTAGGTTAGGTTAAATTAAGATATTGATGTATATGAAGGTCCCACGGAGAGGTAGAGGCCAACTCGCCAGGAATGTTGTCAAATATTAGTGCCGAGATGTTAGGTTGGGTTAGGTTAGGTAATATTAAGTTATTGATGTATATGAAGGTCCCACGGTGACGTAGAGGCCAACTCGCCAGGAATGTTGTCAAATATTAGTGCCGAGATGTTAGGTTGGTTTAGGTTATGTTAAATTACGTTATTGATGTATATGAAGGTCCCACGGTGACGTAGAAGCCAACTCGCCAGGAATGTTGTCAAATATTACCGCAGATGAGTTAGGTTGGGTTAGGTGAAGGTTATATTACGTTATTGATGTATATGAAGGCCCCACGGAGACGGAGAGGCCAACTCGCCAGGAATGTTGTCAAATATTACCGCCGATATGATAGGTTGGGCTAGGTTATGTTATATTACGTTATTGATGTATATAAAGGTCCCACGGAGAGGTAGAGGCCAACTCGCCAAGAATGTTGTCAAATATTAGTGCCGAGATATTAGGTTGGGTTAGGTTAGGTTATATTACGTTATTGATGTATATAAAATTCCCACGGAGACGTAGAGGCCAACTCGCCAGGAATGTTGTCAAATATTAGTGCCGAGATGTTAGGTTGGGTTAGGTTAGGTAATATTACGTTATTGATGTATATGAAGGTCCCACGGAGACGTAGAGGCCAACTCGCCAGGAATGTTGTCAAATATTACCGCCGATATGATAGGTCGGGCTAGGTTAGGTTATATGACGTTATTGATGTATATAAAGGTCCCACGGAAGCATAGAGGCCAACAAGGCAGGAATGTTGTCAAATATTACCGCCGAGATGTTACGTTGGTTTAGGTTAGGTAATATTATGTTACTGATGTATATGAATGTCCCACGGAAACATGGAGGCCAACAAGACAGGAATGTTGTCAAATATTACCGCCGAGATGTTACGTTGGTTTAGGTTAGGTTAAATTACGTTATTGAAGTATATGAAGGTCCCACGGAGAGGTAGAGGCCAACTCGCCAGGGATGTTGTCAAATATTAGTGCCGAGATGTTAGGTTGGATTAGGTTAGCTTATATTACGTTATTGATGTATATAAAAGCCCCACGGAGACGTTGAGGCCAACTCGCCAGGAATGTTGTCAAATATTACAGCCGAGATGTTAGGTTGGGTTAGGTTAGGTTATATTACGTTATTGATGTATATGAAGGGCCCACGGAGACGTAGAGGCCAACTGGCCAGGAATGTTGTCAAATATTACCGCCGAGATGATAGGTTGGGTTAGGTTAGATTATATTACGTTATTGATGTATATGCAGGCCGCACGGAGAGGTAGAGGCCAACTCGCCAGGAATGTTGTCAAATATTAGTGCCGAGATGTTAGGTATGGTTAGGTTAGGTAATATTACGTTATTGATGTATATGAAGGTCCCACGGAGACGTAGAGGCCAACTCGCCAGGTATGTTGTCAAATAATATCGCCGAGATCTTAGGTTGGGTTAGGTCAGGTAATATTATGTTATTGATGTATATGAAGGTACCACGGAGACGTAGAGGCCAACTCGCCAGGAATGTTGTCAAATATTCCCGCCGAGATGATAGGTTGGGCTAGGTTAGGTTATATTACGTTATTGATGTATATAAAGGTCCCACGGAAACATAGAGGCCAACAAGCCAGGAATGTTGTCAAATACTACCGCCGAGATATTACGTTGGTTTAGGTTAGGTTAAATTAAGATATTTATGTATATGAAGGTCCCACGGAGAGGTAGAGGCCAACTCGCCAGGAATGTTGTCAAATATTAGTGCCGAGATGTTAGGTTGGGTTAGGTTAGGTAATATTAAGTTATTGATGTATATGAAGGTCCCACGGTGACGTAGAGGCCAACTCGCCAGGAATGTTGTCAAATATTAGTGCCGAGATGTTAGGTTGGTTTAGGTTATGTTAAATTACGTTATTGATGTATATGAAGGTCCCACGGTGACGTAGAAGCCAACTCGCCAGGAATGTTGTCAAATATTACCGCAGATGAGTTAGGTTGGGTTAGGTGAAGGTTATATTACGTTATTGATGTATATGAAGGCCCCACGGAGACGGAGAGGCCAACTCGCCAGGAATGTTGTCAAATATTACCGCCGATATGATAGGTTGGGCTAGGTTATGTTATATTACGTTATTGATGTATATAAAGGTCCCACGGAGAGGTAGAGGCCAACTCGCCAAGAATGTTGTCAAATATTAGTGCCGAGATATTAGGTTGGGTTAGGTTAGGTTATATTACGTTATTGATGTATATAAAATTCCCACGGAGACGTAGAGGCCAACTCGCCAGGAATGTTGTCAAATATTAGTGCCGAGATGTTAGGTTGGGTTAGGTTAGGTAATATTACGTTATTGATGTATATGAAGGTCCCACGGAGACGTAGAGGCCAACTCGCCAGGAATGTTGTCAAATATTACCGCCGATATGATAGGTCGGGCTAGGTTAGGTTATATGACGTTATTGATGTATATAAAGGTCCCACGGAAGCATAGAGGCCAACAAGGCAGGAATGTTGTCAAATATTACCGCCGAGATGTTACGTTGGTTTAGGTTAGGTAATATTATGTTACTGATGTATATGAATGTCCCACGGAAACATGGAGGCCAACAAGACAGGAATGTTGTCAAATATTACCGCCGAGATGTTACGTTGGTTTAGGTTAGGTTAAATTACGTTATTGAAGTATATGAAGGTCCCACGGAGAGGTAGAGGCCAACTCGCCAGGGATGTTGTCAAATATTAGTGCCGAGATGTTAGGTTGGATTAGGTTAGCTTATATTACGTTATTGATGTATATAAAAGCCCCACGGAGACGTTGAGGCCAACTCGCCAGGAATGTTGTCAAATATTACAGCCGAGATGTTAGGTTGGGTTAGGTTAGGTTATATTACGTTATTGATGTATATGAAGGGCCCACGGAGACGTAGAGGCCAACTGGCCAGGAATGTTGTCAAATATTACCGCCGAGATGATAGGTTGGGTTAGGTTAGATTATATTACGTTATTGATGTATATGCAGGCCGCACGGAGAGGTAGAGGCCAACTCGCCAGGAATGTTGTCAAATATTAGTGCCGAGATGTTAGGTATGGTTAGGTTAGGTAATATTACGTTATTGATGTATATGAAGGTCCCACGGAGACGTAGAGGCCAACTCGCCAGGTATGTTGTCAAATAATATCGCCGAGATCTTAGGTTGGGTTAGGTCAGGTAATATTATGTTATTGATGTATATGAAGGTACCACGGAGACGTAGAGGCCAACTCGCCAGGAATGTTGTCAAATATTCCCGCCGAGATGATAGGTTGGGCTAGGTTAGGTTATATTACGTTATTGATGTATATAAAGGTCCCACGGAAACATAGAGGCCAACAAGCCAGGAATGTTGTCAAATACTACCGCCGAGATATTACGTTGGTTTAGGTTAGGTTAAATTAAGATATTGATGTATATGAAGGTCCCACGGAGAGGTAGAGGCCAACTCGCCAGGAATGTTGTCAAATATTAGTGCCGAGATGTTAGGTTGGGTTAGGTTAGGTAATATTAAGTTATTGATGTATATGAAGGTCCCACGGTGACGTAGAGGCCAACTCGCCAGGAATGTTGTCAAATATTAGTGCCGAGATGTTAGGTTGGTTTAGGTTATGTTAAATTACGTTATTGATGTATATGAAGGTCCCACGGTGACGTAGAAGCCAACTCGCCAGGAATGTTGTCAAATATTACCGCAGATGAGTTAGGTTGGGTTAGGTGAAGGTTATATTACGTTATTGATGTATATGAAGGCCCCACGGAGACGGAGAGGCCAACTCGCCAGGAATGTTGTCAAATATTACCGCCGATATGATAGGTTGGGCTAGGTTATGTTATATTACGTTATTGATGTATATAAAGGTCCCACGGAGAGGTAGAGGCCAACTCGCCAAGAATGTTGTCAAATATTAGTGCCGAGATATTAGGTTGGGTTAGGTTAGGTTATATTACGTTATTGATGTATATAAAATTCCCACGGAGACGTAGAGGCCAACTCGCCAGGAATGTTGTCAAATATTAGTGCCGAGATGTTAGGTTGGGTTAGGTTAGGTAATATTACGTTATTGATGTATATGAAGGTCCCACGGAGACGTAGAGGCCAACTCGCCAGGAATGTTGTCAAATATTACCGCCGATATGATAGGTCGGGCTAGGTTAGGTTATATGACGTTATTGATGTATATAAAGGTCCCACGGAAGCATAGAGGCCAACAAGGCAGGAATGTTGTCAAATATTACCGCCGAGATGTTACGTTGGTTTAGGTTAGGTAATATTATGTTACTGATGTATATGAATGTCCCACGGAAACATGGAGGCCAACAAGACAGGAATGTTGTCAAATATTACCGCCGAGATGTTACGTTGGTTTAGGTTAGGTTAAATTACGTTATTGAAGTATATGAAGGTCCCACGGAGAGGTAGAGGCCAACTCGCCAGGGATGTTGTCAAATATTAGTGCCGAGATGTTAGGTTGGATTAGGTTAGGTTATATTACGTTATTGATGTATATAAAAGCCCCACGGAGACGTTGAGGCCAACTCGCCAGGAATGTTGTCAAATATTACCGCCGAGATGTTAGATTGGGTTAGGTTAGGTTATATTACGTTATTGATGTATATGAAGGGCCCACGGAGACGTAGAGACCAACTGGCCAGGAATGTTGTCAAATATTACCGCCGAGATGATAGGTTGGGTTAGGTTAGATTATATTACGTTATTGATGTATATGAAGGCCGCACGGAGAGGTAGAGGCCAACTCGCCAGGAATGTTGTCAAATATTAGTGCCGAGATGTTAGGTTGGGTTAGGTTAGGTAATATTACGTTACTGATGTATATGAAGGTCCCACGGAGACGTAGAGGCCAACTCGCCAGGAATGTTGTCAAATAATAGCGCCGAGATCTTAGGTTGGGTTAGGTCAGGTAATATTATGTTATTGATGTATATGAAGGTCCCACGGAGACGTAGAGGCCAACTCGCCAGGAATGTTGTCAAATAATAGCGCCGAGATCTTAGGTTGGGTTAGGTCAGGTAATATTATGTTATTGATGTATATGAAGGTCCCACGGAGACGTAGAGGCCAACTGGCCAGGAATGTTGTCAAATATTACCGCCGAGATGATAGGTTGGGTTAGGTTAGGTTATACTACGTTATTGATGTATATGAAGGCCCCACGGAGACGTAGAGGCCAACTCGCCAGAAATGTTGTCAAATATTACCGCCGAGATGATAGGTTGGGTTAGGTTAGGTTATATTACGTTATTGATGTATATAAAATTCCCACGGAGACGTAGAGGCCAACTCGCCAGGAATGTTGTCAAATATTAGTGCCGAGATGTTAGGTTGGATTAGGTTAGGTTATATTACGTTATTGATGTATACAAAAGCCCCACGGAGACGTTGAGGCCAACTCGCCAGGAATGTTGTCAAATATTAGTTCCGAGAGATTGGGTTGGGTTAGGTTAGGTTATATTACGTTATTGATGTATATAAAGGCCCCGCGGAGACGTAGAGGCCAACCCGCCAGGAATGTTGTCAAATATTAGTGCCGAGATCTTAGGTTGGGTTAGGTCAGGTAATATTATGTTATTGATGTATATGAAGGTCCCACGGAAACATGGAGGCCAACAAGACAGGAATGTTGTCAAATATTACCGCCGAGATGTTACGTTGGTTTAGGTTAGGTTAAATTACGTTATTGATGTATATGAAGGTCCCACTGAGAGGTAGAGGCCAACTCGCCAGGAATGTTGTCAAATATTAGTGCCGAGATGTTAGGTTGGGTTAAGTTAGGTAATATTACGTTATTGATGTATATGAAGGTCCCACGGTGACGTAGAGGCCAATTCGCCAGGAATGTTGTCAAATATTACCGCCGATGTGTTAGGTTGGGTTAGGTTAGGTTATACTACGTTATTGATGTATATAAAGGCCCCACGGAGATGTAGAGGCCAACTCGCCAGGAATGTTGTCAAATATTACCGCCGAGATCATAGGTTGGGTTAGGTTAGGTTATATTACGTTATTGATGTATATGAAGGTCCCACGGAGACGTAGAGGCCAACTCGCCAGGAATGTTGTCAAATATTAGTGCCGAGATCTTAGGTTGGGTTAGGTCAGGTAATATTATGTTATTGATGTATATGAAGGTCCCACGGAAACATGGAGGCCAACAAGACAGGAATGTTGTCAAATATTACCGCCGAGATGTTACGTTGGTTTAGGTTAGGTTAAATTATGTTATTGATGTATATGAAGGTCCCACTGAGAGGTAGAGGCCAACTCGCCAGGAATGTTGTCAAATATTAGTGCCGAGATGTTAGGTTGGGTTAAGTTAGGTAATATTACGTTATTGATGTATATGAAGGTCCCACGGTGACGTAGAGGCCAATTCGCCAGGAATGTTGTCAAATATTACCGCCGATGTGTTAGGTTGGGTTAGGTTAGGTTATACTACGTTATTGATGTATATGAAGGCCCCACGGAGATGTAGAGGCCAACTCGGCAGAAATGTTGTCAAATATTACCGCCGAGATGATAGGTTGGGCTAGGTTAGGTTATATTACGTTATTGATGTATATAAACGTCCCACGGAAACATAGAGGCCAACAAGCCAGGAATGTTGTCAAATATTACCGCCGAGATGTTACGTTGGTTTAGGTTAGGTAATATTATGTTACTGATGTATATGAATGTCCCACGGAAACATGGAGGCCAACAAGACAGGAATGTTGTCAAATATTACCGCCGAGATGTTACGTTGGTTTAGGTTAGGTTAAATTACGTTATTGAAGTATATGAAGGTCCCACGGAGAGGTAGAGGCCAACTCGCCAGGGATGTTGTCAAATATTAGTGCCGAGATGTTAGGTTGGATTAGGTTAGGTTATATTACGTTATTGATGTATATAAAAGCCCCACGGAGACGTTGAGGCCAACTCGCCAGGAATGTTGTCAAATATTACCGCCGAGATGTTAGATTGGGTTAGGTTAGGTTATATTACGTTATTGATGTATATGAAGGGCCCACGGAGACGTAGAGACCAACTGGCCAGGAATGTTGTCAAATATTACCGCCGAGATGATAGGTTGGGTTAGGTTAGATTATATTACGTTATTGATGTATATGAAGGCCGCACGGAGAGGTAGAGGCCAACTCGCCAGGAATGTTGTCAAATATTAGTGCCGAGATGTTAGGTTGGGTTAGGTTAGGTAATATTACGTTACTGATGTATATGAAGGTCCCACGGAGACGTAGAGGCCAACTCGCCAGGAATGTTGTCAAATAATAGCGCCGAGATCTTAGGTTGGGTTAGGTCAGGTAATATTATGTTATTGATGTATATGAAGGTCCCACGGAGACGTAGAGGCCAACTCGCCAGGAATGTTGTCAAATAATAGCGCCGAGATCTTAGGTTGGGTTAGGTCAGGTAATATTATGTTATTGATGTATATGAAGGTCCCACGGAGACGTAGAGGCCAACTCGCCAGGAATGTTGTCAAATATTCCCGCCGAGATGATAGGTTGGGCTAGGTTAGGTTATATTACGTTATTGATGTATATAAAGGTCCCACGGAAACATAGAGGCCAACAAGCCAGGAATGTTGTCAAATACTACCGACGAGATGTTACGTTGGTTTAGGTTAGGTTAAATTAAGATATTGATGTATATGAAGGTCCCACGGAGAGGTAGAGGCCAACGCGCCAGGAATGTTGTCAAATATTAGTGCCGAGATGATAGGTTGGGTTAGGTTAGGTTATATTACGTTATTGATGTATATAAAATTCCCACGGAGACGTAGAGGCCAACTCGCCAGGAATGTTGTCAAATATTAGTGCCGAGATGTTAGGTTGGATTAGGTTAGGTTATATTACGTTATTGATGTATACAAAAGCCCCACGGAGACGTTGAGGCCAACTGGCCAGGAATGTTGTCAAATATTACCGCCGAGATGATAGGTTGGGTTAGGTTAGATTATATTACGTTATTGATGTATATAAAATTCCCACGGAGACGTAGAGGCCAACTCGCCAGGAATGTTGTCAAATATTAGTGCCGAGATCTTAGGTTGGGTTAGGTCAGGTAATATTATGTTATTGATGTATATGAAGGTCCCACGGAAACATGGAGGCCAACAAGACAGGAATGTTGTCAAATATTACCGCCGAGATGTTACGTTGGTTTAGGTTAGGTTAAATTATGTTATTGATGTATATGAAGGTCCAACTGAGAGGTAGAGGCCAACTCGCCAGGAATGTTGTCAAATATTAGTGCCGAGATGTTAGGTTGGGTTAAGTTAGGTAATATTACGTTATTGATGTATATGAAGGTCCCACGGTGACGTAGAGGCCAACTCGCCAGGAATGTTGTCAAATATTACCGCCGAGATGATAGGTTGGGTTAGGTTAGGTTATATTATGTTACTGATGTACATGAAGGTCCCACGGAGACGTAGAGGCCAACTCGCCAGGAATGTTGTCAAATATTACCGCCGAGATGTTAGGTTGGGTTAGGTTAGGTTATATTACGTTATTGATGTATATGAAGGGCCCACGGAGACGTAGAGGCCAACTGGCCAGGAATGTTGTCAAATATTACCGCCGAGATGATAGGTTGGGTTAGGTTAGATTATATTACGTTATTGATGTATATGCAGGCCGCACGGAGAGGTAGAGGCCAACTCGCCAGGAATGTTGTCAAATATTACCGCCGAGATTTTAGGTTGGTTTAGGTTAGGTTAAATTACGTTATTGATGTATATGAAGGTCCCACTGAGACGTAGAGGCCAACTCGCCAGGAATGTTGTCAAATATTAGTGCCGAGATGTTAGGTTGGGTTAAGTTAGGTAATATTACGTTATTGATGTATATGAAGGTCCCACGGTGACATAGAGACCAACTCGCCAGGAATGTTGTCAAATATTACCGCCGATGTGTTAGGTTGGGTTAGGTTAGGTTATACTACGTTATTGATGTATATGAAGGCCCCACGGAGACGTAGAGGCCAACTCGCCAGAAATGTTGTCAAATATTACCGCCGAGATGATAGGTTGGGTTAGGTTAGGTTATATTACGTTATTGATGTATATAAAATTCCCACGGAGACGTAGAGGCCAACTCGCCAGGAATGTTGTCAAATATTAGTGCCGAGATGTTAGGTTGGATTAGGTTAGGTTATATTACGTTATTGATGTATACAAAAGCCCCACGGAGACGTTGAGGCCAACTCGCCAGGAATGTTGTCAAATATTAGTTCCGAGAGATTGGGTTGGGTTAGGTTAGGTTATATTACGTTATTGATGTATATAAAGGCCCCGCGGAGACGTAGAGGCCAACCCGCCAGGAATGTTGTCAAATATTAGTGCCGAGATCTTAGGTTGGGTTAGGTCAGGTAATATTATGTTATTGATGTATATGAAGGTCCCACGGAAACATGGAGGCCAACAAGACAGGAATGTTGTCAAATATTACCGCCGAGATGTTACGTTGGTTTAGGTTAGGTTAAATTACGTTATTGATGTATATGAAGGTCCCACTGAGAGGTAGAGGCCAACTCGCCAGGAATGTTGTCAAATATTAGTGCCGAGATGTTAGGTTGGGTTAAGTTAGGTAATATTACGTTATTGATGTATATGAAGGTCCCACGGTGACGTAGAGGCCAATTCGCCAGGAATGTTGTCAAATATTACCGCCGATGTGTTAGGTTGGGTTAGGTTAGGTTATACTACGTTATTGATGTATATGAAGGCCCCACGGAGATGTAGAGGCCAACTCGCCAGGAATGTTGTCAAATATTACCGCCGAGATCATAGGTTGGGTTAGGTTAGGTTATATTACGTTATTGATGTATATGAAGGTCCCACGGAGACGTAGAGGCCAACTCGCCAGGAATGTTGTCAAATATTAGTGCCGAGATCTTAGGTTGGGTTAGGTCAGGTAATATTATGTTATTGATGTATATGAAGGTCCCACGGAAACATGGAGGCCAACAAGACAGGAATGTTGTCAAATATTACCGCCGAGATGTTACGTTGGTTTAGGTTAGGTTAAATTATGTTATTGATGTATATGAAGGTCCCACTGAGAGGTAGAGCCAACTCGCCAGGAATGTTGTCAAATATTAGTGCCGAGATGTTAGGTTGGGTTAAGTTAGGTAATATTACGTTATTGATGTATATGAAGGTCCCACGGTGACGTAGAGGCCAATTCGCTAGGAATGTTGTCAAATATTACCGCCGATGTGTTAGGTTGGGTTAGGTTAGGTTATACTACGTTATTGATGTATATGAAGGCCCCACGGAGACGTAGAGGCCAACTCGGCAGAAATGTTGTCAAATATTACCGCCGAGATGATAGGTTGGGTTAGGTTAGGTTATATTACGTTATTGATGTATATGAAGGTCCCACGGAGACGTAGAGGCCAACTCGCCAGGAATGTTGTCAAATAATAGCGCCGAGATCTTAGGTTGGGTTAGGTCAGGTAATATTATGTTATTGATGTATATGAAGGTCCCACGGAGACGTAGAGGCCAACTCGCGAGGAATGTTGTCAAATATTCCCGCCGTGATGATAGGTTGGGCTAGGTTAGGTTATATTACGTTATTGATGTATATAAACGTCCCACGGAAACATAGAGGCCAACAAGCCAGGAATGTTGTCAAATACTACCGCCGAGATGTTACGTTGGTTTAGGTTAGGTTAAATTAAGATATTGATGTATATGAAGGTCCCACGGAGAGGTAGAGGCCAACTCGCCAGGAATGTTGTCAAATATTAGTGCCGAGATGTTAGGTTGGGTTAGGTTAGGTAATATTAAGTTATTGATGTATATGAAGGTCCCACGGTGACGTAGAGGCCAACTCGCCAGGAATGTTGTCAAATATTACCGCCGATATGATAGGTTGGGCTAGGTTATGTTATGCTACGTTATTGACGTATATGAAGGCCCCACGGAGACGTAGAGGCCAACTCGCCAGGAATGTTGTCAAATATTACCGCCGAGATTTTAGGTTGGTTTCGGTTAGGTTAAATTACGTTATTGATGTATATGAAGGTCCCACTGAGAGGTAGAGGCCAACTCGCCAGGAATGTTGTCAAATATTAGTGCCGAGATGTTAGGTTGGGTTAAGTTAGGTAATATTACGTTATTGATGTATATGAAGGTCCCACGGTGACATAGAGGCCAACTCGCCAGGAATGTTGTCAAATATTACCGCCGATGTGTTAGGTTGGGTTAGGTTAGGTTATACTACGTTATTGATGTATATGAAGGACCCACGGAGACGTAGAGGCCAACTCGGCAGAAATGTTGTCAAATATTACCGCCGAGATGATAGGTTGGGTTAGGTTAGGTTATATTACGTTATTGATGTATATAAAATTCCCACGGAGACGTAGAGGCCAACTCGCCAGGGATGTTGTCAAATATTAGTGCCGAGATGTTAGGTTGGATTAGGTTAGCTTATATTACGTTATTGATGTATATAAAAGCCCCACGGAGACGTTGAGGCCAACTCGCCAGGAATGTTGTCAAATATTACAGCCGAGATGTTAGGTTGGGTTAGGTTAGGTTATATTACGTTATTGATGTATATGAAGGGCCCACGGAGACGTAGAGGCCAACTGGCCAGGAATGTTGTCAAATATTACCGCCGAGATGATAGGTTGGGTTAGGTTAGATTATATTACGTTATTGATGTATATGCAGGCCGCACGGAGAGGTAGAGGCCAACTCGCCAGGAATGTTGTCAAATATTAGTGCCGAGATGTTAGGTATGGTTAGGTTAGGTAATATTACGTTATTGATGTATATGAAGGTCCCACGGAGACGTAGAGGCCAACTCGCCAGGTATGTTGTCAAATAATATCGCCGAGATCTTAGGTTGGGTTAGGTCAGGTAATATTATGTTATTGATGTATATGAAGGTACCACGGAGACGTAGAGGCCAACTCGCCAGGAATGTTGTCAAATATTCCCGCCGAGATGATAGGTTGGGCTAGGTTAGGTTATATTACGTTATTGATGTATATAAAGGTCCCACGGAAACATAGAGGCCAACAAGCCAGGAATGTTGTCAAATACTACCGCTGAGATATTACGTTGGTTTAGGTTAGGTTAAATTAAGATATTGATGTATATGAAGGTCCCACGGAGAGGTAGAGGCCAACTCGCCAGGAATGTTGTCAAATATTAGTGCCGAGATGTTAGGTTGGGTTAGGTTAGGTAATATTAAGTTATTGATGTATATGAAGGTCCCACGGTGACGTAGAGGCCAACTCGCCAGGAATGTTGTCAAATATTAGTGCCGAGATGTTAGGTTGGTTTAGGTTATGTTAAATTACGTTATTGATGCATATGAAGGTCCCACGGTGACGTAGAAGCCAACTCGCCAGGAATGTTGTCAAATATTACCGCAGATGAGTTAGGTTGGGTTAGGTGAAGGTTATATTACGTTATTGATGTATATGAAGGTCCCACGGTGACGTAGAGGCCAACTCGCCAGGAATGTTGTCAAATATTACCGCCGATATGATAGGTTGGGCTAGGTTAGGTTATACTACGTTATTGATGTATATAAAGGTCCCACGGAGAGGTAGAGGCCAACTCGCCAAGAATGTTGTCAAATATTAGTGCCGAGATATTAGGTTGGGTTAGGTTAGGTTATATTACGTTATTGATGTATATAAAATTCCCACGGAGACGTAGAGGCCAACTCGCCAGGAATGTTGTCAAATATTAGTGCCGAGATGTTAGGTTGGGTTAGGTTAGGTAATATTACGTTATTGATGTATATGAAGGTCCCACGGAGACGTAGAGGCCAACTCGCCAGGAATGTTGTCAAATATTACCGCCGATATGATAGGTCGGGCTAGGTTAGGTTATATGACGTTATTGATGTATATAAAGGTCCCACGGAAGCATAGAGGCCAACAAGCCAGGAATGTTGTCAAATATTACCGCCGAGATGTTACGTTGGTTTAGGTTAGGTAATATTATGTTACTGATGTATATGAATGTCCCACGGAAACATGGAGGCCAACAAGACAGGAATGTTGTCAAATATTACCGCCGAGATGTTACGTTGGTTTAGGTTAGGTTAAATTATGTTATTGATGTATATGAAGGTCCCACTGAGAGGTAGAGCCAACTCGCCAGGAATGTTGTCAAATATTAGTGCCGAGATGTTAGGTTGGGTTAAGTTAGGTAATATTACGTTATTGATGTATATGAAGGTCCCACGGTGACGTAGAGGCCAATTCGCTAGGAATGTTGTCAAATATTACCGCCGATGTGTTAGGTTGGGTTAGGTTAGGTTATACTACGTTATTGATGTATATGAAGGCCCCACGGAGACGTAGAGGCCAACTCGGCAGAAATGTTGTCAAATATTACCGCCGAGATGATAGGTTGGGTTAGGTTAGGTTATATTACGTTATTGATGTATATGAAGGTCCCACGGAGACGTAGAGGCCAACTCGCCAGGAATGTTGTCAAATAATAGCGCCGAGATCTTAGGTTGGGTTAGGTCAGGTAATATTATGTTATTGATGTATATGAAGGTCCCACGGAGACGTAGAGGCCAACTCGCGAGGAATGTTGTCAAATATTCCCGCCGTGATGATAGGTTGGGCTAGGTTAGGTTATATTACGTTATTGATGTATATAAACGTCCCACGGAAACATAGAGGCCAACAAGCCAGGAATGTTGTCAAATACTACCGCCGAGATGTTACGTTGGTTTAGGTTAGGTTAAATTAAGATATTGATGTATATGAAGGTCCCACGGAGAGGTAGAGGCCAACTCGCCAGGAATGTTGTCAAATATTAGTGCCGAGATGTTAGGTTGGGTTAGGTTAGGTAATATTAAGTTATTGATGTATATGAAGGTCCCACGGTGACGTAGAGGCCAACTCGCCAGGAATGTTGTCAAATATTACCGCCGATATGATAGGTTGGGCTAGGTTATGTTATGCTACGTTATTGACGTATATGAAGGCCCCACGGAGACGTAGAGGCCAACTCGCCAGGAATGTTGTCAAATATTACCGCCGAGATTTTAGGTTGGTTTCGGTTAGGTTAAATTACGTTATTGATGTATATGAAGGTCCCACTGAGAGGTAGAGGCCAACCCGCCAGGAATGTTGTCAAATATTAGTGCCGAGATGTTAGGTTGGGTTAAGTTAGGTAATATTACGTTATTGATGTATATGAAGGTCCCACGGTGACATAGAGGCCAACTCGCCAGGAATGTTGTCAAATATTACCGCCGATGTGTTAGGTTGGGTTAGGTTAGGTTATACTACGTTATTGATGTATATGAAGGACCCACGGAGACGTAGAGGCCAACTCGGCAGAAATGTTGTCAAATATTACCGCCGAGATGATAGGTTGGGTTAGGTTAGGTTATATTACGTTATTGATGTATATAAAATTCCCACGGAGACGTAGAGGCCAACTCGCCAGGGATGTTGTCAAATATTAGTGCCGAGATGTTAGGTTGGATTAGGTTAGCTTATATTACGTTATTGATGTATATAAAAGCCCCACGGAGACGTTGAGGCCAACTCGCCAGGAATGTTGTCAAATATTACAGCCGAGATGTTAGGTTGGGTTAGGTTAGGTTATATTACGTTATTGATGTATATGAAGGGCCCACGGAGACGTAGAGGCCAACTGGCCAGGAATGTTGTCAAATATTACCGCCGAGATGATAGGTTGGGTTAGGTTAGATTATATTACGTTATTGATGTATATGCAGGCCGCACGGAGAGGTAGAGGCCAACTCGCCAGGAATGTTGTCAAATATTAGTGCCGAGATGTTAGGTATGGTTAGGTTAGGTAATATTACGTTATTGATGTATATGAAGGTCCCACGGAGACGTAGAGGCCAACTCGCCAGGTATGTTGTCAAATAATATCGCCGAGATCTTAGGTTGGGTTAGGTCAGGTAATATTATGTTATTGATGTATATGAAGGTACCACGGAGACGTAGAGGCCAACTCGCCAGGAATGTTGTCAAATATTCCCGCCGAGATGATAGGTTGGGCTAGGTTAGGTTATATTACGTTATTGATGTATATAAAGGTCCCACGGAAACATAGAGGCCAACAAGCCAGGAATGTTGTCAAATACTACCGCCGAGATATTACGTTGGTTTAGGTTAGGTTAAATTAAGATATTGATGTATATGAAGGTCCCACGGAGAGGTAGAGGCCAACTCGCCAGGAATGTTGTCAAATATTAGTGCCGAGATGTTAGGTTGGGTTAGGTTAGGTAATATTAAGTTATTGATGTATATGAAGGTCCCACGGTGACGTAGAGGCCAACTCGCCAGGAATGTTGTCAAATATTAGTGCCGAGATGTTAGGTTGGTTTAGGTTATGTTAAATTACGTTATTGATGCATATGAAGGTCCCACGGTGACGTAGAAGCCAACTCGCCAGGAATGTTGTCAAATATTACCGCAGATGAGTTAGGTTGGGTTAGGTGAAGGTTATATTACGTTATTGATGTATATGAAGGTCCCACGGTGACGTAGAGGCCAACTCGCCAGGAATGTTGTCAAATATTACCGCCGATATGATAGGTTGGGCTAGGTTAGGTTATACTACGTTATTGATGTATATAAAGGTCCCACGGAGAGGTAGAGGCCAACTCGCCAAGAATGTTGTCAAATATTAGTGCCGAGATATTAGGTTGGGTTAGGTTAGGTTATATTACGTTATTGATGTATATAAAATTCCCACGGAGACGTAGAGGCCAACTCGCCAGGAATGTTGTCAAATATTAGTGCCGAGATGTTAGGTTGGGTTAGGTTAGGTAATATTACGTTATTGATGTATATGAAGGTCCCACGGAGACGTAGAGGCCAACTCGCCAGGAATGTTGTCAAATATTACCGCCGATATGATAGGTCGGGCTAGGTTAGGTTATATGACGTTATTGATGTATATAAAGGTCCCACGGAAGCATAGAGGCCAACAAGCCAGGAATGTTGTCAAATATTACCGCCGAGATGTTACGTTGGTTTAGGTTAGGTAATATTATGTTACTGATGTATATGAATGTCCCACGGAAACATGGAGGCCAACAAGACAGGAATGTTGTCAAATATTACCGCCGAGATGTTACGTTGGTTTAGGTTAGGTTAAATTACGTTATTGAAGTATATGAAGGTCCCACGGAGAGGTAGAGGCCAACTCGCCAGGGATGTTGTCAAATATTAGTGCCGAGATGTTAGGTTGGATTAGGTTAGGTTATATTACGTTATTGATGTATATAAAAGCCCCACGGAGACGTTGAGGCCAACTCGCCAGGAATGTTGTCAAATATTACCGCCGAGATGTTAGATTGGGTTAGGTTAGGTTATATTACGTTATTGATGTATATGAAGGGCCCACGGAGACGTAGAGACCAACTGGCCAGGAATGTTGTCAAATATTACCGCCGAGATGATAGGTTGGGTTAGGTTAGATTATATTACGTTATTGATGTATATGAAGGCCGCACGGAGAGGTAGAGGCCAACTCGCCAGGAATGTTGTCAAATATTAGTGCCGAGATGTTAGGTTGGGTTAGGTTAGGTAATATTACGTTACTGATGTATATGAAGGTCCCACGGAGACGTAGAGGCCAACTCGCCAGGAATGTTGTCAAATAATAGCGCCGAGATCTTAGGTTGGGTTAGGTCAGGTAATATTATGTTATTGATGTATATGAAGGTCCCACGGAGACGTAGAGGCCAACTCGCCAGGAATGTTGTCAAATAATAGCGCCGAGATCTTAGGTTGGGTTAGGTCAGGTAATATTATGTTATTGATGTATATGAAGGTCCCACGGAGACGTAGAGGCCAACTGGCCAGGAATGTTGTCAAATATTACCGCCGAGATGATAGGTTGGGTTAGGTTAGATTATATTACGTTATTGATGTATATGCAGGCCGCACGGAGAGGTAGAGGCCAACTCGCCAGGAATGTTGTCAAATATTAGTGCCGAGATGTTAGGTATGGTTAGGTTAGGTAATATTACGTTATTGATGTATATGAAGGTCCCACGGAGACGTAGAGGCCAACTCGCCAGGAATGTTGTCACATAATATCGCCGAGATCTTAGGTTGGGTTAGGTCAGGTAATATTATGTTATTGATGTATATGAAGGTCCCACGGAGACGTAGAGGCCAACTCGCCAGGAATGTTGTCAAATATTCCCGCCGAGATGATAGGTTGGGCTAGGTTAGGTTATATTACGTTATTGATGTATATAAAGGTCCCACGGAAACATAGAGGCCAACAAGCCAGGAACGTTGTCAAATACTACCGCCGAGATGTTACGTTGGTTTAGGTTAGGTTAAATTAAGATATTGATGTATATGAAGGTCCCACGGAGAGGTAGAGGCCAACTCGCCAGGAATGTTGTCAAATATTAGTGCCGAGATGTTAGGTTGGGTTAGGTTAGGTAATATTAAGTTATTGATGTATATGAAGGTCCCACGGTGACGTAGAGGCCAACTCGCCAGGAATGTTGTCAAATATTACCGCCGATGAGTTAGGTTGGGTTAGGTGAAGGTTATATTACGTTATTGATGTATATGAAGGCCCCACGGAGACGGAGAGGCCAACACGCCAGGAATGTTGTCAAATATTACCGCCGATATGATAGGTTGGGCTAGGTTATGTTATATTACGTTATTGATGTATATAAAGGTCCCACGGAGAGGTAGAGGCCAACTCGCCAGGAATGTTGTCAAATATTAGTGCCGAGATGTTAGGTTGGGTTAGGTTAGGTTATATTACGTTATTCATGTATATAAAATTCCCGCGGAGACGTAGAGGCCAACTCGCCAGGAATGTTGTCAAATATTAGTACCGAGATGTTAGGTTGGGTTAGGTTAGGTTATATTACGTTATTGATGTATATGAAGTTCCACGGAGACGTAGAGGCCAGCTCGCCAGGAATGTTGTCAAATAATAACGCCGAAAGGTTAAGTTGGGTTATATTAGGTTATATCACGTTATTG
Source organism: Xylocopa violacea (assembly GCA_963969225.1). Classification (NCBI taxonomy): domain Eukaryota; kingdom Metazoa; phylum Arthropoda; class Insecta; order Hymenoptera; family Apidae; genus Xylocopa; species Xylocopa violacea. The sequence continues at coordinate 2,163,412 of CAXAJV010000920.1, forward strand.
ATGGATATGAAGGTCTCACGGAGACGTAGAGGCCAACTCGCCAGAAATGTTGTCAAATATTACCGCCGATGTGTTATGTTGGGTTAGGTTTGGTTATACTACGTTATTGACGTATATGAAGGCCCCACGGAGAGGTAGAGGCCAACTCGCCAGGAATGTTGTCAAATATTAGTGCCGAGATGTTAGGTATGGTTAGGTTAGGTAATATTACGTTATTGATGTATATGAAGGTCCCACGGAGACGTAGAGGCCAACTCGCCAGGAATGTTGTCACATAATATCGCCGAGATCTTAGGTTGGGTTAGGTCAGGTAATATTATGTTATTGATGTATATGAAGGTCCCACGGAGACGTAGAGGCCAACTCGCCAGGAATGTTGTCAAATATTCCCGCCGAGATGATAGGTTGGGCTAGGTTAGGTTATATTACGTTATTGATGCATATAAAGGTCCCACGGAAACATAGAGGCCAACAAGCCAGGAACGTTGTCAAATACTACCGCCGAGATGTTACGTTGGTTTAGGTTAGGTTAAATTAAGATATTGATGTATATGAAGGTCCCACGGAGAGGTAGAGGCCAACTCGCCAGGAATGTTGTCAAATATTAGTGCCGAGATGTTAGGTTGGGTTAGGTTAGGTAATATTAAGTTATTGATGTATATGAAGGTCCCACGGTGACGTAGAGGCCAACTCGCCAGGAATGTTGTCAAATATTACCGCCGATGAGTTAGGTTGGGTTAGGTGAAGGTTATATTACGTTATTGATGTATATGAAGGCCCCACGGAGACGGAGAGGCCAACACGCCAGGAATGTTGTCAAATATTACCGCCGATATGATAGGTTGGGCTAGGTTATGTTATATTACGTTATTGATGTATATAAAGGTCCCACGGAGAGGTAGAGGCCAACTCGCCAGGAATGTTGTCAAATATTAGTGCCGAGATGTTAGGTTGGGTTAGGTTAGGTTATATTACGTTATTCATGTATATAAAATTCCCGCGGAGACGTAGAGGCCAACTCGCCAGGAATGTTGTCAAATATTAGTACCGAGATGTTAGGTTGGGTTAGGTTAGGTTATATTACGTTATTGATGTATATGAAGTTCCACGGAGACGTAGAGGCCAGCTCGCCAGGAATGTTGTCAAATAATAACGCCGAAAGGTTAAGTTGGGTTATATTAGGTTATATCACGTTATTGATGGATATGAAGGTCTCACGGAGACGTAGAGGCCAACTCGCCAGAAATGTTGTCAAATATTACCGCCGATGTGTTATGTTGGGTTAGGTTTGGTTATACTACGTTATTGACGTATATGAAGGCCCCACGGAGACGTAGAGGCCAACTCGCGAGGAATGTTGTCAAATATTACCGCCGAGATGATAGGTTGGGTTAGGTTAGGTAATATTACGTTATTGATGTATATGAAGGTCCCACGGAGACGTAGAGGCCAACTCGCCAGGTATGTTGTCAAATAATATCGCCGAGATCTTAGGTTGGGTTAGGTCAGGTAATATTATGTTATTGATGTATATGAAGGTCCCACGGAGACGTAGAGGCCAACTCGCCAGGAATGTTGTCAAATATTCCCGCCGAGATGATAGGTTGGGCTAGGTTAGGTTATATTACGTTATTGATGTATATAAAGGTCCCACGGAAACATAGAGGCCAACAAGCCAGGAATGTTGTCAAATACTACCGCCGAGATATTACGTTGGTTTAGGTTAGGTTAAATTAAGATATTGATGTATATGAAGGTCCCACGGAGAGGTAGAGGCCAACTCGCCAGGAATGTTGTCAAATATTAGTGCCGAGATGTTAGGTTGGGTTAGGTTAGGTAATATTAAGTTATTGATGTATATGAAGGTCCCACGGTGACGTAGAGGCCAACTCGCCAGGAATGTTGTCAAATATTAGTGCCGAGATGTTAGGTTGGTTTAGGTTATGTTAAATTACGTGATTGATGTATATGAACGTCCCACGGTGACGTAGAGGCCAACTCGCCAGGAATGTTGTCAAATATTACCGCCGCTGAGTTAGGTTGGGTTAGGTGAAGGTTATATTACGTTATTGATGTATATGAAGGCCCCACGGAGACGGAGAGGCCAACTCGCCAGGAATGTTGTCAAATATTACCGCCGATATGATAGGTTGGGCTAGGTTATGTTATATTACGTTATTGATGTATATAAAGGTCCCACGGAGAGGTAGAGGCCAACTCGCCAAGAATGTTGTCAAATATTAGTGCCGAGATGTTAGGTTGGGTTAGGTTAGGTTATATTACGTTATTGATGTATATAAAATTCCCACGGAGACGTAGAGGCCAACAAGCCAGGAATGTTGTCAAATATTACCGCCGAGATGTTACGTTGGTTTAGGTTAGGTAATATTATGTTACTGATGTATATGAATGTCCCACGGAAACATGGAGGCCAACAAGACAGGAATGTTGTCAAATATTACCGCCGAGATGTTACGTTGGTTTAGGTTAGGTTAAATTACGTTATTGAAGTATATGAAGGTCCCACGGAGAGGTAGAGGCCAACTCGCCAGGGATGTTGTCAAATATTAGTGCCGAGATGTTAGGTTGGATTAGGTTAGGTTATATTACGTTATTGATGTATATAAAATTCCCGCGGAGACGTAGAGGCCAACTCGCCAGGAATGTTGTCAAATATTAGTACCGAGATGTTAGGTTGGGTTAGGTTAGGTTATATTACGTTATTGATGTATATGAAGTTCCACGGAGACGTAGAGGCCAGCTCGCCAGGAATGTTGTCAAATAATAACGCCGAAAGGTTAAGTTGGGTTATATTAGGTTATATCACGTTATTGATGGATATGAAGGTCTCACGGAGACGTAGAGGCCAACTCGCCAGAAATGTTGTCAAATATTACCGCCGATGTGTTATGTTGGGTTAGGTTTGGTTATACTACGTTATTGACGTATATGAAGGCCCCACGGAGACGTAGAGGCCAACTCGCGAGGAATGTTGTCAAATATTACCGCCGAGATGATAGGTTGGGTTAGGTTAGGTAATATTACGTTATTGATGTATATGAAGGTCCCACGGAGACGTAGAGGCCAACTCGCCAGGTATGTTGTCAAATAATATCGCCGAGATCTTAGGTTGGGTTAGGTCAGGTAATATTATGTTATTGATGTATATGAAGGTCCCACGGAGACGTAGAGGCCAACTCGCCAGGAATGTTGTCAAATATTCCCGCCGAGATGATAGGTTGGGCTAGGTTAGGTTATATTACGTTATTGATGTATATAAAGGTCCCACGGAAACATAGAGGCCAACAAGCCAGGAATGTTGTCAAATACTACCGCCGAGATATTACGTTGGTTTAGGTTAGGTTAAATTAAGATATTGATGTATATGAAGGTCCCACGGAGAGGTAGAGGCCAACTCGCCAGGAATGTTGTCAAATATTAGTGCCGAGATGTTAGGTTGGGTTAGGTTAGGTAATATTAAGTTATTGATGTATATGAAGGTCCCACGGTGACGTAGAGGCCAACTCGCCAGGAATGTTGTCAAATATTAGTGCCGAGATGTTAGGTTGGTTTAGGTTATGTTAAATTACGTGATTGATGTATATGAAGGTCCCACGGTGACGTAGAGGCCAACTCGCCAGGAATGTTGTCAAATATTACCGCCGCTGAGTTAGGTTGGGTTAGGTGAAGGTTATATTACGTTATTGATGTATATGAAGGCCCCACGGAGACGGAGAGGCCAACTCGCCAGGAATGTTGTCAAATATTACCGCCGATATGATAGGTTGGGCTAGGTTATGTTATATTACGTTATTGATGTATATAAAGGTCCCACGGAGAGGTAGAGGCCAACTCGCCAAGAATGTTGTCAAATATTAGTGCCGAGATGTTAGGTTGGGTTAGGTTAGGTTATATTACGTTATTGATGTATATAAAATTCCCACGGAGACGTAGAGGCCAACAAGCCAGGAATGTTGTCAAATATTACCGCCGAGATGTTACGTTGGTTTAGGTTAGGTAATATTATGTTACTGATGTATATGAATGTCCCACGGAAACATGGAGGCCAACAAGACAGGAATGTTGTCAAATATTACCGCCGAGATGTTACGTTGGTTTAGGTTAGGTTAAATTACGTTATTGAAGTATATGAAGGTCCCACGGAGAGGTAGAGGCCAACTCGCCAGGGATGTTGTCAAATATTAGTGCCGAGATGTTAGGTTGGATTAGGTTAGGTTATATTACGTTATTGATGTATATAAAAGCCCCACGGAGACGTTGAGGCCAACTCGCCAGGAATGTTGTCAAATATTACCGCCGAGATGTTAGATTGGGTTATGTTAGGTTATATTACGTTATTGATGTATATGAAGGGCCCACGGAGACGTAGAGACCAACTGGCCAGGAATGTTGTCAAATATTACCGCCGAGATGATAGGTTGGGTTAGGTTAGATTATATTACGTTATTGATGTATATGAAGGCCGCACGGAGAGGTAGAGGCCAACTCGCCAGGAATGTTGTCAAATATTAGTGCCGAGATGTTAGGTTGGGTTAGGTTAGGTAATATTACGTTACTGATGTATATGAAGGTCCCACGGAGACGTAGAGGCCAACTCGCCAGGAATGTTGTCAAATAATAGCGCCGAGATCTTAGGTTGGGTTAGGTCAGGTAATATTATGTTATTGATGTATATGAAGGTCCCACGGAGACGTAGAGGCCAACTCGCCAGGAATGTTGTCAAATATTAGTGCCGAGATGTTAGGTTGGGTTAGGTTAGGTAATATTAAGTTATTGATGTATATGAAGGTCCCACGGTGACGTAGAGGCCAACTCGCCAGGAATGTTATCAAATATTACCGCCGAGATGATAGGTTGGGTTAGGTTAGGTTATATTATGTTACTGATGTACATGAAGGTCCCACGGAGACGTAGAGGCCAACTCGCCAGGAATGTTGTCAAATATTACCGCCGAGATGTTAGGTTGGGTTAGGTTAGGTTATATTACGTTATTGATGTATATGAAGGGCCCACGGAGACGTAGAGGCCAACTGGCCAGGAATGTTGTCAAATATTACCGCCGAGATGATAGGTTGGGTTAGGTTAGATTATATTACGTTATTGATGTATATGAAGGTCCCACGGAGAGGTAGAGGCCAACTCGCCAGGAATGTTGTCAAATATTAGTGCCGAGATCTTAGGTTGGGTTAGGTTAGGTAATATTACGTTACTGATGTATATGAAGGTCCCACGGAGACGTAGAGGCCAACTCGCCAGGAATGTTGTCAAATAATAGCGCCGAGATCTTAGGTTGGGTTAGGTCAGGTAATATTATGTTATTGATGTATATGAAGGTCCCACGGAGACGTAGAGGCCAACTCGCCAGGAATGTTGTCAAATAATAGCGCCGAGATCTTAGGTTGGGTTAGGTCAGGTAATATTATGTTATTGATGTATATGAAGGTCCCACGGAGACGTAGAGGCCAACTGGCCAGGAATGTTGTCAAATATTACCGCCGAGATGATAGGTTGGGTTAGGTTAGATTATATTACGTTATTGATGTATATGCAGGCCGCACGGAGAGGTAGAGGCCAACTCGCCAGGAATGTTGTCAAATATTAGTGCCGAGATGTTAGGTATGGTTAGGTTAGGTAATATTACGTTATTGATGTATATGAAGGTCCCACGGAGACGTAGAGGCCAACTCGCCAGGAATGTTGTCACATAATATCGCCGAGATCTTAGGTTGGGTTAGGTCAGGTAATATTATGTTATTGATGTATATGAAGGTCCCACGGAGACGTAGAGGCCAACTCGCCAGGAATGTTGTCAAATATTCCCGCCGAGATGATAGGTTGGGCTAGGTTAGGTTATATTACGTTATTGATGTATATAAAGGTCCCACGGAAACATAGAGGCCAACAAGCCAGGAACGTTGTCAAATACTACCGCCGAGATGTTACGTTGGTTTAGGTTAGGTTATATTAAGATATTGATGTATATGAAGGTCCCACGGAGAGGTAGAGGCCAACTCGCCAGGAATGTTGTCAAATATTAGTGCCGAGATGTTAGGTTGGGTTAGGTTAGGTAATATTAAGTTATTGATGTATATGAAGGTCCCACGGTGACGTAGAGGCCAACTCGCCAGGAATGTTGTCAAATATTACCGCCGATGAGTTAGGTTGGGTTAGGTGAAGGTTATATTACGTTATTGATGTATATGAAGGCCCCACGGAGACGGAGAGGCCAACACGCCAGGAATGTTGTCAAATATTACCGCCGATATGATAGGTTGGGCTAGGTTATGTTATATTACGTTATTGATGTATATAAAGGTCCCACGGAGAGGTAGAGGCCAACTCGCCAGGAATGTTGTCAAATATTAGTGCCGAGATGTTAGGTTGGTTTAGGTTATGTTAAATTACGTTATTGATGTATATGAAGGCCCCACGGAGACGTAGAGGCCAACTCGCCAGGAATGTTGTCAAATATTAGTGCCGAGATGTTAGGTTGGGTTAGGTTAGGTTATATTACGTTATTCATGTATATAAAATTCCCGCGGAGACGTAGAGGCCAACTCGCCAGGAATGTTGTCAAATATTACCGCCGAGATGATAGGTTGGGTTAGGTTAGGTAATATTACGTTATTGATGTATATGAAGGTCCCACGGAGACGTAGAGGCCAACTCGCCAGGTATGTTGTCAAATAATATCGCCGAGATCTTAGGTTGGGTTAGGTCAGGTAATATTATGTTATTGATGTATATGAAGGTCCCACGGAGACGTAGAGGCCAACTCGCCAGGAATGTTGTCAAATATTCCCGCCGAGATGATAGGTTGGGCTAGGTTAGGTTATATTACGTTATTGATGTATATAAAGGTCCCACGGAAACATAGAGGCCAAAAAGCCAGGAATGTTGTCAAATACTACCGCCGAGATATTACGTTGGTTTAGGTTAGGTTAAATTAAGATATTGATGTATATGAAGGTCCCACGGAGAGGTAGAGGCCAACTCGCCAGGAATGTTGTCAAATATTAGTGCCGAGATGTTAGGTTGGGTTAGGTTAGGTAATATTAAGTTATTGATGTATATGAAGGTCCCACGGTGACGTAGAGGCCAACTCGCCAGGAATGTTGTCAAATATTAGTGCCGAGATGTTAGGTTGGTTTAGGTTATGTTAAATTACGTGATTGATGTATATGAAGGTCCCACGGTGACGTAGAGGCCAACTCGCCAGGAATGTTGTCAAATATTACCGCCGATGAGTTAGGTTGGGTTAGGTGAAGGTTATATTACGTTATTGATGTATATGAAGGCCCCACGGAGACGGAGAGGCCAACTCGCCAGGAATGTTGTCAAATATTACCGCCGATATGATAGGTTGGGCTAGGTTATGTTATATTACGTTATTGATGTATATAAAGGTCCCACGGAGAGGTAGAGGCCAACTCGCCAAGAATGTTGTCAAATATTAGTGCCGAGATGTTAGGTTGGGTTAGGTTAGGTTATATTACGTTATTGATGTATATAAAATTCCCGCGGAGACGTAGAGGCCAACTCGCCAGGAATGTTGTCAAATATTAGTGCCGAGATGTTAGGTTGGGTTAGGTTAGGTAATATTACGTTATTGATGTATATGAAGGTCCCACGGAGACGTAGAGGCCAACTCGCCAGGAATGTTGTCAAATATTACCGCCGATATGATAGGTCGGGCTAGGTTAGGTTATATGACGTTATTGATGTATATAAAGGTCCCACGGAAACATAGAGGCCAACAAGCCAGGAATGTTGTCAAATATTACCGCCGAGATGTTACGTTGGTTTAGGTTAGGTAATATTATGTTACTGATGTATATGAATGTCCCACGGAAACATGGAGGCCAACAAGACAGGAATGTTGTCAAATATTACCGCCGAGATGTTACGTTGGTTTAGGTTAGGTTAAATTACGTTATTGAAGTATATGAAGGTCCCACGGAGAGGTAGAGGCCAACTCGCCAGGGATGTTGTCAAATATTAGTGCCGAGATGTTAGGTTGGATTAGGTTAGGTTATATTACGTTATTGATGTATATAAAAGCCCCACGGAGACGTTGAGGCCAACTCGCCAGGAATGTTGTCAAATATTACCGCCGAGATGTTAGGTTGGGTTAGGTTAGGTTATATTACGTTATTGATGTATATGAAGGGCCCACGGAGACGTAGAGGCCAACTGGCCAGGAATGTTGTCAAATATTACCGCCGAGATGATAGGTTGGGTTAGGTTAGATTATATTACGTTATTGATGTATATGAAGGTCCCACGGAGAGGTAGAGGCCAACTCGCCAGGAATGTTGTCAAATATTAGTGCCGAGATGTTAGGTTGGGTTAGGTTAGGTAATATTAAGTTATTGATGTATATGAAGGTCCCACGGTGACGTAGAGGCCAACTCGCCAGGAATGTTGTCAAATATTACCGCCGATGAGTTAGGTTGGGTTAGGTGAAGGTTATATTACGTTATTGATGTATATGAAGGCCCCACGGAGACGGAGAGGCCAACACGCCAGGAATGTTGTCAAATATTACCGCCGATATGATAGGTTGGGCTAGGTTATGTTATATTACGTTATTGATGTATATAAAGGTCCCACGGAGATGTAGAGGCCAACTCGCCAGGAATGTTGTCAAATATTAGTGCCGAGATGTTAGGTTGGTTTAGGTTATGTTAAATTACGTTATTGATGTATATGAAGTTCCACGGTGACGTAGAGGCCAGCTCGCCAGGAATGTTGTCAAATAATAACGCCGAAAGGTTAAGTTGGGTTATATTAGGTTATATCACGTTATTGATGGATATGAAGGTCTCACGGAGACGTAGAGGCCAACTCGCCAGAAATGTTGTCAAATATTACCGCCGATGTGTTATGTTGGGTTAGGTTAGGTTATACTACGTTATTGACGTATATGAAGGCCCCACGGAGACGTAGAGGCCAACTCGCGAGGAATGTTGTCAAATATTACCGCCGAGATGATAGGTTGGATTAGGTTAGGTTATATTACGTTATTGATGTATATGAAGGTCGCACGGAGACGTAGAGGCCAACTCGCCAGGAATGTTGTCAAATATTACCGCCGAGAAGATAGGTTGAGTTAGGTTAGGTTATATTACGTTATTGATGTATATAAAATTCCCACGGAGACGTAGAGGCCAACTCGCCAGGAATGTTGTCAAATATTAGTGCCGAGATGTTAGGTTGGATTAGGTTAGGTTATATTACGTTATTGATGTATATAAAAGCCCCACGGAGACGTAGATGCCAACTCGCCAGAAATGTTGTCAAATATTACCGCCGATGTGTTATGTTGGGTTAGGTTAGGTTATACTACGTTATTGACGTATATGAAGGCCCCACGGAGACGTAGAGGCCAACTTGCCAGGAATGTTGTCAAATATTACCGCCGAGATGATAGGTTGGGTTAGGTTAGGTTATATTACGTTATTGATGTATATGAAGGTCGCACGGAGACGTAGAGGCCAACTCGCCAGGAATGTTGTCAAATATTACCGCCGAGAAGATAGGTTGGGTTAGGTTAGGTTATATTACGTTATTGATGTATATAAAATTCCCACGGAGACGTAGAGGCCAACTCGCCAGGAATGTTGTCAAATATTAGTGCCGAGATGTTAGGTTGGATTAGGTTAGGTTATATTACGTTATTGATGTATATAAAAGCCCCACGGAGACGTAGAGGACAACTCGCCAGGAATGTTGTCAAATATTACCGCCGAGATGTTAGGTTGGGTTAGGTTAGATTATATTACGTTATTGATGTGTATGAAGGCCGCACGGAGACGTAGAGGCCAACTCGCCAGGAATGTTGTCAAATATTACCGCCGAGATGTTAGGTTGGGTTAGGTCAGGTAATATTATGTTATTGATGTATATGAAGGTCCCACGGAGACGTAGAGGCCAACTCGCCAAGAATGTTGTCAAATATTCCCGCCGAGATGATAGGTTGGGCTAGGTTAGGTTATATTACGTTATTGATGTATATAAAGGTCCCACGGAAACATAGAGGCCAACAAGCCAGGAATGTTGTCAAATACTACCGCCGAGATGTTACGTTGGTTTAGGTTAGGTTAAATTAAGATATTGATGTATATGAAGGTCCCACGGAGAGGTAGAGGCCAACTCGCCAGGAATGTTGTCAAATATTAGTGCCGAGATGTTAGGTTGGGTTAGGTTAGGTAATATTAAGTTATTGATGTATATGAAGGTCCCACGGTGACGTAGAGGCCAACTCGCCAGGAATGTTGTCAAATATTACCGCCGATGAGTTAGGTTGGGTTAGGTGAAGGTTATATTACGTTATTGATGTATATGAAGGCCCCACGGAGACGGAGAGGCCAACTCGCCAGGAATGTTGTCAAATATTACCGCCGATATGATAGGTTGGGCTAGGTTATGTTATATTACGTTATTGATGTATATAAAGGTCCCACGGAGAGGTAGAGGCCAACTCGCCAGGAATGTTGTCAAATATTAGTGCCGAGATGTTAGGTTGGTTTATGTTATGTTAAATTACGTTATTGATGTATATGAAGGTCGCACGGAGACGTAGAGGCCAACTCGCCAGGAATGTTGTCAAATATTACCGCCGAGAAGATAGGTTGGGTTAGGTTAGGTTATATTACGTTATTGATGTATATAAAATTCCCACGGAGACGAAGAGGCCAACTCGCCAGGAATGTTGTCAAATATTAGTGCCGAGATGTTAGGTTGGTTTATGTTATGTTAAATTACGTTATTGATGTATATGAAGGTCGCACGGAGACGTAGAGGCCAACTCGCCAGGAATGTTGTCAAATATTACCGCCGAGAAGATAGGTTGGGTTATATTAGGTTATATCACGTTATTGATGGATATGAAGGTCTCACGGAGACGTAGATGCCAACTCGCCAGGAATGTTGTCAAATATTACCGCCGAGATGTTAGGTTGGGTTAGGTTAGGTTATATTACGTTATTGATGTATATGAAGGCCCCACGGAGACGTAGCGGCCAACTCGCCAGGAATGTTGTCAAATATTACCGCCGATATGATAGGTTGGGCTAGGTTAGGTTATATTACGTTATTGATGTATATAAAGGTCCCACGGAAACATAGAGGCCAACAAGCCAGGAATGTTGTCAAATATTACCGCCGAGATGTTACGTTGGTTTAGGTTAGGTTAAATTACGTTATTGATGTATATGAAGGTCCCACGGAGAGGTAGAGGACAACTCGCCAGGCATGTTGTAAAATATTAGTACCGAGATATTAGGTTGTGTTAGGTTAGGTTATATTACGCCATTGATGTATATAAAAGTCCCACGGAAACCATGAGGCCAATAAGCCAGGAATGTTGTCAAATATTACCGCTGTGATGTGAGATTGGGTTAGGTTATGTTATATTACGTTATTGACGTATATAAATGTCCCACGGAGACGTAGAGGTCAACTCGCCAGGAATCTTGTCACATAATAGCGCCGAGTGGATAGGTCGGGTTATATTAGGTTATATTACGTTATTGATGTGTATGAAGTCCCCACGGAGACGTAGAGGCCAACTCGCCAGGAATGTTGTCCAATATTACCGCCGATATGATAGGTTGGGCTAGGTTAGGTTATGTTACGTTATTGATGTATATAAAGGTCCCACGGAAACATAGAGGGCAACAAGCCAGGAATGTTGTCAAATATTACCGCCGATATGTTATGTTGGTTTAGGTTAGGTTAAATTACGTTATTGATGTATATGAAGGTCCCACGGAGAGGTAGAGGCCAACTCGCCAGGAATGTTGTCAAACATTAGTGCCGAGATGTTAGGTTGGGTTAGGTTAGGTAATATTACGTTATTGATGTATATGAAGGTCCCACGGTGACGTAGAGGCCAACTCGCCAGGAATGTTGTCAAATATTACCGCCGATGTATTAGGTTGGGTTAGGTTAGGTTATATTACGTTATTGATGTTTATGAAGGACCCACGGAGACGTAGAGGCCAACTCGCCAGGAATGTTGTCAAATATTACCGCCGAGATGTTACGTTGGGTTAGGCTAGGTTAAATTACGTTATTGATGTATATAAAAGTCCCACGGAGACGTAGAGGCCAACTCACCAGGAATGTTGTCAAATATTGGTACCGAGATGTTAGGCTGGGTTAGGTTAGGTTATATTACGCTATTGATGTATATAAAAGTCCCACGAAAACGTAGAGGCCAATAAGCCAGGAATGTTGTCAAATATTACCGCTGTGATGTGAGATTGGGTTAGGTTATGTTATATTACGTTATTGACGTATATAAATGTCCCACGGAGACGTAGAGGCCAACTCGCCAGGAATCTTGTCACATAATAGCGCCGAGTGGATAGGTCGGGTTATATTAGGTTATATTACGTTATTGATGGATATGAAGGTCTCACGGAGACGTAGAGGCCAACTCGCCAAGAATGTTTTCAAATATTAGTGCCGAGATGTTAGGTTGGGTTAGGTTAGGTAATATTACGTTATTGATGTATATGAAGGTCCCACTGTGACGTAGAGGCCAACTCGCCAGGAATGTTGTCAAATATTACCGCCGATGTATTAGGTTGGGTTAGGTTAGGTTATATTACGTTATTGATGTTTATGAAGGACCCACGGAGACGTAGAGGCCAACTCGCCAGGAATGTTGTCAAATATTATCGCCGAGATGTTACGTTGGGTTAGGCTAGGTTAAATTACGTTATTGATGTATATAAAAGTCCCACGGAGACGTAGAGGCCAACTCACCAGGAATGTTGTCAAATATTGGTACCGAGATGTTAGGTTGGGTTAGGTTAGGTTATATTACGCTATTGATGTATATAAAAGTCCCACGAAAACGTAGAGGCCAACTCGCCAGGAATGTTGTCACATAATAGCGCCGAGTGGTTAGGTCGGCTTATATTAGGTTATATTACGTTATTGATGGATATGAAGGTCTCACGGAGACGTAGAGGCCAACTCGCCAGGAATGTTGTCAAATATTACCGCCGAGATGATAGGTTGGGTTAGGTTAGGTTATATTACGTTATTTATGTATATGAAGGCCCCACGGAGACGTAGAGGCCAACTCGCCAGGAATGTTGTCAAATATTACCGCCGAGTGGTTAGGTCGGCTTATATTAGGTTATATTACGTTATTCATGGATATGAAGGTCTCACGGAGACGTAAAGGCCAACTCGCCAGGAATGTTGTCAAATATTACCGCCGAGATGATAGGTTGGTTTAGGTTAGGTCATATTACGTTATTGATGTATATGAAGGTCCCACGGAGACGTAGAGGCCAACTCGCCAGGAATGTTGTCAAATGTCAGTGCCGAGATGTTAGGTTGGGTTAGGTTAGGTTATATTACGTTATTGATGTATATAAAATTCCCACGGAGACGTAGAGGCCAACTCGCCAGGAATGTTGTCAAATATTACCGCCGAGATCTTAGGTTGGGTTAGGTCAGGTTATATTACGTTATTGAGGTATATAAAAGTCCCACGGAGACGTAGAGGCCAACTCGCCAGGAATGTTGTAAAATATTACCGCCGAGATGTTACGTTGGGTTAGGCTAGGTGAAATTACGTTATTGATGTATATAAAAGTCCCACGGAGACGTAGAGGCCAACTCACCAGGAATGTTGTCACATAATAGCGCCGAGTGGTTAGGTCGGCTTATATTAGGTTATATTACGTTATTGATGGATATGAAGGTCTCACGGAGACGTAGAGGCCAACTCGCCAGGAATGTTGTCAAATATTACCGCCGATATGATAGCTTGGGCTAGGTTAGGTTATATGACGTTATTGATGTATATAAAGGTCCCACGGAAACATAGAGGCCAACCCGCCAGGAATGTTGTCAAATAATAGCGCCGAAAGGTTAGGTTGGGTTAGTTTAGGTTATATTACGTTATTGATATATGTGAAGGTCCCACGAAGACGTAGAGGCCAACTCGCCAGGAATGTTGTCAAATATTACCGCCGAGATGTTAGGTTGGGTTAGGTTAGGTTATATTACGTTATTGATGTATATGAAGGCCCCACGGAGACGTAGAGGCCAACTCACCAGGAATGTTGTCAAATATTACCGCCGATATGATAGGTTGGGCTAGGTTAGGTTATATTACGTTATTGATGTATATAAAGGTCCCACGGAAACATAGAGGCCAACAAGCCAGGAATGTTGTCAAATATTACCGCCGAGATGTTACGTTGGTTTAGGTTAGGTTAAATTACGTTATTGATGTATATGAAGGTCCCACGGAGAGGTAGAGGCCAACTCGCCAGGCATGTTGTAAAATATTAGTACCGAGATATTAGGTTGTGTTAGGTTAGGTTATATTACGCTATTGATGTATATAAAAGTCCCACGGAGACGTAAAGGCCAACTCGCCAGGAATGTTGTCAAATATCAGTGCCGAGATGTTAGGTTGGATTAGGTTAGGTTATATTACGTTATTGATGTATATAAAATTCCCACGGAGACGTAGAGGCCAACTCGCCAGGAATGTTGTCAAATATTACCGCCGAGATGTTACGTTGGGTTAGGCTAGGTTAAATTACGTTATTGATGTATATAAAAGTCCCACGGAGACGTAGAGGCCAACTCACCAGGAATGTTGTCAAATATTGGTACCGAGATGTTAGGTTGGGTTAGGTTAGGTTATATTACGCTATTGATGTATATAAAAGTCCCACGGAGACGTAGAGGCCAACTCGCCAGGAATGTTGTCAAATATTACCGCCGATATGATAGGTTGGGCTAGGTTAGGTTATATTACGTTATTGATGTATATAAAGGTCCCACGGAAACATAGAGGCCAACAAGCCAGGTATGTTGTCAAATATTACCGCCGAGATGTTACGTTGGTTTAGGTTAGGTTAACTTACGTTATTGATGTATATGAAGGTCCCACGGAGAGGTAGAGGCCAACTCGCCAGGAATGTTGTCAAATATTACCGCCGATGTATTAGGTTGGGTTAGGTTAGGTTATATTACGTTATTGATGTTTATGAAGGACCCACGGAGACGTAGAGGCCAACTCGCCAGGAATGTTGTCAAATATTACCGCCGAGATGTTACGTTGGGTTAGGCTAGGTTAAATTACGTTATTGATGTATATAAAAGTCCCACGGAGACGTAGAGGCCAACTCACCAGGAATGTTGTCAAATATTGGTACCGAGATGTTAGGCTGGGTTAGGTTAGGTTATATTACGCTATTGATGTATATAAAAGTCCCACGAAAACGTAGAGGCCAATAAGCCAGGAATGTTGTCAAATATTACCGCTGTGATGTGAGATTGGGTTAGGTTATGTTATATTACGTTATTGACGTATATAAATGTCCCACGGAGACGTAGAGGCCAACTCGCCAGGAATCTTGTCACATAATAGCGCCGAGTGGATAGGTCGGGTTATATTAGGTTATATTACGTTATTGATGGATATGAAGGTCTCACGGAGACGTAGAGGCCAACTCGCCAAGAATGTTTTCAAATATTAGTGCCGAGATGTTAGGTTGGGTTAGGTTAGGTAATATTACGTTATTGATGTATATGAAGGTCCCACTGTGACGTAGAGGCCAACTCGCCAGGAATGTTGTCAAATATTACCGCCGATGTATTAGGTTGGGTTAGGTTAGGTTATATTACGTTATTGATGTTTATGAAGGACCCACGGAGACGTAGAGGCCAACTCGCCAGGAATGTTGTCAAATATTATCGCCGAGATGTTACGTTGGGTTAGGCTAGGTTAAATTACGTTATTGATGTATATAAAAGTCCCACGGAGACGTAGAGGCCAACTCACCAGGAATGTTGTCAAATATTGGTACCGAGATGTTAGGTTGGGTTAGGTTAGGTTATATTACGCTATTGATGTATATAAAAGTCCCACGAAAACGTAGAGGCCAACTCGCCAGGAATGTTGTCACATAATAGCGCCGAGTGGTTAGGTCGGCTTATATTAGGTTATATTACGTTATTGATGGATATGAAGGTCTCACGGAGACGTAGAGGCCAACTCGCCAGGAATGTTGTCAAATATTACCGCCGAGATGATAGGTTGGGTTAGGTTAGGTTATATTACGTTATTTATGTATATGAAGGCCCCACGGAGACGTAGAGGCCAACTCGCCAGGAATGTTGTCAAATATTACCGCCGAGTGGTTAGGTCGGCTTATATTAGGTTATATTACGTTATTCATGGATATGAAGGTCTCACGGAGACGTAAAGGCCAACTCGCCAGGAATGTTGTCAAATATTACCGCCGAGATGATAGGTTGGTTTAGGTTAGGTCATATTACGTTATTGATGTATATGAAGGTCCCACGGAGACGTAGAGGCCAACTCGCCAGGAATGTTGTCAAATGTCAGTGCCGAGATGTTAGGTTGGGTTAGGTTAGGTTATATTACGTTATTGATGTATATAAAATTCCCACGGAGACGTAGAGGCCAACTCGCCAGGAATGTTGTCAAATATTACCGCCGAGATCTTAGGTTGGGTTAGGTCAGGTTATATTACGTTATTGAGGTATATAAAAGTCCCACGGAGACGTAGAGGCCAACTCGCCAGGAATGTTGTAAAATATTACCGCCGAGATGTTACGTTGGGTTAGGCTAGGTGAAATTACGTTATTGATGTATATAAAAGTCCCACGGAGACGTAGAGGCCAACTCACCAGGAATGTTGTCACATAATAGCGCCGAGTGGTTAGGTCGGCTTATATTAGGTTATATTACGTTATTGATGGATATGAAGGTCTCACGGAGACGTAGAGGCCAACTCGCCAGGAATGTTGTCAAATATTACCGCCGATATGATAGCTTGGGCTAGGTTAGGTTATATGACGTTATTGATGTATATAAAGGTCCCACGGAAACATAGAGGCCAACCCGCCAGGAATGTTGTCAAATAATAGCGCCGAAAGGTTAGGTTGGGTTAGTTTAGGTTATATTACGTTATTGATATATGTGAAGGTCCCACGAAGACGTAGAGGCCAACTCGCCAGGAATGTTGTCAAATATTACCGCCGAGATGTTAGGTTGGGTTAGGTTAGGTTATATTACGTTATTGATGTATATGAAGGCCCCACGGAGACGTAGAGGCCAACTCACCAGGAATGTTGTCAAATATTACCGCCGATATGATAGGTTGGGCTAGGTTAGGTTATATTACGTTATTGATGTATATAAAGGTCCCACGGAAACATAGAGGCCAACAAGCCAGGAATGTTGTCAAATATTACCGCCGAGATGTTACGTTGGTTTAGGTTAGGTTAAATTACGTTATTGATGTATATGAAGGTCCCACGGAGAGGTAGAGGCCAACTCGCCAGGCATGTTGTAAAATATTAGTACCGAGATATTAGGTTGTGTTAGGTTAGGTTATATTACGCTATTGATGTATATAAAAGTCCCACGGAGACGTAAAGGCCAACTCGCCAGGAATGTTGTCAAATATCAGTGCCGAGATGTTAGGTTGGATTAGGTTAGGTTATATTACGTTATTGATGTATATAAAATTCCCACGGAGACGTAGAGGCCAACTCGCCAGGAATGTTGTCAAATATTACCGCCGAGATGTTACGTTGGGTTAGGCTAGGTTAAATTACGTTATTGATGTATATAAAAGTCCCACGGAGACGTAGAGGCCAACTCACCAGGAATGTTGTCAAATATTGGTACCGAGATGTTAGGTTGGGTTAGGTTAGGTTATATTACGCTATTGATGTATATAAAAGTCCCACGAAAACGTAGAGGCCAATAAGCCAGGAATGTTGTCAAATATTACCGCTGTGATGTGAGATTGGGTTAGGTTATGTTATATTACGTTATTGACGTATATAAATGTCCCACGGAGACGTAGAGGCCAACTCGCCAGGAATCTTGTCACATAATAGCGCCGAGTGGATAGGTCGGGTTATATTAGGTTATATTACGTTATTGATGGATATGAAGGTCTCACGGAGACGTAGAGGCCAACTCGCCAAGAATGTTTTCAAATATTAGTGCCGAGATGTTAGGTTGGGTTAGGTTAGGTAATATTACGTTATTGATGTATATGAAGGTCCCACTGTGACGTAGAGGCCAACTCGCCAGGAATGTTGTCAAATATTACCGCCGATGTATTAGGTTGGGTTAGGTTAGGTTATATTACGTTATTGATGTTTATGAAGGACCCACGGAGACGTAGAGGCCAACTCGCCAGGAATGTTGTCAAATATTATCGCCGAGATGTTACGTTGGGTTAGGCTAGGTTAAATTACGTTATTGATGTATATAAAAGTCCCACGGAGACGTAGAGGCCAACTCACCAGGAATGTTGTCAAATATTGGTACCGAGATGTTAGGTTGGGTTAGGTTAGGTTATATTACGCTATTGATGTATATAAAAGTCCCACGAAAACGTAGAGGCCAACTCGCCAGGAATGTTGTCACATAATAGCGCCGAGTGGTTAGGTCGGCTTATATTAGGTTATATTACGTTATTGATGGATATGAAGGTCTCACGGAGACGTAGAGGCCAACTCGCCAGGAATGTTGTCAAATATTACCGCCGAGATGATAGGTTGGGTTAGGTTAGGTTATATTACGTTATTTATGTATATGAAGGCCCCACGGAGACGTAGAGGCCAACTCGCCAGGAATGTTGTCAAATATTACCGCCGAGTGGTTAGGTCGGCTTATATTAGGTTATATTACGTTATTCATGGATATGAAGGTCTCACGGAGACGTAAAGGCCAACTCGCCAGGAATGTTGTCAAATATTACCGCCGAGATGATAGGTTGGTTTAGGTTAGGTCATATTACGTTATTGATGTATATGAAGGTCCCACGGAGACGTAGAGGCCAACTCGCCAGGAATGTTGTCAAATGTCAGTGCCGAGATGTTAGGTTGGGTTAGGTTAGGTTATATTACGTTATTGATGTATATAAAATTCCCACGGAGACGTAGAGGCCAACTCGCCAGGAATGTTGTCAAATATTACCGCCGAGATCTTAGGTTGGGTTAGGTCAGGTTATATTACGTTATTGAGGTATATAAAAGTCCCACGGAGACGTAGAGGCCAACTCGCCAGGAATGTTGTAAAATATTACCGCCGAGATGTTACGTTGGGTTAGGCTAGGTGAAATTACGTTATTGATGTATATAAAAGTCCCACGGAGACGTAGAGGCCAACTCACCAGGAATGTTGTCACATAATAGCGCCGAGTGGTTAGGTCGGCTTATATTAGGTTATATTACGTTATTGATGGATATGAAGGTCTCACGGAGACGTAGAGGCCAACTCGCCAGGAATGTTGTCAAATATTACCGCCGATATGATAGCTTGGGCTAGGTTAGGTTATATGACGTTATTGATGTATATAAAGGTCCCACGGAAACATAGAGGCCAACCCGCCAGGAATGTTGTCAAATAATAGCGCCGAAAGGTTAGGTTGGGTTAGTTTAGGTTATATTACGTTATTGATATATGTGAAGGTCCCACGAAGACGTAGAGGCCAACTCGCCAGGAATGTTGTCAAATATTACCGCCGAGATGTTAGGTTGGGTTAGGTTAGGTTATATTACGTTATTGATGTATATGAAGGCCCCACGGAGACGTAGAGGCCAACTCACCAGGAATGTTGTCAAATATTACCGCCGATATGATAGGTTGGGCTAGGTTAGGTTATATTACGTTATTGATGTATATAAAGGTCCCACGGAAACATAGAGGCCAACAAGCCAGGAATGTTGTCAAATATTACCGCCGAGATGTTACGTTGGTTTAGGTTAGGTTAAATTACGTTATTGATGTATATGAAGGTCCCACGGAGAGGTAGAGGCCAACTCGCCAGGCATGTTGTAAAATATTAGTACCGAGATATTAGGTTGTGTTAGGTTAGGTTATATTACGCTATTGATGTATATAAAAGTCCCACGGAGACGTAAAGGCCAACTCGCCAGGAATGTTGTCAAATATCAGTGCCGAGATGTTAGGTTGGATTAGGTTAGGTTATATTACGTTATTGATGTATATAAAATTCCCACGGAGACGTAGAGGCCAACTCGCCAGGAATGTTGTCAAATATTACCGCCGAGATGTTACGTTGGGTTAGGCTAGGTTAAATTACGTTATTGATGTATATAAAAGTCCCACGGAGACGTAGAGGCCAACTCACCAGGAATGTTGTCAAATATTGGTACCGAGATGTTAGGTTGGGTTAGGTTAGGTTATATTACGCTATTGATGTATATAAAAGTCCCACGGAGACGTAGAGGCCAACTCGCCAGGAATGTTGTCAAATATTACCGCCGATATGATAGGTTGGGCTAGGTTAGGTTATATTACGTTATTGATGTATATAAAGGTCCCACGGAAACATAGAGGCCAACAAGCCAGGTATGTTGTCAAATATTACCGCCGAGATGTTACGTTGGTTTAGGTTAGGTTAACTTACGTTATTGATGTATATGAAGGTCCCACGGAGAGGTAGAGGCCAACTCGCCAGGCATGTTGTAAAATATTAGTACCGAGATATTAGGTTGTGTTAGGTTAGGTTATATTACGCTATTGATGTATATAAAAGTCCCACGGAGACGTAAAGGCCAACTCGCCAGGAATGTTGTCAAATATCAGTGCCGAGATGTTAGGTTGGATTAGGTTAGGTTATATTACGTTATTGATGTATATAAAATTCCCACGGAGACGTAGAGGCCAACTCGCCAGGAATGTTGTCAAATATTACCGCCGAGTGGTTATGTCGGGTTATATTAGGTTATATTACGTTACTGATGGATATGAAGGTCTCACGGCGACGTAGAGGCCAACTCGCCAGGAATGTTGTCAAATATTACCGCCGAGATGATAGGTTGGGTTAGGTTAGGTTATATTACGTTATTGATGTATATGAAGGCCCCACGGAGACGTAGAGGCCAACTCGCCAGGAATGATGTCTAATACTACCGCCGAGATGTTAGGTTGGGTTAGGTTAGGTTATATTACGTTATTGATGTATATGAAGGCCCCACGGAGACGTAGAGGCCAACTCGCCAGGAATGATGTCTAATACTACCGCCGAGATGTTAGGTTGGGTTAGGTTAGGTTATATTACGTTATTGATGTGTATGAAGTCCCCACGGAGACGTAGAGGCCAACTCGCCAGGAATGTTGTCAAATATTACCGCCGATATGATAGGTTGGGCTAGGTTAGGTTATATTACGTTATTGATGTATATAAAGGTCCCACGGAAACATAGAGGGCAACAAGCCAGGAATGTTGTCAAATATTACCGCCGATATGTTATGTTGGTTTAGGTTAGGTTAAATTACGTTATTGATGTATATGAAGGTCCCACGGAGAGGTAGAGGCCAACTCGCCAGGAATGTTGTCAAATATTAGTGCCGAGATGTTAGGTTGGGTTAGGTTAGGTAATATTACGTTATTGATGTATATGAAGGTCCCACGGTGACGTAGAGGCCAACTCGCCAGGAATGTTGTCAAATATTACCGCCGAGATGTTAGGTTGGGTTAGGTTAGGTTATATTACGTTATTGATGTGTATGAAGTCCCCACGGAGACGTAGAGGCCAACTCGCCAGGAATGTTGTCAAATATTACCGCCGAGATGATAGGTTGGGTTAGGTTAGGTTATATTACGTTATTGATGTATATGAAGGCCCCACGGAGACGTAGAGGCCAACTCGCCAGGAATGATGTCTAATACTACCGCCGAGATGTTAGGTTGGGTTAGGTTAGGTTATATTACGTTATTGATGTATATAAAGGTCCCACGGAAACATAGAGGGCAACAAGCCAGGAATGTTGTCAAATATTACCGCCGATATGTTATGTTGGTTTAGGTTAGGTTAAATTACGTTATTGATGTATATGAAGGTCCCACGGAGAGGTAGAGGCCAACTCGCCAGGAATGTTGTCAAATATTAGTGCCGAGATGTTAGGTTGGGTTAGGTTAGGTAATATTACGTTATTGATGTATATGAAGGTCCCACGGTGACGTAGAGGCCAACTCGCCAGGAATGTTGTCAAATATTACCGCCGATGTATTAGGTCGGCTTGTATTAGGTTATATTACGTTATTGATGGATATGAAGGTCTCACGGAGACGTAGAGGCCAACTCGCCAAGAATGTTTTCAAATATTAGTGCCGAGATGTTAGGTTGGGTTAGGTTAGGTAATATTACGTTATTGATGTATATGAAGGTCCCACTGTGACGTAGAGGCCAACTCGCCAGGAATGTTGTCAAATATTACCGCCGATGTATTAGGTTGGGTTAGGTTAGGTTATATTACGTTATTGATGTTTATGAAGGACCCACGGAGACGTAGAGGCCAACTCGCCAGGAATGTTGTCAAATATTATCGCCGAGATGTTACGTTGGGTTAGGCTAGGTTAAATTACGTTATTGATGTATATAAAAGTCCCACGGAGACGTAGAGGCCAACTCACCAGGAATGTTGTCAAATATTGGTACCGAGATGTTAGGTTGGGTTAGGTTAGGTTATATTACGCTATTGATGTATATAAAAGTCCCACGAAAACGTAGAGGCCAACTCGCCAGGAATGTTGTCACATAATAGCGCCGAGTGGTTAGGTCGGCTTATATTAGGTTATATTACGTTATTGATGGATATGAAGGTCTCACGGAGACGTAGAGGCCAACTCGCCAGGAATGTTGTCAAATATTACCGCCGAGATGATAGGTTGGGTTAGGTTAGGTTATATTACGTTATTTATGTATATGAAGGCCCCACGGAGACGTAGAGGCCAACTCGCCAGGAATGTTGTCAAATATTACCGCCGAGTGGTTAGGTCGGCTTATATTAGGTTATATTACGTTATTCATGGATATGAAGGTCTCACGGAGACGTAAAGGCCAACTCGCCAGGAATGTTGTCAAATATTACCGCCGAGATGATAGGTTGGTTTAGGTTAGGTCATATTACGTTATTGATGTATATGAAGGTCCCACGGAGACGTAGAGGCCAACTCGCCAGGAATGTTGTCAAATGTCAGTGCCGAGATGTTAGGTTGGGTTAGGTTAGGTTATATTACGTTATTGATGTATATAAAATTCCCACGGAGACGTAGAGGCCAACTCGCCAGGAATGTTGTCAAATATTACCGCCGAGATCTTAGGTTGGGTTAGGTCAGGTTATATTACGTTATTGAGGTATATAAAAGTCCCACGGAGACGTAGAGGCCAACTCGCCAGGAATGTTGTAAAATATTACCGCCGAGATGTTACGTTGGGTTAGGCTAGGTGAAATTACGTTATTGATGTATATAAAAGTCCCACGGAGACGTAGAGGCCAACTCACCAGGAATGTTGTCACATAATAGCGCCGAGTGGTTAGGTCGGCTTATATTAGGTTATATTACGTTATTGATGGATATGAAGGTCTCACGGAGACGTAGAGGCCAACTCGCCAGGAATGTTGTCAAATATTACCGCCGATATGATAGCTTGGGCTAGGTTAGGTTATATGACGTTATTGATGTATATAAAGGTCCCACGGAAACATAGAGGCCAACCCGCCAGGAATGTTGTCAAATAATAGCGCCGAAAGGTTAGGTTGGGTTAGTTTAGGTTATATTACGTTATTGATATATGTGAAGGTCCCACGAAGACGTAGAGGCCAACTCGCCAGGAATGTTGTCAAATATTACCGCCGAGATGTTAGGTTGGGTTAGGTTAGGTTATATTACGTTATTGATGTATATGAAGGCCCCACGGAGACGTAGAGGCCAACTCACCAGGAATGTTGTCAAATATTACCGCCGATATGATAGGTTGGGCTAGGTTAGGTTATATTACGTTATTGATGTATATAAAGGTCCCACGGAAACATAGAGGCCAACAAGCCAGGAATGTTGTCAAATATTACCGCCGAGATGTTACGTTGGTTTAGGTTAGGTTAAATTACGTTATTGATGTATATGAAGGTCCCACGGAGAGGTAGAGGCCAACTCGCCAGGCATGTTGTAAAATATTAGTACCGAGATATTAGGTTGTGTTAGGTTAGGTTATATTACGCTATTGATGTATATAAAAGTCCCACGGAGACGTAAAGGCCAACTCGCCAGGAATGTTGTCAAATATCAGTGCCGAGATGTTAGGTTGGATTAGGTTAGGTTATATTACGTTATTGATGTATATAAAATTCCCACGGAGACGTAGAGGCCAACTCGCCAGGAATGTTGTCAAATATTACCGCCGAGATGTTACGTTGGGTTAGGCTAGGTTAAATTACGTTATTGATGTATATAAAAGTCCCACGGAGACGTAGAGGCCAACTCACCAGGAATGTTGTCAAATATTGGTACCGAGATGTTAGGTTGGGTTAGGTTAGGTTATATTACGCTATTGATGTATATAAAAGTCCCACGGAGACGTAGAGGCCAACTCGCCAGGAATGTTGTCAAATATTACCGCCGATATGATAGGTTGGGCTAGGTTAGGTTATATTACGTTATTGATGTATATAAAGGTCCCACGGAAACATAGAGGCCAACAAGCCAGGTATGTTGTCAAATATTACCGCCGAGATGTTACGTTGGTTTAGGTTAGGTTAACTTACGTTATTGATGTATATGAAGGTCCCACGGAGAGGTAGAGGCCAACTCGCCAGGCATGTTGTAAAATATTAGTACCGAGATATTAGGTTGTGTTAGGTTAGGTTATATTACGCTATTGATGTATATAAAAGTCCCACGGAGACGTAAAGGCCAACTCGCCAGGAATGTTGTCAAATATCAGTGCCGAGATGTTAGGTTGGATTAGGTTAGGTTATATTACGTTATTGATGTATATAAAATTCCCACGGAGACGTAGAGGCCAACTCGCCAGGAATGTTGTCAAATATTACCGCCGAGTGGTTATGTCGGGTTATATTAGGTTATATTACGTTACTGATGGATATGAAGGTCTCACGGCGACGTAGAGGCCAACTCGCCAGGAATGTTGTCAAATATTACCGCCGAGATGATAGGTTGGGTTAGGTTAGGTTATATTACGTTATTGATGTATATGAAGGCCCCACGGAGACGTAGAGGCCAACTCGCCAGGAATGATGTCTAATACTACCGCCGAGATGTTAGGTTGGGTTAGGTTAGGTTATATTACGTTATTGATGTATATGAAGGCCCCACGGAGACGTAGAGGCCAACTCGCCAGGAATGATGTCTAATACTACCGCCGAGATGTTAGGTTGGGTTAGGTTAGGTTATATTACGTTATTGATGTGTATGAAGTCCCCACGGAGACGTAGAGGCCAACTCGCCAGGAATGTTGTCAAATATTACCGCCGATATGATAGGTTGGGCTAGGTTAGGTTATATTACGTTATTGATGTATATAAAGGTCCCACGGAAACATAGAGGGCAACAAGCCAGGAATGTTGTCAAATATTACCGCCGATATGTTATGTTGGTTTAGGTTAGGTTAAATTACGTTATTGATGTATATGAAGGTCCCACGGAGAGGTAGAGGCCAACTCGCCAGGAATGTTGTCAAATATTAGTGCCGAGATGTTAGGTTGGGTTAGGTTAGGTAATATTACGTTATTGATGTATATGAAGGTCCCACGGTGACGTAGAGGCCAACTCGCCAGGAATGTTGTCAAATATTACCGCCGAGATGTTAGGTTGGGTTAGGTTAGGTTATATTACGTTATTGATGTGTATGAAGTCCCCACGGAGACGTAGAGGCCAACTCGCCAGGAATGTTGTCAAATATTACCGCCGAGATGATAGGTTGGGTTAGGTTAGGTTATATTACGTTATTGATGTATATGAAGGCCCCACGGAGACGTAGAGGCCAACTCGCCAGGAATGATGTCTAATACTACCGCCGAGATGTTAGGTTGGGTTAGGTTAGGTTATATTACGTTATTGATGTATATAAAGGTCCCACGGAAACATAGAGGGCAACAAGCCAGGAATGTTGTCAAATATTACCGCCGATATGTTATGTTGGTTTAGGTTAGGTTAAATTACGTTATTGATGTATATGAAGGTCCCACGGAGAGGTAGAGGCCAACTCGCCAGGAATGTTGTCAAATATTAGTGCCGAGATGTTAGGTTGGGTTAGGTTAGGTAATATTACGTTATTGATGTATATGAAGGTCCCACGGTGACGTAGAGGCCAACTCGCCAGGAATGTTGTCAAATATTACCGCCGATGTATTAGGTCGGCTTGTATTAGGTTATATTACGTTATTGATGGATATGAAGGTCTCACGGAGACGTAGAGGCCAACTCGCCAGGAATGTTGTCAAATATTACCGCCGAGATGATAGGTTGGGTTAGGTTAGGTTATATTACGTTATTTATGTATATGAAGGCCCCACGGAGACGTAGAGGCCAACTCGCCAGGAATGTTGTCAAATATTACCGCCGAGTGGTTAGGTCGGCTTATATTAGGTTATATTACGTTATTGATGGATATGAAGGTCTCACGGAGACGTAGAGGCCAACTCGCCAGGAATGTTGTCAAATATTACCGCCGAGATGATAGGTTGGATTAGGTTAGGTCATATTACGTTATTGATGTATATGAAGGTCCCACGGAGACGTAGAGGCCAACTCGCCAGGAATGTTGTCAAATATCAGTGCCGAGATGTTAGGTTGGGTTAGGTTAGGTTATATTACGTTATTGATGTATATAAAATTCCCACGGAGACGTAGAGGCCAACTCGCCAGGAATGTTGTCAAATATTACCGCCGAGATCTTAGGTTCGGTTAGGTCAGGTTATATTACGTTATTGACGTATATAAAAGTCCCACGGAGACGTAGAGGCCAACCCGCCAGGAATGTTGTCAAATAATAGCGCTGAAAGGTTAGGTCGGGTTATATTAGGTTAAATTACGTTATTGATGTATATGAAGGTCCCACGGAGAGGTAGAGGCCAACTCGCCAGGCATGTTGTAAAATATTAGTACCGAGATATTAGGTTGTGTTAGGTTAGGTTATATTACGCTATTGATGTATATAAAAGTCCCACGGAGACGTAAAGGCCAACTCGCCAGGAATGTTGTCAAATATCAGTGCCGAGATGTTAGGTTGGATTAGGTTAGGTTATATTACGTTATTGATGTATATAAAATTCCCACGGAGACGTAGAGGCCAACTCGCCAGGAATGTTGTCAAATATTAGTGCCGAGATGTTAGGTTGGGTTAGGTTAGGTAATATTACGTTAATGATATATATGAAGGTCCCACAGAGACGTAGAGTCCAACTCGCCAGGAATGTTGTCAAATATTACCGCCGAGATGTTAGGTTGGGTTAGGTTAGGTTATATTACGTTATTGATGTATATGAAGGTCCCACGGTGTCGTAGAGGCCAACTCGACAGGAATGTTGTCAAATATTACCGCCGATGTATTAGGTTGGGTTAGGTTAGGTTATATTACGTTATTGATGGATATGAAGGTCTCACGGAGACGTAGAGGCCAACTCGCCAGGAATGTTGTCAAATATTACCGCCGAGATGTTAGGTTGGGTTAGGTCAGGTTATATTACGTTATTGACGTATATAAAAGTCCCACGGAGACGTAGAGGCCAACCCGCCAGGAATGTTGTCAAATAATAGCGCTGAAAGGTTAGGTCGGGTTATATTACGTTATATTACGTTATTGATGGATATGAAGGTGTCACGGAGACGTAGAGGCCAACTCGCCAGGAATGTTGTCAAATATTACCGCCGAGATGATAGGTTGGGTTAGGTTAGGTTATATTACGTTATTGACGTATATAAAAGTCCCACGGAGACGTAGAGGCCAACCCGCCAGGAATGTTGTCAAATAATAGCGCTGATAGGTTAGGTCGGGTTATATTAGGTTATATTACGTTATTGATGGATATGAAGGTGTCACGGAGACGTAGAGGCCAACAAGCCAGGAATGCTGCCAAATATTACCGCCGAGATGATAGGTTGGGTTAGGTTAGGTTATATTACGTTATTGACGTATATAAAAGTCCCACGGAGACGTAGAGGCCAACCCGCCAGGAATGTTGTCAAATATTAGTGCCGAGCTGTTAGGTTGGGTTAGGTTAGGTAATATTAAGTTATTGATGTATATGAAGGCCCCACGGAGACGTAGAGGCCAACCCGCCAGGAATGTTGGCAAATAATAGCGCCGAAAGGTTAGGTTGGGTTAGGTTAGGTAATATTAAGTTATTGATGTATATGAAGGTCCCACGGTGACGTAGAGGCCAACTCGCCAGGAATGTTGTCAAATATTACCGCCGATGTGTTAGGTTGGGTTATATTAGGTTATATTACGTTATTGATGGATATGAAGGTCTCACGGAGACGTAGAGGCCAACTCGCCAGGAATGTTGTCAAATATTACCATCGAAATGTTAGGTTGGGTTAGGTTAGGTTATATTACGCTGTTGATGTATATAAAAGTCCCACGGTGACGTAGAGGCCAACTCGACAGGAATGTTGTCAAATATTAGTGCCGAGAGGTTGGGTTGGGTTAGGTTAGGTTATATTATGTTATTGATGTATATAAAGGCCCCACGGAGACGTAGAGGCCAACCCGCCAGGAATGTTGGCAAATAATAGCGCCGAAAGGTTAGGTTGGATTAGGTTAGGTAATATTAAGTTATTGATGTATATGAAGGTCCCACGGTGACGTAGAGGCCAACTCGCCAGGAATGTTGTCAAATATTACCGCCGATGTGTTAGGTTGGGTTATATTAGGTTATATTACGTTATTGATGGATATGAATGTCTCACGGAGATGTAGAGGCCAACTCGCCAGGAATGTTGTGAAATATTACCGCCGAGATGTTAGGTTGGGTTAGGTTAGGTTATATTACGTTATTGATGTATATGAAGGTCCCACGGTGTCGTAGAGGCCAACTCGACAGGAATGTTGTCAAATATTACCGCCGAGATGATAGGTTGGGTTAGGTTAGGTTATATTACGTTATTGTTGTATATGAAGGCCCCACGGTGACGTAGAGGCCAACTCGCCAGGAATGATGTCAAATATTACCGCCGAGATGTTAGGTTGGGTTAGGTTAGGTTATATTACGTTATTGATGTGTATGAAGTCCCCACGGAGACGTAGAGGCCAACTCGCCAGGAATGTTGTCAAATATTACCGCCGATATGATAGGTTGGGCTAGGTTAGGTTATATTACGTTATTGATGTATATAAAGGTCCCGCGGAAACATAGAGGGCAACAAGCCAGGAATGTTGTCAAATATTACCGCCGATATGTTATGTTGGTTTAGGTTAGGTTAAATTACGTTATTGATGTATATGAAGGTCCCACGGAGAGGTAGAGGCCAACTCGCCAGGAATGTTGTCAAATATTAGTGCCGAGATGTTAGGTTGGGTTAGGTTAGGTAATATTACGTTATTGATGTATATGAAGATCCCACGGTGACGTAGAGGCCAACTCGCCAGGAATGTTGTCAAATATTACCGCCGATGTATTAGGTTGGGTTAGGTTAGGTTATATTACGTTATTGATGTTTATGAAGGCCCCACGGAGACGTAGAGGCCAACTCGCCAGGAATGTTGTCAAATATTACCGCCGAGATGTTACGTTGGGTTAGGCTAGGTTAAATTACGTTATTGATGTATATAAAAGTCCCACGGAGACGTAGAGGCCAACTCACCAGGAATGTTGTCAAATATTGGTACCGAGATGTTAGGTTGGGTTAGGTTAGGTTATATTACGCTATTGATGTATATAAAAGTCCCACGAAAACGTAGAGGCCAACTCGCCAGGAATGTTGTCACATAATAGCGCCGAGTGGTTAGGTCGGCTTATATTAGGTTATATTACGTTATTGATGGATATGAAGGTCTCACGGAGACGTAGAGGCCAACTCGCCAGGAATGTTGTCAAATATTACCGCCGAGATGATAGGTTGGGTTAGGTTAGGTTATATTACGTTATTTATGTATATGAAGGCCCCACGGAGACGTAGAGGCCAACCCGCCAGGAATGTTGTCAAATAATAGCGCTGAAAGGTTAGGTCGGGTTATATTAGGTTATATTACGTTATTGATGGATATGAAGGTGTCACGGAGACGTAGAGGCCAACAAGCCAGGAATGCTGTCAAATATTACCGCCGAGATGATAGGTTGGGTTAGGTTAGGTTATATTACGTTATTGACGTATATAAAAGTCCCACGGAGACGTAGAGGCCAACCCGCCAGGAATGTTGTCAAATAATAGCGCTGAAAGGTTAGGTCGGGTTATATTAGGTTATATTACGTTATTGATGGATATGAAGGTGTCACGGAGACGTAGAGGCCAACAAGCCAGGAATGTTGTCAAATATTACCGCCGAGATGTTACGTTGGTTTAGGTTAGGTTAAATTACGTTATTGATGTATATGAAGGTCCCACGGAGAGGTAGATGCCAACTCGCCAGGAATGTTGTCAAATATTAGTGCCGAGCTGTTAGGTTGGGTTAGGTTAGGTAATATTAAGTTATTGATGTATATGAAGGTCCCACGGAGAGGTAGATCCCAACTCGCCAGGAATGTTGTCAAATATTAGTGCCGAGATGTTAGGTTGGGTTAGGTTAGGTAATATTACGTTATTGATGTATATGAAGGCCCCACGGAGACGTAGAGGCCAACTCGCCAGGAATGTTGTCAAATATTACCGCCGATGTATTAGGTTGGGTTAGGTTAGGTTATATTACGTTATTGATGTATATGAAGGCCCCACGGAAACGTAGAGGCCAACTCGCCAGGAATGTTGTCAAATATTACCGCCGATGTGTTAGGTTGGGTTATATTAGGTTATATTACGTTATTGATGGATATGAAGGTCTCATGGAGACGTAGAGGCCAACTCGCCAGGAATGTTGTCAAATATTACCATCGAAATGTTAGGTTGGGTTAGGTTAGGTTATATTACGCTGTTGATGTATATAAAAGTCCCACGGTGACGTAGAGGCCAACTCGACAGGAATGTTGTCAAATATTAGTGCCGAGAGGTTGGGTTGGGTTAGGTTAGGTTATATTATGTTATTGATGTATATAAAGGCCCCACGGAGACGTAGAGGCCAACCCGCCAGGAATGTTGGCAAATAATAGCGCCGAAAGGTTAGGTTGGGTTAGGTTAGGTAATATTAAGTTATTGATGTATATGAAGGTCCCACGGTGACGTAGAGGCCAACTCGCCAGGAATGTTGTCAAATATTACCGCCGAGATGATAGGTTGGGTTAGGTTAGGTTATATTACGTTATTGTTGTATATGAAGGCCCCACGGTGACGTAGAGGCCAACTCGCCAGGAATGATGTCAAATATTACCGCCGAGATGTTAGGTTGGGTTAGGTTAGGTTATATTACGTTATTGATGTGTATGAAGTCCCCACGGAGACGTAGAGGCCAACTCGCCAGGAATGTTGTCAAATATTACCGCCGATATGATAGGTTGGGCTAGGTTAGGTTATATTACGTTATTGATGTATATAAAGGTCCCGCGGAAACATAGAGGGCAACAAGCCAGGAATGTTGTCAAATATTACCGCCGATATGTTATGTTGGTTTAGGTTAGGTTAAATTACGTTATTGATGTATATGAAGGTCCCACGGAGAGGTAGAGGCCAACTCGCCAGGAATGTTGTCAAATATTAGTGCCGAGATGTTAGGTTGGGTTAGGTTAGGTAATATTACGTTATTGATGTATATGAAGGTCCCACGGTGACGTAGAGGCCAACTCGCCAGGAATGTTGTCAAATATTACCGCCGATGTATTAGGTTGGGTTAGGTTAGGTTATATTACGTTATTGATGTTTATGAAGGCCCCACGGAGACGTAGAGGCCAACTCGCCAGGAATGTTGTCAAATATTACCGCCGAGATGTTACGTTGGGTTAGGCTAGGTTAAATTACGTTATTGATGTATATAAAAGTCCCACGGAGACGTAGAGGTCAACTCACCAGGAATGTTGTCAAATATTGGTACCGAGATGTTAGGTTGGGTTAGGTTAGGTTATATTACGCTATTGATGTATATAAAAGTCCCACGAAAACGTAGAGGCCAACTCGCCAGGAATGTTGTCACATAATAGCGCCGAGTGGTTAGGTCGGCTTATATTAGGTTATATTACGTTATTGATGGATATGAAGGTCTCACGGAGACGTAGAGGCCAACTCGCCAGGAATGTTGTCAAATATTACCGCCGAGATGATAGGTTGGGTTAGGTTAGGTTATATTACGTTATTTATGTATATGAAGGCCCCACGGAGACGTAGAGGCCAACTCGCCAGGAATGTTGTCAAATATTACCGCCGAGTGGTTAGGTCGGCTTATATTAGGTTATATTACGTTATTGATGGATATGAAGGTCTCACGGAGACGTAGAGGCCAACTCGCCAGGAATGTTGTCAAATATTACCGCCGAGATGATAGGTTGGGTTAGGTTAGGTCATATTACGTTATTGATGTATATGAAGGTCCCACGGAGACGTAGAGGCCAACTCGCCAGGAATGTTGTCAAATATCAGTGCCGAGATGTTAGGTTGGGTTAGGTTAGGTTATATTACGTTATTGATGTATATAAAATTCCCACGGAGACGTAGAGGCCAACTCGCCAGGAATGTTGTCAAATATTACCGCCGAGATCTTAGGTTCGGTTAGGTCAGGTTATATTACGTTATTGACGTATATAAAAGTCCCACGGAGACGTAGAGGCCAACCCGCCAGGAATGTTGTCAAATAATAGCGCTGAAAGGTTAGGTCGGGTTATATTACGTTATATTACGTTATTGATGGATATGAAGGTGTCACGGAGACGTAGAGGCCAACTCGCCAGGAATGTTGTCAAATATTACCGCCGAGATGATAGGTTGGGTTAGGTTAGGTTATATTACGTTATTGACGTATATAAAAGTCCCACGGAGACGTAGAGGCCAACAAGCCAGGAATGCTGTCAAATATTACCGCCGAGATGATAGGTTGGGTTAGGTTAGGTTATATTACGTTATTGACGTATATAAAAGTCCCACGGAGACGTAGAGGCCAACCCGCCAGGAATGTTGTCAAATAATAGCGCTGAAAGGTTAGGTCGGGTTATATTAGGTTATATTACGTTATTGATGGATATGAAGGTGTCACGGAGACGTAGAGGCCAACAAGCCAGGAATGTTGTCAAATATTACCGCCGAGATGTTACGTTGGTTTAGGTTAGGTTAAATTACGTTATGGATGTATATGAAGGTTCCACGGAGAGGTAGATGCCAACTCGCCAGGAATGTTGTCAAATATTAGTGCCGAGCTGTTAGGTTGGGTTAGGTTAGGTAATATTAAGTTATTGATGTATATGAAGGTCCCACGGAGAGGTAGATCCCAACTCGCCAGGAATGTTGTCAAATATTAGTGCCGAGATGTTAGGTTGGGTTAGGTTAGGTAATATTACGTTATTGATGTATATGAAGGCCCCACGGAGACGTAGAGGCCAACTCGCCAGGAATGTTGTCAAATATTACCGCCGATGTGTTAGGTTGGGTTATATTAGGTTATATTACGTTATTGATGGATATGAAGGTCTCACGGAGACGTAGAGGCCAACTCGCCAGGAATGTTGTCAAATATTACCGCCGAAATGTTAGGTTGGGTTAGGTTAGGTTATATTACGCTGTTGATGTATATAAAAGTCCCACGGTGACGTAGAGGCCAACTCGACAGGAATGTTGTCAAATATTAGTGCCGAGAGGTTGGGTTGGGTTAGGTTAGGTTATATTATGTTATTGATGTATATAAAGGCCCCACGGAGACGTAGAGGTCAACCCGCCAGGAATGTTGGCAAATAATAGCGCCGAAAGGTTAGGTTGGGTTAGGTTAGGTAATATTAAGTTATTGATGTATATGAAGGTCCCACGGTGACGTAGAGGCCAACTCGCCAGGAATGTTGTCAAATATTACCGCCGATGTATTAGGTTGGGTTAGGTTAGGTTATATTACGTTATTGATGTATATGAAGGCCCCACGGAAACGT
Source organism: Xylocopa violacea (assembly GCA_963969225.1). Taxonomy (NCBI): domain Eukaryota; kingdom Metazoa; phylum Arthropoda; class Insecta; order Hymenoptera; family Apidae; genus Xylocopa; species Xylocopa violacea. Next base: position 2,197,451 of record CAXAJV010000920.1, read on the forward strand.
AGAGGCCAACTCGCCAGGAATGCTGTCAAATATTACCGCCGATGTGTTAGGTTGGGTTATATTAGGTTATATTACGTTATTGATGGATATGAATGTCTCACGGAGATGTAGAGGCCAACTCGCCAGGAATGTTGTGAAATATTACCGCCGAGATGTTAGGTTGGGTTAGGTTAGGTTATATTACGTTATTGATGTATATGAAGGTCCCACGGTGTCGTAGAGGCCAACTCGCCAGGAATGTTGTCACATAATAGCGCCGAGTGGTTAGGTCGGCTTATATTAGGTTATATTACGTTATTGATGGATATGAAGGTCTCACGGAGACGTAGAGGCCAACTCGCCAGGAATGTTGTCAAATATTACCGCCGAGATGATAGGTTGGGTTAGGTTAGGTAATATTACGTTATTGACGTATATGAAGGCCCCACGGAGACGTAGAGGCCAACTCGCCAGGAATGTTGTCAAATATTACCGCCGATGTGTTAGGTTGGGTTATATTAGGTTATATTACGTTATTGATGGATATGAAGGTCTCACGGAGACGTAGAGGCCAACTCGCCAGGAATGTTGTCAAATATTACCATCGAAATGTTAGGTTGGGTTAGGTTAGGTTATATTACGCTGTTGATGTATATAAAAGTCCCACGGTGACGTAGAGGCCAACTCGACAGGAATGTTGTCAAATATTAGTGCCGAGAGGTTGGGTTGGGTTAGGTTAGGTTATATTATGTTATTGATGTATATAAAGGCCCCACGGAGACGTAGAGGCCAACCCGCCAGGAATGTTGGCAAATAATAGCGCCGAAAGGTTAGGTTGGGTTAGGTTAGGTAATATTAAGTTATTGATGTATATGAAGGTCCCACGGTGACGTAGAGGCCAACTCGCCAGGAATGTTGTCAAATATTACCGCCGATGTATTAGGTTGGGTTAGGTTAGGTTATATTACGTTATTGATGTATATGAAGGCCCCACGGAAACGTAGAGGCCAACTCGCCAGGAATGTTGTCAAATATTACCGCCGATGTGTTAGGTTGGGTTATATTAGGTTATATTACGTTATTGATGGATATGAATGTCTCACGGAGATGTAGAGGCCAACTCGCCAGGAATGTTGTGAAATATTACCGCCGAGATGTTAGGTTGGGTTAGGTTAGGTTATATTACGTTATTGATGTATATGAAGGTCCCACGGTGTCGTAGAGGCCAACTCGACAGGAATGTTGTCAAATATTACCGCCGATGTGTTAGGTTGGGTTATATTAGGTTATATTACGTTATTGATGGATATGAAGGTCTCACGGAGACGTAGAGGCCAACTCGCCAGGAATGTTGTCAAATATTACCGCCGAGATGTTAGGTTGGGTTAGGTTAGGTTAAATTACGTTATTGATGTATATGAAGGTCCCACTGAGACGTAGAGGCCAACTCGCCAGGAATGTTGTCAAATATTACCGCCGAGATGATAGGTTGGGTTAGGTTAGGTTATATTACGTTATTGTTGTATATGAAGGCCCCACGGTGACGTAGAGGCCAACTCGCCAGGAATGATGTCAAATATTACCGCCGAGATGTTAGGTTGGGTTAGGTTAGGTTATATTACGTTATTGATGTGTATGAAGTCCCCACGGAGACGTAGAGGCCAACTCGCCAGGAATGTTGTCAAATATTACCGCCGAGATGTTACGTTGGGTTAGGCTAGGTTAAATTACGTTATTGATGTATATAAAAGTCCCACGGAGACGTAGAGGCCAACTCACCAGGAATGTTGTCAAATATTGGTACCGAGATGTTAGGTTGGGTTAGGTTAGGTTATATTACGCTATTGATGTATATAAAAGTCCCACGAAAACGTAGAGGCCAACCCGCCAGGAATGTTGTCAAATAATAGCGCTGAAAGGTTAGGTCGGGTTATATTACGTTATATTACGTTATTGATGGATATGATGGTGTCACGGAGACGTAGAGGCCAACTCGCCAGGAATGTTGTCAAATATTACCGCCGAGATGATAGGTTGGGTTAGGTTAGGTTATATTACGTTATTGACGTATATAAAAGTCCCACAGAGACGTAGAGGCCAACCCGCCAGGAATGTTGTCAAATAATAGCGCTGAAAGGTTAGGTCGGGTTATATTAGGTTATATTACGTTATTGATGGATATGAAGGTGTCACGGAGACGTAGAGGCCAACAAGCCAGGAATGCTGTCAAATATTACCGCCGAGATGATAGGTTGGGTTAGGTTAGGTTATATTACGTTATTGACGTATATAAAAGTCCCACGGAGACGTAGAGGCCAACCCGCCAGGAATGTTGTCAAATAATAGCGCTGAAAGGTTAGGTCGGGTTATATTAGGTTATATTACGTTATTGATGGATATGAAGGTGTCACGGAGACGTAGAGGCCAACAAGCCAGGAATGTTGTCAAATATTACCGCCGAGATGTTACGTTGGTTTAGGTTAGGTTAAATTACGTTATTGATGTATATGAAGGTCCCACGGAGAGGTAGATGCCAACTCGCCAGGAATGTTGTCAAATATTAGTGCCGAGCTGTTAGGTTGGGTTAGGTTAGGTAATATTAAGTTATTGATGTATATGAAGGTCCCACGGAGAGGTAGATCCCAACTCGCCAGGAATGTTGTCAAATATTAGTGCCGAGATGTTAGGTTGGGTTAGGTTAGGTAATATTACGTTATTGATGTATATGAAGGCCCCACGGAAACGTAGAGGCCAACTCGCCAGGAATGTTGTCAAATATTACCGCCGATGTGTTAGGTTGGGTTATATTAGGTTATATTACGTTATTGATGGATATGAATGTCTCACGGAGATGTAGAGGCCAACTCGCCAGGAATGTTGTGAAATATTACCGCCGAGATGTTAGGTTGGGTTAGGTTAGGTTATATTACGTTATTGATGTATATGAAGGTCCCACGGTGTCGTAGAGGCCAACTCGACAGGAATGTTGTCAAATATTACCGCCGATGTGTTAGGTTGGGTTATATTAGGTTATATTACGTTATTGATGGATATGAAGGTCTCACGGAGACGTAGAGGCCAACTCGCCAGGAATGTTGTCAAATATTACCGCCGAGATGTTAGGTTGGGTTAGGTTAGGTTAAATTACGTTATTGATGTATATGAAGGTCCCACTGAGACGTAGAGGCCAACTCGCCAGGAATGTTGTCAAATATTACCGCCGAGATGATAGGTTGGGTTAGGTTAGGTTATATTACGTTATTGTTGTATATGAAGGCCCCACGGTGACGTAGAGGCCAACTCGCCAGGAATGATGTCAAATATTACCGCCGAGATGTTAGGTTGGGTTAGGTTAGGTTATATTACGTTATTGATGTGTATGAAGTCCCCACGGAGACGTAGAGGCCAACTCGCAAGGAATGTTGTCAAATATTACCGCCGATATGATAGGTTGGGCTAGGTTAGGTTATATTACGTTATTGATGTATATAAAGGTCCCGCGGAAACATAGAGGGCAACAAGCCAGGAATGTTGTCAAATATTACCGCCGATATGTTATGTTGGTTTAGGTTAGGTTAAATTACGTTATTGATGTATATGAAGGTCAAACGGAGAGGTAGAGGCCAACTCGCCAGGAATGTTGTCAAATATTAGTGCCGAGATGTTAGGTTGGGTTAGGTTAGGTAATATTACGTTATTGATGTATATGAAGGTCCCACGGTGACGTAGAGGCCAACTCGCCAGGAATGTTGTCAAATATTACCGCCGATGTATTAGGTTGGGTTAGGTTAGGTTATATTACGTTATTGATGTTTATGAAGGCCCCACGGAGACGTAGAGGCCAACTCGCCAGGAATGTTGTCAAATATTACCGCCGAGATGTTACGTTGGGTTAGGCTAGGTTAAATTACGTTATTGATGTATATAAAAGTCCCACGGAGACGTAGAGGCCAACTCACCAGGAATGTTGTCAAATATTGGTACCGAGATGTTAGGTTGGGTTAGGTTAGGTTATATTACGCTATTGATGTATATAAAAGTCCCACGAAAACGTAGAGGCCAACTCGCCAGGAATGTTGTCACATAATAGCGCCGAGTGGTTAGGTCGGCTTATATTAGGTTATATTACGTTATTGATGGATATGAAGGTCTCACGGAGACGTAGAGGCCAACTCGCCAGGAATGTTGTCAAATATTACCGCCGAGATGATAGGTTGGGTTAGGTTAGGTTATATTACGTTATTTATGTATATGAAGGCCCCACGGAGACGTAGAGGCCAACTCGCCAGGAATGTTGTCAAATATTACCGCCGAGTGGTTAGGTCGGCTTATATTAGGTTATATTACGTTATTGATGGATATGAAGGTCTCACGGAGACGTAGAGGCCAACTCGCCAGGAATGTTGTCAAATATTACCGCCGAGATGATAGGTTGGGTTAGGTTAGGTCATATTACGTTATTGATGTATATGAAGGTCCCACGGAGACGTAGAGGCCAACTCGCCAGGAATGTTGTCAAATATCAGTGCCGAGATGTTAGGTTGGGTTAGGTTAGGTTATATTACGTTATTGATGTATATAAAATTCCCACGGAGACGTAGAGGCCAACTCGCCAGGAATGTTGTCAAATATTACCGCCGAGATCTTAGGTTCGGTTAGTTCAGGTTATATTACGTTATTGACGTATATAAAAGTCCCACGGAGACGTAGAGGCCAACCCGCCAGGAATGTTGTCAAATAATAGCGCTGAAAGGTTAGGTCGGGTTATATTACGTTATATTACGTTATTGATGGATATGAAGGTGTCACGGAGACGTAGAGGCCAACTCGCCAGGAATGTTGTCAAATATTACCGCCGAGATGATAGGTTGGGTTAGGTTAGGTTATATTACGTTATTGACGTATATAAAAGTCCCACGGAGACGTAGAGGCCAACCCGCCAGGAATGTTGTCAAATAATAGCGCTGAAAGGTTAGGTCGGGTTATATTAGGTTATATTACGTTATTGATGGATATGAAGGTGTCACGGAGACGTAGAGGCCAACAAGCCAGGAATGCTGTCAAATATTACCGCCGAGATGATAGGTTGGGTTAGGTTAGGTTATATTACGTTATTGACGTATATAAAAGTCCCACGGAGACGTAGAGGCCAACCCGCCAGGAATGTTGTCAAATAATAGCGCTGAAAGGTTAGGTCGGGTTATATTAGGTTATATTACGTTATTGATGGATATGAAGGTGTCACGGAGACGTAGAGGCCAACAAGCCAGGAATGTTGTCAAATATTACCGCCGAGATGTTACGTTGGTTTAGGTTAGGTTAAATTACGTTATTGATGTATATGAAGGTCCCACGGAGAGGTAGATGCCAACTCGCCAGGAATGTTGTCAAATATTAGTGCCGAGCTGTTAGGTTGGGTTAGGTTAGGTAATATTAAGTTATTGATGTATATGAAGGTCCCACGGAGAGGTAGATCGCAACTCGCCAGGAATGTTGTCAAATATTAGTGCCGAGATGTTAGGTTGGGTTAGGTTAGGTAATATTACGTTATTGATGTATATGAAGGCCCCACGGAAACGTAGAGGCCAACTCGCCAGGAATGTTGTCAAATATTACCGCCGATGTGTTAGGTTGGGTTATATTAGGTTATATTACGTTATTGATGGATATGAATGTCTCACGGAGATGTAGAGGCCAACTCGCCAGGAATGTTGTGAAATATTACCGCCGAGATGTTAGGTTGGGTTAGGTTAGGTTATATTACGTTATTGATGTATATGAAGGTCCCACGGTGTCGTAGAGGCCAACTCGCCAGGAATGTTGTCACATAATAGCGCCGAGTGGTTAGGTCGGCTTATATTAGGTTATATTACGTTATTGATGGATATGAAGGTCTCACGGAGACGTAGAGGCCAACTCGCCAGGAATGTTGTCAAATATTACCGCCGAGATGATAGGTTGGGTTAGGTTAGGTAATATTACGTTATTGATGTATATGAAGGCCCCACGGAGACGTAGAGGCCAACTCGCCAGGAATGTTGTCAAATATTACCGCCGATGTGTTAGGTTGGGTTATATTAGGTTATATTACGTTATTGATGGATATGAAGGTCTCACGGAGACGTAGAGGCCAACTCGCCAGGAATGTTGTCAAATATTACCATCGAAATGTTAGGTTGGGTTAGGTTAGGTTATATTACGCTGTTGATGTATATAAAAGTCCCACGGTGACGTAGAGGCCAACTCGACAGGAATGTTGTCAAATATTAGTGCCGAGAGGTTGGGTTGGGTTAGGTTAGGTTATATTATGTTATTGATGTATATAAAGGCCCCACGGAGACGTAGAGGCCAACCCGCCAGGAATGTTGGCAAATAATAGCGCCGAAAGGTTAGGTTGGGTTAGGTTAGGTAATATTAAGTTATTGATGTATATGAAGGTCCCACGGTGACGTAGAGGCCAACTCGCCAGGAATGTTGTCAAATATTACCGGCGATGTATTAGGTTGTTTTAGGTTAGGTTATATTACGTTATTGATGTATATGAAGGCCCCACGGAAACGTAGAGGCCAACTCGCCAGGAATGTTGTCAAATATTACCGCCGATGTGTTAGGTTGGGTTATATTAGGTTATATTACGTTATTGATGGATATGAATGTCTCACGGAGATGTAGAGGCCAACTCGCCAGGAATGTTGTGAAATATTACCGCCGAGATGTTAGGTTGGGTTAGGTTAGGTTATATTACGTTATTGATGTATATGAAGGTCCCACGGTGTCGTAGAGGCCAACTCGACAGGAATGTTGTCAAATATTACCGCCGATGTGTTAGGTTGGGTTATATTAGGTTATATTACGTTATTGATGGATATGAAGGTCTCACGGAGACGTAGAGGCCAACTCGCCAGGAATGTTGTCAAATATTACCGCCGAGATGTTAGGTTGGGTTAGGTTAGGTTAAATTACGTTATTGATGTATATGAAGGTCCCACTGAGACGTAGAGGCCAACTCGCCAGGAATGTTGTCAAATATTACCGCCGAGATGATAGGTTGGGTTAGGTTAGGTTCTATTACGTTATTGTTGTATATGAAGGCCCCACGGTGACGTAGAGGCCAACTCGCCAGGAATGATGTCAAATATTACCGCCGAGATGTTAGGTTGGGTTAGGTTAGGTTATATTACGTTATTGATGTGTATGAAGTCCCCACGGAGACGTAGAGGCCAACTCGCCAGGAATGTTGTCAAATATTACCGCCGATATGATAGGTTGGGCTAGGTTAGGTTATATTACGTTATTGATGTATATAAAGGTCCCGCGGAAACATAGAGGGCAACAAGCCAGGAATGTTGTCAAATATTACCGCCGATATGTTATGTTGGTTTAGGTTAGGTTAAATTACGTTATTGATGTATATGAAGGTCCCACGGAGAGGTAGAGGCCAACTCGCCAGGAATGTTGTCAAATATTAGTGCCGAGATGTTAGGTTGGGTTAGGTTAGGTAATATTACGTTATTGATGTATATGAAGGTCCCACGGTGACGTAGAGGCCAACTCGCCAGGAATGTTGTCAAATATTACCGCCGATGTATTAGGTTGGGTTAGGTTAGGTTATATTACGTTATTGATGTTTATGAAGGCCCCACGGAGACGTAGAGGCCAACTCGCCAGGAATGTTGTCAAATATTACCGCCGAGATGTTACGTTGGGTTAGGCTAGGTTAAATTACGTTATTGATGTATATAAAAGTCCCACGGAGACGTAGAGGCCAACTCACCAGGAATGTTGTCAAATATTGGTACCGAGATGTTAGGTTGGGTTAGGTTAGGTTATATTACGCTATTGATGTATATAAAAGTCCCACGAAAACGTAGAGGCCAACTCGCCAGGAATGTTGTCACATAATAGCGCCGAGTGGTTAGGTCGGCTTATATTAGGTTATATTACGTTATTGATGGATATGAAGGTCTCACGGAGACGTAGAGGCCAACTCGCCAGGAATGTTGTCAAATATTACCGCCGAGATGATAGGTTGGGTTAGGTTAGGTTATATTACGTTATTTATGTATATGAAGGCCCCACGGAAACGTAGAGGCCAACTCGCCAGGAATGTTGTCAAATATTACCGCCGAGTGGTTAGGTCGGCTTATATTAGGTTATATTACGTTATTGATGGATATGAAGGTCTCACGGAGACGTAGAGGCCAACTCGCCAGGAATGTTGTCAAATATTACCGCCGAGATGATAGGTTGGGTTAGGTTAGGTCACATTACGTTATTGATGTATATGAAGGTCCCACGGAGACGTAGAGGCCAACTCGCCAGGAATGTTGTCAAATATCAGTGCCGAGATGTTAGGTTGGGTTAGGTTAGGTTATATTACGTTATTGATGTATATAATATTCCCACGGAGACGTAGAGGCCAACTCGCCAGGAATGTTGTCAAATATTACCGCCGAGATCTTAGGTTCGGTTAGGTCAGGTTATATTACGTTATTGACGTATATAAAAGTCCCACGGAGACGTAGAGGCCAACCCGCCAGGAATGTTGTCAAATAATAGCGCTGAAAGGTTAGGTCGGGTTATATTACGTTATATTACGTTATTGATGGATATGAAGGTGTCACGGAGACGTAGAGGCCAACTCGCCAGGAATGTTGTCAAATATTACCGCCGAGATGATAGGTTGGGTTAGGTTAGGTTATATTACGTTATTGACGTATATAAAAGTCCCACGGAGACGTAGAGGCCAACCCGCCAGGAATGTTGTCAAATAATAGCGCTGAAAGGTTAGGTCGGGTTATATTAGGTTATATTACGTTATTGATGGATATGAAGGTGTCACGGAGACGTAGAGGCCAACAAGCCAGGAATGCTGTCAAATATTACCGCCGAGATGATAGGTTGGGTTAGGTTAGGTTATATTACGTTATTGACGTATATAAAAGTCCCACGGAGACGTAGAGGCCAACCCGCCAGGAATGTTGTCAAATAATAGCGCTGAAAGGTTAGGTCGGGTTATATTAGGTTATATTACGTTATTGATGGATATGAAGGTGTCACGGAGACGTAGAGGCCAACAAGCCAGGAATGTTGTCAAATATTACCGCCGAGATGTTACGTTGGTTTAGGTTAGGTAATATTAAGTTATTGATGTATATGAAGGTCCCACGGAGAGGTAGATCCCAACTCGCCAGGAATGTTGTCAAATATTAGTGCCGAGATGTTAGGTTGGGTTAGGTTAGGTAATATTACGTTATTGATGTATATGAAGGCCCCACCGAGACGTAGAGGCCAACTCGCCAGGAATGTTGTCAAATATTACCGCCGATGTGTTAGGTTGGGTTATATTAGGTTATATTACGTTATTGATGGATATGAAGGTCTCACGGAGACGTAGAGGCCAACTCGCCAGGAATGTTGTCAAATATTACCGCCGATGTATTAGGTTGGGTTAGGTTAGGTTATATTACGTTATTGATGTATATGAAGGCCCCACGGAAACGTAGAGGCCAACTCGACAGGAATGTTGTCAAATATTACCGCCGATGTGTTAGGTTGGGTTATATTAGGTTATATTACGTTATTGATGGATATGAATGTCTCACGGAGATGTAGAGGCCAACTCGCCAGGAATGTTGTGAAATATTACCGCCGAGATGTTAGGTTGGGTTAGGTTAGGTTATATTACGTTATTGATGTATATGAAGGTCCCACGGTGTCGTAGAGGCCAACTCGCCAGGAATGTTGTCACATAATAGCGCCGAGTGGTTAGGTCGGCTTATATTAGGTTATATTACGTTATTGATGGATATGAAGGTCTCACGGAGACGTAGAGGCCAACTCGCCAGGAATGTTGTCAAATATTACCGCCGAGATGATAGGTTGGGTTAGGTTAGGTAATATTACGTTATTGATGTATATGAAGGCCCCACGGAGACGTAGAGGCCAACTCGCCAGGAATGTTGTCAAATATTACCGCCGATGAGTTAGGTTGGGTTATATTAGGTTATATTACGTTATTGATGGATATGAAGGTCTCACGGAGACGTAGAGGCCAACTCGCCAGGAATGTTGTCAAATATTACCATCGAAATGTTAGGTTGGGTTAGGTTAGGTTATATTTCGCTGTTGATGTATATAAAAGTCCCACGGTGACGTAGAGGCCAACTCGACAGGAATGTTGTCAAATATTAGTGCCGAGAGGTTGGGTTGGGTTAGGTTAGGTTATATTATGTTATTGATGTATATAAAGGCCCCACGGAGACGTAGAGGCCAACCCGCCAGGAATGTTCGCAAATAATAGCGCCGAAAGGTTAGGTTGGGTTAGGTTAGGTAATATTAAGTTATTGATGTATATGAAGGTCCCACGGTGACGTAGAGGCCAACTCGCCAGGAATGTTGTCAAATATTACCGCCGATGTATTAGGTTGGGTTAGGTTAGGTTATATTACGTTATTGATGTATATGAAGGCCCCACGGAAACGTAGAGGCCAACTCGCCAGGAATGTTGTCAAATATTACCGCCGAGATGTTAGGTTGGGTTAGGTTAGGTTAAATTACGTTATTGATGTATATGAAGGTCCCACTGAGACGTAGAGGCCAACTCCCCAGGAATGTTGTCAAATATTACCGCCGAGATGATAGGTTGGGTTAGGTTAGGTTATATTACGTTATTGTTGTATATGAAGGCCCCACGGTGACGTAGAGGCCAACTCGCCAGGAATGATGTCAAATATTACCGCCGAGATGTTAGGTTGGGTTAGGTTAGGTTATATTACGTTATTGATGTGTATGAAGTCCCCACGGAGACGTAGAGGCCAACTCGCCAGGAATGTTGTCAAATATTACCGCCGATATGATAGGTTGGGCTAGGTTAGGTTATATTACGTTATTGATGTATATAAAGGTCCCGCGGAAACATAGAGGGCAACAAGCCAGGAATGTTGTCAAATATTACCGCCGATATGTTATGTTGGTTTAGGTTAGGTTAAATTACGTTATTGATGTATATGAAGGTCCCACGGAGAGGTAGATCCCAACTCGCCAGGAATGTTGTCAAATATTAGTGCCGAGATGTTAGGTTGGGTTAGGTTAGGTAATATTACGTTATTGATGTATATGAAGGCCCCACGGAGACGTAGAGGCCAACTCGCCAGGAATGTTGTCAAATATTACCGCCGATGTGTTAGGTTGGGTTATATTAGGTTATATTACGTTATTGATGGATATGAAGGTCTCACGGAGACGTAGAGGCCAACTCGCCAGGAATGTTGTCAAATATTACCGCCGATGTATTAGGTTGGGTTAGGTTAGGTTATATTACGTTATTGATGTATATGAAGGCCCCACGGAAACGTAGAGGCCAACTCGACAGGAATGTTGTCAAATATTACCGCCGATGTGTTAGGTTGGGTTATATTAGGTTATATTACGTTATTGATGGATATGAATGTCTCACGGAGATGTAGAGGCCAACTCGCCAGGAATGTTGTGAAATATTACCGCCGAGATGTTAGGTTGGGTTAGGTTAGGTAATATTACGTTATTGATGTATATGAAGGTCCCACGGTGACGTAGAGGCCAACTCGCCAGGAATGTTGTCAAATATTACCGCCGATGTATTAGGTTGGGTTAGGTTAGGTTATATTACGTTATTGATGTTTATGAAGGCCCCACGGAGACGTAGAGGCCAACTCGCCAGGAATGTTGTCAAATATTACCGCCGAGATGTTACGTTGGGTTAGGCTAGGTTAAATTACGTTATTGATGTATATAAAAGTCCCACGGAGACGTAGAGGCCAACTCACCAGGAATGTTGTCAAATATTGGTACCGAGATGTTAGGTTGGGTTAGGTTAGGTTATATTACGCTATTGATGTATGTAAAAGTCCCACGAAAACGTAGAGGCCAACTCGCCAGGAATGTTGTCACATAATAGCGCCGAGTGGTTAGGTCGGCTTATATTAGGTTATATTACGTTATTGATGGATATGAAGGTCTCACGGAGACGTAGAGGCCAACTCGCCAGGAATGTTGTCAAATATTACCGCCGAGATGATAGGTTGGGTTAGGTTAGGTTATATTACGTTATTTATGTATATGAAGGCCCCACGGAGACGTAGAGGCCAACTCGCCAGGAATGTTGTCAAATATTACCGACGAGTGGTTAGGTCGGCTTATATTAGGTTATATTACGTTATTGATGGATATGAAGGTCTCACGGAGACGTAGAGGCCAACTCGCCAGGAATGTTGTCAAATATTACCGCCGAGATGATAGGTTGGGTTAGGTTAGGTCATATTACGTTATTGATGTATATGAAGGTCCCACGGAGACGTAGAGGCCAACTCGCCAGGAATGTTGTCAAATATCAGTGCCGAGATGTTAGGTTGGGTTAGGTTAGGTTATATTACGTTATTGACGTATATAAAAGTCCCACGGAGACGTAGAGGCCAACCCGCCAGGAATGTTGTCAAATAATAGCGCTGAAAGGTTAGGTCGGGTTATATTAGGTTATATTACGTTATTGATGGATATGAAGGTGTCACGGAGACGTAGAGGCCAACAAGCCAGGAATGCTGTCAAATATTACCGCCGAGATGATAGGTTGGGTTAGGTTAGGTTATATTACGTTATTGACGTATATAAAAGTCCCACGGAGACGTAGAGGCCAACCCGCCTGGAATGTTGTCAAATAATAGCGCTGAAAGGTTAGGTCGGTTTATATTAGGTTATATTACGTTATTGATGGATATGAAGGTGTCACGGAGACGTAGAGGCCAACAAGCCAGGAATGTTGTCAAATATTACCGCCGAGATGTTACGTTGGTTTAGGTTAGGTAATATTAAGTTATTGATGTATATGAAGGTCCCACGGAGAGGTAGATCCCAACTCGCCAGGAATGTTGTCAAATATTAGTGCCGAGATGTTAGGTTGGGTTAGGTTAGGTAATATTACGTTATTGATGTATATGAAGGCCCCACGGAGACGTAGAGGCCAACTCGCCAGGAATGTTGTCAAATATTACCGCCGATGTGTTAGGTTGGGTTATATTAGGTTATATTACGTTATTGATGGATATGAAGGTCTCACGGAGACGTAGAGGCCAACTCGCCAGGAATGTTGTCAAATATTACCGCCGATGTATTAGGTTGGGTTAGGTTAGGTTATATTACGTTATTGATGTATATGAAGGCCCCACGGAAACGTAGAGGCCAACTCGACAGGAATGTTGTCAAATATTACCGCCGATGTGTTAGGTTGGGTTATATTAGGTTATATTACGTTATTGATGGATATGAATGTCTCACGGAGATGTAGAGGCCAACTCGCCAGGAATGTTGTGAAATATTACCGCCGAGATGTTAGGTTGGGTTAGGTTAGGTTATATTACGTTATTGATGTATATGAAGGTCCCACGGTGTCGTAGAGGCCAACTCGCCAGGAATGTTGTCACATAATAGCGCCGAGTGGTTAGGTCGGCTTATATTAGGTTATATTACGTTATTGATGGATATGAAGGTCTCACGGAGACGTAGAGGCCAACTCGCCAGGAATGTTGTCAAATATTACCGCCGAGATGATAGGTTGGGTTAGGTTAGGTAATATTACGTTATTGATGTATATGAAGGCCCCACGGAGACGTAGAGGCCAACTCGCCAGGAATGTTGTCAAATATTACCGCCGATGAGTTAGGTTGGGTTATATTAGGTTATATTACGTTATTGATGGATATGAAGGTCTCACGGAGACGTAGAGGCCAACTCGCCAGGAATGTTGTCAAATATTACCATCGAAATGTTAGGTTGGGTTAGGTTAGGTTATATTTCGCTGTTGATGTATATAAAAGTCCCACGGTGACGTAGAGGCCAACTCGACAGGAATGTTGTCAAATATTAGTGCCGAGAGGTTGGGTTGGGTTAGGTTAGGTTATATTATGTTATTGATGTATATAAAGGCCCCACGGAGACGTAGAGGCCAACCCGCCAGGAATGTTCGCAAATAATAGCGCCGAAAGGTTAGGTTGGGTTAGGTTAGGTAATATTAAGTTATTGATGTATATGAAGGTCCCACGGTGACGTAGAGGCCAACTCGCCAGGAATGTTGTCAAATATTACCGCCGATGTATTAGGTTGGGTTAGGTTAGGTTATATTACGTTATTGATGTATATGAAGGCCCCACGGAAACGTAGAGGCCAACTCGCCAGGAATGTTGTCAAATATTACCGCCGAGATGTTAGGTTGGGTTAGGTTAGGTTAAATTACGTTATTGATGTATATGAAGGTCCCACTGAGACGTAGAGGCCAACTCCCCAGGAATGTTGTCAAATATTACCGCCGAGATGATAGGTTGGGTTAGGTTAGGTTATATTACGTTATTGTTGTATATGAAGGCCCCACGGTGACGTAGAGGCCAACTCGCCAGGAATGATGTCAAATATTACCGCCGAGATGTTAGGTTGGGTTAGGTTAGGTTATATTACGTTATTGATGTGTATGAAGTCCCCACGGAGACGTAGAGGCCAACTCGCCAGGAATGTTGTCAAATATTACCGCCGATATGATAGGTTGGGCTAGGTTAGGTTATATTACGTTATTGATGTATATAAAGGTCCCGCGGAAACATAGAGGGCAACAAGCCAGGAATGTTGTCAAATATTACCGCCGATATGTTATGTTGGTTTAGGTTAGGTTAAATTACGTTATTGATGTATATGAAGGTCCCACGGAGAGGTAGATCCCAACTCGCCAGGAATGTTGTCAAATATTAGTGCCGAGATGTTAGGTTGGGTTAGGTTAGGTAATATTACGTTATTGATGTATATGAAGGCCCCACGGAGACGTAGAGGCCAACTCGCCAGGAATGTTGTCAAATATTACCGCCGATGTGTTAGGTTGGGTTATATTAGGTTATATTACGTTATTGATGGATATGAAGGTCTCACGGAGACGTAGAGGCCAACTCGCCAGGAATGTTGTCAAATATTACCGCCGATGTATTAGGTTGGGTTAGGTTAGGTTATATTACGTTATTGATGTATATGAAGGCCCCACGGAAACGTAGAGGCCAACTCGACAGGAATGTTGTCAAATATTACCGCCGATGTGTTAGGTTGGGTTATATTAGGTTATATTACGTTATTGATGGATATGAATGTCTCACGGAGATGTAGAGGCCAACTCGCCAGGAATGTTGTGAAATATTACCGCCGAGATGTTAGGTTGGGTTAGGTTAGGTTATATTACGTTATTGATGTATATGAAGGTCCCACGGTGTCGTAGAGGCCAACTCGCCAGGAATGTTGTCACATAATAGCGCCGAGTGGTTAGGTCGGCTTATATTAGGTTATATTACGTTATTGATGGATATGAAGGTCTCACGGAGACGTAGAGGCCAACTCGCCAGGAATGTTGTCAAATATTACCGCCGAGATGATAGGTTGGGTTAGGTTAGGTAATATTACGTTATTGATGTATATGAAGGCCCCACGGAGACGTAGAGGCCAACTCGCCAGGAATGTTGTCAAATATTACCGCCGATGTGTTAGGTTGGGTTATATTAGGTTATATTACGTTATTGATGGATATGAAGGTCTCACGGAGACGTAGAGGCCAACTCGCCAGGAATGTTGTCAAATATTACCATCGAAATGTTAGGTTGGGTTAGGTTAGGTTATATTTCGCTGTTGATGTATATAAAAGTCCCACGGTGACGTAGAGGCCAACTCGACAGGAATGTTGTCAAATATTAGTGCCGAGAGGTTGGGTTGGGTTAGGTTAGGTTATATTATGTTATTGATGTATATAAAGGCCCCACGGAGACGTAGAGGCCAACCCGCCAGGAATGTTGGCAAATAATAGCGCCGAAAGGTTAGGTTGGGTTAGGTTAGGTAATATTAAGTTATTGATGTATATGAAGGTCCCACGGTGACGTAGAGGCCAACTCGCCAGGAATGTTGTCAAATATTACCGCCGATGTATTAGGTTGGGTTAGGTTAGGTTATATTACGTTATTGATGTATATGAAGGCCCCACGGAAACGTAGAGGCCAACTCGCCAGGAATGTTGTCAAATATTACCGCCGAGATGTTAGGTTGGGTTAGGTTAGGTTAAATTACGTTATTGATGTATATGAAGGTCCCACTGAGACGTAGAGGCCAACTCCCCAGGAATGTTGTCAAATATTACCGCCGAGATGATAGGTTGGGTTAGGTTAGGTTATATTACGTTATTGTTGTATATGAAGGCCCCACGGTGACGTAGAGGCCAACTCGCCAGGAATGATGTCAAATATTACCGCCGAGATGTTAGGTTGGGTTAGGTTAGGTTATATTACGTTATTGATGTGTATGAAGTCCCCACGGCGACGTAGAGGCCAACTCGCCAGGAATGTTGTCAAATATTACCGCCGATATGATAGGTTGGGCTAGGTTAGGTTATATTACGTTATTGATGTATATAAAGGTCCCGCGGAAACATAGAGGGCAACAAGCCAGGAATGTTGTCAAATATTACCGCCGATATGTTATGTTGGTTTAGGTTAGGTTAAATTACGTTATTGATGTATATGAAGGTCCCACGGAGAGGTAGAGGCCAACTCGCCAGGAATGTTGTCAAATATTAGTGCCGAGATGTTAGGTTGGGTTAGGTTAGGTAATATTACGTTATTGATGTATATGAAGGTCCCACGGTGACGTAGAGGCCAACTCGCCAGGAATGTTGTCAAATATTACCGCCGATGTATTAGGTTGGGTTAGGTTAGGTTATATTACGTTATTGATGTTTATGAAGGCCCCGCGGAGACGTAGAGGCCAACTCGCCAGGAATGTTGTCAAATATTACCGCCGAGATGTTACGTTGGGTTAGGCTAGGTTAAATTACGTTATTGATGTATATAAAAGTCCCACGGAGACGTAGAGGCCAACTCACCAGGAATGTTGTCAAATATTGGTACCGAGATGTTAGGTTGGGTTAGGTTAGGTTATATTACGCTATTGATGTATGTAAAAGTCCCACGAAAACGTAGAGGCCAACTCGCCAGGAATGTTGTCACATAATAGCGCCGAGTGGTTAGGTCGGCTTATATTAGGTTATATTACGTTATTGATGGATATGAAGGTCTCACGGAGACGTAGAGGCCAACTCGCCAGGAATGTTGTCAAATATTACCGCCGAGATGATAGGTTGGGTTAGGTTAGGTTATATTACGTTATTTATGTAT
The DNA here is from genome assembly GCA_963969225.1 of Xylocopa violacea. NCBI lineage: Eukaryota > Metazoa > Arthropoda > Insecta > Hymenoptera > Apidae > Xylocopa > Xylocopa violacea. The sequence goes on from CAXAJV010000920.1 coordinate 2,214,652, forward strand.
ATGAAGGCCCCACGGAGACGTAGAGGCCAACTCGCCAGGAATGTTGTCAAATATTACCGACGAGTGGTTAGGTCGGCTTATATTAGGTTATATTACGTTATTGATGGATATGAAGGTCTCACGGAGACGTAGAGGCCAACTCGCCGGGAATGTTGTCAAATATTACCGCCGAGATGATAGGTTGGGTTAGGTTAGGTCATATTACGTTATTGATGTATATGAAGGTCCCACGGAGACGTAGAGGCCAACTCGCCAGGAATGTTGTCAAATAATAGCGCTGAAAGGTTAGGTCGGGTTATATTACGTTATATTACGTTATTGATGGATATGAAGGTGTCACGGAGACGTAGAGGCCAACTCGCCAGGAATGTTGTCAAATATTACCGCCGAGATGATAGGTTGGGTTAGGTTAGGTTATATTACGTTATTGACGTATATAAAAGTCCCACGGAGACGTAGAGGCCAACCCGCCAGGAATGTTGTCAAATAATAGCGCTGAAAGGTTAGGTCGGGTTATATTAGGTTATATTACGTTATTGATGGATATGAAGGTGTCACGGAGACGTAGAGGCCAACAAGCCAGGAATGCTGTCAAATATTACCGCCGAGATGATAGGTTGGGTTAGGTTAGGTTATATTACGTTATTGACGTATATAAAAGTCCCACGGAGACGTAGAGGCCAACCCGCCAGGAATGTTGTCAAATAATAGCGCTGAAAGGTTAGGTCGGGTTATATTAGGTTATATTACGTTATTGATGGATATGAAGGTGTCACGGAGACGTAGAGGCCAACAAGCCAGGAATGTTGTCAAATATTACCGCCGAGATGTTACGTTGGTTTAGGTTAGGTTAAATTACGTTATTGATGTATATGAAGGTCCCACGGAGAGGTAGATGCCAACTCGCCAGGAATGTTGTCAAATATTAGTGCCGAGCTGTTAGGTTGGGTTAGGTTAGGTAATATTAAGTTATTGATGTATATGAAGGTCCCACGGAGAGGTAGATCCCAACTCGCCAGGAATGTTGTCAAATATTAGTGCCGAGATGTTAGGTTGGGTTAGGTTAGGTAATATTACGTTATTGATGTATATGAAGGCCCCACGGAGACGTAGAGGCCAACTCGCCAGGAATGTTGTCAAATATTACCGCCGATGTGTTAGGTTGGGTTATATTAGGTTATATTACGTTATTGATGGATATGAAGGTCTCACGGAGACGTAGAGGCCAACTCGCCAGGAATGTTGTCAAATATTACCGCCGAAATGTTAGGTTGGGTTAGGTTAGGTTATATTACGCTGTTGATGTATATAAAAGTCCCACGGTGACGTAGAGGCCAACTCGACAGGAATGTTGTCAAATATTAGTGCCGAGAGGTTGGGTTGGGTTAGGTTAGGTTATATTATGTTATTGATGTATATAAAGGCCCCACGGAGACGTAGAGGTCAACCCGCCAGGAATGTTGGCAAATAATAGCGCCGAAAGGTTAGGTTGGGTTAGGTTAGGTAATATTAAGTTATTGATGTATATGAAGGTCCCACGGTGACGTAGAGGCCAACTCGCCAGGAATGTTGTCAAATATTACCGCCGATGTATTAGGTTGGGTTAGGTTAGGTTATATTACGTTATTGATGTATATGAAGGCCCCACGGAAACGTAGGGGCCAACTCGCCAGGAATGTTGTCAAATATTACCGCCGATGTGTTAGGTTGGGTTATATTAGGTTATATTACGTTATTGATGGATATGAATGTCTCACGGAGATGTAGAGGCCAACTCGCCAGGAATGTTGTGAAATATTACCGCCGAGATGTTAGGTTGGGTTAGGTTAGGTTATATTACGTTATTGATGTATATGAAGGTCCCACGGTGTCGTAGAGGCCAACTCGCCAGGAATGTTGTCACATAATAGCGCCGAGTGGTTAGGTCGGCTTATATTAGGTTATATTACGTTATTGATGGATATGAAGGTTTCACGGAGACGTAGAGGCCAACTCGCCAGGAATGTTGTCAAATATTACCGCCGAGATGATAGGTTGGGTTAGGTTAGGTAATATTACGTTATTGATGTATATGAAGGCCCCACGGAGACGTAGAGGCCAACTCGCCAGGAATGTTGTCAAATATTACCGCCGATGTGTTAGGTTGGGTTATATTAGGTTATATTACGTTATTGATGGATATGAAGGTCTCACGGAGACGTAGAGGCCAACTCGCCAGGAATGTTGTCAAATATTACCATCGAAATGTTAGGTTGGGTTAGGTTAGGTTATATTACGCTGTTGATGTATATAAAAGTCCCACGGTGACGTAGAGGCCAACTCGACAGGAATGTTGTCAAATATTAGTGCCGAGAGGTTGGGTTGGGTTAGGTTAGGTTATATTATGTTATTGATGTATATAAAGGCCCCACGGAAACGTAGAGGCCAACCCGCCAGGAATGTTGGCAAATAATAGCGCCGAAAGGTTAGGTTGGGTTAGGTTAGGTAATATTAAGTTATTGATGTATATGAAGGTCCCACGGTGACGTAGAGGCCAACTCGCCAGGAATGTTGTCAAATATTACCGCCGATGTATTAGGTTGGGTTAGGTTAGGTTATATTACGTTATTGATGTATATGAAGGCCCCACGGAAACGTAGAGGCCAACTCGCCAGGAATGTTGTCAAATATTACCGCCGATGTGTTAGGTTGGGTTATATTAGGTTATATTACGTTATTGATGGATATGAATGTCTCACGGAGATGTAGAGGCCAACTCGCCAGGAATGTTGTGAAATATTACCGCCGAGATGTTAGGTTGGGTTAGGTTAGGTTATATTACGTTATTGATGTATATGAAGGTCCCACGGTGTCGTAGAGGCCAACTCGACAGGAATGTTGTCAAATATTACCGCCGATGTGTTAGGTTGGGTTATATTAGGTTATATTACGTTATTGATGGATATGAAGGTCTCACGGAGACGTAGAGGCCAACTCGCCAGGAATGTTGTCAAATATTACCGCCGAGATGTTAGGTTGGGTTAGGTTAGGTTAAATTACGTTATTGATGTATATGAAGGTCCCACTGAGACGTAGAGGCCAACTCGCCAGGAATGTTGTCAAATATTACCGCCGAGATGATAGGTTGGGTTAGGTTAGGTTATATTACGTTATTGTTGTATATGAAGGCCCCACGGTGACGTAGAGGCCAACTCGCCAGGAATGATGTCAAATATTACCGCCGAGATGTTAGGTTGGGTTAGGTTAGGTTATATTACGTTATTGATGTGTATGAAGTCCCCACGGAGACGTAGAGGCCAACTCGCCAGGAATGTTGTCAAATATTACCGCCGATATGATAGGTTGGGCTAGGTTAGGTTATATTACGTTATTGATGTATATAAAGGTCCCGCGGAAACATAGAGGGCAACAAGCCAGGAATGTTGTCAAATATTACCGCCGATATGTTATGTTGGTTTAGGTTAGGTTAAATTACGTTATTGATGTATATGAAGGTCCCACGGAGAGGTAGAGGCCAACTCGCCAGGAATGTTGTCAAATATTAGTGCCGAGATGTTAGGTTGGGTTAGGTTAGGTAATATTACGTTATTGATGTATATGAAGGTCCCACGGTGACGTAGAGGCCAACTCGCCAGGAATGTTGTCAAATATTACCGCCGATGTATTAGGTTGGGTTAGGTTAGGTTATATTACGTTATTGATGTTTATGAAGGCCCCACGGAGACGTAGAGGCCAACTCGCCAGGAATGTTGTCAAATATTACCGCCGAGATGTTACGTTGGGTTAGGCTAGGTTAAATTACGTTATTGATGTATATAAAAGTCCCACGGAGACGTAGAGGCCAACTCACCAGGAATGTTGTCAAATATTGGTACCGAGATGTTAGGTTGGGTTAGGTTAGGTTATATTACGCTATTGATGTATATAAAAGTCCCACGAAAACGTAGAGGCCAACTCGCCAGGAATGTTGTCACATAATAGCGCCGAGTGGTTAGGTCGGCTTATATTAGGTTATATTACGTTATTGATGGATATGAAGGTCTCACGGAGACGTAGAGGCCAACTCGCCAGGAATGTTGTCAAATATTACCGCCGAGATGATAGGTTGGGTTAGGTTAGGTCATATTACGTTATTGATGTATATGAAGGTCCCACGGAGACGTAGAGGCCAACTCGCCAGGAATGTTGTCAAATATCAGTGCCGAGATGTTAGGTTGGGTTAGGTTAGGTTATATTACGTTATTGATGTATATAAAATTCCCACGGAGACGTAGAGGCCAACTCGCCAGGAATGTTGTCAAATATCACCGCCGAGATCTTAGGTTCGGTTAGGTCAGGTTATATTACGTTATTGACGTATATAAAAGTCCCACGGAGACGTAGAGGCCAACCCGCCAGGAATGTTGTCAAATAATAGCGCTGAAAGGTTAGGTCGGGTTATATTACGTTATATTACGTTATTGATGGATATGAAGGTGTCACGGAGACGTAGAGGCCAACTCGCCAGGAATGTTGTCAAATATTACCGCCGAGATGATAGGTTGGGTTAGGTTAGGTTATATTACGTTATTGACGTATATAAAAGTCCCACGGAGACGTAGAGGCCAACCCGCCAGGAATGTTGTCAAATAATAGCGCTGAAAGGTTAGGTCGGGTTATATTAGGTTATATTACGTTATTGATGGATATGAAGGTGTCACGGAGACGTAGATGCCAACAAGCCAGGAATGTTGTCAAATATTACCGCCGAGATGTTACGTTGGTTTAGGTTAGGTTAAATTACGTTATTGATGTATATGAAGGTCCCACGGAGACGTAGAGGCCAACTCGCCAGGAATGTTGTCAAATATCAGTGCCGAGATGTTAGGTTGGGTTAGGTTAGGTTATATTACGTTATTGATGTATATAAAATTCCCACGGAGACGTAGAGGCCAACTCGCCAGGAATGTTGTCAAATATTACCGCCGAGATCTTAGGTTCGGTTAGGTCAGGTTATATTACGTTATTGACGTATATAAAAGTCCCACGGAGACGTAGAGGCCAACCCGCCAGGAATGTTGTCAAATAATAGCGCTGAAAGGATAGGTCGGGTTATATTACGTTATATTACGTTATTGATGGATATGAAGGTGTCACGGAGACGTAGAGGCCAACTCGCCAGGAATGTTGTCAAATATTACCGCCGAGATGATAGGTTGGGTTAGGTTAGGTTATATTACGTTATTGACGTATATAAAAGTCCCACGGAGACGTAGAGGCCAACCCGCCAGGAATGTTGTCAAATAATAGCGCTGAAAGGTTAGGTCGGGTTATATTAGGTTATATTACGTTATTGATGGATATGAAGGTGTCACGGAGACGTAGAGGCCAACAAGCCAGGAATGTTGTCAAATATTACCGCCGAGATGATAGGTTGGGTTAGGTTAGGTTATATTACGTTATTGACGTATATAAAAGTCCCACGGAGACGTAGAGGCCAACCCGCCAGGAATGTTGTCAAATAATAGCGCTGAAAGGTTAGGTCGGGTTATATTAGGTTATATTACGTTATTGATGGATATGAAGGTGTCACGGAGACGTAGATGCCAACAAGCCAGGAATGTTGTCAAATATTACCGCCGAGATGTTACGTTGGTTTAGGTTAGGTTAAATTACGTTATTGATGTATATGAAGGTCCCACGGAGACGTAGAGGCCAACTCGCCAGGAATGTTGTCAAATATCAGTGCCGAGATGTTAGGTTGGGTTAGGTTAGGTTATATTACGTTATTGATGTATATAAAATTCCCACGGAGACGTAGAGGCCAACTCGCCAGGAATGTTGTCAAATATTACCGCCGAGATCTTAGGTTCGGTTAGGTCAGGTTATATTACGTTATTGACGTATATAAAAGTCCCACGGAGACGTAGAGGCCAACTCGCCAGGAATGTTGTCAAATATCAGTGCCGAGATGTTAGGTTGGGTTAGGTTAGGTTATATTACGTTATTGATGTATATAAAATTCCCACGGAGACGTAGAGGCCAACTCGCCAGGAATGTTGTCAAATATTACCGCCGAGATCTTAGGTTCGGTTAGGTCAGGTTATATTACGTTATTGACGTATATAAAAGTCCCACGGAGACGTAGAGGCCAACCCGCCAGGAATGTTGTCAAATAATAGCGCTGAAAGGATAGGTCGGGTTATATTACGTTATATTACGTTATTGATGGATATGAAGGTGTCACGGAGACGTAGAGGCCAACTCGCCAGGAATGTTGTCAAATATTACCGCCGAGATGATAGGTTGGGTTAGGTTAGGTTATATTACGTTATTGACGTATATAAAAGTCCCACGGAGACGTAGAGGCCAACCCGCCAGGAATGTTGTCAAATAATAGCGCTGAAAGGTTAGGTCGGGTTATATTAGGTTATATTACGTTATTGATGGATATGAAGGTGTCACGGAGACGTAGAGGCCAACAAGCCAGGAATGTTGTCAAATATTACCGCCGAGATGATAGGTTGGGTTAGGTTAGGTTATATTACGTTATTGACGTATATAAAAGTCCCACGGAGACGTAGAGGCCAACCCGCCAGGAATGTTGTCAAATAATAGCGCTGAAAGGTTAGGTCGGGTTATATTAGGTTATATTACGTTATTGATGGATATGAAGGTGTCACGGAGACGTAGATGCCAACAAGCCAGGAATGTTGTCAAATATTACCGCCGAGATGTTACGTTGGTTTAGGTTAGGTTAAATTACGTTATTGATGTATATGAAGGTCCCACGGAGACGTAGAGGCCAACTCGCCAGGAATGTTGTCAAATATCAGTGCCGAGATGTTAGGTTGGGTTAGGTTAGGTTATATTACGTTATTGATGTATATAAAATTCCCACGGAGACGTAGAGGCCAACTCGCCAGGAATGTTGTCAAATATTACCGCCGAGATCTTAGGTTCGGTTAGGTCAGGTTATATTACGTTATTGACGTATATAAAAGTCCCACGGAGACGTAGAGGCCAACCCGCCAGGAATGTTGTCAAATAATAGCGCTGAAAGGTTAGGTCGGGTTATATTACGTTATATTACGTTATTGATGGATATGAAGGTGTCACGGAGACGTAGAGGCCAACTCGCCAGGAATGTTGTCAAATATTACCGCCGAGATGATAGGTTGGGTTAGGTTAGGTTATATTACGTTATTGACGTATATAAAAGTCCCACGGAGACGTAGAGGCCAACCCGCCAGGAATGTTGTCAAATAATAGCGCTGAAAGGTTAGGTCGGGTTATATTAGGTTATATTACGTTATTGATGGATATGAAGGTGTCACGGAGACGTAGAGGCCAACAAGCCAGGAATGCTGTCAAATATTACCGCCGAGATGATAGGTTGGGTTAGGTTAGGTTATATTACGTTATTGACGTATATAAAAGTCCCACGGAGACGTAGAGGCCAACCCGCCAGGAATGTTGTCAAATAATAGCGCTGAAAGGTTAGGTCGGGTTATATTAGGTTATATTACGTTATTGATGGATATGAAGGTGTCACGGAGACGTAGAGGCCAACAAGCCAGGAATGTTGTCAAATATTACCGCCGAGATGTTACCTTGGTTTAGGTTAGGTTAAATTACGTTATTGATGTATATGAAGGTCCCACGGAGAGGTAGATGCCAACTCGCCAGGAATGTTGTCAAATATTAGTGCCGAGCTGTTAGGTTGGGTTAGGTTAGGTAATATTAAGTTATTGATGTATATGAAGTTCCCACGGAGAGGTAGATCCCAACTCGCCAGGAATGTTGTCAAATATTACCGCCGAGATGATAGGTTGGGTTAGGTTAGGTTATATTACGTTATTGTTGTATATGAAGGCCCCACGGTGACGTAGAGGCCAACTCGCCAGGAATGATGTCAAATATTACCGCCGAGATGTTAGGTTGGGTTAGGTTAGGTTATATTACGTTATTGATGTGTATGAAGTCCCCACGGCGACGTAGAGGCCAACTCGCCAGGAATGTTGTCAAATATTACCGCCGATATGATAGGTTGGGCTAGGTTAGGTTATATTACGTTATTGATGTATATAAAGGTCCCGCGGAAACATAGAGGGCAACAAGCCAGGAATGTTGTCAAATATTACCGCCGATATGTTATGTTGGTTTAGGTTAGGTTAAATTACGTTATTGATGTATATGAAGGTCCCACGGAGAGGTAGAGGCCAACTCGCCAGGAATGTTGTCAAATATTAGTGCCGAGATGTTAGGTTGGGTTAGGTTAGGTAATATTACGTTATTGATGTATATGAAGGTCCCACGGTGACGTAGAGGCCAACTCGCCAGGAATGTTGTCAAATATTACCGCCGATGTATTAGGTTGGGTTAGGTTAGGTTATATTACGTTATTGATGTTTATGAAGGCCCCACGGAGACGTAGAGGCCAACTCGCCAGGAATGTTGTCAAATATTACCGCCGAGATGTTACGTTGGGTTAGGCTAGGTTAAATTACGTTATTGATGTATATAAAAGTCCCACGGAGACGTAGAGGCCAACTCACCAGGAATGTTGTCAAATATTGGTACCGAGATGTTAGGTTGGGTTAGGTTAGGTTATATTACGCTATTGATGTATGTAAAAGTCCCACGAAAACGTAGAGGCCAACTCGCCAGGAATGTTGTCACATAATAGCGCCGAGTGGTTAGGTCGGCTTATATTAGGTTATATTACGTTATTGATGGATATGAAGGTCTCACGGAGACGTAGAGGCCAACTCGCCAGGAATGTTGTCAAATATTACCGCCGAGATGATAGGTTGGGTTAGGTTAGGTTATATTACGTTATTTATGTATATGAAGGCCCCACGGAGACGTAGAGGCCAACTCGCCAGGAATGTTGTCAAATATTACCGACGAGTGGTTAGGTCGGCTTATATTAGGTTATATTACGTTATTGATGGATATGAAGGTCTCACGGAGACGTAGAGGCCAACTCGCCGGGAATGTTGTCAAATATTACCGCCGAGATGATAGGTTGGGTTAGGTTAGGTCATATTACGTTATTGATGTATATGAAGGTCCCACGGAGACGTAGAGGCCAACTCGCCAGGAATGTTGTCAAATAATAGCGCTGAAAGGTTAGGTCGGGTTATATTACGTTATATTACGTTATTGATGGATATGAAGGTGTCACGGAGACGTAGAGGCCAACTCGCCAGGAATGTTGTCAAATATTACCGCCGAGATGATAGGTTGGGTTAGGTTAGGTTATATTACGTTATTGACGTATATAAAAGTCCCACGGAGACGTAGAGGCCAACCCGCCAGGAATGTTGTCAAATAATAGCGCTGAAAGGTTAGGTCGGGTTATATTAGGTTATATTACGTTATTGATGGATATGAAGGTGTCACGGAGACGTAGAGGCCAACAAGCCAGGAATGCTGTCAAATATTACCGCCGAGATGATAGGTTGGGTTAGGTTAGGTTATATTACGTTATTGACGTATATAAAAGTCCCACGGAGACGTAGAGGCCAACCCGCCAGGAATGTTGTCAAATAATAGCGCTGAAAGGTTAGGTCGGGTTATATTAGGTTATATTACGTTATTGATGGATATGAAGGTGTCACGGAGACGTAGAGGCCAACAAGCCAGGAATGTTGTCAAATATTACCGCCGAGATGTTACGTTGGTTTAGGTTAGGTTAAATTACGTTATTGATGTATATGAAGGTCCCACGGAGAGGTAGATGCCAACTCGCCAGGAATGTTGTCAAATATTAGTGCCGAGCTGTTAGGTTGGGTTAGGTTAGGTAATATTAAGTTATTGATGTATATGAAGGTCCCACGGAGAGGTAGATCCCAACTCGCCAGGAATGTTGTCAAATATTAGTGCCGAGATGTTAGGTTGGGTTAGGTTAGGTAATATTACGTTATTGATGTATATGAAGGCCCCACGGAGACGTAGAGGCCAACTCGCCAGGAATGTTGTCAAATATTACCGCCGATGTGTTAGGTTGGGTTATATTAGGTTATATTACGTTATTGATGGATATGAAGGTCTCACGGAGACGTAGAGGCCAACTCGCCAGGAATGTTGTCAAATATTACCGCCGAAATGTTAGGTTGGGTTAGGTTAGGTTATATTACGCTGTTGATGTATATAAAAGTCCCACGGTGACGTAGAGGCCAACTCGACAGGAATGTTGTCAAATATTAGTGCCGAGAGGTTGGGTTGGGTTAGGTTAGGTTATATTATGTTATTGATGTATATAAAGGCCCCACGGAGACGTAGAGGTCAACCCGCCAGGAATGTTGGCAAATAATAGCGCCGAAAGGTTAGGTTGGGTTAGGTTAGGTAATATTAAGTTATTGATGTATATGAAGGTCCCACGGTGACGTAGAGGCCAACTCGCCAGGAATGTTGTCAAATATTACCGCCGATGTATTAGGTTGGGTTAGGTTAGGTTATATTACGTTATTGATGTATATGAAGGCCCCACGGAAACGTAGGGGCCAACTCGCCAGGAATGTTGTCAAATATTACCGCCGATGTGTTAGGTTGGGTTATATTAGGTTATATTACGTTATTGATGGATATGAATGTCTCACGGAGATGTAGAGGCCAACTCGCCAGGAATGTTGTGAAATATTACCGCCGAGATGTTAGGTTGGGTTAGGTTAGGTTATATTACGTTATTGATGTATATGAAGGTCCCACGGTGTCGTAGAGGCCAACTCGCCAGGAATGTTGTCACATAATAGCGCCGAGTGGTTAGGTCGGCTTATATTAGGTTATATTACGTTATTGATGGATATGAAGGTCTCACGGAGACGTAGAGGCCAACTCGCCAGGAATGTTGTCAAATATTACCGCCGAGATGATAGGTTGGGTTAGGTTAGGTAATATTACGTTATTGATGTATATGAAGGCCCCACGGAGACGTAGAGGCCAACTCGCCAGGAATGTTGTCAAATATTACCGCCGATGTGTTAGGTTGGGTTATATTAGGTTATATTACGTTATTGATGGATATGAAGGTCTCACGGAGACGTAGAGGCCAACTCGCCAGGAATGTTGTCAAATATTACCATCGAAATGTTAGGTTGGGTTAGGTTAGGTTATATTACGCTGTTGATGTATATAAAAGTCCCACGGTGACGTAGAGGCCAACTCGACAGGAATGTTGTCAAATATTAGTGCCGAGAGGTTGGGTTGGGTTAGGTTAGGTTATATTATGTTATTGATGTATATAAAGGCCCCACGGAAACGTAGAGGCCAACCCGCCAGGAATGTTGGCAAATAATAGCGCCGAAAGGTTAGGTTGGGTTAGGTTAGGTAATATTAAGTTATTGATGTATATGAAGGTCCCACGGTGACGTAGAGGCCAACTCGCCAGGAATGTTGTCAAATATTACCGCCGATGTATTAGGTTGGGTTAGGTTAGGTTATATTACGTTATTGATGTATATGAAGGCCCCACGGAAACGTAGAGGCCAACTCGCCAGGAATGTTGTCAAATATTACCGCCGATGTGTTAGGTTGGGTTATATTAGGTTATATTACGTTATTGATGGATATGAATGTCTCACGGAGATGTAGAGGCCAACTCGCCAGGAATGTTGTGAAATATTACCGCCGAGATGTTAGGTTGGGTTAGGTTAGGTTATATTACGTTATTGATGTATATGAAGGTCCCACGGTGTCGTAGAGGCCAACTCGACAGGAATGTTGTCAAATATTACCGCCGATGTGTTAGGTTGGGTTATATTAGGTTATATTACGTTATTGATGGATATGAAGGTCTCACGGAGACGTAGAGGCCAACTCGCCAGGAATGTTGTCAAATATTACCGCCGAGATGTTAGGTTGGGTTAGGTTAGGTTAAATTACGTTATTGATGTATATGAAGGTCCCACTGAGACGTAGAGGCCAACTCGCCAGGAATGTTGTCAAATATTACCGCCGAGATGATAGGTTGGGTTAGGTTAGGTTATATTACGTTATTGTTGTATATGAAGGCCCCACGGTGACGTAGAGGCCAACTCGCCAGGAATGATGTCAAATATTACCGCCGAGATGTTAGGTTGGGTTAGGTTAGGTTATATTACGTTATTGATGTGTATGAAGTCCCCACGGAGACGTAGAGGCCAACTCGCCAGGAATGTTGTCAAATATTACCGCCGATATGATAGGTTGGGCTAGGTTAGGTTATATTACGTTATTGATGTATATAAAGGTCCCGCGGAAACATAGAGGGCAACAAGCCAGGAATGTTGTCAAATATTACCGCCGATATGTTATGTTGGTTTAGGTTAGGTTAAATTACGTTATTGATGTATATGAAGGTCCCACGGAGAGGTAGAGGCCAACTCGCCAGGAATGTTGTCAAATATTAGTGCCGAGATGTTAGGTTGGGTTAGGTTAGGTAATATTACGTTATTGATGTATATGAAGGTCCCACGGTGACGTAGAGGCCAACTCGCCAGGAATGTTGTCAAATATTACCGCCGATGTATTAGGTTGGGTTAGGTTAGGTTATATTACGTTATTGATGTTTATGAAGGCCCCACGGAGACGTAGAGGCCAACTCGCCAGGAATGTTGTCAAATATTACCGCCGAGATGTTACGTTGGGTTAGGCTAGGTTAAATTACGTTATTGATGTATATAAAAGTCCCACGGAGACGTAGAGGCCAACTCACCAGGAATGTTGTCAAATATTGGTACCGAGATGTTAGGTTGGGTTAGGTTAGGTTATATTACGCTATTGATGTATATAAAAGTCCCACGAAAACGTAGAGGCCAACTCGCCAGGAATGTTGTCACATAATAGCGCCGAGTGGTTAGGTCGGCTTATATTAGGTTATATTACGTTATTGATGGATATGAAGGTCTCACGGAGACGTAGAGGCCAACTCGCCAGGAATGTTGTCAAATATTACCGCCGAGATGATAGGTTGGGTTAGGTTAGGTCATATTACGTTATTGATGTATATGAAGGTCCCACGGAGACGTAGAGGCCAACTCGCCAGGAATGTTGTCAAATATCAGTGCCGAGATGTTAGGTTGGGTTAGGTTAGGTTATATTACGTTATTGATGTATATAAAATTCCCACGGAGACGTAGAGGCCAACTCGCCAGGAATGTTGTCAAATATCACCGCCGAGATCTTAGGTTCGGTTAGGTCAGGTTATATTACGTTATTGACGTATATAAAAGTCCCACGGAGACGTAGAGGCCAACCCGCCAGGAATGTTGTCAAATAATAGCGCTGAAAGGTTAGGTCGGGTTATATTACGTTATATTACGTTATTGATGGATATGAAGGTGTCACGGAGACGTAGAGGCCAACTCGCCAGGAATGTTGTCAAATATTACCGCCGAGATGATAGGTTGGGTTAGGTTAGGTTATATTACGTTATTGACGTATATAAAAGTCCCACGGAGACGTAGAGGCCAACCCGCCAGGAATGTTGTGAAATAATAGCGCTGAAAGGTTAGGTCGGGTTATATTAGGTTATATTACGTTATTGATGGATATGAAGGTGTCACGGAGACGTAGATGCCAACAAGCCAGGAATGTTGTCAAATATTACCGCCGAGATGTTACGTTGGTTTAGGTTAGGTTAAATTACGTTATTGATGTATATGAAGGTCCCACGGAGACGTAGAGGCCAACTCGCCAGGAATGTTGTCAAATATCAGTGCCGAGATGTTAGGTTGGGTTAGGTTAGGTTATATTACGTTATTGATGTATATAAAATTCCCACGGAGACGTAGAGGCCAACTCGCCAGGAATGTTGTCAAATATTACCGCCGAGATCTTAGGTTCGGTTAGGTCAGGTTATATTACGTTATTGACGTATATAAAAGTCCCACGGAGACGTAGAGGCCAACCCGCCAGGAATGTTGTCAAATAATAGCGCTGAAAGGTTAGGTCGGGTTATATTACGTTATATTACGTTATTGATGGATATGAAGGTGTCACGGAGACGTAGAGGCCAACTCGCCAGGAATGTTGTCAAATATTACCGCCGAGATGATAGGTTGGGTTAGGTTAGGTTATATTACGTTATTGACGTATATAAAAGTCCCACGGAGACGTAGAGGCCAACCCGCCAGGAATGTTGTCAAATAATAGCGCTGAAAGGTTAGGTCGGGTTATATTAGGTTATATTACGTTATTGATGGATATGAAGGTGTCACGGAGACGTAGAGGCCAACAAGCCAGGAATGTTGTCAAATATTACCGCCGAGATGATAGGTTGGGTTAGGTTAGGTTATATTACGTTATTGACGTATATAAAAGTCCCACGGAGACGTAGAGGCCAACCCGCCAGGAATGTTGTCAAATAATAGCGCTGAAAGGTTAGGTCGGGTTATATTAGGTTATATTACGTTATTGATGGATATGAAGGTGTCACGGAGACGTAGATGCCAACAAGCCAGGAATGTTGTCAAATATTACCGCCGAGATGTTACGTTGGTTTAGGTTAGGTTAAATTACGTTATTGATGTATATGAAGGTCCCACGGAGACGTAGAGGCCAACTCGCCAGGAATGTTGTCAAATATCAGTGCCGAGATGTTAGGTTGGGTTAGGTTAGGTTATATTACGTTATTGATGTATATAAAATTCCCACGGAGACGTAGAGGCCAACTCGCCAGGAATGTTGTCAAATATTACCGCCGAGATCTTAGGTTCGGTTAGGTCAGGTTATATTACGTTATTGACGTATATAAAAGTCCCACGGAGACGTAGAGGCCAACCCGCCAGGAATGTTGTCAAATAATAGCGCTGAAAGGTTAGGTCGGGTTATATTACGTTATATTACGTTATTGATGGATATGAAGGTGTCACGGAGACGTAGAGGCCAACTCGCCAGGAATGTTGTCAAATATTACCGCCGAGATGATAGGTTGGGTTAGGTTAGGTTATATTACGTTATTGACGTATATAAAAGTCCCACGGAGACGTAGAGGCCAACCCGCCAGGAATGTTGTCAAATAATAGCGCTGAAAGGTTAGGTCGGGTTATATTAGGTTATATTACGTTATTGATGGATATGAAGGTGTCACGGAGACGTAGAGGCCAACAAGCCAGGAATGCTGTCAAATATTACCGCCGAGATGATAGGTTGGGTTAGGTTAGGTTATATTACGTTATTGACGTATATAAAAGTCCCACGGAGACGTAGAGGCCAACCCGCCAGGAATGTTGTCAAATAATAGCGCTGAAAGGTTAGGTCGGGTTATATTAGGTTATATTACGTTATTGATGGATATGAAGGTGTCACGGAGACGTAGAGGCCAACAAGCCAGGAATGTTGTCAAATATTACCGCCGAGATGTTACCTTGGTTTAGGTTAGGTTAAATTACGTTATTGATGTATATGAAGGTCCCACGGAGAGGTAGATGCCAACTCGCCAGGAATGTTGTCAAATATTAGTGCCGAGCTGTTAGGTTGGGTTAGGTTAGGTAATATTAAGTTATTGATGTATATGAAGTTCCCACGGAGAGGTAGATCCCAACTCGCCAGGAATGTTGTCAAATATTAGTGCCGAGATGTTAGGTTGGGTTAGGTTAGGTAATATTACGTTATTGATGTATATGAAGGCCCCACGGAGACGTAGAGGCCAACTCGCCAGGAATGTTGTCAAATATTACCGCCGATGTATTAGGTTGGGTTAGGTTAGGTTATATTACGTTATTGATGGATATGAAGGTCTCACGGAGACGTAGAGGCCAACTCGCCAGGAATGTTGTCAAATATTACCGCCGAGATGTTAGGTTGGGATAGCTTACGTTATATTACGCTGTTGATGTATATAAAAGTCCCACGGTGACGTAGAGGCCAACTCGACAGGAATGTTGTCAAATATTAGTGCCGAGAGGTTGGGTTGGGTTAGGTTAGGTTATATTATGTTATTGATGTATATAAAGGCCCCACGGAGACGTAGAGGCCAACCCGCCAGGAATGTTGTCACATAATAGCGCCGAGTGGTTAGGTCGGGTTATATTAGGTTATATTACGTTATTGATGGATATGAAGGTCTCACGGAGACGTAGAGGCCAACTCGCCAGGAATGTTGTTAAATATTACCGCCGAGTTGTTAGGTTGGGTAAGGTTAGGTTATATTACGTTATTGATGTATATGAAGGCCCCACGGAGACGTAGAGGCCAACTGGCCAGGAATGTTGTCAAATATGACCGCCGAGATGATAGGTTGGGTTAGGTTAGATTATATTACGTTATTGATGTATATGAAGGTCGCACGGAGAGGTAGAGGCTAACACGCCAGGAATGTTGTCAAATATTAGTGCCGAGATGTTAGGTTGGGTTAGGTTAGGTAATAATACGTTATTGATGTATATGAAGGCCCCACGGAGACGTAGAGGCCAACTCGCCAGGAATGTTGTCAAATATTACCGCCGATGTGTTAGGTTGGGTTATATTAGGTTATATTACGTTATTGATGGATATGAAGGTCTCACGGAGACGTAGAGGCCAACTCGCCAGGAATGTTGTCAAATATTACCGCCGAGATGTTAGGTTGGGTTAGGTTAGGTTAAATTACGTTATTGATGTATATGAAGGTCCCACTGAGACGTAGAGGCCAACTCGCCAGGAATGTTGTCAAATATTACCGCCGAGATGATAGGTTGGGTTAGGTTAGGTTATATTACGTTATTGTTGTATATGAAGGCCCCACGGTGACGTAGAGGCCAACTCGCCAGGAATGATGTCAAATATTACCGCCGAGATGTTAGGTTGGGTTAGGTTAGGTTATATTACGTTATTGATGTGTATGAAGTCCCCACGGAGACGTAGAGGCCAACTCGCCAGGAATGTTGTCAAATATTACCGCCGATATGATAGGTTGGGCTAGGTTAGGTTATATTACGTTATTGATATATATAAAGGTCCCGCGGAAACATAGAGGGCAACAAGCCAGGAATGTTGTCAAATATTACCGCCGATATGTTATGTTGGTTTAGGTTAGGTTAAATTACGTTATTGATGTATATGAAGGTCCCACGGAGAGGTAGAGGCCAACTCGCCAGGAATGTTGTCAAATATTAGTGCCGAGATGTTAGGTTGGGTTAGGTTAGGTAATATTACGTTATTGATGTATATGAAGGTCCCACGGTGACGTAGAGGCCAACTCGCCAGGAATGTTGTCAAATATTACCGCCGATGTATTAGGTTGGGTTAGGTTAGGTTATATTACGTTATTGATGTTTATGAAGGCCCCACGGAGACGTAGAGGCCAACTCGCCAGGAATGTTGTCAAATATTACCGCCGAGATGTTACGTTGGGTTAGGCTAGGTTAAATTACGTTATTGATGTATATAAAAGTCCCACGGAGACGTAGAGGCCAACTCACCAGGAATGTTGTCAAATATTGGTACCGAGATGTTAGGTTGGGTTAGGTTAGGTTATATTACGCTATTGATGTATATAAAAGTCCCACGAAAACGTAGAGGCCAACTCGCCAGGAATGTTGTCACATAATAGCGCCGAGTGGTTAGGTCGGCTTATATTAGGTTATATTACGTTATTGATGGATATGAAGGTCTCACGGAGACGTAGAGGCCAACTCGCCAGGAATGTTGTCAAATATTACCGCCGAGATGATAGGTTGGGTTAGGTTAGGTTATATTACGTTATTTATGTATATGAAGGCCCCACGGAGACGTAGAGGCCAACTCGCCAGGAATGTTGTCAAATATTACCGCCGAGTGGTTAGGTCGGCTTATATTAGGTTATATTACGTTATTGATGGATATGAAGGTCTCACGGAGACGTAGAGGCCAACTCGCCAGGAATGTTGTCAAATATTACCGCCGAGATGATAGGTTGGGTTAGGTTAGGTCATATTACGTTATTGATGTATATGAAGGTCCCACGGAGACGTAGAGGCCAACTCGCCAGGAATGTTGTCAAATATCAGTGCCGAGATGTTAGGTTGGGTTAGGTTAGGTTATATTACGTTATTGACGTATATAAAAATCCCACGGAGACGTAGAGGCCAACCCGCCAGGAATGTTGTCAAATAATAGCGCTGAAAGGTTAGGTCGGGTTATATTACGTTATATTACGTTATTGATGGATATGAAGGTGTCACGGAGACGTAGAGGCCAACTCGCCAGGAATGTTGTCAAATATTACCGCCGAGATGATAGGTTGGTTTAGGTTAGGTTAAATTACGTTATTGATGTATATGAAGGTCCCACGGTGTCGTAGAGGCCAACTCGACAGGAATGTTGTCAAATATTACCGCCGATGTATTAGGTTGGGTTAGGTTAGGTTATATTACGTTATTGATGGATATGAAGGTCTCACGGAGACGTAGAGGCCAACTCGCCAGGAATGTTGTCAAATATTACCGCCGAGATGTTAGGTTGGGATAGCTTAGGTTATATTACGCTGTTGATGTATATAAAAGTCCCACGGTGACGTAGAGGCCAACTCGACAGGAATGTTGTCAAATATTAGTGCCGAGAGGTTGGGTTGGGTTAGGTTAGGTTATATTATGTTATTGATGTATATAAAGGCCCCACGGAGACGTAGAGGCCAACCCGCCAGGAATGTTGTCACATAATAGCGCCGAGTGGTTAGGTCGGGTTATATTAGGTTATATTACGTTATTGATGGATATGAAGGTCTCACGGAGACGTAGAGGCCAACTCGCCAGGAATGTTGTTAAATATTACCGCCGAGTTGTTAGGTTGGGTAAGGTTAGGTTATATTACGTTATTGATGTATATGAAGGCCCCACGGAGACGTAGAGGCCAACTGGCCAGGAATGTTGTCAAATATTACCGCCGAGATGATAGGTTGGGTTAGGTTAGATTATATTACGTTATTGATGTATATGAAGGTCGCACGGAGAGGTAGAGGCTAACTCGCCAGGAATGTTGTCAAATATTAGTGCCGAGATGTTAGGTTGGGTTAGGTTAGGTAATAATACGTTATTGATGTATATGAAGGCACCACGGAGACGTAGAGGCCAACTCGCCAGGAATGTTGTCAAATATTACCGCCGATGTGTTAGGTTGGGTTATATTAGGTTATATTACGTTATTGATGGATATGAAGGTCTCACGGAGACGTAGAGGCCAACTCGCCAGGAATGTTGTCAAATATTACCGCCGAGATGTTAGGTTGGGTTAGGTTAGGTTAAATTACGTTATTGATGTATATGAAGGTCCCACTGAGACGTAGAGGCCAACTCGCCAGGAATGTTGTCAAATATTACCGCCGAGATGATAGGTTGGGTTAGGTTAGGTTATATTACGTTATTGTTGTATATGAAGGCCCCACGGTGACGTAGAGGCCAACTCGCCAGGAATGATATCAAATATTACCGCCGAGATGTTAGGTTGGGTTAGGTTAGGTTATATTACGTTATTGATGTGTATGAAGTCCCCACGGAGACGTAGAGGCCAACTCGCCAGGAATGTTGTCAAATATTACCGCCGATATGATAGGTTGGGCTAGGTTAGGTTATATTACGTTATTGATGTATATAAAGGTCCTGCGGAAACATAGAGGGCAACAAGCCAGGAATGTTGTCAAATATTACCGCCGATATGTTATGTTGGTTTAGGTTAGGTTAAATTACGTTATTGATGTATATGAAGCTCCCACGGAGAGGTAGAGGCCAACTCGCCAGGAATGTTGTCAAATATTAGTGCCGAGATGTTAGGTTGGGTTAGGTTAGGTTATATTACGTTATTGATGTATATAAAATTCCCACGGAGACGTAGAGGCCAACTCGCCAGGAATGTTGTCAAATATTACCGCCGAGATCTTAGGTTCGGTTAGGTCAGGTTATATTACGTTATTGACGTATATAAAAGTCCCACGGAGACGTAGAGGCCAACCCGCCAGGAATGTTGTCAAATAATAGCGCTGAAAGGTTAGGTCGGGTTATATTACGTTATATTACGTTATTGATGGATATGAAGGTGTCACGGAGACGTAGAGGCCAACTCGCCAGGAATGTTGTCAAATATTACCGCCGAGATGATAGGTTGGTTTAGGTTAGGTTAAATTACGTTATTGATGTATATGAAGGTCCCACGGTGTCGTAGAGGCCAACTCGACAGGAATGTTGTCAAATATTACCGCCGATGTATTAGGTTGGGTTAGGTTAGGTTATATTACGTTATTGATGGATATGAAGGTCTCACGGAGACGTAGAGGCCAACTCGCCAGGAATGTTGTCAAATATTACCGCCGAGATGTTAGGTTGGGATAGCTTAGGTTATATTACGCTGTTGATGTATATAAAAGTCCCACGGTGACGTAGAGGCCAACTCGACAGGAATGTTGTCAAATATTAGTGCCGAGAGGTTGGGTTGGGTTAGGTTAGGTTATATTATGTTATTGATGTATATAAAGGCCCCACGGAGACGTAGAGGCCAACCCGCCAAGAATGTTGTCACATAATAGCGCCGAGTGGTTAGGTCGGGTTATATTAGGTTATATTACGTTATTGATGGATATGAAGGTCTCACGGAGACGTAGAGGCCAACTCGCCAGGAATGTTGTTAAATATTACCGCCGAGTTGTTAGGTTGGGTAAGGTTAGGTTATATTACGTTATTGATGTATATGAAGGCCCCACGGAGACGTAGAGGCCAACTGGCCAGGAATGTTGTCAAATATTACCGCCGAGATGATAGGTTGGGTTAGGTTAGATTATATTACGTTATTGATGTATATGAAGGTCGCACGGAGAGGTAGAGGCTAACTCGCCAGGAATGTTGTCATATATTAGTGCCGAGATGTTAGGTTGGGTTAGGTTAGGTAATAATACGTTATTGATGTATATGAAGGCCCCACGGAGACGTAGAGGCCAACTCGCCAGGAATGTTGTCAAATATTACCGCCGAGATGATAGGTTGGGTTAGGTTAGGTTATATTACGTTATTGACGTATATAAAAGTCCCACGGAGACGTAGAGGCCAACCCGCCAGGAATGTTGTCAAATAATAGCGCTGAAAGGTTAGGTCGGGTTATATTAGGTTATATTACGTTATTGATGGATATGAAGGTGTCACGGAGACGTAGATGCCAACAAGCCAGGAATGTTGTCAAATATTACCGCCGAGATGTTACGTTGGTTTAGGTTAGGTTAAATTACGTTATTGATGTATATGAAGGTCCCACGGAGACGTAGAGGCCAATTCGCCAGGAATGTTGTCAAATATCAGTGCCGAGATGTTAGGTTGGGTTAGGTTAGGTTATATTACGTTATTGATGTATATAAAATTCCCACGGAGACGTAGAGGCCAACTCGCCAGGAATGTTGTCAAATATTACCGCCGAGATCTTAGGTTCGGTTAGGTCAGGTTATATTACGTTATTGACGTATATAAAAGTCCCACGGAGACGTAGAGGCCAACCCGCCAGGAATGTTGTCAAATAATAGCGCTGAAAGGTTAGGTCGGGTTATATTACGTTATATTACGTTATTGATGGATATGAAGGTGTCACGGAGACGTAGAGGCCAACTCGCCAGGAATGTTGTCAAATATTACCGCCGAGATGATAGGTTGGGTTAGGTTAGGTTATATTACGTTATTGACGTATATAAAAGTCCCACGGAGACGTAGAGGCCAACCCGCCAGGAATGTTGTCAAATAATAGCGCTGAAAGGTTAGGTCGGGTTATATTAGGTTATATTACGTTATTGATGGATATGAAGGTGTCACGGAGACGTAGAGGCCAACAAGCCAGGAATGCTGTCAAATATTACCGCCGAGATGATAGGTTGGGTTAGGTTAGGTTATATTACGTTATTGACGTATATAAAAGTCCCACGGAGACGTAGAGGCCAACCCGCCAGGAATGTTGTCAAATAATAGCGCTGAAAGGTTAGGTCGGGTTATATTAGGTTATATTACGTTATTGATGGATATGAAGGTGTCACGGAGACGTAGAGGCCAACAAGCCAGGAATGTTGTCAAATATTACCGCCGAGATGTTACCTTGGTTTAGGTTAGGTTAAATTACGTTATTGATGTATATGAAGGTCCCACGGAGAGGTAGATGCCAACTCGCCAGGAATGTTGTCAAATATTAGTGCCGAGCTGTTAGGTTGGGTTAGGTTAGGTAATATTAAGTTATTGATGTATATGAAGTTCCCACGGAGAGGTAGATCCCAACTCGCCAGGAATGTTGTCAAATATTAGTGCCGAGATGTTAGGTTGGGTTAGGTTAGGTAATATTACGTTATTGATGTATATGAAGGCCCCACGGAGACGTAGAGGCCAACTCGCCAGGAATGTTGTCAAATATTACCGCCGATGTATTAGGTTGGGTTAGGTTAGGTTATATTACGTTATTGATGGATATGAAGGTCTCACGGAGACGTAGAGGCCAACTCGCCAGGAATGTTGTCAAATACCGCCGAGATGTTAGGTTGGGATAGCTTAGGTTATATTACGCTGTTGATGTATATAAAAGTCCCACGGTGACGTAGAGGCCAACTCGACAGGAATGTTGTCAAATATTAGTGCCGAGAGGTTGGGTTGGGTTAGGTTAGGTTATATTATGTTATTGATGTATATAAAGGCCCCACGGAGACGTAGAGGCCAACCCGCCAGGAATGTTGTCACATAATAGCGCCGAGTGGTTAGGTCGGGTTATATTAGGTTATATTACGTTATTGATGGATATGAAGGTCTCACGGAGACGTAGAGGCCAACTCGCCAGGAATGTTGTTAAATATTACCGCCGAGTTGTTAGGTTGGGTAAGGTTAGGTTATATTACGTTATTGATGTATATGAAGGCCCCACGGAGACGTAGAGGCCAACTGGCCAGGAATGTTGTCAAATATGACCGCCGAGATGATAGGTTGGGTTAGGTTAGATTATATTACGTTATTGATGTATATGAAGGTCGCACGGAGAGGTAGAGGCTAACACGCCAGGAATGTTGTCAAATATTAGTGCCGAGATGTTAGGTTGGGTTAGGTTAGGTAATAATACGTTATTGATGTATATGAAGGCCCCACGGAGACGTAGAGGCCAACTCGCCAGGAATGTTGTCAAATATTACCGCCGATGTGTTAGGTTGGGTTATATTAGGTTATATTACGTTATTGATGGATATGAAGGTCTCACGGAGACGTAGAGGCCAACTCGCCAGGAATGTTGTCAAATATTACCGCCGAGATGTTAGGTTGGGTTAGGTTAGGTTAAATTACGTTATTGATGTATATGAAGGTCCCACTGAGACGTAGAGGCCAACTCGCCAGGAATGTTGTCAAATATTACCGCCGAGATGATAGGTTGGGTTAGGTTAGGTTATATTACGTTATTGTTGTATATGAAGGCCCCACGGTGACGTAGAGGCCAACTCGCCAGGAATGATGTCAAATATTACCGCCGAGATGTTAGGTTGGGTTAGGTTAGGTTATATTACGTTATTGATGTGTATGAAGTCCCCACGGAGACGTAGAGGCCAACTCGCCAGGAATGTTGTCAAATATTACCGCCGATATGATAGGTTGGGCTAGGTTAGGTTATATTACGTTATTGATGTATATAAAGGTCCCGCGGAAACATAGAGGGCAACAAGCCAGGAATGTTGTCAAATATTACCGCCGATATGTTATGTTGGTTTAGGTTAGGTTAAATTACGTTATTGATGTATATGAAGGTCCCACGGAGAGGTAGAGGCCAACTCGCCAGGAATGTTGTCAAATATTAGTGCCGAGATGTTAGGTTGGGTTAGGTTAGGTAATATTACGTTATTGATGTATATGAAGGTCCCACGGTGACGTAGAGGCCAACTCGCCAGGAATGTTGTCAAATATTACCGCCGATGTATTAGGTTGGGTTAGGTTAGGTTATATTACGTTATTGATGTTTATGAAGGCCCCACGGAGACGTAGAGGCCAACTCGCCAGGAATGTTGTCAAATATTACCGCCGAGATGTTACGTTGGGTTAGGCTAGGTTAAATTACGTTATTGATGTATATAAAAGTCCCACGGAGACGTAGAGGCCAACTCACCAGGAATGTTGTCAAATATTGGTACCGAGATGTTAGGTTGGGTTAGGTTAGGTTATATTACGCTATTGATGTATATAAAAGTCCCACGAAAACGTAGAGGCCAACTCGCCAGGAATGTTGTCACATAATAGCGCCGAGTGGTTAGGTCGGCTTATATTAGGTTATATTACGTTATTGATGGATATGAAGGTCTCACGGAGACGTAGAGGCCAACTCGCCAGGAATGTTGTCAAATATTACCGCCGAGATGATAGGTTGGGTTAGGTTAGGTTATATTACGTTATTTATGTATATGAAGGCCCCACGGAGACGTAGAGGCCAACTCGCCAGGAATGTTGTCAAATATTACCGCCGAGTGGTTAGGTCGGCTTATATTAGGTTATATTACGTTATTGATGGATATGAAGGTCTCACGGAGACGTAGAGGCCAACTCGCCAGGAATGTTGTCAAATATTACCGCCGAGATGATAGGTTGGGTTAGGTTAGGTCATATTACGTTATTGATGTATATGAAGGTCCCACGGAGACGTAGAGGCCAACTCGCCAGGAATGTTGTCAAATATCAGTGCCGAGATGTTAGGTTGGGTTAGGTTAGGTTATATTACGTTATTGACGTATATAAAAATCCCACGGAGACGTAGAGGCCAACCCGCCAGGAATGTTGTCAAATAATAGCGCTGAAAGGTTAGGTCGGGTTATATTACGTTATATTACGTTATTGATGGATATGAAGGTGTCACGGAGACGTAGAGGCCAACTCGCCAGGAATGTTGTCAAATATTACCGCCGAGATGATAGGTTGGTTTAGGTTAGGTTAAATTACGTTATTGATGTATATGAAGGTCCCACGGTGTCGTAGAGGCCAACTCGACAGGAATGTTGTCAAATATTACCGCCGATGTATTAGGTTGGGTTAGGTTAGGTTATATTACGTTATTGATGGATATGAAGGTCTCACGGAGACGTAGAGGCCAACTCGCCAGGAATGTTGTCAAATATTACCGCCGAGATGTTAGGTTGGGATAGCTTAGGTTATATTACGCTGTTGATGTATATAAAAGTCCCACGGTGACGTAGAGGCCAACTCGACAGGAATGTTGTCAAATATTAGTGCCGAGAGGTTGGGTTGGGTTAGGTTAGGTTATATTATGTTATTGATGTATATAAAGGCCCCACGGAGACGTAGAGGCCAACCCGCCAAGAATGTTGTCACATAATAGCGCCGAGTGGTTAGGTCGGGTTATATTAGGTTATATTACGTTATTGATGGATATGAAGGTCTCACGGAGACGTAGAGGCCAACTCGCCAGGAATGTTGTTAAATATTACCGCCGAGTTGTTAGGTTGGGTAAGGTTAGGTTATATTACGTTATTGATGTATATGAAGGCCCCACGGAGACGTAGAGGCCAACTGGCCAGGAATGTTGTCAAATATTACCGCCGAGATGATAGGTTGGGTTAGGTTAGATTATATTACGTTATTGATGTATATGAAGGTCGCACGGAGAGGTAGAGGCTAACTCGCCAGGAATGTTGTCATATATTAGTGCCGAGATGTTAGGTTGGGTTAGGTTAGGTAATAATACGTTATTGATGTATATGAAGGCCCCACGGAGACGTAGAGGCCAACTCGCCAGGAATGTTGTCAAATATTACCGCCGAGATGTTACGTTGGGTTAGGCTAGGTTATATTACGTTATTGATGTATATAAAATTCCCACGGAGACGTAGAGGCCAACTCGCCAGGAATGTTGTCAAATATTACCGCCGAGATCTTAGGTTCGGTTAGGTCAGGTTATATTACGTTATTGACGTATATAAAAGTCCCACGGAGACGTAGAGGCCAACCCGCCAGGAATGTTGTCAAATAATAGCGCTGAAAGGTTAGGTCGGGTTATATTACGTTATATTACGTTATTGATGGATATGAAGGTGTCACGGAGACGTAGAGGCCAACTCGCCAGGAATGTTGTCAAATATTACCGCCGAGATGATAGGTTGGTTTAGGTTAGGTTAAATTACGTTATTGATGTATATGAAGGTCCCACGGAGAGGTAGAGGCCAACTCGCCAGGAATGTTGTCAAATATTAGTGCCGAGCTGTTAGGTTGGGTTAGGTTAGGTAATATTAAGTTATTGATGTATATGAAGGTCCCACGGAGAGGTAGATCCCAACTCCCCAGGAATGTTGTCAAATATTAGTGCCGAGATGTTAGGTTGGGTTAGGTTAGGTAATATTACGTTATTGATGTATATGAAGGCCCCACGGAGACGTAGAGGCCAACTCGCCAGGAATGTTGTCAAATATTACCGCCGATGTGTTAGGTTGGGTTATATTAGGTTATATTACGTTATTGATGGATATGAAGGTCTCACGGAGACGTAGAGGCCAACTCGCCAGGAATGTTGTCAAATATTACCGCCGAAATGTTAGGTTGGGTTAGGTTAGGTTATATTACGCTGTTGATGTATATAAAAGTCCCACGGTGACGTAGAGGCCAACTCGACAGGAATGTTGTCAAATATTAGTGCCGAGAGGTTGGGTTGGGTTAGGTTAGGTTATATTATGTTATTGATGTATATAAAGGCCCCACGGAGACGTAGAGGCCAACCCGCCAGGAATGTTGGCAAATAATAGCGCCGAAAGGTTAGGTTGGGTTAGGTTAGGTAATATTAAGTTATTGATGTATATGAAGGTCCCACGGTGACGTAGAGGACAACTCGCCAGGAATGTTGTCAAATATTACCGCCGATGTATTAGGTTGGGTTAGGTTAGGTTATATTACGTTATTGATGTATATGAAGGCCCCACGGAAACGTAGAAGCCAACTCGCCAGGAATGTTGTCAAATATTACCGCCGATGTATTAGGTTGGGTTAGGTTAGGTTATATTACGTTATTGATGGATATGAAGGTCTCACGGAGGCGTAGAGGCCAACTCGCCAGGAATGTTGTCAAATATTACCGCCGAGATGTTAGGTTGGGATAGGTTAGGTTATATTACGCTGTTGATGTATATAAAAGTCCCACGGTGACGTAGAGGCCAACTCGACAGGAATGTTGTCAAATATTAGTGCCGAGAGGTTGGGTTGGGTTAGGTTAGGTTATATTATGTTATTGATGTATATAAAGGCCCCACGGAGACGTAGAGGCCAACCCGCCAGGAATGTTGTCACATAATAGCGCCGAGTGGTTAGGTCGGGTTATATTAGGTTATATTGCGTTATTGATGGATATGAAGGTCTCACGGAGACGTAGAGGCCAACTCGCCAGGAATGTTGTCAAATATTACCGCCGAGATGTTAGGTTGGGTTAGGTTAGGTTAAATTACGTTATTGATGTATATGAAAGTCCCACTGAGACGTAGAGGCCAACTCGCCAGGAATGTTGTCAAATATTACCGCCGAGATGATAGGTTGGGTTAGGTTAGGTTACATTACGTTATTGTTGTATATGAAGGCCCCACGGTGACGTAGAGGCCAACTCGCCAGGAATGATGTCAAATATTACCGCCGAGATGTTAGGTTGGGTTAGGTTAGGTTATATTACGTTATTGATGTGTATGAAGTCCCCACGGAGACGTAGAGGCCAACTCGCCAGGAATGTTGTCAAATATTACCGCCGATATGATAGGTTGGGCTAGGTTAGATTATATTACGTTATTGATGTATATAAAGGTCCCGCGGAAACATAGAGGGCAACAAGCCAGGAATGTTGTCAAATATTACCGCCGATATGTTATGTTGGTTTAGGTTAGGTTAAATTACGTTATTGATGTATATGAAGGTCCCACGGAGAGGTAGAGGCCAACTCGCCAGGAATGTTGTCAAATATTAGTGCCGAGATGTTAGGTTGGGTTAGGTTAGGTAATATTACGTTATTGATGTATATGAAGGTCCCACGGTGACGTAGAGGCCAACTCGCCAGGAATGTTGTCAAATATTACCGCCGATGTATTAGGTTGGGTTAGGTTAGGTTATATTACGTTATTGATGTTTATGAAGGCCCCACGGAGACGTAGAGGCCAACTCGCCAGGAATGTTGTCAAATATTACCGCCGAGATGTTACGTTGGGTTAGGCTAGGTTAAATTACGTTATTGATGTATATAAAAGTCCCACGGAGACGTAGAGGCCAACTCACCAGGAATGTTGTCAAATATTGGTACCGAGATGTTAGGTTGGGTTAGGTTAGGTTATATTACGCTATTGATGTATATAAAAGTCCCACGAAAACGTAGAGGCCAACTCGCCAGGAATGTTGTCAAATATTACCGCCGAGTGGTTAGGTCGGCTTATATTAGGTTATATTACGTTATTGATGTATATGAAGGCCCCACGGAGACGTAGAGGCCAACTGGCCAGGAATGTTGTCAAATATTACCGCCGAGATGATAGGTTGGGTTAGGTTAGGTCATATTACGTTATTGATGTATATGAAGGTCCCACGGAGACGTAGAGGCCAACTCGCCAGGAATGTTGTCAAATATCAGTGCCGAGATGTTAGGTTGGGTTAGGTTAGGTTATATTACGTTATTGATGTATATAAAATTCCCACGGAGACGTAGAGGCCAACTCGCCAGGAATGTTGTCAAATATTACCGCCGAGATCTTAGGTTCGGTTAGGTCAGGTTATATTACGTTATTGACGTATATAAAAGTCCCACGGAGACGTAGAGGCCAACCCGCCAGGAATGTTGTCAAATAATAGCGCTGAAAGGTTAGGTCGGGTTATATTACGTTATATTACGTTATTGATGGATATGAAGGTGTCACGGAGACGTAGAGGCCAACTCGCCAGGAATGTTGTCAAATATTACCGCCGAGATGATAGGTTGGGTTAGGTTAGGTTATATTACGTTATTGACGTATATAAAAGTCCCACGGAGACGTAGAGGCCAACCCGCCAGGAATGTTGTCAAATAATAGCGCTGAAAGGTTAGGTCGGGTTATATTAGGTTATATTACGTTATTGATGGATATGAAGGTGTCACGGAGACGTAGAGGCCAACAAGCCAGGAATGCTGTCAAATATTACCGCCGAGATGATAGGTTGGGTTAGGTTATGTTATATTACGTTATTGACGTATATAAAAGTCCCACGGAGACGTAGAGGCCAACCCGCCAGGAATGTTGTCAAATAATAGCGCTGAAAGGTTAGGTCGGGTTATATTAGGTTATATTACGTTATTGATGGATATGAAGGTGTCACGGAGACGTAGAGGCCAACAAGCCAGGAATGTTGTCAAATATTACCGCCGAGATGTTACGTTGGTTTAGGTTAGGTTAAATTACGTTATTGATGTATATGAAGGTCCCACGGAGAGGTAGAGGCCAACTCGCCAGGAATGTTGTCAAATATTAGTGCCGAGATGTTAGGTTGGGTTAGGTTAGGTAATATTAAGTTATTGATGTATATGAAGGTCCCACGGTGACGTAGAGGCCAACTCGCCAGGAATGTTGTCAAATATTACCGCCGAGATGTTAGGTTGGGTTAGGTTAGGTTATATTACGTTATTGATGTATATAAAAGTCCCACGGAGACGTAGAGGCCAACTCGCCAGGAATGTTGTCAAATATTACCGCCGAGATGTTAGGTTGGGTAAGGTTAGGTTATATTACGTTATTGATGTATATGAAGGCCCCACGGAGACGTAGAGGCCAACTGGCCAGGAATGTTGTCAAATATTACCGCCGAGATGATAGGTTGGGTTAGGTTAGATTATATTACGTTATTGATGTATATGAAGGTCGCACGGAGAGGTAGAGGCTAACTCGCCAGGAATGTTGTCAAATATTAGTGCCGAGATGTTAGGTTGGGTTAGGTTAGGTAATATTACGTTATTGATGTATATGAAGGTCCCACGGAGACGTAGAGGCCAACTCGCAAGGAATGTTGTCAAATATTACCGCCGATATAATAGGTTGGGCTATGTTAGGTTATATGACGTTATTGATGTCTATAAAGGTCCCACGGAAACATAGAGGCCAATAAGCCCGGAATGTTGTCAAATATTAGCGCCGAGATGTTACGTTGATTTAGGTTAGGTTAAATTACGTTATTGATGTATATAAAAGTCCCACGGAGACGTAGAGGCCAACTCGCCAGGAATGTGGTCAAATATTACCGCCGATATGATAGGTTGGGTTAGGTTACGTTATATTTCGTTATTGATGTATATGAAGGTCTCACGGTGAAGTAGAGGCCAACTCGACAGGAATGTTGTCAAATATTAGTGCCGACATGTTAGTTTGGGTTAGGATACGTTAAATTACGTTATTGATGTATATAAAAGTCCCACGGAGACGTAGAGGCCAACCCGCTAGGAATGTTGGCAAATAATAGCGCCGAAAGGTTAGGTTGGGTTAGTTTAGGTTATATTACGTTATTGATATATGTGAAAGTCCCACGGAGACGTAGAGGCTAACTCGCCAGGAATGTTGTCACATAATAGCGCCGAGTGGTTAGGTCGGGTTATATTAGGTTATATTACGTTATTGATGGATATGAAGGTCTCACGGAGACGTAGAGGCCAACTCGCCAGGAATGTTGTCAGATATTACCGCCGAGTTGTTAGGTTGGGTAAGGTTAGGTTATATTACGTTATTGATGTATATGAAGGCCCCACGGAGACGTAGAGGCCAACTGGCCAGGAATGTTGTCAAATATTAGTGCCGAGAGGTTGGGTTGGGTTAGGTTAGGTTATATTATGTTATTGATGTATATAAAGGCCCCACGGAGACGTAGAGGGAAACCCTCCAGGAATGTTGGCAAATAATAGCGCCGAAAGGTTAGGTTGGGTTAGTTTAGGTTATATTACGTTATTGATATATGTGAAAGTCCCACGGAGACGTAGAGGCCAACTCGCCAGGAATGTTGTCAAATATTACCGCCGATATAATAGGTTGGGCTATGTTAGGTTATATGACGTTATTGATGTATATAAAGGTCCCACGGAAACATAGAGGCCAATAAGCCCGGAATGTTGTCAAATATTACCGCCGAGATGTTACGTTGGTTTAGGTTAGGTTAAATTACGTTATTGATGTATATAAAAGTCCCACGGAGACGTAGAGTCCAACTCGCCAGGAATGTGGTCAAATATTACCGCCGATATGATAGGTTGGGTTAGGTTACGTTATATTTCGTTATTGATGTATATGAAGGTCTCACGGTGAAGTAGAGGCCAACTCGACAGGAATGTTGTCAAATATTAGTGCCGACATGTTAGTTTGGGTTAGGATACGTTAAATTACGTTATTGATGTATATAAAAGTCCCACGGAGACGTAGAGGCCAACCCGCTAGGAATGTTGGCAAATAATAGCGCCGAAAGGTTAGGTTGGGTTAGTTTAGGTTATATTACGTTATTGATATATGTGAAAGTCCCACGGAGACGTAGAGGCCAACTCGCCAGGAATGTTGTCACATAATAGCGCCGAGTGGTTAGGTCGGGTTATATTAGGTTATATTACGTTATTGATGGATATGAAGGTCTCACGGAGACGTAGAGGCCAACTCGCCAGGAATGTTGTCAAATATTACCGCCGAGTTGTTAGGTTGGGTAAGGTTAAGTTATATTACGTTATTGATGTATATGAAGGCCCCACGGAGACGTAGAGGCCAACTGGCCAGGAATGTTGTCAAATATTACCGCCGAGATGATAGGTTGGGTTAGGTTAGATTATATTACGTTATTGATGTATATGAAGGTCGCACGGAGAGGTAGAGGCTAACTCGCCAGGAATGTTGTCAAATATTAGTGCCGAGATGTTAGGTTGGGTTAGGTTAGGTAATAATACGTTATTGATGTATATGAAGGCCGCACGGAGAGGTAGAGGCTAACTCGCCAGGAATGTTGTCAAATATTAGTGCCGAGATGTGAGGTTGGGTTATATTAGGTTATATTACGTTATTGATGGATATGAAGGTCTCACGGAGACGTAGAGGCCAACTCGCCAGGAATGTTGTCAAATATTACCGCCGAGATGTTAGGTTGGGTTAGGTTAGGTTATATTACGCTGTTGATGTATATAAAAGTCCCACGGTGACGTAGAGGCCAACTCGACAGGAATGTTGTAAAATATTACCGCCGCTGTGTTAGGTTGGGTTATATTAGGTTATATTACGTTATTGATGGATATGAATGTCTCACGGAGATTCAGAGGCCAACTCGACAGCAATGTTGTCAAATATTACCGCCGAGATGTTAGGTTGGGTTAGGTTAGGTTATATTACGTTATTGATGTATATGAAGGCCCCACGGAGACGTAGAGGCCATCTGGCCAGGAATGTTGTCAAATATTACCGCCGAGATGATAGGTTGGGTTAGGTTAGATTATGTTACGTTATTGATGTATATGAAGGTCGCACGGAGAGGTAGAGGCCAACTCGCCAGGAACGTAGTCAAATATTAGTGCCGAGATGTTAGGTTGGGTTAGGTTAGGTAATATTAAGTTATTGATGTATATGAAGGTCCCACGGTGACGTAGAGGCCAACTCGCCAGGAATGTTGTCAAATATTACCGCCGAGATGTTAGGTTGGGTTAGGTTAGGTAATATTAAGTTATTGATGTATATGAAGGTCCCACGGTGACGTAGAGGCCAACTCGCCAGGAATGTTGTCAAATATTACCGCCGATGTGTTAGGTTGGGTTATATTAGGTTATATTACGTTATTGATGGATATGAAGGTCTCACGGAGACGTAGAGGCCAACTCGCCAGGAATGTTCTCAAATATTACCGCCGATGTATTAGGTTGGGTTAGGTTAGGTCATATTACGTTATTGATGTATATGAAGGTCCCACGGAGACGTAGAGGCCAACTCGCCAGGAATGTTGTCAAATATCAGTGCCGAGATGTTAGGTTGGGTTAGGTTAAGTTATATTACGTTATTGATGTATATAAAATTCCCACGGAGACGTAGAGGCCAACTCGCCAGGAATGATGTCAAATATTACCGCCGAGATCTTAGGTTGGGTTAGGTCAGGTTATATTACGTTATTGACGTATATAAAAGTCCCACGGAGACGTAGAGGCCAACCCGCCAGGAATGTTGTCAAATAATAGCGCTGAAAGGTTAGGTCGGATTATATTAGGTTATATTACGTTATTGATGGATATGAAGGTGTCACGGAGACGTAGAGGCCAACTCGCCAGGAATGTTGTCAAATATTACCGCCGAGATGATAGGTTGGGTTAGGTTAGGTTATATTACGTTATTGACGTATATAAAAGTCCCACGGAGACGTAGAGGCCAACCCGCCAGGAATGTTGTCAAATAATAGCGCTGAAAGGTTAGGTCGGGTTATATTAGGTTATATTACGTTATTGATGGATATGAAGGTGTCACGGAGACGTAGAGGCCAGCAAGCCAGGAATGTTGTCAAATATTACCGCCGAGATGATAGGTTGGGTTAGGTTAGGTTATATTACGTTATTGACGTATATAAAAGTCCCACGGAGACGTAGAGGCCAACCCGCCAGGAATGTTGTCAAATAATAGCGCTGAAAGGTTAGGTCGGGTTATATTAGGTTATATTACGTTATTGATGGATATGAAGGTGTCACGGAGACGTAGAGGCCAACTCGCCAGGAATGTTGTCAAATATTACCGCCGAGATGATAGGTTGGTTTAGGTTAGGTTAAATTACGTTATTGATGTATATGAAGGTCCCACGGAGAGGTAGAGGCCAACACGCCAGGAATGTTGTCAAATATTAGTGCCGAGATGTTAGGTTGGGTTAGGTTAGGTAATATTAAGTTATTGATGTATATGAAGGTCCCACGGTGACGTAGAGGCCAACTCGCCAGGAATGTTGTCAAATATTACCGCCGATGTGTTAGGTTGGGTTATATTAGGTTATATTACGTTACTGATGGATATGAATGTCTCACGGAGATGTAGAGGCCAACTCGCCAGGAATGTGGTCAAATATTACCGCCGATATGATAGGTTGGGTTAGGTTACGTTATATTTCGTTATTGATGTATATGAAGGTCTCACGGTGAAGTAGAGGCCAACTCGACAGGAATGTTGTCAAATATTAGTGCCGACATGTTAGTTTGGGTTAGGATACGTTAAATTACGTTATTGATGTATATAAAAGTCCCACGGAGACGTAGAGGCCAACCCGCTAGGAATGTTGGCAAATAATAGCGCCGAAAGGTTAGGTTGGGTTAGTTTAGGTTATATTACGTTATTGATATATGTGAAGGTCCCACGGAGACGTAGAGGCCAACTCGCCAGGAATGTTGTCACATAATAGCGCCGATGTGTTAGGTTGGGTTATATTAGGTTATGTTACGTTATTGATGGATATGAATGTCTCACGGAGATGTAGAGGCCAACTCGCCAGGAATGTTGTCATATATTACCGCCGAGATGTTAGGTTGGGTTAGGTTAGGTTACATTACGTTATTGATGTATATGAAGGCCCCACGGAGACGTAGAGGCCATCTGGCCAGGAATGTTGTCAAATATTACCGCCGAGATGATAGGTTGGGTTAGGTTAGATTATATTACGTTATTGATGTATATGAAGGTCGCACGGAGAGGTAGAGGCGAACTCGCCAGGAATGTAGTCAAATATTAGTGCCGAGATGTTATGTTGGGTTAG
Organism: Xylocopa violacea; assembly: GCA_963969225.1. Lineage (NCBI taxonomy): Eukaryota > Metazoa > Arthropoda > Insecta > Hymenoptera > Apidae > Xylocopa > Xylocopa violacea. Next base: position 2,249,283 of record CAXAJV010000920.1, read on the forward strand.
GTTAGGTAATATTACGTTATTGATGTATATGAAGGTCCCACGGACACGTAGAGGCCAACTCGATAGGCATGTTGTCAAATATTACCGCCGATGTGTTAGGTTGGGTTATATTAGGTTATATTACGTTATTGATGTATATGAAGGCCCCACGGAGACGTAGAGGCCAACTGGCCAGGAATGTTGTCAAATATTACCGCCGAGATGATAGGTTGGGTTAGGTTAGATTATATTACGTTATTGATGTATATGAAGGTCGCACGGAGAGGTAGAGGCTAACTCGCCAGGAATGTTGTCAAATATTAGTGCCGAGATGTTAGGTTGGGTTAGGTTAGGTAATATTACGTTATTGATGTATATGAAGGTCCCACGGAGACGTAGAGGCCAACTCGCAAGGAATGTTGTCAAATATTACCGCCGATATAATAGGTTGGGCTATGTTAGGTTATATGACGTTATTGATGTATATAAAGGTCCCACGGAAACATAGAGGCCAATAAGCCCGGAATGTTGTCAAATATTACCGCCGAGATGTTACGTTGGTTTAGGTTAGGTTAAATTACGTTATTGATGTATATAAAAGTCCCACGGAGACGTAGAGGCCAACTCGCCAGGAATGTGGTCAAATATTACCGCCGATATGATAGGTTGGGTTAGGTTACGTTATATTTCGTTATTGATGTATATGAAGGTCTCACGGTGAAGTAGAGGCCAACTCGACAGGAATGTTGTCAAATATTAGTGCCGACATGTTAGTTTGGGTTAGGATACGTTAACTTACGTTATTGATGTATATAAAAGTCCCACGGAGACGTAGAGGCCAACCCGCTAGGAATGTTGGCAAATAATAGCGCCGAAAGGTTAGGTTGGGTTAGTTTAGGTTATATTACGTTATTGATATATGTGAAAGTCCCACGGAGACGTAGAGGCCAACTCGCCAGGAATGTTGTCACATAATAGCGCCGAGTGGTTAGGTCGGGTTATATTAGGTTATATTACGTTATTGATGGATATGAAGGTCTCACGGAGACGTAGAGGCCAACTCGCCAGGAATGTTGTCAAATATTACCGCCGAGTTGTTAGGTTGGGTAAGGTTAGGTTATATTACGTTATTGATGTATATGAAGGCCCCACGGAGACGTAGAGGCCAACTGGCCAGGAATGTTGTCAAATATTACCGCCGAGATGATAGGTTGGGTTAGGTTAGATTATATTACGTTATTGATGTATATGAAGGTCGCACGGAGAGGTAGAGGCTAACTCGCCAGGAATGTTGTCAAATATTAGTGCCGAGATGTTAGGTTGGGTTAGGTTAGGTAATAATACGTTATTGATGTATATGAAGGTCGCACGGAGAGGTAGAGGCTAACTCGCCAGGAATGTTGTCAAATATTAGTGCCGAGATGTTAGGTTGGGTTAGGTTAGGTAATAATACGTTATTGATGTATATGAAGGCCCCACGGAGACGTAGAGGCCAACTCGCCAGGAATGTTGTCAAATATTACCGCCGAGATGTTAGGTTGGGCTAGGTTAGGTTATATTACGTTATTGATGTATATAAAGGTCCCACGGAAACATAGAGGCCAACAAGCCAGGAATGTTGTCAAATATTACCGCCGAGATGTTACGTTGGTTTAGGTTAGGTTAAATTACGTTATTGATGGATATGAATGTCTCACGGAGATTCAGAGGCCAACTCGACAGCAATGTTGTCAAATATTACCGCCGAGATGTTAGGTTGGGTTAGGTTAGGTTATATTACGTTATTGATGTATATGAAGGCCCCACGGAGACGTAGAGGCCATCTGGCCAGGAATGTTGTCAAATATTACCGCCGAGATGATAGGTTGGGTTAGGTTAGATTATATTACGTTATTGATGTATATGAAGGTCGCACGGAGAGGTCGAGGCCAACTCGCCAGGAATGTTGTCAAATATTAGTGCCGAGATGTTAGGTTGGGTTAGGTTAGGTTATATTACGTTATTGATGTATATAAAGGTCCCAGGGAAACATAGAGGCCAACAGGACAGGAATGTTGTCAAATATTACCGCCGAGATGTTACGTTGGTTTAGGTTAGGTTAAATTGCGTTATTGATGTATATGAAGGTCCCACGGAGAGGTAGAGGCCAACTCGCCAGGAATGTGGTCAAATATTAGTGCCGAGATGTTAGGTTGGGTTAGGTTAGGTAATATTAAGTTATTGATGTATATGAAGGTCCCACGGTGACGTAGAGGCCAACTCGCCAGGAATGTTGTCAAATATTACCGCCGAGATGTTAGGTTGGGTTAGGTTAGGTAATATTAAGTTATTGATGTATGTGAAAGTCCCACGGAGACGTAGAGGCCAACTCGCCAGGAATGTTGTCACATAATAGCGCCGATGTGTTAGGTTGGGTTATATTAGGTTATATTACGTTATTGATGGATATGAATGTCTCACGGAGATGTAGAGGCCAACTCGCCAGGAATGTTGTCAAATATTACCGCCGAGATGTTAGGTTGGGTTAGGTTAGGTTACATTACGTTATTGATGTATATGAAGGCCCCACGGAGACGTAGAGGCCATCTGGCCAGGAATGTTGTCAAATATTACCGCCGAGATGATAGGTTGGGTTAGGTTAGATTATATTACGTTATTGATGTATATGAAGGTCGCACGGAGAGGTAGAGGCCAACTCGCCAGGAATGTAGTCAAATATTAGTGCCGAGATGTTAGGTTGGGTTAGGTTAGGTAATATTACGTTATTGATGTATATGAAGGTCCCACGGACACGTAGAGGCCAACTCGATAGGCATGTTGTCAAATATTACCGCCGATGTGTTAGGTTGGGTTATATTAGGTTATATTACGTTATTGATGGATATGAATGTCTCACGGAGATGTAGAGGCCAACTCGCCAGGAATGTTGTCAAATATTACCGCCGAGATGTTAGGTTGGGTTAGGTTAGGTTATATTACGTTATTGATGCATATAAAAGTCCCACGGAGAGGTAGAGGCCAACTCGCCAGGAATGTTGTCAAATATTACCGCCGAGATGTTACGTTGGTTTAGGTTAGGTTAAATTACGTTATTGATGTATATGAAGGTCCCACGGAGAGGTAGAGGCCAACTCGCCAGGAATGTTGTCAAATATTAGTGCCGAGATGTTAGGTTGGGTTAGGTTAGGTAATATTAAGTTATTGATGTATATAAAATTCCCACGGAAACGTAGAGGCCAACTCGCCAGGAATGATGTCAAATATTACCGCCGAGATCTTAGGTTGGGTTAGGTCAGGTTATATTACGTTATTGACGTATATAAAAGTCCCACGGAGACGTAGAGGCCAACCCGCCAGGAATGTTGTCAAATAATAGCGCTGAAAGGTTAGGTCGGGTTATATTAGGTTATATTACGTTATTGATGGATATGAAGGTGTCACGGAGACGTAGAGGCCAACTCGCCAGGAATGTTGTCAAATATTACCGCCGAGATGATAGGTTGGGTTAGGTTAGGTTATATTACGTTATTGACGTATATAAAAGTCCCACGGAGACGTAGAGGCCAACCCGCTAGGAATGTTGGCAAATAATAGCGCCGAAAGGTTAGGTTGGGTTAGTTTAGGTTATATTACGTTATTGATATATGTGAAAGTCCCACGGAGACGTAGAGGCCAACTCGCCAGGAATGTTGTCACATAATAGCGCCGATGTGTTAGGTTGGGTTATATTAGGTTATATTACGTTATTGATGGATATGAATGTCTCACGGAGATGTAGAGGCCAACTCGCCAGGAATGTTGTCAAATATTACCGCCGATATGATAGGTTGGGTTAGGTTAGGTTACATTACGTTATTGATGTATATGAAGGCCCCACGGAGACGTAGAGGCCATCTGGCCAGGAATGTTGTCAAATATTACCGCCGAGATGATAGGTTGGGTTAGGTTAGATTATATTACGTTATTGATGTATATGAAGGTCGCACGGAGAGGTAGAGGCCAACTCGCCAGGAATGTAGTCAAATATTAGTGCCGAGATGTTAGGTTGGGTTAGGTTAGGTAATATTACGTTATTGATGTATATGAAGGTCCCACGGACACGTAGAGGCCAACTCGATAGGCATGTTGTCAAATATTACCGCCGATGTGTTAGGTTGGGTTATATTAGGTTATATTACGTTATTGATGGATATGAATGTCTCACGGAGATGTAGAGGCCAACTCGCCAGGAATGTTGTCAAATATTACCGCCGAGATGTTAGGTTGGGTTAGGTTAGGTTATATTACGTTATTGATGCATATAAAAGTCCCACGGAGAGGTAGAGGCCAACTCGCCAGGAATGTTGTCAAATATTACCGCCGAGATGTTACGTTGGTTTAGGTTAGGTTAAATTACGTTATTGATGTATATGAAGGTCCCACGGAGAGGTAGAGGCCAACTCGCCAGGAATGTTGTCAAATATTAGTGCCGAGATGTTAGGTTGGGTTAGGTTAGGTAATATTAAGTTATTGATGTATATGAAGGTCCCACGGTGACGTAGAGGCCAACTCGCCAGGAATGTTGTCAAATATTACCGCCGAGATGTTAGGTTGGGTAAGGTTAGGTTATATTACGTTATTGATGTATATGAAGGCCCCACGGAGACGTAGAGGCCAACTGGCCAGGAATGTTGTCAAATATTACCGCCGAGATGATAGGTTGGGTTAGGTTAGATTATATTACGTTATTGATGTATATGAAGGTCGCACGGAGAGGTAGAGGCTAACTCGCCAGGAATGTTGTCAAATATTAGTGCCGAGATGTTAGGTTGGGTTAGGTTAGGTAATATTACGTTATTGATGTATATGAAGGTCCCACGGAGACGTAGAGGCCAACTCGCAAGGAATGTTGTCAAATATTACCGCCGATATAATAGGTTGGGCTATGTTAGGTTATATGACGTTATTGATGTATATAAAGGTCCCACGGAAACATAGAGGCCAATAAGCCCGGAATGTTGTCAAATATTACCGCCGAGATGTTACGTTGGTTTAGGTTAGGTTAAATTACGTTATTGATGTATATAAAAGTCCCACGGAGACGTAGAGGCCAACTCGCCAGGAATGTGGTCAAATATTACCGCCGATATGATAGGTTGGGTTAGGTTACGTTATATTTCGTTATTGATGTATATGAAGGTCTCACGGTGAAGTAGAGGCCAACTCGACAGGAATGTTGTCAAATATTAGTGCCGACATGTTAGTTTGGGTTAGGATACGTTAAATTACGTTATTGATGTATATAAAAGTCCCACGGAGACGTAGAGACCAACCCCCTAGGAATGTTGGCAAATAATAGCGCCGAAAGGTTAGGTTGGGTTAGTTTAGGTTATATTACGTTATTGATATATGTGAAAGTCCCACGGAGACGTAGAGGCCAACTCGCCAGGAATGTTGTCACATAATAGCGCCGAGTGGTTAGGTCGGGTTATATTAGGTTATATTACGTTATTGATGGATATGAAGGTCTCACGGAGACGTAGAGGCCAACTCGCCAGGAATGTTGTCAAATATTACCGCCGAGTTGTTAGGTTGGGTAAGGTTAGGTTATATTACGTTATTGATGTATATGAAGGCCCCACGGAGACGTAGAGGCCAACTGGCCAGGAATGTTGTCAAATATTACCGCCGAGATGATAGGTTGGATTAGGTTAGATTATATTACGTTATTGATGTATATGAAGGTCGCACGGAGAGGTAGAGGCTAACTCGCCAGGAATGTTGTCAAATATTAGTGCCGAGATGTTAGGTTGGGTTAGGTTAGGTAATAATACGTTATTGATGTATATGAAGGTCGCACGGAGAGGTAGAGGCTAACTCGCCAGGAATGTTGTCAAATATTAGTGTCGAGATGTTAGGTTGGGTTAGGTTAGGTAATAATACGTTATTGATGTATATGAAGGCCCCACGGAGACGTAGAGGCCAACTCGCCAGGAATGTTGTCAAATATTACCGCCGAGATGTTAGGTTGGGCTAGGTTAGGTTATATTACGTTATTGATGTATATAAAGGTCCCACGGAAACATAGAGGCCAACAAGCCAGGAATGTTGTCAAATATTACCGCCGAGATGTTACGTTGGTTTAGGTTAGGTTAAATTACGTTATTAATGGATATGAATGTCTCACGGAGATTCAGAGGCCAACTCGACAGCAATGTTGTCAAATATTACCGCCGAGATGTTACGTTGGTTTAGGTTAGGTTAAATTACGTTATTGATGTATATGAAGGTCCCACGGAGAGGTAGAGGCCAACTCGCCAGGAATGTGGTCAATTATTAGTGCCGAGATGTTAGGTTGGGTTAGGTTAGGTAATATTAAGTTATTGATGTATATGAAGGTCCCACGGTGACGTAGAGGCCAACTCGCCAGGAATGTTGTCAAATATTACCGCCGAGATGTTAGGTTGGGTTAGGTTAGGTAATATTAAGTTATTGATGTATATGAAGGTCCCACGGTGACGTAGAGGCCAACTCGCCAGGAATGTTTTCAAATATTACCGCCGATGTGTTAGGTTGGGTTATATTAGGTTATATTACGTTATTGATGGATATGAAGGTCTCACGGAGACGTAGAGGCCAACTCGCCAGGAATGTTCTCAAATATTACCGCCGATGTATTAGGTTGGGTTAGGTTAGGTCATATTACGTTATTGATGTATATGAAGGTCCCACGGAGACGTAGAGGCCAACTCGCCAGGAATGTTGTCAAATATCAGTGCCGAGATGTTAGGTTGGGTTAGGTTAGGTTATATTACGTTATTGATGTATATAAAATTCCCACGGAAACGTAGAGGCCAACTCGCCAGGAATGTGGTCAAATATTACCGCCGATGTGATAGGTTGGGTTATGGTACGTTATATTACATTATTGATGTATATGAAGGTCTCACGGTGAAGTAGAGACCAACTCGACAGGAATGTTGTCAAATATTAGTTCCGACATGTTAGGTTGGGTTAGGATACGTTAAATTACGTTATTGATGTATATAAAAGTCCCACGGAGACGTAGAGGCCAACTCGCCAGGAATGTTGTCAAATATTACCGCCGAGATGATACGTTGGGCTAGGTTAGGTTATATTACGTTATTGATGTATATAAAGGTCCCAGGGAAACATAGAGGCCAATAAGCCAGGAATGTTGTCAAATATTACCGCCCAGATGTTAAGTTGGTTTAGGTTAGGTTAAATTACGTTATTGATGTATATGAAGGCCCCACGGAGACGTAGAGGCCATCTGGCCAGGAATGTTGTCAAATATTACCGCCGACATGATAGGTTGGGTTAGGTTGGATTATATTACGTTATTGATGTATATGAAGGCCCCACGGAGACGTAGAGGCCAGCTCGCCAGGAATGTTGTCAAATATTACCGCCGAGATGATAGGTTGGGTTATGTTACGTTATATTGCGTTATTGATGTATATGAGGGTTACACGGAGACGTAGAGGCCAACTCGCCTGGAACGTTGTCAAATATTACTTCCGACATGTTAGGTTGGGTTAGGTTAGTTTATATTACGTTATTGATGTATATAAAGGTTCCACGGAGACGTAGAGGCCATCTCGCCGGGAATGATGTCAAATATTACCGCCGAGATGATAGGTTGGTTTAGGTTAGGTTATATTTCGTTATTGACGTATACGAAGGTTCCACGGAGACGTAGAGGCCACCTCGCCAGGAATGTGGTCAAATATTACCGCCGAGATGTTACGTTGGGTTAGGTTAGGTTATATTACGTTATTGATGTATATAAAGGTCCCACGGAAACATAGAGGTCAACAAGCCAGGGATGTTGTCAAATATTACCGCCGATATGTTATGTTGGTTTAGGTTAGGTTAAATTACGTTATTGATGTATATGAAGGTCCCACGGAGAGGTAGAGGCCAACTCGCCAGGAATGTTGTCAAATATTACCGCCGATGTATTAGGTTGGGTTAGGTTAGGTTATATTACGTTATTGATGTATATGAAGGCCCCACGGAAACGTAGATGCCAACTCGCCAGGAATGTTGTCAAATATTACCGCCGATGTGTTAGGTTGGGTTATATTAGGTTATATTACGTTATTGATGGATATGAATGTCTCACGGAGATGTAGAGGCCAACTCGCCAGGAATGTTGTCAAATATTACCGCCGAGATGTTAGGTTGGGTTAGGTTAGGTTATATTACGTTATTGATGTATATGAAGGCCCCACGGAGACGTAGAGGCCATCTGGCCAGGAATGTTGTCAAATATTACCGCCGAGATGATAGGTTGGGTTAGGTTAGATTATATTACGTTATTGATGTATATGAAGGTCGCACGGAGAGGTAGAGGCCAACTCGCCAGGAATGTAGTCAAATATTAGTGCCGAGATGTTAGGTTGGGTTAGGTTAGGTTATATTACGTTATTGATGTATATAAAGGTCCCAGGGAAACATAGAGGCCAACAGGACAGGAATGTTGTCAAATATTACCGCCGAGATGTTACGTTGGTTTAGGTTAGGTTAAATTACGTTATTGATGTATATGAAGGTCCCACGGAGAGGTAGAGGCCAACTCGCCAGGAATGTGGTCAAATATTAGTGCCGAGATGTTAGGTTGGGTTAGGTTAGGTAATATTAAGTTATTGATGTATATGAAGGTCCCACGGTGACGTAGAGGCCAACTCGCCAGGAATGTTGTCAAATATTACCGCCGAGATGTTAGGTTGGGTTAGGTTAGGTAATATTAAGTTATTGATGTATATGAAGGTCCCACGGTGACGTAGAGGCCAACTCGCCAGGAATGTTTTCAAATATTACCGCCGATGTGTTAGGTTGGGTTATATTAGGTTATATTACGTTATTGATGGATATGAAGGTCTCACGGAGACGTAGAGGCCAACTCGCCAGGAATGTTCTCAAATATTACCGCCGATGTATTAGGTTGGGTTAGGTTAGGTCATATTACGTTATTGATGTATATGAAGGTCCCACGGAGACGTAGAGGCCAACTCGCCAGGAATGTTGTCAAATATCAGTGCCGAGATGTTAGGTTGGGTTAGGTTAGGTTATATTACGTTATTGATGTATATAAAATTCCCACGGAAACGTAGAGGCCAACTCGCCAGGAATGTGGTCAAATATTACCGCCGATGTGATAGGTTGGGTTATGGTACGTTATATTACATTATTGATGTATATGAAGGTCTCACGGTGAAGTAGAGACCAACTCGACAGGAATGTTGTCAAATATTAGTTCCGACATGTTAGGTTGGGTTAGGATACGTTAAATTACGTTATTGATGTATATAAAAGTCCCACGGAGACGTAGAGGCCAACTCGCCAGGAATGTTGTCAAATATTACCGCCGAGATGATACGTTGGGCTAGGTTAGGTTATATTACGTTATTGATGTATATAAAGGTCCCAGGGAAGCATAGAGGCCAACAAGCCAGGAATGTTGTCAAATATTACCGCCCAGATGTTAAGTTGGTTTAGGTTAGGTTAAATTACGTTATTGATGTATATGAAGGCCCCACGGAGACGTAGAGGCCATCTGGCCAGGAATGTTGTCAAATATTACCGCCGACATGATAGGTTGGGTTAGGTTGGATTATATTACGTTATTGATGTATATGAAGGCCCCACGGAGACGTAGAGGCCAGCTCGCCAGGAATGTTGTCAAATATTACCGCCGAGATGATAGGTTGGGTTATGTTACGTTATATTGCGTTATTGATGTATATGAGGGTTACACGGAGACGTAGAGGCCAACTCGCCTGGAACGTTGTCAAATATTACTTCCGACATGTTAGGTTGGGTTAGGTTAGGTTATATTACGTTATTGATGTATATAAAGGTTCCACGGAGACGTAGAGGCCATCTCGCCGGGAATGATGTCAAATATTACCGCCGAGATGATAGGTTGGTTTAGGTTAGGTTATATTTCGTTATTGACGTATACGAAGGTTCCACGGAGACGTAGAGGCCACCTCGCCAGGAATGTGGTCAAATATTACCGCCGAGATGTTACGTTGGGTTAGGTTAGGTTATATTACGTTATTGATGTATATAAAGGTCCCACGGAAACATAGAGGTCAACAAGCCAGGGATGTTGTCAAATATTACCGCCGATATGTTATGTTGGTTTAGGTTAGGTTAAATTACGTTATTGATGTATATGAAGGTCCCACGGAGAGGTAGAGGCCAACTCGCCAGGAATGTTGTCAAATATTACCGCCGATGTATTAGGTTGGGTTAGGTTAGGTTATATTACGTTATTGATGTATATGAAGGCCCCACGGAAACGTAGATGCCAACTCGCCAGGAATGTTGTCAAATATTACCGCCGATGTGTTAGGTTGGGTTATATTAGGTTATATTACGTTATTGATGGATATGAATGTCTCACGGAGATGTAGAGGCCAACTCGCCAGGAATGTTGTCAAATATTACCGCCGAGATGTTAGGTTGGGTTAGGTTAGGTTATATTACGTTATTGATGTATATGAAGGCCCCACGGAGACGTAGAGGCCATCTGGCCAGGAATGTTGTCAAATATTACCGCCGAGATGATAGGTTGGGTTAGGTTAGATTATATTACGTTATTGATGTATATGAAGGTCGCACGGAGAGGTAGAGGCCAACTCGCCAGGAATGTAGTCAAATATTAGTGCCGAGATGTTAGGTTGGGTTAGGTTAGGTAATATTACGTTATTGATGTATATGAAGGTCCCACGGACACGTAGAGGCCAACTCGATAGGAATGTTGTCAAATATTACCGCCGAGGTGTTAGGTTGGGTTAGGTTAGGTTATATTACGTTACTGATGTATATGAAGGCCCCACGGAGACGTAGAGGCCATCTGGCCAGGAATGTTGTCAAATATTACCGCCGAGATGATAGGTTGGGTTAGGTTAGATTATATTACGTTATTGATGTATATGAAGGTCGTACGGAGAGGTAGAGGCCAACTCGCCAGGAATGTTGTCAAATATTAGTGCCGAGGTGTTAGGTTGGGTTAGGTTAGGTTATATTACGTTATTGATGTATATAAAGGTCCCAGGGAAACATAGAGGCCAACAAGACAGGAATGTTGTCAAATATTAGCGCCGAGATGTTACGTTGGTTTAGGTTAGGTTAAATTACGTTATTGATGTATATGAAGGTCCCACGGAGAGGTAGAGGCCAACTCGCCAGGAATGTGGTCAAATATTAGTGCCGAGATGTTAGGTTGGGTTAGGTTAGGTAATATTAAGTTATTGATGTATATGAAGGTCCCACGGTGACGTAGAGGCCAACTCGCCAGGAATGTTGTCAAATATTACCGCCGAGATGTTAGGTTGGGTTAGGTTAGGTTATATTACGTTATTGATGTATATAAAAGTCCCACGGAGAGGTAGAGGCCAACTCGCCAGGAATGTTGTCAAATATTACCGCCGAGATGATAGGTTGGGTTATGTTACGTTATATTGCGTTATTGATGTATATGAGGGTTACACGGAGACGTAGAGGCCAACTCGCCAGGAACGTTGTCAAATATTACTTCCGACATGTTAGGTTGGGTTAGGTTAGGTTATATTACGTTATTGATGTATATAAAGGTTCCACGGAGACGTAGAGGCCATCTCGCCGGGAATGATGTCAAATATTACCGCCGAGATGATAGGTTGGTTTAGGTTAGGTTATATTTCGTTATTGACGTATACGAAGGTTCCACGGAGACGTAGAGGCCACCTCGCCAGGAATGTGGTCAAATATTACCGCCGATGTGATAGGTTGGGTTATGGTACGTTATATTACATTATTGATGTATATGAAGGTCTCACGGTGAAGTAGAGACGAACTCGACAGGAATGTTGTCAAATATTAGTTCCGACATGTTAGGTTGGGTTAGGATACGTTAAATTACGTTATTGATGTATATAAAAGTCCCACGGAGACGTAGAGGCCAACTCGCCAGGAATGTTGTCAAATATTACCGCCGAGATGATACGTTGGGCTAGGTTAGGTTATATTACGTTATTGATGTATATAAAGGTCCCAGGGAAACATAGAGGCCAACAACCCAGGAATGTTGTCAAATATTACCGCCCAGATGTTAAGTTGGTTTAGGTTAGGTTAAATTACGTTATTGATGTATATGAAGGTCCCACGGAGAGGTAGAGGCCAACTCGCCAGGAATGTTGTCGCATAATAGCGCCGAGTGGTTAGGTCGGGTTATATTAGGTTATATTACGTTATTGATGGATATGAAGGCCGCACGGAGACGTAGAGGCCAACTCGCCAGGAATGTTGTCAAATATTACCGCCGAGATGTTAGGTTGGGTTAGGTTAGGTTATATTACGTTATTGATGAATATGAAGGCCCCACGGAGACGTAGAGGCCATCTGGCCAGGAATGTTGTCAAATATTACCGCCGACATGATAGGTTGGGTTAGGTTGGATTATATTACGTTATTGATGTATATGAAGGCCCCACGGAGACGTAGAGGCCACCACGCCAGGAATGTTGTCAAATATTACCGCCGAGATGATAGGTTGGGTTAGGTTACGTTATATTGCGTTATTGATGTATATGAGGGTTACACGGAGACGTAGAGGCCAACTCGCCAGGAACGTTGTCAAATATTACTTCCGACATGTTAGGTTGGGTTAGGTTAGGTTATATTACGTTATTGACGTATATAAAGGTTCCACGGAGACGTAGAGGCCATCTCGCCAGGAATTATGTTAAATATTACCGCCGAGATGATAGGTTGGTTTAGGTTAGGTTATATTTCGTTATTAATGTATACGAAGGTTCCACGGAGACGTAGAGGCCAACTCGCCAGGAATGAAGTCAAATATGACCGCCGAGATGATAGGTTGGGTTAGGTTACGTTATATTACGTTATTGATGTATATGAGGGTTACACGCAGACGTAGAGGCTAACTCGCCAGGTATGCTATCAAATATTACCGCCGAGATGATAGGTTGGGTTAGGTTACGTTATATTACGTTATTGATGTATATGAGGGTTACACGGAGACGTAGAGGCCAACTCACCAGAAATGTGGTCGAATATTACCGCCGAGATGTTACGTTGGGTTAGGTTAGGTTATATTACGTTATTGATGTATATAAAGGTCCCACGGAGACGTAGAAACCAACTCGCCAGGAATGTTTTCAAATATTACCGCCGAAATGTTAGGTTGGGTTAGGATAGGCTATATTTCATTCTTGAAATATATAAAGGTCTCACGGAGACGTAGAGTCCATCTCGCGAGGAATGACGTCAAATAATACCGCCGAGATGATAGGTTGGGTTAGGATAGGTTATATTTCGTTTTTGAAGTATATAAAGGTCCCACGGAGACGTAGAGGCTAACTCGCCAGGTATGTTGTCAAATATTACCGCCGAGATGATAGGTTGGGTTAGGTTACGCTATATTACGTTATTGATGTATATGAGGGTTACACGGAGACGTAGAGGCCAACTCACCAGGAATGTGGTCAAATATTACCGCCGAGTTGATAGGTTGGGTTAGGTTACTTTATATTACGTTATTGATGTATATGAGGGTTACACGGAGACGTAGAGGCCAACTCGCCAGGAATGTGGTCAAATATTACCGCCGAGATGTTACGTTGGGTTAGCCTAGCTTATATTATGTTATTGATGTATATAAAGGTCCCACGGAGACGTAGAGGCCAACTCGCCAGGAACGTTGTCAAATATTACTTCCGACATGTTAGGTTGGGTTAGGTTAGGTTATATTACGTTATTGACGTATATAAAGGTTCCACGGAGACGTAGAGGCCATCTCGCCAGGAATTATGTTAAATATTACCGCCGAGATGATAGGTTGGTTTAGGTTAGGTTATATTTCGTTATTAATGTATACGAAGGTTCCACGGAGACGTAGAGGCCAACTCGCCAGGAATGAAGTCAAATATGACCGCCGAGATGATAGGTTGGGTTAGGTTACGTTATATTACGTTATTGATGTATATGAGGGTTACACGCAGACGTAGAGGCTAACTCGCCAGGTATGCTATCAAATATTACCGCCGAGATGATAGGTTGGGTTAGGTTACGTTATATTACGTTATTGATGTATATGAGGGTTACACGGAGACGTAGAGGCCAACTCACCAGAAATGTGGTCGAATATTACCGCCGAGATGTTACGTTGGGTTAGGTTAGGTTATATTACGTTATTGATGTATATAAAGGTCCCACGGAGACGTAGAAACCAACTCGCCAGGAATGTTTTCAAATATTACCGCCGAAATGTTAGGTTGGGTTAGGATAGGCTATATTTCATTCTTGAAATATATAAAGGTCTCACGGAGACGTAGAGTCCATCTCGCGAGGAATGACGTCAAATAATACCGCCGAGATGATAGGTTGGGTTAGGATAGGTTATATTTCGTTTTTGAAGTATATAAAGGTCCCACGGAGACGTAGAGGCTAACTCGCCAGGTATGTTGTCAAATATTACCGCCGAGATGATAGGTTGGGTTAGGTTACGCTATATTACGTTATTGATGTATATGAGGGTTACACGGAGACGTAGAGGCCAACTCACCAGGAATGTGGTCAAATATTACCGCCGAGATGATAGGTTGGGTTAGGTTACTTTATATTACGTTATTGATGTATATGAGGGTTACACGGAGACGTAGAGGCCAACTCGCCAGGAATGTGGTCAAATATTACCGCCGAGATGTTACGTTGGGTTAGCCTAGCTTATATTATGTTATTGATGTATATAAAGGTCCCACGGAGACGTAGAGGCCAACTCGCCAGGAACGTTGTCAAATATTACTTCCGACATGTTAGGTTGGGTTAGGTTAGGTTATATTACGTTATTGATGTATATAAAGGTTCCACGGAGACGTAGAGGCCATCTCGCCAGGAATTATGTTAAATATTACCGCCGAGATGATAGGTTGGTTTAGGTTAGGTTATATTTCGTTATTGATGTATACGAAGGTTCCACGGAGACGTAGAGGCCAACTCGCCAGGAATGAAGTCAAATATGACCGCCGAGATGATAGGTTGGGTTAGGTTACGTTATATTACGTTATTGATGTATATGAGGGTTACACGCAGACGTAGAGGCTAACTCGCCAGGTATGCTATCAAATATTACCGCCGAGATGATAGGTTGGGTTAGGTTACGTTATATTGCGTTATTGATGTATATGAGGGTTACACGGAGACGTAGAGGCCAACTCACCAGGAATGTGGTCGAATATTACCGCCGAGATGTTACGTTGGGTTAGGTTAGGTTATATTACGTTATTGATGTATATAAAGGTCCCACGGAGACGTAGAAGCCAACTCGCCAGGAATGTTTTCAAATATTACCGCCGAAATGTTAGGTTGGGTTAGGATAGGCTATATTTCATTCTTGAAATATATAAAGGTCCCACGGAGACGTAGAGTCCATCTCGCGAGGAATGACGTCAAATAATACCGCCGAGATGATAGGTTGGGTTAGGATAGGTTATATTTCGTTTTTGAAGTATATAAAGGTCCCACGGAGACGTAGAGGCTAACTCGCCAGGTATGTTGTCAAATATTACCGCCGAGATGATAGGTTGGGTTAGGTTACGCTATATTACGTTATTGATGTATATGAGGGTTACACGGAGACGTAGAGGCCAACTCACCAGGAATGTGGTCAAATATTGCCGCCGAGATGATAGGTTGGGTTAGGTTACTTTATATTACGTTATTGATGTATATGAGGGTTACACGGAGACGTAGAGGCCAACTCGCCAGGAATGTGGTCAAATATTACCGCCGAGATGTTACGTTGGGTTAGCCTAGCTTATATTATGTTATTGATGTATATAAAGGTCCCACGGAGACGTAGAGGCCAACTCGCCAGGAACGTTGTCAAATATTACTTCCGACATGTTAGGTTGGGTTAGGTTAGGTTATATTACGTTATTGATGTATATAAAGGTTCCACGGAGACGTAGAGGCCATCTCGCCAGGAATTATGTTAAATATTACCGCCGAGATGATAGGTTGGTTTAGGTTAGGTTATATTTCGTTATTGATGTATACGAAGGTTCCACGGAGACGTAGAGGCCAACTCGCCAGGAATGAAGTCAAATATGACCGCCGAGATGATAGGTTGGGTTAGGTTACGTTATATTACGTTATTGATGTATATGAGGGTTACACGCAGACGTAGAGGCTAACTCGCCAGGTATGCTATCAAATATTACCGCCGAGATGATAGGTTGGGTTAGGTTACGTTATATTGCGTTATTGATGTATATGAGGGTTACACGGAGACGTAGAGGCCAACTCACCAGGAATGTGGTCGAATATTACCGCCGAGATGTTACGTTGGGTTAGGTTAGGTTATATTACGTTATTGATGTATATAAAGGTCCCACGGAGACGTAGAAGCCAACTCGCCAGGAATGTTTTCAAATATTACCGCCGAAATGTTAGGTTGGGTTAGGATAGGCTATATTTCATTCTTGAAATATATAAAGGTCCCACGGAGACGTAGAGTCCATCTCGCGAGGAATGACGTCAAATAATACCGCCGAGATGATAGGTTGGGTTAGGATAGGTTATATTTCGTTATTGAAGTATATAAAGGTCCCACGGAGACGTAGAGGCTAACTCGCCAGGTATGTTGTCAAATATTACCGCCGAGATGATAGGTTGGGTTAGGTTACGTTATATTACGTTATTGATGTATATGAGGGTTACACGGAGACGTAGAGGCTAACTCGCCAGGTATGCTATCAAATATTACCGCCGAGATGATAGGTTGGGTCAGGTTACGTTATATTTCGTTATTGATGTATATGAGGGTTACACGGAGACGTAGAGGCCAACTCGCCAGGAACGTTGTCAAATATTACTTCCGACATGTTAGGTTGGGTTAGGTTAGGTTATATTACGTTATTGATGTATATAAAGGTTCCACGGAGACGTAGAGGCCATCTCGCCAGGAATTATGTTAAATATTACCGCCGAGATGATAGGTTGGTTTAGGTTAGGTTATATTTCGTTATTGATGTATACGAAGGTTCCACGGAGACGTAGAGGCCAACTCGCCAGGAATGAAGTCAAATATGACCGCCGAGATGATAGGTTGGGTTAGGTTACGTTATATTACGTTATTGATGTATATGAGGGTTACACGCAGACGTAGAGGCTAACTCGCCAGGTATGCTATCAAATATTACCGCCGAGATGATAGGTTGGGTTAGGTTACGTTATATTGCGTTATTGATGTATATGAGGGTTACACGGAGACGTAGAGGCCAACTCACCAGGAATGTGGTCGAATATTACCGCCGAGATGTTACGTTGGGTTAGGTTAGGTTATATTACGTTATTGATGTATATAAAGGTCCCACGGAGACGTAGAAGCCAACTCGCCAGGAATGTTTACAAATATTACCGCCGAAATGTTAGGTTGGGTTAGGATAGGCTACATTTCATTCTTGAAATATATAAAGGTCCCACGGAGACGTAGAGTCCATCTCGCGAGGAATGACGTCAAATAATACCGCCGAGATGATAGGTTGGGTTAGGATAGGTTATATTTCGTTATTGAAGTATATAAAGGTCCCACGGAGACGTAGAGGCTAACTCGCCAGGTATGTTGTCAAATATTACCGCCGAGATGATAGGTTGGGTTAGGTTACGTTATATTACGTTATTGATGTATATGAGGGTTACACGGAGACGTAGAGGCTAACTGGCCAGGTATGCTATCAAATATTACCGCCGAGATGATAGGTTGGGTCAGGTTACGTTATATTTCGTTATTGATGTATATGAGGGTTACACGGAGACGTAGAGGCCAACTCGCCAGGAACGTTGTCAAATATTACTTCCGACATGTTAGGTTGGGTTAGGTTAGGTTATATTACGTTATTGATGTATATAAAGGTTCCACGGAGACGTAGAGGCCATCTCGCCAGGAATTATGTTAAATATTACCGCCGAGATGATAGGTTGGTTTATGTTAGGTTATATTTCGTTATTGATGTATACGAAGGTTCCACGGAGACGTATAGGCCAACTCGCCAGGAATGAAGTCAAATATGACCGCCGAGATGATAGGTTGGGTTAGGTTACGTTATATTACGTTATTGATGTATATGAGGGTTACACGCAGACGTAGAGGCTAACTCGCCAGGTATGCTATCAAATATTACCGCCGAGATGATAGGTTGGGTTAGGTTACGTGATATTACGTTATTGATGTATATGAGGGTTACACGGAGACGTAGAGGCCAACTCACCAGGAATGTGGTCGAATATTACCGCCGAGATGTTACGTTGGGTTAGGTTAGGTTATATTACGTTATCGATGTATATAAAGGTCCCACGGAGACGTAGAAGCCAACTCGCCAGGAATGTTTTCAAATATTACCGCCGAAATGTTAGGTTGGGTTAGGATAGGCTATATTTCATTCTTGAAATATATAAAGGTCCCACGGAGACGTAGAGTCCATCTCGCGAGGAATGACGTCAAATAATACCGCCGAGATGATAGGTTGGGTTAGGATAGGTTATATTTCGTTATTGAAGTATATAAAGGTCCCACGGAGACGTAGAGGCTAACTCGCCAGGTATGTTGTCAAATATTACCGCCGAGATGATAGGTTGGGTTAGGTTACGCTATATTACGTTATTGATGTATATGAGGGTTACACGGAGACGTAGAGGCCAACTCACCAGGAATGTGGTCAAATATTACCGCCGAGATGATAGGTTGGGTTAGGTTACTTTATATTACGTTATTGATGTATATGAGGGTTACACGGAGACGTAGAGGCCAACTCGCCAGGAATGTGGTCAAATATTACCGCCGAGATGTTACGTTGGGTTAGCCTAGCTTATATTATGTTATTGATGTATATAAAGGTCCCACGGAGACGTAGAGGCCAACTCGCCAGGAACGTTGTCAAATATTACTTCCGACATGTTAGGTTGGGTTAGGTTAGGTTATATTACGTTATTGATGTATATAAAGGTTCCACGGAGACGTAGAGGCCATCTCGCCAGGAATTATGTTAAATATTACCGCCGAGATGATAGGTTGGTTTAGGTTAGGTTATATTTCGTTATTGATGTATACGAAGGTTCCACGGAGACGCAGAGGCCAACTCGCCAGGAATGAAGTCAAATATGACCGCCGTGATGATAGGTTGGGTTAGGTTACGTTATATTACGTTATTGATGTATATGAGGGTTACACGCAGACGTAGAGGCTAACTCGCCAGGTATGCTATCAAATAATACCGCCGAGATGATAGGTTGGGTTAGGATAGGTTATATTTCGTTATTGAAGTATATAAAGGTCCCACGGAGACGTAGAGGCTAACTGGCCAGGTATGTTGTCAAATATTACCGCCGAGATGATAGGTTGGGTTAGGTTACGCTATATTACGTTATTGATATATATGAGGGTTACACGGAGACGTAGAGGCCAACTCACCAGGAATGTGGTCAAATATTACCGCCGAGATGATAGGTTGGATTAGGTTACTTTATATTACGTTATTGATGTATATGAGGGTTACACGGAGACGTAGAGGCCAACTCGCCAGGAATGTGGTCAAATATTACCGCCGAGATGTTACGTTGGGTTAGCCTAGCTTATATTATGTTATTGATGTATATAAAGGTCCCACGGAGACGTAGAGGCCTACTCGCCAGGAACGTTGTCAAATATTACTTCCGACATGTTAGGTTGGGTTAGGTTAGGTTATATTCCGTTATTAATGTATATAAAGGTTCCACGGAGACGTATAGGCCATCTCGCCAGGAATTATGTTAAATATTACCGCCGAGATGATAGGTTGGTTTAGGTTAGGTTATATTTCGTTATTGATGTATACGAAGGTTCCACGGAGACGTAGAGGCCAACTCGCCAGGAATGAAGTCAAATATGACCGCCGAGATGATAGGTTGGGTTAGGTTACGTTATATTACGTTATTGATGTATATGAGGGTTACACGCAGACGTAGAGGCTAACTCGCCAGGTATGCTATCAAATATTACCGCCGAGATGATAGGTTGGGTTAGGTTACGTTATATTACGTTATTGATGTATATGAGGGTTACACGGAGACGTAGAGGCCAACTCGCCAGGAATGAAGTCAAATATTACCGCCGAGATGATAGGTTGGGTTAGGTTACGTTATATTACGTTATTGATGTATATGAGGGTTACACGGAGACGTAGAGGCTAACTCGCCAGGTATGCTATCAAATATTACCGCCGAGATGATAGGTTGGGTTAGGTTACGTTATATTGCGTTATTGATGTATATGAGGGTTACACGGAGACGTAGAGGCCAACTCGCCAGGAACGTTGTCAAATATTACTTCCGACATGTTAGGTTGGGTTAGGTTAGGTTATATTACGTTATTGACGTATATAAAGGTTCCCCGGAGACGTAGAGGCCATCTCGCCAGGAATTATGTTAAATATTACCGCCGAGATGATAGGTTGGTTTAGGTTAGGTTATATTTCGTTATTAATGTATACGAAGGTTCCACGGAGACGTAGAGGCCAACTCGCCAGGAATGAAGTCAAATATGACCGCCGAGATGATAGGTTGGGTTAGGTTACGTTATATTACGTTATTGATGTATATGAGGGTTACACGCAGACGTAGAGGCTAACTCGCCAGGTATGCTATCAAATATTACCGCCGAGATGATAGGTTGGGTTAGGATAGGTTATATTTCGTTATTGAAGTATATAAAGGTCCCACGGAGACGTAGAGGCTAACTCGCCAGGTATGTTGTCAAATATTACCGCCGAGATGATAGGTTGGGTTAGGTTACGCTATATTACGTTATTGATGTATATGAGGGTTACACGGAGACGTAGAGGCCAACTCACCAGGAATGTGGTCAAATATTACCGCCGAGATGATAGGTTGGGTTAGGTTACTTTATATTACGTTATTGATGTATATGAGGGTTACACGGAGACGTAGAGGCCAACTCGCCAGGAATGTGGTCAAATATTACCGCCGAGATGTTACGTTGGGTTAGCCTAGCTTATATTATGTTATTGATGTATATAAAGGTCCCACGGAGACGTAGAGGCCAACTCGCCATGAACGTTGTCAAATATTACTTCCGACATGTTAGGTTGGGTTAGGTTAGGTTATATTACGTTATTGATGTATATAAAGGTTCCACGGAGACGTAGAGGCCATCTCGCCAGGAATTATGTCAAATATTACCGCCGAGATGATAGGTTGGTTTAGGTTAGGTTATATTTCGTTATTGATGTATACGAAGGTTCCACGGAGACGTAGAGGCCAACTCGCCAGGAATGAAGTCAAATATTACCGCCGAGATGATAGGTTGGGTTAGGTTACGTTATATTACGTTATTGATGTATATGAGGGTTACACGGAGACGTAGAGGCTAACTCGCCAGGTATGCTATCAAATATTACCGCCGAGATGATAGGTTGGGTTAGGTTACGTTATATTACGTTATTGATGTATATGAGGGTTACACGGAGACGTAGAGGCCAACTCGCCAGGAATGAAGTCAAATATTACCGCCGAGATGATAGGTTGGGTTAGGTTACGTTATATTACGTTATTGATGTATATGAGGGTTACACGGAGACGTAGAGGCTAACTCGCCAGGTATGCTATCAAATATTACCGCCGAGATGATAGGTTGGGTTAGGTTACGTTATATTGCGTTATTGATGTATATGAGGGTTACACGGAGACGTAGAGGCCAACTCGCCAGGAACGTTGTCAAATATTACTTCCGACATGTTAGGTTGGGTTAGGTTAGGTTATATTACGTTATTGACGTATATAAAGGTTCCCCGGAGACGTAGAGGCCATCTCGCCAGGAATTATGTTAAATATTACCGCCGAGATGATAGGTTGGTTTAGGTTAGGTTATATTTCGTTATTAATGTATACGAAGGTTCCACGGAGACGTAGAGGCCAACTCGCCAGGAATGAAGTCAAATATGACCGCCGAGATGATAGGTTGGGTTAGGTTACGTTATATTACGTTATTGATGTATATGAGGGTTACACGCAGACGTAGAGGCTAACTCGCCAGGTATGCTATCAAATATTACCGCCGAGATGATAGGTTGGGTTAGGTTACGTTATATTACGTTATTGATGTATATGAGGGTTACACGGAGACGTAGAGGCCAACTCACCAGGAATGTGGTCGAATATTACCGCCGAGATGTTACGTTGGGTTAGGTTAGGTTATATTACGTTATTGATGTATATAAAGGTCCCACGGAGACGTAGAAGCCAACTCGCCAGGAATGTTTTCAAATATTACCGCCGAAATGTTAGGTTGGGTTAGGATAGGCTACATTTCATTCTTGAAATATATAAAGGTCCCACGGAGACGTAGAGTCCATCTCGCGAGGAATGACGTCAAATAATACCGCCGAGATGATAGGTTGGGTTAGGATAGGTTATATTTCGTTATTGAAGTATATAAAGGTCCCACGGAGACGTAGAGGCTAACTCGCCAGGTATGTTGTCAAATATTACCGCCGAGATGATAGGTTGGGTTAGGTTACGCTATATTACGTTATTGATGTATATGAGGGTTACACGGAGACGTAGAGGCCAACTCACCAGGAATGTGGTCAAATATTACCGCCGAGATGATAGGTTGGGTTAGGTTACTTTATATTACGTTATTGATGTATATGAGGGTTACACGGAGACGTAGAGGCCAACTCGCCAGGAATGTGGTCAAATATTACCGCCGAGATGTTACGTTGGATTAGCCTAGCTTATATTATGTTATTGATGTATATAAAGGTCCCACGGAGACGTAGAGGCCAACTCGCCAGGAACGTTGTCAAATATTACTTCCGACATGTTAGGTTGGGTTAGGTTAGGTTATATTACGTTATTGATGTATATAAAGGTTCCACGGAGACGTAGAGGCCATCTCGCCAGGAATTATGTTAAATATTACCGCCGAGATGATAGGTTGGTTTAGGTTAGGTTATATTTCGTTATTGATGTATACGAAGGTTCCACGGAGACGTAGAGGCCAACTCGCCAGGAATGAAGTCAAATATGACCGCCGAGATGATAGGTTGGGTTAGGTTACGTTATATTACGTTATTGATGTATATGAGGGTTACACGCAGACGTAGAGGCTAACTCGCCAGGTATGCTATCAAATATTACCGCCGAGATGATAGGTTGGGTTAGGTTACGTTATATTGCGTTATTGATGTATATGAGGGTTACACGGAGACGTAGAGGCCAACTCACCAGGAATGTGGTCGAATATTACCGCCGAGATGTTACGTTGGGTTAGGTTAGGTTATATTACGTTATTGATGTATATAAAGGTCCCACGGAGACGTAGAAGCCAACTCGCCAGGAATGTTTTCAAATATTACCGCCGAAATGTTAGGTTGGGTTAGGATAGGCTATATTTCATTCTTGAAATATATAAAGGTCCCACGGAGACGTAGAGTCCATCTCGCGAGGAATGACGTCAAATAATACCGCCGAGATGATAGGTTGGGTTAGGATAGGTTATATTTCGTTATTGAAGTATATAAAGGTCCCACGGAGACGTAGAGGCTAACTCGCCAGGTATGTTGTCAAATATTACCGCCGAGATGATAGGTTGGGTTAGGTTACGCTATATTACGTTATTGATGTATATGAGGGTTACACGGAGACGTAGAGGCCAACTCACCAGGAATGTGGTCAAATATTACCGCCGAGATGATAGGTTGGGTTAGGTTACTTTATATTACGTTATTGATGTATATGAGGGTTACACGGAGACGTAGAGGCCAACTCGCCAGGAATGTGGTCAAATATTACCGCCGAGATGTTACGTTGGGTTAGCCTAGCTTATATTATGGTATTGATGTATATAAAGGTCCCACGGAGACGTAGAGGCCAACTCGCCAGGAACGTTGTCAAATATTACTTCCGACATGTTAGGTTGGGTTAGGTTAGGTTATATTACGTTATTGATGTATATAAAGGTTCCACGGAGACGTAGAGGCCATCTCGCCAGGAATTATGTCAAATATTACCGCCGAGATGATAGGTTGGTTTAGGTTAGGTTATATTTCGTTATTGATGTATACGAAGGTTCCACGGAGACGTAGAGGCCAACTCGCCACGAATGAAGTCAAATATTACCGCCGAGATGATAGGTTGGGTTAGGTTACGTTATATTGCGTTATTGATGTATATGAGGGTTACACGGAGACGTAGAGGCCAACTCGCCAGGAACGTTGTCAAATATTACTTCCGACATGTTAGGTTGGGTTAGGTTAGGCTATATTACGTTATTGATGTATATAAAGGTTCCACGGAGACGTAGAGGCCATCTCGCCAGGAATTATGTTAAATATTACCGCCGAGATGATAGGTTGGTTTAGGTTAGGTTATATTTCGTTATTGATGTATACGAAGGTTCCACGGAAACGTAGAGGCCAACTCGCCAGGAATGAAGTCAAATATGACCGCCGAGATGATAGGTTGGGTTAGGTTACGTTATATTACGTTATTGATGTATATGAGGGTTACACGCAGACGTAGAGGCTAACTCGCCAGGTATGCTATCAAATATTACCGCCGAGATGATAGGTTGGGTTAGGTTACGTGATATTACGTTATTGATGTATATGAGGGTTACACGGAGACGTAGAGGCCAACTCACCAGGAATGTGGTCGAATATTACCGCCGAGATGTTACGTTGGGTTAGGTTAGGTTATATTACGTTATTGATGTATATAAAGGTCCCACGGAGACGTAGAAGCCAACTCGCCAGGAATGTTTTCAAATATTACCGCCGAAATGTTAGGTTGTGTTAGGATAGGCTATATTTCATTCTTGAAATATATAAAGGTCCCACGGAGACGTAGAGTCCATCTCGCGAGGAATGACGTCAAATAATACCGCCGAGATGATAGGTTGGGTTAGGATAGGTTATATTTCGTTATTGAAGTATATAAAGGTCCCACGGAGACGTAGAGGCTAACTCGCCAGGTATGTTGTCAAATATTACCGCCGAGATGATAGGTTGGGTTAGGTTACGCTATATTACGTTATTGATGTATATGAGGGTTACACGGAGACGTAGAGGCCAACTCACCAGGAATGTGGTCAAATATTACCGCCGAGATGATAGGTTGGGTTAGGTTACTTTATATTACGTTATTGATGTATATGAGGGTTACACGGAGACGTAGAGGCCAACTCGCCAGGAATGTGGTCAAATATTACCGCCGAGATGTTACGTTGGGTTAGCCTAGCTTATATTATGTTATTGATGTATATAAAGGTCCCACGGAGACGTAGAGGCCAACTCGCCATGAACGTTGTCAAATATTACTTCCGACATGTTAGGTTGGGTTAGGTTAGGTTATATTACGTTATTGATGTATATAAAGGTTCCACGGAGACGTAGAGGCCATCTCGCCAGGAATTATGTCAAATATTACCGCCGAGATGATAGGTTGGTTTAGGTTAGGTTATATTTCGTTATTGATGTATACGAAGGTTCCACGGAGACGTAGAGGCCAACTCGCCAGGAATGAAGTCAAATATTACCGCCGAGATGATAGGTTGGGTTAGGTTACGTTATATTACGTTATTGATGTATATGAGGGTTACACGGAGACGTAGAGGCTAACTCGCCAGGTATGCTATCAAATATTACCGCCGAGATGATAGGTTGGGTCAGGTTACGTTATATTTCGTTATTGATGTATATGAGGGTTACACGGAGACGTAGAGGCCAACTCGCCAGGAACGTTGTCAAATATTACTTCCGACATGTTAGGTTGGGTTAGGTTAGGTTATATTACGTTATTGATGTATATAAAGGTTCCACGGAGACGTAGAGTCCATCTCGCCAGGAATTATGTTAAATATTACCGCCGAGATGATAGGTTGGTTTAGGTTAGGTTATATTTCGTTATTGATGTATATGAAGGTTCCACGGAGACGTAGAGGCCAACTCGCCAGGAATGAAGTCAAATATGACTGCCGAGATGATAGGTTGGGTTAGGTTACGCTATATTACGTTATTGATATATATGAGGGTTACACGGAGACGTAGAGGCCAACTCACTAGGAATGTGGTCAAATATTACCGCCGAGATGATAGGTTGGGTTAGGTTACTTTATATTACGTTATTGATGTATATGAGGGTTACACGGAGACGTAGAGGCCAACTCGCCAGGAATGTGGTCAAATATTACCGCCGAGATGTTACGTTGGGTTAGCCTAGCTTATATTATGTTATTGATGTATATAAAGGTCCCACGGAGACGTAGAGGCCTACTCGCCAGGAATGTTTTCAAATATTACCGCCGAAATGTTAGGTTGGGTTAGGATAGGCTACATTTCATTCTTGAAATATATAAAGGTCCTACGGAGACGTAGAGTCCATCTCGCGAGGAATGACGTCAAATAATACCGCCGAGATGATAGGTTGGGTTAGGATAGGTTATATTTCGTTATTGAAGTATATAAAGGTCCCACGGAGACGTAGAGGCTAACTCGCCAGGTATGTTGTCAAATATTACCGCCGAGATGATAGGTTGGGTTAGGTTACGCTATATTACGTTATTGATGTATATGAGGGTTACACGGAGACGTAGAGGCCAATTCACCAGGAATGTGGTCAAATATTACCGCCGAGATGATAGGTTGGGTTAGGTTACTTTATATTACGTTATTGATGTATATGAGGGTTACACGGAGACGTAGAGGCCAACTCGCCAGGAATGTGGTCAAATATTACCGCCGAGATGTTACGTTGGGTTAGCCTAGCTTATATTATGTTATTGATGTATATAAAGGTCCCACGGAGACGTAGAGGCTAACTCGCCAGGTATGTTGTCAAATATTACCGCCGAGATGATAGGTTGGGTTAGGTTACGCTATATTACGTTATTGATATATATGAGGGTTACACGGAGACGTAGAGGCCAACTCACCAGGAATGTGGTCAAATATTACCGCCGAGATGATAGGTTGGGTTAGGTTACTTTATATTACGTTATTGATGTATATGAGGGTTACACGGAGACGTAGAGGTCAACTCGCCAGGAATGTGGTCAAATATTACCGCCGAGATGTTACGTTGGGTTAGCCTAGCTTATATTATGTTATTGATGTATATAAAGGTCCCACGGAGACGTAGAGGCCTACTCGCCAGGAACGTTGTCAAATATTACTTCCGACATGTTAGGTTGGGTTAGGTTAGGTTATATTACGTTATTGATGTATATAAAGGTTCCACGGAGACGTAGAGGCCATCTCGCCAGGAATTATGTTAAATATTACCGCCGAGATGATAGGTTGGTTTAGGTTAGGTTATATTTCGTTATTGATGTATACGAAGGTTCCACGGAGACGTAGAGGCCAACTCGCCAGGAATGAAGTCAAATATGACCGCCGAGATGATAGGTTGGGTTAGGTTACGTTATATTACGTTATTGATGTATATGAGGGTTACACGCAGACGTAGAGGCTAACTCGCCAGGTATGCTATCAAATATTACCGCCGAGATGATAGGTTGGGTTAGGTTACGTTATATTACGTTATTGATGTATATGAGGGTTACACGGAGACGTAGAGGCCAACTCGCCAGGAATGAAGTCAAATATTACCGCCGAGATGATAGGTTGGGTTAGGTTACGTTATATTACGTTATTGATGTATATGAGGGTTACACGGAGACGTAGAGGCTAACTCGCCAGGTATGCTATCAAATATTACCGCCGAGATGATAGGTTGGGTTAGGTTACGTTATATTACGTTATTGATGTATATGAGGGTTACACGGAGACGTAGAGGCCAACTCGCCAGGAACGTTGTCAAATATTACTTCCGACATGTTAGGTTGGGTTAGGTTAGGTTATATTACGTTATTGACGTATATAAAGGTTCCACGGAGACGTAGAGGCCATCTCGCCAGGAATTATGTTAAATATTACCGCCGAGATGATAGGTTGGTTTAGGTTAGGTTATATTTCGTTATTAATGTATACGAAGGTTCCACGGAGACGTAGAGGCCAACTCGCCAGGAATGAAGTCAAATATGACCGCCGAGATGATAGGTTGGGTTAGGTTACGTTATATTACGTTATTGATGTATATGAGGGTTACACGGAGACGTAGAGGCCAACTCACCAGGAATGTGGTCGAATATTACCGCCGAGATGTTACGTTGGGTTAGGTTAGGTTATATTACGTTATTGATGTATATAAAGGTCCCACGGAGACGTAGAGGCCATCTCGCCAGGAATTATGTTAAATATTACCGCCGAGATGATAGGTTGGTTTAGGTTAGGTTATATTTCGTTATTAATGTATACGAAGGTTCCACGGAGACGTAGAGGCCAACTCGCCAGGAATGAAGTCAAATATGACCGCCGAGATGATAGGTTGGGTTAGGTTACGTTATATTACGTTATTGATGTATATGAGGGTTACACGGAGACGTAGAGGCCAACTCACCAGGAATGTGGTCGAATATTACCGCCGAGATGTTACGTTGGGTTAGGTTAGGTTATATTACGTTATTGATGTATATAAAGGTCCCACGGAGACGTAGAAGCCAACTCGCCAGGAATGTTTTCAAATATTACCGCCGAAATGTTAGGTTGGGTTAGGATAGGCTATATTTCATTCTTGAAATATATAAAGGTCCCACGGAGACGTAGAGTCCATCTCGCGAGGAATGACGTCAAATAATACCGCCGAGATGATAGGTTGGGTTAGGATAGGTTATATTTCGTTATTGAAGTATATAAAGGTCCCACGGAGACGTAGAGGCTAACTCGCCAGGTATGTTGTCAAATATTACCGCCGAGATGATAGGTTGGGTTAGGTTACGCTATATTACGTTATTGATGTATATGAGGGTTACACGGAGACGTAGAGGCCAACTCACCAGGAATGTGGTCAAATATTACCGCCGAGATGATAGGTTGGGTTAGGTTACTTTATATTACGTTATTGATGTATATGAGGGTTACGCGGAGACGTAGAGGCCAACTCGCCAGGAATGTGGTCAAATATTACCGCCGAGATGTTACGTTGGGTTAGCCTAGCTTATATTATGTTATTGATTTATATAAAGGTCCCACGGAGACGTAGAGGCCAACTCGCCAGGAACGTTGTCAAATATTACTTCCGTCATGTTAGGCTGGGTTAGGTTAGGTTATATTACGTTATTGATGTATATAAAGGTTCCACGGAGACGTAGAGGCCATCTCGCCAGGAATTATGTCAAATATTACCGCCGAGATGATAGGTTGGTTTAGGTTAGGTTATATTTCGTTATTGATGTATACGAAGGTTCCACGGAGACGTAGAGGCCAACTCGCCAGGAATGAAGTCAAATATTCCCGCCGAGATGATAGGTTGGGTTAGGTTACGTTATATTACGTTATTGATGTATATGAGGGTTACACGGAGACGTAGAGGCTAACTCGCCAGGTATGCTATCAAATATTACCGCCGAGATGATAGGTTGGGTTAGGTTACGTTATATTGCGTTATTGATGTATATGAGGGTTACACGGAGACGTAGAGGCCAACTCGCCAGGAACGTTGTCAAATATTACTTCCGACATGTTAGGTTTGGTTAGGTTAGGTTATATTACGTTATTGATGTATATAAAGGTTCCACGGAGACGTAGAGGCCATCTCGCCAGGAATTATGTTAAATATTACCGCCGAGATGATAGGTTGGTTTAGGTTAGGTTATATTTCGTTATTGATGTATACGAAGGTTCCACGGAGAGGTAGAGGCCAACTCGCCAGGAATGAAGTCAAATATGACCGCCGAGATGATAGGTTATGTTAGGTTACGTTATATTACGTTATTGATGTATATGAGGGTTACACGCAGACGTAGAGGCTAACTCGCCAGGTATGCTATCAAATATTACCGCCGAGATGATAGGTTGGGTTAGGTTACGTTATATTACGTTATTGATGTATATGAGGGTTACACGGAGACGTAGAGGCCAACTCACCAGGAATGTGGTCGAATATTACCGCCGAGATGTTACGTTGGGTTAGGTTAGGTTATATTACGTTATTGATGTATATGAGGGTTACACGGAGACGTAGAGTCTAACTCGCCAGGTATGCTATCAAATATTACCGCCGAGATGATAGGTTGGGTTAGGTTACGTTATATTGCGTTATTGATGTATATGAGGGTTACACGGAGAAGTAGAGGCCAACTCGCCAGGAACGTTGTAAAATATTACTTCCGACATGTTAGGTTGGGTTAGGTTAGGTTATATTACGTTATTGATGTATATAAAGTTTCCACGGAGACGTAGAGGCCATCTCGCCAGGAATTATGTTAAATATTACCGCCGAGATGATAGGTTGGTTTAGGTTAGGTTATATTTCGTTATTGATGTATACGAAGGTTCCACGGAGACGTAGAGGCCAACTCGCCAGGAATGAAGTCAAATATGACCGCCGAGATGATAGGTTTGGGTTAGGTTACGTTATATTACGTTATTGATGTATATGAGGGTTACACGCAGACGTAGAGACTAACTCGCCAGGTATGCTATCAAATATTACCGCCGAGATGATAGGTTGGGTTAGGTTACGTTATATTGCGTTATTGATGTATATGAGGGTTACACGGAGAAGTAGAGGCCAACTCGCCAGGAACTTTGTCAAATATTACTTCCGACATGTTAGGTTGGGTTAGGTTAGGTTATATTACGTTATTGATGTATATAAAGGTTCCACGGAGACGTAGAGGCCATCTCGCCAGGAATTATGTTAAATATTACCGCCGAGATGATAGGTTGGTTTAGGTTAGGTTATATTTCGTTATTGATGTATACGAAGGTTCCGCGGAGACGTAGAGGCCAACTCGCCAGGAATGAAGTCAAATATGACCGCCGAGATGATAGGTTGGGTTAGGTTACGTTATATTACGTTATTGATGTATATGAGGGTTACACGCAGACGTAGAGGCTAACTCGCCAGGTATGATATCAAATATTACCGCCGAGATGATAGGTTGGGTTAGGTTACGTTATATTACGTTATTGATGTATATGAGGGTTACACGGAGACGTAGAGGCCAACTCACCAGGAATGTGGTCGAATATTACCGCCGAGATGTTACGTTGGGTTAGGTTAGGTTATATTACGTTATTGATGTATATAAAGGTCCCACGGAGACGTAGAAGCCAACTCGCCAGGAATGTTTTCAAATATTACCGCCGAAATGTTAGGTTGGGTTAGGATAGGCTATATTTCATTCTTGAAATATATAAAGGTCCCACGGAGACGTAGAGTCCATCTCGCGAGGAATGACGTCAAATGATACCGCCGAGATGATAGGTTGGGTTAGTATAGGTTATATTTCGTTATTGAAGTATATAAAGGTCCCACGGAGCCGTAGAGGCTAACTCGCCAGGTATGTTGTCAAATATTACCGCCGAGATGATAGGTTGGGTTAGGTTACGCTATATTACGTTATTGATGTATATGAGGGTTACACGGAGACGTAGAGGCCAACTCACCAGGAATGTGGTCAAATATTACCGCCGAGATGATAGGTTGGGTTAGGTTACTTTATATTACGTTATTGATGTATATGAGGGTTACACGGAGACGTAGAGGCCAACTCGCCAGGAATGTGGTCAAATATTACCGCCGATATGTTACGTTGGGTTAGCCTAGCTTATATTATGTTATTGATGTATATAAAGGTCCCACGGAGACGTAGAGGCCAACTCGCCAGGAACGTTGTCAAATATTACTTCCGACATGTTAGGTTGGGTTAGGTTAGGTTATATTACGTTATTGATGTATATAAATGTTCCACGGAGACGTAGAGGCCAACTCGCCAGGAATGTGGTCAAATATTACCGCCGAGATGTTACGTTGGGTTAGCCTAGCTTATATTATGTTATTGATGTATATAAAGGTCCCACGGAGACGTAGAGGCCATCTCGCCAGGAATTATGTCAAATATTACCGCCAAGATGATAGGTTGGTTTAGGTTAGGTTATATTTCGTTATTGATGTATACGAAGGTTCCACGCAGACGTAGAGGCTAACTCGCCAGGTATGCTATCAAATATTACCGCCGAGATGATAGGTTGGGTTAGGTTACGTTATATTACGTTATTGATGTATATGAGGGTTACACGGAGACGTAGAGGCCAAATCACCAGGAATGTGGTCGAATATTACCGCCGAGATGTTACGTTGGGTTAGGTTAGGTTATATTACGTTATTGATGTATATAAAGGTCCCACGGAGACGTAGAAGCCAACTCGCCAGGAATGTTTTCAAATATTACCGCCGAAATGTTAGGTTGGGTTAGGATAGGCTATATTTCATTCTTGAAATATATAAAGGTCCCACGGAGACGTAGAGTCCATCTCGCGAGGAATGACGTCAAATAATACCGCCGAGATGATAGGTTGGGTTAGGATAGGTTATATTTCGTTATTGAAGTATATAAAGGTCCCACGGAGACGTAGAAGCCAACTCGCCAGGAATGTTTTCAAATATTACCGCCGAAATGTTAGGTTGGGTTAGGATAGGCTATATTTCATTCTTGAAATATATAAAGGTCCCACGGAGACGTAGAGTCCATCTCGCGAGGAATGACGTCAAATAATACCGCCGAGATGATAGGTTGGGTTAGGATAGGTTATATTTCGTTATTGAAGAATATAAAGGTCCCACGGAGACGTAGAGGCTAACTCGCCAGGTATGTTGTCAAATATTACCGCCGAGATGATAGGTTGGGTTAGGTTACGCTATATTACGTTATTGATGTATATGAGGGTTACGCGGAGACGTAGAGGCCAACTCACCAGGAATGTGGTCAAATATTACCGCCGAGATGATAGGTTGGGTTAGGTTACGCTATATTACGTTATTGATGTATATGAGGGTTACACGGAGACGTAGAGGCCAACTCGCCAGGAATGTGGTCAAATATTACCGCCGAGATGTTACGTTGGGTTAGCCTAGCTTATATTATGTTATTGATGTATATAAAGGTCCCACGGAGACGTAGAGGCCAACTCGCCAGGAACGTTGTCAAATATTACTTCCGACATGTTAGGTTGGGTTAGGTTAGGTTATATTACGTTATTGATGTATATAAAGGTTCTACGGAGACGTAGAGGCCATCTCGCCAGGAATTATGTTAAATATTACCGCCGAGATGATAGGTTGGTTTAGGTTAGGTTATATTTCGTTATTGATGTATACGAAGGTTCCACGGAGACGTAGAGGCCAACTCGCCAGGAATGAAGTCAAATATGACCGCCGAGATGATAGGTTGGGTTAGGTTACGTTATATTACGTTATTGATGTATATGAGGGTTACACGCAGACGTAGAGGCTAACTCGCCAGGTATGCTATCAAATATTACCGCCGAGATGATAGGTTGGGTTAGGTTACGTTATATTACGTTATTGATGTATATGAGGGTTACACGGAGACGTAGAGGCCAACTCACCAGGAATGTGGTCGAATATTACCGCCGAGATGTTACGTTGGGTTAGGTTAGGTTATATTACGTTATTGATGTATATAAAGGTCCCACGGAGACGTAGAAGCCAACTCGCCAGGAATGTTTTCAAATATTACCGCCGAAATGTTAGGTTGGGTTAGGATAGGCTATATTTCATTCTTGAAATATATAAAGGTCCCACGGAGACGTAGAGTCCATCTCGCGAGGAATGACGTCAAATGATACCGCCGAGATGATAGGTTGGGTTAGTATAGGTTATATTTCGTTATTGAAGTATATAAAGGTCCCACGGAGACGTAGAGGCTAACTCGCCAGGTATGTTGTCAAATATTACCGCCGAGATGATAGGTTGGGTTAGGTTACGCTATATTACGTTATTGATGTATATGAGGGTTACACGGAGACGTAGAGGCCAACTCACCAGGAATGTGGTCAAATATTACCGCCGAGATGATAGGTTGGGTTAGGTTACTTTATATTACGTTATTGATGTATATGAGGGTTACACGGAGACGTAGAGGCCAACTCGCCAGGAATGTGGTCAAATATTACCGCCGATATGTTACGTTGGGTTAGCCTAGCTTATATTATGTTATTGATGTATATAAAGGTCCCACGGAGACGTAGAGGCCAACTCGCCAGGAACGTTGTCAAATATTACTTCCGACATGTTAGGTTGGGTTAGGTTAGGTTATATTACGTTATTGATGTATATAAAGGTTCCACGGAGACGTAGAGGCCATCTCGTCAGGAATTATGTTAAATATTACCGCCGAGATGATAGGTTGGTTTAGGTTAGGTTATATTTCGTTATTGATGTATACGAAGGTTCCACGGAGAGGTAGAGGCCAACTCGCCAGGAATGAAGTCAAATATGACCGCCGAGATGATAGGTTATGTTAGGTTACGTTATATTACGTTATTGATGTATATGAGGGTTACACGCAGACGTAGAGGCTAACTCGCCAGGTATGCTATCAAATATTACCGCCGAGATGATAGGTTGGGTTAGGTTACGCTATATTACGTTATTGATGTATATGAGGGTTACACGGAGACGTAGAGGCCAACTCACCAGGAATGTGGTCAAATATTACCGCCGAGATGATAGGTTGGGTTAGGTTACTTTATATTACGTTATTGATGTATATGAGGGTTACACGGAGACGTAGAGGCCAACTCGCCAGGAATGTGGTCAAATATTACCGCCGAGATGTTACGTTGGGTTAGCCTAGCTTATATTATGTTATTGATGTATATAAAGGTCCCACGGAGACGTAGAGGCTAACTCGCCAGGTATGTTGTCAAATATTACCGCCGAGATGATAGGTTGGGTTAGGTTACGCTATATTACGTTATTGATGTATATGAGGGTTACACGGAGACGTAGAGGCCAACTCACCAGGAATGTGGTCAAATATTACGGCCGAGATGATAGGTTGGGTTAGGTTACTTTATATTACGTTATTGATGTATATGAGGGTTACACGGAGACGTAGAGGCCAACTCGCCAGGAATATGGTCAAATATTACCGCCGAGATGTTACGTTGTGTTAGCCTAGCTTATATTATGTTATTGATGTATATAAAGGTCCCACGGAGACGTAGAGGCCAACTCGCCAGGAACGTTGTCAAATATTACTTCCGACATGTTAGATTGGGTTAGGTTAGGTTATATTACGTTATTGATGTATATAAAGGTTCCACGGAGACGTAGAGGCCATCTCGCCAGGAATTATGTCAAATATTACCGCCGAGATGATAGGTTGGGTTAGGTTACGCTATATTACGTTATTGATGTATATGAGGGTTACGCGGAGACGTAGAGGCCAACTCACCAGGAATGTGGTCAAATATTACCGCCGAGATGATAGGTTGGGTTAGGTTACGCTATATTACGTTATTGATGTATATGAGGGTTACACGGAGACGTAGAGGCCAACTCGCCAGGAATGTGGTCAAATATTACCGCCGAGATGTTACGTTGGGTTAGCCTAGCTTATATTATGTTATTGATGTATATAAAGGTCCCACGGAGACGTAGAGGCCAACTCGCCAGGAACGTTGTCAAATATTACTTCCGACATGTTAGGTTGGGTTAGGTTAGGTTATATTACGTTATTGATGTATATAAAGGTTCCACGGAGACGTAGAGGCCATCTCGCCAGGAATTATGTTAAATATTACCGCCGAGATGATAGGTTGGTTTAGGTTAGGTTATATTTCGTTATTGATGTATACGAAGGTTCCACGGAGACGTAGAGGCCAACTCGCCAGGAATGAAGTCAAATATGACCGCCGAGATGATAGGTTGGGTTAGGTTACGTTATATTACGTTATTGATGTATATGAGGGTTACACGCAGACGTAGAGGCTAACTCGCCAGGTATGATATCAAATATTACCGCCGAGATGATAGGTTGGGTTAGGTTACGTTATATTACGTTATTGATGTATATGAGGGTTACACGGAGACGTAGAGGCCAACTCACCAGGAATGTGGTCGAATATTACCGCCGAGATGTTACGTTGGGTTAGGTTAGGTTATATTACGTTATTGATGTATATAAAGGTCCCACGGAGACGTAGAAGCCAACTCGCCAGGAATGTTTTCAAATATTACCGCCGAAATGTTAGGTTGGGTTAGGATAGGCTATATTTCATTCTTGAAATATATAAAGGTCCCACGGAGACGTAGAGTCCATCTCGCGAGGAATGACGTCAAATGATACCGCCGAGATGATAGGTTGGGTTAGTATAGGTTATATTTCGTTATTGAAGTATATAAAGGTCCCACGGAGACGTAGAGGCTAACTCGCCAGGTATGTTGTCAAATATTACCGCCGAGATGATAGGTTGGGTTAGGTTACGCTATATTACGTTATTGATGTAAATGAGGGTTACACGGAGACGTAGAGGCCAACTCACCAGGAATGTGGTCAAATATTACCGCCGAGATGATAGGTTGGGTTAGGTTACTTTATATTACGTTATTGATGTATATGAGGGTTACACGGAGACGTAGAGGCCAACTCGCCAGGAATGTGGTCAAATATTACCGCCGATATGTTACGTTGGGTTAGCCTAGCTTATATTATGTTATTGATGTATATAAAGGTCCCACGGAGACGTAGAGGCCAACTCGCCAGGAACGTTGTCAAATATTACTTCCGACATGTTAGGTTGGGTTAGGTTAGGTTATATTACGTTATTGATGTATATAAAGGTTCCACGGAGACGTAGAGGCCAACTCGCCAGGAATGTGGTCAAATATTACCGCCGAGATGTTACGTTGGGTTAGCCTAGCTTATATTATGTTATTGATGTATATAAAGGTCCCACGGAGACGTAGAGGCCAACTCGCCAGGAACGTTGTCAAATATTACTTCCGACATGTTAGGTTGGGTTAGGTTAGGTTATATTACGTTATTGATGTATATAAAGGTTCCACGGAGACGTAGAGGCCATCTCGCCAGGAATTATGTCAAATATTACCGCCGAGATGATAGGTTGGTTTAGGTTAGGTTATATTTCGTTATTGATGTATACGAAGGTTCCACGGAGACGTAGAGGCCATCTCGCCAGGAATTATGTTAAATATTACCGCCGAGATGATAGGTTGGTTTAGGTTAGGTTATATTTCGTTATTGATGTATACGAAGGTTCCACGGAGACGTAGAGGCCAACTCGCCAGGAATGAAGTCAAATATGACCGCCGAGATGATAGGTTGGGTTAGGTTACGTTATATTACGTTATTGATGTATATGAGGGTTACACGCAGACGTAGAGGCTAACTCGCCAGGTATGCTATCAAATATTACCGCCGAGATGATAGGTTGGGTTAGGTTACGTTATATTACGTTATTGATGTATATGAGGGTTACACGGAGACGTAGAGGCCAACTCACCAAGAATGTGGTCGAATATTACCGCCGAGATGTTACGTTGGGTTAGGTTAGGTTATATTACGTTATTGATGTATATAAAGGTCCCACGGAGACGTAGAAGCCAACTCGCCAGGAATGTTTTCAAATATTACCGCCGAAATGTTAGGTTGGGTTAGGATAGGCTATATTTCATTCTTGAAATATATAAAGGTCCCACGGAGACGTAGAGTCCATCTCGCGAGGAATGACGTCAAATAATACCGCCGAGATGATAGGTTGTGTTAGGATAGGTTATATTTCGTTATTGATGTATATGAAGGTCTCACGGTGAAGTAGAGGCCAACTCGCCAGGAACGTTGTCAAATATTACTTCCGACATGTTAGGTTGGGTTAGGTTAGGTTATATTACGTTATTGATGTATATAAAGGTTCCACGGAGACGTAGAGGCCATCTCGCCAGGAATTATGTTAAATATTACCGCCGAGATGATAGGTTGGTTTAGGTTAGGTTATATTTCGTTATTGATGTATACGAAGGTTCCACGGAGACGTAGAGGCCAACTCGCCAGGAGTGTTGTCAAATATTACCGCCGAGACGATAGGTTGGGTTAGGTTAGATTATATAACGTTATTGATGTATATGAAGGCCCCACGGAGACGTAGAGGCCATCTGGCCAGGAATGTTGTCAAATATTACCGCCAAGATGATAGGTTGGGTTATGATACGTTAAATTACGTTATTGGTGTATATAAAAGTCCCACGGAGACGTAGAGGCCAACTCGCCAGGAATGTTGTCAAATATTACCGCCGAGATGATAGGTTGGGTTAGGTTAGATTATATTACGTTATTGATGTATATGAAGGTCTCACGGTGAAGTAGAGGCCAACTCGACAGGAATGTTGTCAAATATTAGTGCCGAGATGTTAGGTTGGGTTATGATACGTTAAATTACGTTATTGGTGTATATAAAAGTCCCACGGAGACGTAGAGGCCAACTCGCCAGGAATGTTGTCAAATATTACCGCCGAGACGATAGGTTGGGTTAGGTTAGATTATATTACGTTATTGATGTATATGAAGGCCCCACGGAGACGTAGAGGCCATCTGGCCAGGAATGTTGTCAAATATTACCGCCGAGATGATAGGTTGGGTTAGGTTAGATTATATTACGTTATTGTTGTATATGAAGGTCGCACGGAAAGGTAGAGGCCAACTCGCCAGGAATGTTGTCAAATATTAGTGCCGAGATGTTAGGTTGGGTGAGGTTAGGTAATATTACGTTATTGATGTATATGAAGGTCGCACGGAAAGGTAGAGGCCAACTCGCCAGGAATGTTGTCAAATATTATTGCCGAGATGTTAGGTTGGGTGAGGTTAGGTAATATTACGTTATTGATGTATATGAAAGTCCCACGGAGACGTAGAGGCCAACT
Source organism: Xylocopa violacea (assembly GCA_963969225.1). Taxonomy (NCBI): domain Eukaryota; kingdom Metazoa; phylum Arthropoda; class Insecta; order Hymenoptera; family Apidae; genus Xylocopa; species Xylocopa violacea. Next base: position 2,288,148 of record CAXAJV010000920.1, read on the forward strand.
CGCAAGGAATGTTGTCAAATATTACCGCCGATATAATAGGTTGGGCTATGTTAGGTTATATGACGTTATTGATGTATATAAAGGTCCCACGGAAACATAGAGGCCAACAAGCCCGGAATGTTGTCAAATATTACCGCGGAGATGTTACGTTGGTTTAGGTTAGGTTAAATTACGTTATTGATGGATATAAAAGTCCCACGGAGACGTAGAGGCCAACTCTCCAGGAATGCGGTCAAATATTACCGCCGATATGATAGGTTGGGTTAGGTTACGTTATATTACGTTATTGATGTATATGAAGGTCTCACGGTGAAGTAGAGGCCAACTCGACAGGAATGTTGTCAAATATTAGTGCCGAGATGTTAGGTTGGGTTAGGATACGTTAAATTACGTTATTGGTGTATATAAAAGTCCCACGGAGACGTAGAGGCCAACTCGCCAGGAATGTTGTCAAATATTACCGCCGAGATGATAGGTTGGGTTAGGTTACGCTATATTACGTTATTGATGTATATGAGGGTTACGCGGAGACGTAGAGGCCAACTCACCAGGAATGTGGTCAAATATTACCGCCGAGATGATAGGTTGGGTTAGGTTACTTTATATTACGTTATTGATGTATATGAGGGTTACACGGAGACGTAGAGGCCAACTCGCCAGGAATGTGGTCAAATATTACCGCCGAGATGTTACGTTGGGTTAGCCTAGCTTATATTATGTTATTGATGTATATAAAGGTCCCACGGAGACGTAGAGGCCAACTCGCCAGGAACGTTGTCAAATATTACTTCCGACATGTTAGGTTGGGTTAGGTTAGGTTATATTACGTTATTGATGTATATAAAGGTTCCACGGAGACGTAGAGGCCATCTCGCCAGGAATTATGTTAAATATTACCGCCGAGATGATAGGTTGGTTTAGGTTAGGTTATATTTCGTTATTGATGTATACGAAGGTTCCACGGAGACGTAGAGGCCAACTCGCCAGGAATGAAGTCAAATATGACCGCCGAGATGATAGGTTGGGTTAGGTTACGTTATATTACGTTATTGATGTATATGAGGGTTACTCGCAGACGTAGAGGCTAACTCGCCAGGTATGCTATCAAATATTACAGCCGAGATGATAGGTTGGGTTAGGTTACGTTATATTACGTTATTGATGTATATGAGGGTTACACGGAGACGTAGAGGCCAACTCACCAGGAATGTGGTCGAATATTACCGCCGAGATGTTACGTTGGGTTAGGTTAGGTTATATTACGTTATTGATGTATATAAAGGTCCCACGGAGACGTAGAAGCCAACTCGCCAGGAATGTTTTCAAATATTACCGCCGAAATGTTAGGTTGGGTTAGGATAGGCTATATTTCATTCTTGAAATATATAAAGGTCCCACGGAGACGTAGAGTCCATCTCGCGAGGAATGACGTCAAATGATACCGCCGAGATGATAGGTTGGGTTAGGTTACTTTATATTACGTTATTGATGTATATGAGGGTTACACGGAGACGTAAGGCCAACTCGCCAGGAATGTGGTCAAATATTACCGCCGATATGTTACGTTGGGTTAGCCTAGCTTATATTATGTTATTGATGTATATAAAGGTCCCACGGAGACGTAGAGGCCAACTCGCCAGGAACGTTGTCAAATATTACTTCCGACATGTTAGGTTGGGTTAGGTTAGGTTATATTACGTTATTGATGTATATGAAGGTCGCACGGAGAGGTAGAGGCCAACTCGCCAGGAATGTTGTCAAATATTAATGCCGAGATGTTAGGTTGGGTTAGGTTAGGTAGTATTACGTTATTGATATATATGAAGGTCCCACGGAGACGTAGAGGACAACTCGCAAGGAATGTTGTCAAATATTACCGCCGATATAATAGGTTGGGCTATGTTAGGTTATATGACGTTATTGATGTATATAAAGGTCCCACGGAAACATAGAGGCCAACAAGCCCGGAATGTTGTCAAATATTACCGCCGAGATGTTACGTTGGTTTAGGTTAGGTTAAATTACGTTATTGATGTATATAAAAGTCCCACGGAGACATAGAGGCCAACTCTCCAGGAATGGGGTCAAATATTACCGCCGATATGATAGGTTGGGTTAGGTTACGTTATATTACGTTATTGATGCATATGAAGGTCTCACGGTGAAGTAGAGGCCAACTCGACAGGAATGTTGTCAAATATTAGTGCCGAGATGTTAGGTTGGGTTAGGATACGTTAAATTACGTTATTGGTGTATATAAAAGTCCCACGGAGACGTAGAGGCCAACTCGCCAGGAATGTTGTCAAATATTACCGCCGAGATGATAGGTTGGGTTAGGTTAGATTATATTACGTTATTGATGTATATGGAGGCCCCACGGAGACGTAGAGGCCATCTGGCCAGGAATGTTGTCAAATATTACCGCCGAGATGATAAGTTGGGTTAGGTTAGATTATATTACGTTATTGATGTATATGAAGGTCTCACGGTGAAGTAGAGGCCAACTCGACAGGAATGTTGTCAAATATTAGTGCCGAGATGTTAGGTTGGGTTATGATACGTTAAATTACGTTATTGGTGTATAGAAAAGTCCCACGGAGACGTAGAGGCCAACTCGCCAGGAATGTTGTCAAATATTACCGCCGAGATGATAGGTTGGGTTAGGTTAGATTATATTACGTTATTGATGTATATGAAGGTCGCACGGAGAGGTAGAGGCCAACTCGCCAGGAATGTTGTCAAATATTAGTGCCGAGATGTTAGGTTGGGTTAGGTTAGGTAATATTACGTTATTGATGTATATGAAAGTCCCACGGAGACGTACAGGCCAACTCGCTAGGAATGTTGTCAAATATTACCGCCGATATAACAGGTTGGGCTATGTTAGGTTATATGACGTTATTGATGTATATAAAGGTCCCACGGAAACATAGAGGCCAACAAGCCCGGAATGTTGTCAAATATTACCGCGGAGATGTTATGTTTGTTTAAGTTAGGTTAAATTACGTTATTGATGTATATAAAAGTCCCACGGAGACGTAGAGGCCAACTCTCCAGGAATGCGGTCAAATATTACCGCCGATATGATAGGTTGGGTTAGGTTACGTTATATTACGTTATTGATGTATATGAAGGTCTCACGGTGAAGTAGAGGCCAACTCGACAGGAATGTTGTCAAATATTAGTGCCGAGATGTTAGGTTGGGTTAGGATACGTTAAATTACGTTATTGGTGTATATAAAAGTCCCACGGAGACGTAGAGGCCAACTCGCCAGGAATGTTGTCAAATATTACCGCCGAGATGATAGGTTGGGTTAGGTTAGATTATATTACGTTATTGATGTATATGAAGGCCCCACGGAGACGTAGAGGCCATCTGGCCAGGAATGTTGTCAAATATTACCGCCGAGATGATAGGTTGGGTTAGGTTAGATTATATTACGTTATTGATGTATATGAAGGTCGCACGGAGAGGTAGAGGCCAACTCGCCAGGAATGTTGTCAAATATTAGTGCCGAGATGTTAGGTTGGGTTAGGTTAGGTAATATTACGTTATTGATGTATATGAAGGCCCCACGGAGACGTAGAGGCCAACCCGCTAGGAATGTTGGCAAATAATAGCGCCGAAAGGTTATGTTGGGTTAGTTTAGGTTATATTACGTTATTGATATATGTGAAGGTCCCACGGACACGTAGATGCCAACTCGCCAGGAATGTTGTCACATAATAGCGCCGAGTGGTTAGGTTGGGTTATATTAGGTTATATTACGTTATTGATGGATATGAAGGTCTCACGGAGACGTAGCGGCCAACTCGCCAGGAATGTTGTCAAATATTACCGCCGAGATGTTAGGTTGGGTTAGGTTAGGTTATATTACGCTATAGATGTATATAAAAGTCCCACGGTGACGTAGAGGCCAACTCGACAGGAATGTTGTCAAATATTAGTGCCGAGAGGTTGGGTTGGGTTAGAATAGGTTATATTATGTTATTGATGTATATAAAGGCCCCACGGAGACGTAGAGGCCAACCCGCCAGGAATGTTGGCAAATAATAGCGCCGAAAGGTTAGGTTGCGTTAGTTTAGGTTATATTACGTTATTGATATATGCGAAAGTCCCACGGAGACGTAGAGGCCAACTCGACAGGAATGTTGTCAAATATTAGTGCCGAGATGTTAGGTTGGGTTAGGATACGTTAAATTACGTTATTGGTGTATATAAAAGTCCCACGGAGACGTAGAGGCCAACTCGCCAGGAATGTTGTCAAATATTACCGCCGAGATGATAGGTTGGGTTAGGTTAGATTATATTACGTTATTGATGAATATGAAGGCCCCACGGAGACGTAGAGGCCATCTGGCCAGGAATGTTGTCAAATATTACCGCCGAGATGATAGGTTGGGTTAGGTTAGATTATATTACGTTATTGATGTATATGAAGGTCGCACGGTGAAGTAGAGGCCAACTCGAAAGGAATGTTGTCAAATATTAGTGCCGAGATGTTAGGTTGGGTTATGATACGTTAAATTACGTTATTGGTGTATATAAAAGTCCCACGGAGACGTAGAGGCCAACTCGCCAGGAATGTTGTCAAATATTACCGCCGAGATGATAGGTTGGGTTAGGTTAGATTATATTACGTTATTGATGTATATGGAGGCCCCACGGAGACGTAGAGGCCATCTGGCCACGAATGTTGTCAAATATTACCGCCGAGATGATAGGTTGGGTTAGGTTAGATTATATTACGTTATTGATGTATATGAAGGTCTCACGGTGAAGTAGAGGCCAACTCGACAGGAATGTTGTCAAATATTAGTGCCGAGATGTTAGGTTGGGTTAGGTTAGGTTATATTACGTTATTGATGTATATGAAGGTCCCACGGAGACGTAGAGGCCAACTCGCCAGGAATGTTGTCAAATATCAGTGCCGAGATGTTAGGTTGGGTTAGGTCAGGTTATATTACGTTATTGACGTATATAAAAGTCCCACGGAGAGGTAGAGGCCAACCCGCCAGGAATGTTGTCAAATAATAGCGCTGAAAGCTTAGGTCGGGTTATATTAGGTTATATTACGTTATTGATGGATATGAAGGTGTCACGGAGACGTAGAGGCCAACAAGCCAGGAATGTTGTCATATATTACCGCAGAGATGTTACGTTGGTTTAGGTTAGGTTAAATTACGTTATTGATGTATAAGAAGGTCCCACGGAGAGGTAGAGGCCAACTCGCCAGGAATGTTGTCAAATATTAGTGCCGAGATGTTAGGTTGGGTTAGGTTAGGTAGTATTACGTTATTGATATATATGAAGGTCCCACGGTGACGTAGAGGCCAACTCGCCAGGAATGTTTTCAAATATTACCGCCGAGATGTTACGTTGGTTTAGGTTAGGTTAAATTACGTTATTGATGTATATGAAGGACCCACGGAGAGGTAGAGGCCAACTCGCCAGGAATGTTGTCAAATATTACCGCCGATGTGTTAGGTTGGGTTATATTACGTTATATTACGTTATTGATGGATATGAAGGTCTCACGGAGACGTAGAGGCCAACTCGCCAGGAAAGTTCTCAAATATTACCGGCGAGATGTTAGGTTGGGTTAGGTTAGGTTATATTACGCTACTGATGTATATAAAAGTCCCACGGTGACGTAGAGACCAACTCGACAGGAATGTTGTCAAATATTAGTGCCGAGATATTGGGTTGGGTTAGGGTAGGTTATATTACGTTATTGATGTATATAAAGGCCCCGCGGAGACGTAGAGGCCAACTCGACAGGAATGTTGTCAAATATTAGTGCCGAGAGGTTGGGTTGGGTTAGGTTAGGTTATATTATGTTATTGATGTATATAAAGGCCCCACGGAGACGTAGAGGGCAACCCGCCAGGAATGTTGGCAAATAATAGCGCCGAAAGGTTAGGTTGGGTTAGTTTAGGTTATATTACGTTATTGATATATGTGAAGGTCCCACGGAGACGTAGAGGCCAACTCGACAGGAATGTTGTCAAATATTAGTGCCGAGATGTTAGGTTGGGTTAGGATACGTTAAATTACGTTATTGGTGTATGTAAAAGTCCCACGGAGACGTAGAGGCCAACTCGCCAGGAATGTTGTCAAATATTACCGCCGAGATGATAGGTTGGGTTAGGTTAGATTATATTACGTTATTCATGTATATGAAGGCCCCACGGAGACGTAGAGGCCATCTGGCCAGGAATGTTGTCAAATATTACCGCCGAGATGATAGGTTGGATTAGGTTAGATTATATTACGTTATTGATGTATATGAAGGTCGCACGGAGAGGTAGAGGCCAACTCGCCAGGAATGTTGTCAAATATTAGTGCCGAGATGTTAGGTTGGTTTAGGTTAGGTTAAATTACGTTATTGATGTATATAAAAGTCCCACGGAGACATAGAGGCCAACTCTCCAGGAATGCGGTCAAATATTACCGCCGATATGATAGGTTGGGTTAGGTTACGTTATATTACGTTATTGATGTATATGAAGGTCTCACGGTGAAGTGGAGGCCAACTCGACAGGAATGTTGTCAAATATTAGTGCCGAGATGTTAGGTTGGGTTAGGATACGTTAAATTACGTTATTGGTGTATATAAAAGTCCCACGGAGACGTAGAGGCCAACTCGCCAGGAATGTTGTCAAATATTACCGCCGAGATGATAGGTTGGGTTAGGTTAGATTATATTTCGTTATTGATGTATATGAAGGCCCCACGGAGACGTAGAGGCCATCTGACCAGGAATGTTGTCAAATATTACCGCCGAGATGATAGGTTGGGTTAGGTTAGATTATATTACGTTATTGATGTATATGAAGGTCGCACGGAGAGGTAGAGGCCAACTCGCCAGGAATGTTGTCAAATATTAGTGCCGAGATGTTAGGTTGGGTTAGGTTAGGTAATATTACGTTATTGATGTATATGAAGGTCCCACGGAGACGTAGAGGCCAACTCGCCAGGAATGTTGTCAAATATTACCGCCGATATGATAGGTTGGGCTAGGTTAGGATATATGACGTTATTGATGTATATAAAGGTCCCACGGAAACATAGAGGCCAACAAGCCAGGAATGTTGTCAAATACTACCGCCGAGATGTTACGTTGGTTTAGGTTAGGTTAAATTACGTTATTGATGTATATGAAGGTCCCACGGAGAGGTAGAGGCCAACTCGCCAGGAATGTTGTCAAATATTAGTGCCGAGATGTTAGGTTGGGTTAGGTTAGGTAATATTAAGTCATTGATGTATATGAAGGTCCCACGGTGACGTAGAGGCCAACTCGCCAGGAATGTTGTCAAATATTAGTGCCAACATGTTAGGTTGGGTTAGGTTATGTTATATTACGTTATTGATGTATATGAAGGTCCCACGGAGAGGTAGAGGCCAACTCGCCAGGAATGTTGTCAAATATTACCGCCGATATGATAGGTTGGGTTAGGTTACGTTATATTACGTTATTGATGTATATGAGGGTTACACGCAGACGTAGAGGCTAACTCGCCAGGTATGCTATCAAATATTACCGCCGAAATGATAGGTTGGGTTAGGTTACGTTATATTACGTTATTGATGTATATGAGGGTTACACGGAGACGTAGAGGCCAACTCACCAGGAATGTGGTCGAATATTACCGCCGAGATGTTACGTTGGGTTAGGTTAGGTTATATTACGTTATTGATGTATATAAAGGTCCCACGGAGACGTAGAAGCCAACTCGCCAGGAATGTTTTCAAATATTACCGCCGAAATGTTAGGTTGGGTTAGGATAGGCTATATTTCATTCTTGAAATATATAAAGGTCCCACGGAGACGTAGAGTCCATCTCGCGAGGAATGACGTCAAATAATACCGCCGAGATGATAGGTTGGGTTAGGATAGGTTATACTTCGTTATTGAAGTATATAAAGGTCCCACGGAGACGTAGAGGCTATCTCGCCAGGTATGTTGTCAAATATTACCGCCGAGATGTTACGTTGGGTTAGCCTAGCTTATATTATGTTATTGATGTATATAAAGGTCCCACGGAGAGGTAGAGGCCAACTCGCCAGGAATGTTGTCAAATATTAGTGCCGAGATGTTAGGTTGGGTTAGGTTAGGTAGTATTACGTTATTGATATATATGAAGGTCCCACGGAGACGTAGAGGCCAACCCGCCAGGAATGTTGTCAAATAATAGCGCTGAAAGGTTAGGTCGGGTTATATTAGGTTATATTACGTTATTGATGGATATGAAGGTGTCACGGAGACGTAGAGGCCAACAAGCCAGGAATGTTGTCAAATATTACCGCCGAGATGTTACGTTGGTTTAGGTTATGTTAAATTACGTTATTGATGTATATGAAGTTCCCACGGAGAGGTAGAGGCCAACTCGCCAGGAATGTTGTCACATAATAGCGCCGAGTGGTTAGGTCGGGTTATATTAGGTTATATTACGTTATTGATGGATATGAAGGTCTCACGGAGACGTAGAGGCTAACTCGCCAGGAATGTTGTCAAATATTACCGCCGAGATGTTAGGTTGGGTTAGGTTAGGTTATATTACGTTATTGATGTATATGAAGGCCCCACGGAGACGTAGAGGCCAACTCGCCAGGAATGTTGTCAAATATTAGTGCCGAGAGATTGGGTTGGGTTAGGTTAGGTTATATTACGTTATTGATGTATATAAAGGCCCCGCGGAGATGTAGAGGCCAACCCGCCAGGAATGTTGTCAAATAATAGCGCCGAAAGGTTAGGTTGTGTTAGCTTAGGTTATATTACGTTATTGATATATGTGAAGGTCCCACGGACACGTAGATGCCAACTCGCCAGGAATGTTGTCACATAATAGCGCCGAGTGGTTAGGTTGGGTTATATTAGGTTATATTACATTATTGATGGATATGAAGGTCTCACGGAGACGTAGATGCCAACTCGCCAGGAATGTTGTCAAATATTACCGCCGAGATGTTAGGTTGGGTTAGGTTAGGTTATATTACGCTATTGATGTATATAAAAGTCCCACGGTGACGTAGAGGCCAACTCGACAGGAATGTTGTCAAATATTAGTGCCGAGAGGTTGGGTTGTGTTAGGTTAGGTTATATTATGTTATTGATGTAGATAAAGGCCCCACGGAGACGTAGAGGCCAACCCGCCAGGAATGTTGGCAAATAATAGCGCCGAAAGGTTAGGTTGGGTTAGTTTAGGTTATATTACGTTATTGATATATGTGAAGGTCCCACGGAGACGTAGAGGCCAACTCGCGAGGAATGTTGTCACATAATAGCGCCGAGTGGTTAGGTCGGGTTATATTAGGTTATATTACGTTATTGATGGATATGAAGGTCTCACGGAGACGTAGAGGCCAACTCGCCAGGAATGTTGTCAAATATTACCGCCGAGATGATAGGTTGGGTTAGGTTAGGTTATATTACGTTATTGATGTATATGAAGGTCCCACGGAGACGTAGAGGCCAACTCGCCAGGAATGTTGTCAAATATCAGTGCCGAGATGTTAGGTTGGGTTAGCTCAGGTTATATTACGTTATTGACGTATATAAAAGTCCCACGGAGACGTAGAGGCCAACCCGCCAGGAATGTTGTCAAATAATAGCGCTGAAAGCTTAGGTCGGGTTATATTAGGTTATATTACGTTATTGATGGATATGAAGGTGTCACGGAGACGTAGAGGCCAACAAGCCAGGAATGTTGTCAAATATTACCGCAGAGATGTTACGTTGGTTTAGGTTAGGTTAAATTACGTTATTGATGTATAAGAAGGTCCCACGGAGAGGTAGAGGCCAACTCGCCAGGAATGTTGTCAAATATTAGTGCCGAGATGTTAGGTTGGGTTAGGTTAGGTAATATTAAGTTATTGATGTATATGAAGGTCCCACGGTGACGTAGAGGCCAACTCGCCAGGAATGTTTTCAAATATTACCGCCGAGATGTTACGTTGGTTTAGGTTAGGTTAAATTACGTTATTGATGTATATGAAGGACCCACGGAGAGGTAGAGGCCAACTCGCCAGGAATGTTGTCAAATATTACCGCCGATGTGTTAGGTTGGGTTATATTACGTTATATTACGTTATTGATGGATATGAAGGTCTCACGGAGACGTAGAGGCCAACTCGCCAGGAATGTTCTCAAATATTACCGGCGAGATGTTAGGTTGGGTTAGGTTAGGTTATATTACGCTACTGATGTATATAAAAGTCCCACGGTGACGTAGAGACCAACTCGACAGGAATGTTGTCAAATATTAGTGCCGAGATATTGGGTTGGGTCAGGTTAGGTTATATTACGTTATTGATGTATATAAAGGCCCCGCGGAGACGTAGAGGCCAACTCGACAGGAATGTTGTCAAATATTAGTGCCGAGAGGTTGGGTTGGGTTAGGTTAGGTTATATTATGTTATTGATGTATATAAAGGCCCCACGGAGACGTAGAGGGCAACCCGCCAGGAATGTTGGCAAATAATAGCGCCGAAAGGTTAGGTTGGGTTAGTTTAGGTTATATTACGTTATTGATATATGTGAAGGTCCCACGGAGACGTAGAGGCCAACTCGACAGGAATGTTGTCAAATATTAGTGCCGAGATGTTAGGTTGGGTTAGGATACGTTAAATTACGTTATTGGTGTATGTAAAAGTCCCACGGAGACGTAGAGGCCAACTCGCCAGGAATGTTGTCAAATATTACCGCCGAGATGATAGGTTGGGTTAGGTTAGATTATATTACGTTATTGATGTATATGAAGGCCCCACGGAGACGTAGAGGCCATCTGGCCAGGAATGTTGTCAAATATTACCGCCGAGATGTTAGGTTGGGTTAGGTTAGGTTATATTACGTTATTGATGTATATAAAGGTCCCACGGAGACGTAGAAGCCAACAAGACAAGAATGTGGTTAAATATTACAGCCGAAATGTTAGGTTGGGTTAGGTTATGTTATATTACGTTATTGATGTATATAAAGATCCCACGGAGACGTAGAGGCCAACTCGACAGGAATGTTGTCAAATATTATCGCCGAGATAGGTTGGGTTAGGTTAGGTTATACTTCGTTATTAATGTATATGAAGGTCCCACGGAGACGTAGAGGCCAAATCGCCAGGCATGATGTCAAATATTACCGCCGAGATGTTAGGTTGGATTAGGTTAGGTTATATTACGTTATTGATGTATATAAAGGTCCCACGGAGACGTAGAGGCCAACAAGCCAGGAATGTGGTCAAATATTACCGCCGAGATGTTAGGTTGGGTTAGGTTAGTTTATATCACGTTATTGATGTATAAAAAGTTCCCACGGTGACGTGGAGGCCAACTCGCCAGGAATGTTGTCAAATATTACCGCCGGGATGTTAGGTTGGGTTAGGTTAGGTTATATTACGTTATTGATGTATATAAATGTCCCACGGAGACGTAGAGGCCAACTCGCCAGGAATGATTTCAAATAATAGCGCCGAAAGGTTAGGTTGGGTTAGTTTAGGTTATATTACGTTATTGATATATGTGAAGGTCCCACGGAGACGTAGTGGCCAACTCGCCAGGAATGTTGTCACATAATAGCGCCGAGTGGTTAGGTCGGGTTATATTAGGTTATATTAAGTTATTGATGGATATGAAGGCCCCACGGAGACGTAGAGGCCAACTCGCCAGGAATGTTGTCAAATATTACCGCCGAGATGTTAGGTTGGGTTAGGTTAGGTTATATTACGTTATTGATGAATATGAAGGCCCCACGGAGACGTAGAGGCCATCTGGCCAGGAATGTTGTCAAATATTATCGCCGAGATGATAGGTTGGGTTAGATTAGATTATATCACGTTATTGACGTATATGAAGGTCGCACGGAGAGGTAGAGGCCAACTCGCCAGGAATGTTGTCAAATTTTACCGCCGATATGATAGGTTGGGCTAGGTTAGGTTATATGACGTTATTGATGTATATAAAGGTCCCACGGAAACATAGAGGCCAACAAGCCAGGAATGTTGTCAAATACTACCGCCGAGATGTTACGTTGGTTTAGGTTAGGTTAAATTACGTTATTGATGTATATAAGAGTCCCACGGAGACGTAGAGGCCAACTCGCCAGGAATGTGGTCAAATATTACCGCAGATGTGATAGGTTGGTTTAGGGTACGTTATATTACGTTATTGATGTATATGAATGTCTCACGGTGAAGTAGAGGCCAACTCGACAGGAATGTTGTCAAATATTAGTGCCGACATGTTAGGTTGGGTTAGGATACGTTAAATTACGTTATTGATGTATATAAAAGTCCCACGGAGACGTAGAGGCCAACTCGCCAGGAATGGTGTCAAATATTACCGCTGAGATGACACGTTGGGCTAGGTTAGGTTATATTACGTTATTGATGTATATAAAGGTCCCAGGGAAACATAGAGGCCAACAAGCCAGGAATGTTGTCAAATATTACCGCCCAGATGTTACGTTGGTTTAGGTTAGGTTAAATTACGTTATTGATGTATATGAAGGTCACACGGTGACGTAGAGGCCAACTCGCCAGGAAAGTTGTCAAATATTACCGCCGATGTGTTAGGTTGGGTTAGGTAAGGTTATATTACGTTATTGATGTGTATGAAGGCCCCACGGAGACGTAGAGGCCAACTCGCCAGGAATGTTGTCAAATATTACCGCCGATATGATAGGTTGCGCTAGGTTAGGGTATATTACGTTATTGATGTATATAAAGGTCCCAGGGAAACATAGAGGCCAACAAGACAGGAATGTTGTCAAATATTACCGCCGAGATGTTACGTTGGTTTAGGTTAGGTTAAATTGCGTTATTGATGTATATGAAGGTCCCACGGAGAGGTAGAGGCCAACTCGCCAGGAATGTTGTCAAATATTAGTGCCGAGATGTTAGGTTGTGTTAGGTTAGGTTATATTACGTTATTGATGTATATGAAGGCCCCGCGGAGACGTAGAGGCCAACTCGCCAGGAATGTTGTCAAATATTACCGCCGATGTGTTAGGTTGGGCTAGGTTAGGTTATATGACGTTATTGATGTATATAAAGGTCCCACGGAAACATAGAGGCCAACAAGCCAGGAATGTTGTCAAATACTACCGCCGAGATGTTATGTTGGTTTAGGTTAGGTTAAATTACGTTATTGATGTATATAAAAGTCCCACGGAGACGTAGAGGCCAACTCGCCAGGAATGTGGTCAAATATTACCGCCGATATGATAGGTTGGGTTAGGTTACGTTATATTACGTTATTGATGTGTATGAAGGTCTCACGGTGAGGTAGAGGCCAACTCGACAGGAATGTTGTCAAATATTAGTGCCGAGAGGTTGGGTTGGGTGAGGTTAGGTTATAATATGTTGTTGATGTATATAAAGGCCCCACGGAGACGTAGAGGCCAACCCGCTAGGAATGTTGGCAAATAATAGCGCCGAAAGGTTAGGTTGGGTTAGTTTAGGTTATATTACGTTATTGATATATGTGAAGGTCCCACGGAGACGTAGAGGCCAACTCGCCAGGAATGTTGTCACATAATAGCGCCGAGATGATAGGTTGGGTTAGATTAGATTATATTACGTTATTGACGTATATGAAGGTCGCACGGAGAGGTAGAGGCCAACTCGCCAGGAATGTTGTCAAATATTAGTGCCGAGATGTTGGGTTGGGTTAGGTTAGGTAATATTACGTTATTGATGTATATGAAGGTCTCACGGAGACGTAGAGGCCAACTCGCCAGGAATGTTGTCAAATATTACCGCCGATATGATAGGTTGGGCTAGGTTAGGTTATATGACGTTATTGATGTATATAAAGGTCCCACAGAAACATAGAGGCCAACAAGCCAGGAATGTTGTCAAATACTACCGCCGAGATGTTACGTTGGTTTAGGTTAGGTTAAATTACGTTATTGATGTATATAAAAGTCCCACGGAGACGTAGAGGCCAACTCGCCAGGAATGTGGTCAAATATTACCGCAGATGTGATAGGTTGGGTTAGGGTACGTTATATTACGTTATTGATGTATATGAAGGTCTCACGGTGAAGTAGAGGCCAACTCGACAGGAATGTTGTCAAGTATTAGTGCCGACATGTTAGGTTGGGTTAGGATACGTTAAATTACGTTATTGATGTATATAAAAGTCCCACGGAGACGTAGAGGCCAACTCGCCAGGAATGTTGTCAAATATTACCGCCGAGATGATACGTTGGGCTAGGTTAGGTTATATTACGTTATTGATGTATATAAAGGTCCCAGGGAAACATAGAGGCCAACAAGCCAGGAATGTTGTCAAATACTACCGCCCAGATGTTACGTTGGTTTAGGTTAGGTTAAATTACGTTATTGATGTATATGAAGGTCCCACGGTGACGTAGAGGCCAACTCGCCAGGAATGTTGTCAAATATTACCGCCGATGTGTTAGGTTGGGTTAGGTTAGGTTATATTACGTTATTGATGTGTATGAAGGCCCCACGGAGACGTAGAGGCCAACTCGCCAGGAATGTTGTCAAATATTACCGCCGATATGATAGGTTGGGCTAGGTTAGGGTATATTACGTTATTGATGTATATAAAGGTCCCAGGGAAACATAGAGGCCAACAAGACAGGAATGTTGTCAAATATTACCGCCGAGATGTTACGTTGGTTTAGGTTAGGTTAAATTACGTTATTGATGTATATGAAGGTCCCACGGAGAGGTAGAGGCCAACTCGCCAGGAATGTTGTCAAATATTAGTGCCGAGATGTTAGGTTGTGTTAGCTTAGGTTATATTACGTTATTGATGTATATGAAGGCCCCGCGGAGATGTAGATGCCAACTCGCCAGGAATGTTGTCAAATATTACCGCCGATATGATAGGTTGGGCTAGGTTAGGTTATATGACGTTATTGATGTATATAAAGGTCCCACGGAAACATAGAGGCCAACAAGCCAGGAATGTTGTCAAATACTACCGCCGAGATGTTACGTTGGTTTAGGTTAGGTTAAATTACGTTATTGATGTATATAAAAGTCCCACGGTGACGTAGAGGCCAACTCGCCAGGAATGTTGTCAAATATTAGTGCCGACATGTTAGGTTGGGTTAGGATACGTTAAATTACGTTATTGATGTATATGAAGGTCCCACGGAGACGTAGAGGCCAACTCGCCAGGAATGTTGTCAAATATTACCGCCGCTATGATAGGTTGGGCTAGGTTAGGTTATATGACGTTATTGATGTATATAAAGGTCCCACGGAAACATAGAGGCCAACAAGCCAGGAATGTTGTCAAATACTACCGCCGAGATGTTACGTTGGTTTAGGTTAGGTTAAATTACGTTATTGATGTACATGAAGGTCCCACGGAGAGGTAGAGGCCAACTCGCCAGGAATGTTTTCAAATATTAGTGCCGAGATATTAGGTTGGGTTAGGTTAGGTAATATTAAGTTATTGATGTATATGAAGGTCCCACGGTGACGTAGAGGCCAACTCGCCAGGAATGTTGTCAAATATTACCGCCGAGATGTTAGGTTCGGTTAGGTTATGTTATATTACGTTATTGATGTATATGAAGGTCCCACGGAGAGGTAGAGGCCAACTCGCCAGGAATGTTGTCAAATATTAGTGCCGAGATGTTACGTTGGTTTAGGTTAGGTTAAATTACGTTATTGATGTATATAAAAGTCCCACGGTGACGTAGAGGCCAACAAGCCAGGAATGTTGTCAAATACTACCGCCGAGATGTTACGTTGGTTTAGGTTAGGTTAAATAACGTTATTGAAGTATATAAAAGTCCCACGGAGACGTAGAGGCCAACTCGCCAGGAATGTTGTCAAATATTACCGCCGATATGTTATGTTGGTTTAGGTTAGGTTAAATTACGTTATTGATGTATATGAAGGTCCCACGGAGAGGTAGAGGCCAACTCGCCAGGAATGTTGTCAAATATTAGTGCCGAGATGTTAGGTTGTGTTAGGTTAGGTTATATTACGTTATTGATGTATATGAAGGCCCCGCGGAGACGTAGAGGCCAACTCGCCAGGAATGTTGTCAAATATTACCGCCGATATGATAGGTTGGGTTAGGTTACGTTGTATTACGTTATTGATGTGTATGAAGGTCTCACGGTGAGGTAGAGGCCAACTCGACAGGAATGTTGTCAAATATTAGTGCCGACATGTTAGGTTGGGTTAGGATACGTTAAATTACGTTATTGATGTATATAAAAGTCCCACGGAGACGTAGAGGCCAACTCGCCAGGAATGTTGTCAAATATTACCGCCGAGATGATAGGTTGGGCTAGGTTAGGTTATATTACGTTATTGATGTATATAAAGGTCCCAGGGAAACATAGAGGCCAACAAGACAGGAATGTTGTCAAATATTACCGCCGAGATGTTACGTTGGTTTAGGTTAGGTTAAATTACGTTATTGATGTATATGAAGGTCCCACGGAGAGGTAGAGGCCAACTCGCCAGGAATGTTGTCAAATATTAGTGCCGAGATGTTAGGTTGTGTTAGCTTAGGTTATATTACGTTATTGATGTATATGAAGGCCCCGCGGAGATGTAGAGGCCAACTCGCCAGGAATGTTGTCAAATATTACCGCCGATATGATAGGTTGGGCTAGGTTAGGTTATATGACCTTATTGATGTATATAAAGGTCCCACGGAAACATAGAGGCCAACAAGCCAGGAATGTTGTCAAATACTACCGCCGAGATGTTACGTTGGTTTAGGTTAGGTTAAATTACGTTATTGATGTATATAAAAGTCCCACGGTGACGTAGAGGCCAACTCGCCAGGAATGTTGTCAAATATTACCGCCGATGTGTTAGGTTGGGTTAGGTTAGGTAATATTACGTTATTGATGTATATGAAGGTCCCACGGAGACGTAGAGGCCAACTCGCCAGGAATGTTGTCAAATATTACCGCCGATATGATAGGTTGGGCTAGGTTAGGTTATATGACGTTATTGATGTATATAAAGGTCCCACGGAAACATAGAGGCCAACAAGCCAGGAATGTTGTCAAATAATACCGCCGAGATGTTACGTTGGTTTAGGTTAGGTTAAATTACGTTATTGATGTATATAAAATTCCCACGGAGACGTAGAGGCCAACTCGCCAGGAATGTGGTCAAATATTACCGCCGATATGATAGGTTGGGTTAGGTTACGTTATATTACGTTATTGATGTGTATGAAGGTCTCACGGTGAGGTAGAGGCCAACTCGACAGGAATGTTGTCAAATATTAGTGCCGACATGTTAGGTTGGGTTAGGATACGTTAAATTACGTTATTGATGTATATGAAGGTCCCACGGAGACGTAGAGGCCAACTCGCCAGGAATGTTGTCAAATATTACCGCCGCTATGATAGGTTGGGCTAGGTTAGGTTATATGACGTTATTGATGTATATAAAGGTCCCACGGAAACATAGAGGCCAACAAGACAGGAATGTTGTCAAATACTACCGCCGAGATGTTACGTTGGTTTAGGTTAGGTTAAATTACGTTATTGATGTATATGAAGGTCCCACGGAGAGGTAGAGGCCAACTCGCCAGGAATGTTTTCAAATATTAGTGCCGAGATATTAGGTTGGGTTAGGTTAGGTAATATTAAGTTATTGATGTATATGAAGGTCCCACGGTGACGTAGAAGCCAACTCGCCAGGAATGTTGTCAAATATTACCGCCGAGATGTTAGGTTCGGTTAGGTTATGTTATATTACGTTATTGATGTATATGATGGTCCCACGGAGAGGTAGAGGCCAACTCGCCAGGAATGTTGTCAAATATTAGTGCCGAAATGTTACGTTGGTTTAGGTTAGGTTAAATTACGTTATTGATGTATATAAAAGTCCCACGGTGACGTAGAGGCCAACAAGCCAGGAATGTTGTCAAATACTACCGCCGAGATGTTACGTTGGTTTAGGTTAGGTTAAATTACGTTATTGAAGTATATAAAAGTCCCACGGAGACGTAGAGGCCAACTCGCCAGGAATGTGGTCAAATATTACCGCCGATATGATAGGTTGGGTTAGGTTACGTTATATTACGTTATTGATGTGTATGAAGGTCTCACGGTGAGGTAGAGGCCAACTCGACAGGAATGTTGTCAAATATTAGTGCCGACATGTTAGGTTGGGTTAGGATACGTTAAATTACGTTATTGATGTATATAAAAGACCCACGGAGACGTAGAGGCCAACTCGCCAGGAATGTTGTCAAATATTACCGCCGAGATGATAGGTTGGGCTAGGTTAGGTTATATTACGTTATTGATGTATATAAAGGTCCCAGGGAAACATAGAGGCCAACAAGACAGGAATGTTGTCAAATATTACCGCCGAGATGTTACGTTGGTTTAGGTTAGATTAAATTACGTTATTGATGTATATGAAGGTCCCACGGAGAGGTAGAGGCCAACTCGCCAGGAATGTTGTCAAATATTAGTGCCGAGATGTTAGGTTGTGTTAGCTTAGGTTATATTACGTTATTGATGTATATGAAGGCCCCGCGGAGACGTAGAGGCCAACTCGCCAGGAATGTTGTCAAATATTACCGCCGATATGATAGGTTGGGCTAGGTTAGGTTATATGACGTTATTGATGTATATAAAGGTCCCACGGAAACATAGAGGCCAACAAGCCAGGAATGTTGTCAAATACTACCGCCGAGATGTTACGTTGGTTTAGGTTAGGTTAAATTACGTTATTGATGTATATAAAAGTCCCACGGTGACGTAGAGGCCAACTCGCCAGGAATGTTGTCAAATATTACCGCCGATGTGTTAGGTTGGGTTAGGTTAGGTAATATTACGTTATTGATGTATATGAAGGTCCCACGGAGACGTAGAGGCCAACTCGCCAGGAATGTTGTCAAATATTACCGCCGATATGATAGGTCGGGCTAGGTTAGGTTATATGACGTTATTGATGTATATAAAGGTCCCACGGAAACATAGAGGCCAACAAGCCAGGAATGTTTTCAAATATTAGTGCCGAGATATTAGGTTGGGTTAGGTTAGGTAATATTAAGTTATTGATGTATATGAAGGTCCCACGGTGACGTAGAGGCCAACTCGCCAGGAATGTTGTCAAATATTACCGCCGATGTGTTAGGTTGGGTTAGGTTAGGTAATATTACGTTATTGATGTATATGAAGGTCCCACGGAGACGTAGAGGCCAACTCGCCAGGAATGTTGTCAAATATTACCGCCGATATGATAGGTTGGGCTAGGTTAGGTTATATGACGTTATTGATGTATATAAAGGTCCCACGGAAACATAGAGGCCAACAAGCCAGGAATGTTGTCAAATACTACCGCCGAGATGTTACGTTGGTTTAGGTTAGGTTAAATTACGTTATTGATGTATATAAAATTCCCACGGAGACGTAGAGGCCAACTCGCCAGGAATGTGGTCAAATATTACCGCCGATATGATAGGTTTGGTTAGGTTACGTTATATTACGTTATTGATGTGTATGAAGGTCTCACGGTGAGGTAGAGGCCAACTCGACAGGAATGTTGTCAAATATTAGTGCCGACATGTTAGGTTGGGTTAGGATACGTTAAATTACGTTATTGATGTATATGAAGGTCCCACGGAGACGTAGAGGCCAACTCGCCAGGAATGTTGTCAAATATTACCGCCGATATGATAGGTTGGGCTAGGTTAGGTTATATGACGTTATTGATGTATATAAAGGTCCCACGGAAACATAGAGGCCAACAAGCCAGGAATGTTGTCAAATACTACCGCCGAGATGTTACGTTGGTTTAGGTTAGGTTAAATTACGTTATTGATGTATATGAAGGTCCCACGGAGAGGTAGAGGCCAACTCGCCAGGAATGTTTTCAAATGTTAGTGCCGAGATGTTAGGTTGGGTTAGGTTAGGTAATATTAAGTTATTGATGTATATGAAGGTCCCACGGTGACGTAGAGGCCAACTCGCCAGGAATGTTGTCAAATATTACCGCCGAGATGTTAGGTTGGGTTAGGTTATGTTATATTACGTTATTGATGTATATGAAGGTCCCACGGAGAGGTAGAGGCCAACTCGCCAGGAATGTTGTCAAATATTAGTGCCGAGATGTTACGTTGGTTTAGGTTAGGTTAAATTACGTTATTGATGTATATAAAAGTCCCACGGTGACGTAGAGGCCAACAAGCCAGGAATGTTGTCAAATACTACCGCCGAGATGTTACGTTGGTTTAGGTTAGGTTAAATTACGTTATTGATGTATATAAAAGTCCCACGGAGACGTAGAGGCCAACTCGCCAGGAATGTGGTCAAATATTACCGCCGATATGATAGGTTGGGTTAGGTTACGTTATATTACGTTATTGATGTGTATGAAGGTCTCACGGTGAGGTAGAGGCCAACTCGACAGGAATGTTGTCAAATATTAGTGCCGACATGTTAGGTTGGGTTAGGATACGTTAAATTACGTTATTGATGTATATAAAAGACCCACGGAGACGTAGAGGCCAACTCGCCAGGAATGTTGTCAAATATTACCGCCGAGATGATAGGTTGGGCTAGGTTAGGTTATATTACGTTATTGATGTATATAAAGGTCCCAGGGAAACATAGAGGCCAACAAGACAGGAATGTTGTCAAATATTACCGCCGAGATGTTACGTTGGTTTAGGTTAGATTAAATTACGTTATTGATGTATATGAAGGTCCCACGGAGAGGTAGAGGCCAACTCGCCAGGAATGTTGTCAAATATTAGTGCCGAGATGTTAGGTTGTGTTAGCTTAGGTTATATTACGTTATTGATGTATATGAAGGCCCCGCGGAGACGTAGAGGCCAACTCGCCAGGAATGTTGTCAAATATTACCGCCGATATGATAGGTTGGGCTAGGTTAGGTTATATGACGTTATTGATGTATATAAAGGTCCCACGGAAACATAGAGGCCAACAAGCCAGGAATGTTGTCAAATACTACCGCCGAGATGTTACGTTGGTTTAGGTTAGGTTAAATTACGTTATTGATGTATATAAAAGTCCCACGGTGACGTAGAGGCCAACTCGCCAGGAATGTTGTCAAATATTACCGCCGATGTGTTAGGTTGGGTTAGGTTAGGTAATATTACGTTATTGATGTATATGAAGGTCCCACGGAGACGTAGAGGCCAACTCGCCAGGAATGTTGTCAAATATTACCGCCGATATGATAGGTTGGGCTAGGTTAGGTTATATTACGTTATTGATGTATATAAGGGTCCCAGGGAAACATAGAGGCCAACAAGACAGGAATGTTGTCAAATATTACCGCCGAGATGTTACGTTGGTTTAGGTTAGGTTAAATTACGTTATTGATGTATATGAAGGTCCCACGGAGAGGTCGAGGCCAACTCGCCAGGAATGTTGTCAAATATTACCGCCGATGTGTTAGGTTGGGTTAGGTTAGGTTATATTACGTTATTGATGTGTATGAAGGCCCCACGGAGACGTAGAGGCCAACTCGCCAGGAATGTTGTCAAATATTACCGCCGATATGATAGGTTGGGCTAGGTTAGGTTATATTACGTTATTGATGTATATAAAGGTCCCACGGAAACATAGAGGTCCACAAGCCAGGAATGTTGTCAAATATTACCGCCGATATGTTATGTTGGTTTAGGTTAGGTTAAATTACGTTATTGATGTATATGAAGGTCCCACGGAGAGGTAGAGGCCAACTCGCCAGGAATGTTGTCAAATATTAGTGCCGAGATGTTAGGTTGGGTTAGGTTAGGTAATATTACGTTATTGATGTATTTGAAGGTCCCACGGAAACGTAGAGGCCAACTCGCCAGGAATGTTGTCAAATATTTCCACCGAGGTGTTAGGTTGGGTTAGGTTAGGTTATATTACGTTATTGATGTATATAACGGTCCCACGGAAACATAGAAGTCAACAAGCCAAGAATGTTGTCAAATATTACAGCCGAGATGTTACGTTTGGGTATTTTAGGTTATATTACGTTATTGATGTATATAAAATTCCCACGGAGACGTAGAGGCCAACTCGACAGGAATGTTGTCAAATATTAGTGCCGAGAGGTTGGGTTGGGTGAGGTTAGGTTATAATATGTTGTTGATGTATATAAAGGCCCCACGGAGACGTAGAGGCCAACCCGCTAGGAATGTTGGCAAATAATAGCGCCGAAAGGTTAGGTTGGGTTAGATTAGATTATATTACGTTATTGACGTATATGAAGGTCGCACGGAGAGGTAGAGGCCAACTCGCCAGGAATGTTGTCAAATATTAGTGCCGAGATTTTGGGTTGGGTTAGGTTAGGTAATATTACGTTATTGATGTATATGAAGGTCTCACGGAGACGTAGAGGCCAACTCGCCAGGAATGTTGTCAAATATTACCGCCGATATGATAGGTTGGGCTAGGTTAGGATATATGACGTTATTGATGTATATAAAGGTCCCACGGAAACATAGAGGCCAACAAGCCAGGAATGTTGTCAAATACTACCGCCGAGATGTTACGTTGGTTTAGGTTAGGTTAAATTACGTTATTGATGTATATAAAAGTCCCACGGAGACGTAGAGGCCAACTCGCCAGGAATGTGGTCAAATATTACCGCCGATATGATAGGTTGGGTTAGGTTACGTTATATTACGTTATTGATGTGTATGAAGGTCTCACGGTGAGGTAGAGGCCAACTCGACAGGAATGTTGTCAAATATTAGTGCCGACATGTTAGGTTGGGTTAGGATACGTTAAATTACGTTATTGATGTATATGAAGGTCCCACGGAGACGTAGAGGCCAACTCGCCAGGAATGTTGTCAAATATTACCGCCGATGTGTTAGGTTGGGTTAGGTTAGGTTATATTACGTTATTGATGTGTATGAAGGCCCCACGGAGACGTAGAGGCCAACTCGCCAGGAATGTTGTCAAATATTACCGCCGATATGATAGGTTGGGCTAGGTTAGGTTATATGACGTTATTGATGTATATAAAGGTCCCACGGAAACATAGAGGCCAACAAGCCAGGAATGTTGTCAAATACTACCGCCGAGATGTTACGTTGGTTTAGGTTAGGTTAAATTACGTTATTGATGTATATAAAAGTCCCACGGAGACGTAGAGGCCAACTCGCCAGGAATGTGGTCAAATATTACCGCCGATATGATAGGTTGGGTTAGGTTACGTTATATTACGTTATTGATGTGTATGAAGGTCTCACGGTGAGGTAGAGGCCAACTCGACAGGAATGTTGTCAAATATTAGTGCCGACATGTTAGGTTGGGTTAGGATACGTTAAATTACGTTATTGATGTATATAAAAGTCCCACGGAGACGTAGAGGCCAACTCGCCAGGAATGTTGTCAAATATAACCGCCGAGATGATAGGTTGGGCTAGGTTAGGTTATATTACGTTATTGATGTATATAAAGGTCCCAGGGAAACATAGAGGCCAACAAGACAGGAATGTTGTCAAATATTACCGCCGAGATGTTACGTTGGTTTAGGTTAGGTTAAATTACGTTATTGATGTATATGAAGGTCCCACGGAGAGGTAGAGGCCAACTCGCCAGGAATGTTGTCAAATATTAGTGCCGAGATTTTAGGTTGTGTTAGCTTAGGTTATATTACGTTATTGATGTATATGAAGGCCCCGCGGAGACGTAGAGGCCAACTCGCCAGGAATGTTGTCAAATATTACCGCCGATATGATAGGTTGGGTTAGGTTACGTTATATTACGTTATTGATGTGTATGAAGGTCTCACGGTGAGGTAGAGGCCAACTCGACAGGAATGTTGTCAAATATAAGTGCCGACATGTTAGGTTGGGTTAGGATACGTTAAATTACGTTATTGATGTATATGAAGGTCCCACGGAGACGTAGAGGCCAACTCGCCAGGAATGTTGTCAAATATTACCGCCGATGTGTTAGGTTGGGTTAGGTTAGGTAATATTACGTTATTGATGTATATGAAGGTCCCACGGAGACGTAGAGGCCAACTCGCCAGGAATGTTGTCAAATATTACCGCCGATATGATAGGTTGGGCTAGGTTAGGTTATATGACGTTATTGATTTATATAAAGGTCCCACGGAAACATAGAGGCCAACAAGCCAGGAATGTTGTCAAATACTACCGCCGAGATGTTACGTTGGTTTAGGTTAGGTTAAATTACGTTATTGATGTATATAAAAGTCCCACGGAGACGTAGAGGCCAACTCGCCAGGAATGTGGTCAAATATTACCGCCGATATGATAGGTTAGGTTAGGTTACGTTATATTACGTTATTGATGTGTATGAAGGTCTCACGGTGACGTAGAGGCCAACTCGCCAGGAATGTTGTCAAATATTACCGCCGATGTGTTAGGTTGGGTTAGGTTAGGTTATATTACGTTATTGATGTGTATGAAGGCCCCACGGAGACGTAGAGGCCAACTCGCCAGGAATGTTGTCAAATATTACCGCCGATATGATAGGTTGGGCTAGGTTAGGTTATATTACGTTATTGATGTATATAAAGGTCCCACGGAAACATAGAGGTCAACAAGCCAGGAATGTTGTCAAATATTACCGCCGATATGTTATGTTGGTTTAGGTTAGGTTAAATTACGTTATTGATGTATATGAAGGTCCCACGGAGAGGTAGATGCCAACTCGCCAGGAATGTTGTCAAATATTAGTGCCGAGATGTTAGGTTGGGTTAGGTTAGGTAATATTACGTTATTGATGTATATGAAGGTCCCACGGAAACGTAGAGGCCAACTCGCCAGGAATGTTGTCAAATACTACCGCCGAGATGTTACGTTGGTTTAGGTTAGGTTAAATTACGTTATTGATGTATATAAAAGTCCCACGGAGACGTAGAGTCCAACTCGCCAGGAATGTGGTCAAATATTACCGCCGATATGATAGGTTGGGTTAGGTTACGTTATATTACGTTATTGATGTGTATGAAGGTCTCACGCTGAGGTAGAGGCCAACTCGACAGGAATGTTGTCAAATATTAGTGCCGACATGTTAGGTTGGGTTAGGATACGTTAAATTACGTTATTGATGTATATAAAAGTCCCACGGAGACGTAGAGGCCAACTCGCCAGGAATGTTGTCAAATATTACCGCCGAGATGATAGGTTGGGCTAGGTTAGGTTATATTACGTTATTGATGTATATAAAGGTCCCAGGGAAACATAGAGGCCAACAAGACAGGAATGTTGTCAAATATTACCGCCGAGATATTACGTTGGTTTAGGTTAGATTAAACTACGTTATTGATGTATATGAAGGTCCCACGGAGAGGTAGAGGCCAGCTCGCCAGGAATGTTGTCAAATATTAGTGCCGAGATGTTAGGTTGCGTTAGCTTAGGTTATATTACGTTATTGATGTATATGAAGGCCCCGCGGAGACGTAGAGGCCAACTCGCCAGGAATGTTGTTAAATATTACCGCCGATATGATAGGTTGGGCTAGGTTAGGTTATATGACGTTATTGATGTATATAAAGGTCCCACGGAAACATAGAGGCCAACAAGCCAGGAATGTTGTCAAATACTACCGCCGAGATGTTACGTTGGTTTAGGTTAGGTTAAATTACGTTATTGATGTATATAAAAGTCCCACGGTGACGTAGAGGCCAACTCGCCAGGAATGTTGTCAAATATTACCGCCGATGTGTTAGGTTGGGTTAGGTTAGGTAATATTAAGTTATTGATGTATATGAAGGTCCCACGGTGACGTAGAGGCCAACTCGCCAGGAATGTTGTCAAATATTACAGCCGAGATGTTACGTTTGGGTATTTTAGGTTATATTACGTTATTGATGTATATAAAAGTCCCACGGAGACGTAGAGGCCAACTCGACAGGAATGTTGTCAAATATTAGTGCCGACATGTTAGGTTGGGTTAGGATACGTTAAATTACGTTATTGATGTATATGAAGGTCCCACGGAGACGTAGAGGCCAACTCGCCAGGAATGTTGTCAAATATTACCGCCGATGTGTTAGGTTGGGTTAGGTTAGGTTATATTACGTTATTGATGTGTATGAAGGCCCCACGGAGACGTAGAGGCCAACTCGCCAGGAATGTTGTCAAATATTACCGCCGATATGATAGGTTGGGCTAGGTTAGGTTATATGACGTTATTGATGTATATAAAGGTCCCACGGAAACATAGAGGCCAACAAGCCAGGAATGTTGTCAAATACTACCGCCGAGATGTTACGTTGGTTTAGGTTAGGTTAAATTACGTTATTGATGTATATAAAAGTCCCACGGAGACGTAGAGGCCAACTCGCCAGGAATGTGGTCAAATATTACCGCCGATGTGATAGGTTGGGTTAGGGTACGTTAGATTACGTTATTGATGTATATGAAGGTCTCACGGTGAAGTAGAGGCCAACTCGCCAGGAATGTTGTCAAATATTACCGCCGATGTGTTAGGTTGTGTTAGGTTAGGTTATATTACGTTATTGATGTGTATGAAGGCCCCACGGAGACGTAGAGGCCAACTCGCCAGGAATGTTGTCAAATATTACCGCCGATATGATAGGTTGGACTAGGTTAGGGTATATTACGTTATTGATGTATATAAAGGTCCCACGGAAACATAGAGGTCAACAAGCCAGGAATGTTGTCAAATATTACCGCCGATATGTTATGTTGGTTTAGGTTAGGTTAAATTACGTTATTGATGTATATGAAGGTCCCACGGAGAGGTAGAGGCCAACTCGCCAGGAATGTTGTCAAATATTAGTGCCGAGATGTTAGGTTGTGTTAGGTTAGGTTATGTTACGTTATTGATGTATATGAAGGCCCCGCGGAGACGTAGAGGCCAACTCGCCAGGAATGTTGTCAAATATTACCGCCGATATGATAGGTTGGGCTAGGTTAGGTTGTATGACGTTATTGATGTATATAAAGGTCCCACGGAAACATAGAGGCCAACAAGCCAGGAATGTTGTCAAATACTACCGCCGAGATGTTACGTTGGTTTAGGTTAGGTTAAATTACGTTATTGATGTATATAAAAGTCCCACGGTGACGTAGAGGCCAACAAGCCAGGAATGTTGTCAAATACTACCGCCGAGATGTTACGTTGGTTTAGGTTAGGTTAAATTACGTTATTGATGTATATAAAAGTCCCACGGAGACGTAGAGGCCAACTCGCCAGGAATGTGGTCAAATATTACCGCCGATATGATAGGTTGGGTTAGGTTACGTTATATTACGTTATTGATGTGTATGAAGGTCTCACGGTGAGGTAGAGGCCAACTCGACAGGAATGTTGTCAAATATTAGTGCCGACATGTTAGGTTGGGTTAGGATACGTTAAATTACGTTATTGATGTATATAAAAGTCCCACGGAGACGTAGAGGCCAACTCGCCAGGAATGTTGTCAAATATAACCGCCGAGATGATAGGTTGGGCTAGGTTAGGTTATATTACGTTATTGATGTATATAAAGGTCCCAGGGAAACATAGAGGCCAACAAGACAGGAATGTTGTCAAATATTACCGCCGAGATGTTACGTTGGTTTAGGTTAGGTTAAATTACGTTATTGATGTATATGAAGGTCCCACGGAGAGGTAGAGGCCAACTCGCCAGGAATGTTGTCAAATATTAGTGCCGAGATTTTAGGTTGTGTTAGCTTAGGTTATATTACGTTATTGATGTATATGAAGGCCCCGCGGAGACGTAGAGGCCAACTCGCCAGGAATGTTGTCAAATATTACCGCCGATATGATAGGTTGGGTTAGGTTACGTTATATTACGTTATTGATGTGTATGAAGGTCTCACGGTGAGGTAGAGGCCAACTCGACAGGAATGTTGTCAAATATAAGTGCCGACATGTTAGGTTGGGTTAGGATACGTTAAATTACGTTATTGATGTATATGAAGGTCCCACGGAGACGTAGAGGCCAACTCGCCAGGAATGTTGTCAAATATTACCGCCGATGTGTTAGGTTGGGTTAGGTTATGTAATATTACGTTATTGATGTGTATGAAGGTCTCACGGTGAGGTAGAGGCCAACTCGACAGGAATGTTGTCAAATATAAGTGCCGACATGTTAGGTTGGGTTAGGATACGTTAAATTACGTTATTGATGTATATGAAGGTCCCACGGAGACGTAGAGGCCAACTCGCCAGGAATGTTGTCAAATATTACCGCCGATGTGTTAGGTTGGGTTAGGTTAGGTAATATTACGTTATTGATGTATATGAAGGTCCCACGGAGACGTAGAGGCCAACTCGCCAGGAATGTTGTCAAATATTACCGCCGATATGATAGGTTGGGCTAGGTTAGGTTATATGACGTTATTGATTTATATAAAGGTCCCACGGAAACATAGAGGCCAACAAGCCAGGAATGTTGTCAAATACTACCGCCGAGATGTTACGTTGGTTTAGGTTAGGTTAAATTACGTTATTGATGTATATAAAAGTCCCACGGAGACGTAGAGGCCAACTCGCCAGGAATGTGGTCAAATATTACCGCCGATATGATAGGTTAGGTTAGGTTACGTTATATTACGTTATTGATGTGTATGAAGGTCTCACGGTGACGTAGAGGCCAACTCGCCAGGAATGTTGTCAAATATTACCGCCGATGTGTTAGGTTGGGTTAGGTTAGGTTATATTACGTTATTGATGTGTATGAAGGCCCCACGGAGACGTAGAGGCCAACTCGCCAGGAATGTTGTCAAATATTACCGCCGATATGATAGGTTGGGCTAGGTTAGGTTATATTACGTTATTGATGTATATAAAGGTCCCACGGAAACATAGAGGTCAACAAGCCAGGAATGTTGTCAAATATTACCGCCGATATGTTATGTTGGTTTAGGTTAGGTTAAATTACGTTATTGATGTATATGAAGGTCCCACGGAGAGGTAGATGCCAACTCGCCAGGAATGTTGTCAAATATTAGTGCCGAGATGTTAGGTTGGGTTAGGTTAGGTAATATTACGTTATTGATGTATATGAAGGTCCCACGGAAACGTAGAGGCCAACTCGCCAGGAATGTTGTCAAATACTACCGCCGAGATGTTACGTTGGTTTAGGTTAGGTTAAATTACGTTATTGATGTATATAAAAGTCCCACGGAGACGTAGAGTCCAACTCGCCAGGAATGTGGTCAAATATTACCGCCGATATGATAGGTTGGGTTAGGTTACGTTATATTACGTTATTGATGTGTATGAAGGTCTCACGCTGAGGTAGAGGCCAACTCGACAGGAATGTTGTCAAATATTAGTGCCGACATGTTAGGTTGGGTTAGGATACGTTAAATTACGTTATTGATGTATATAAAAGTCCCACGGAGACGTAGAGGCCAACTCGCCAGGAATGTTGTCAAATATTACCGCCGAGATGATAGGTTGGGCTAGGTTAGGTTATATTACGTTATTGATGTATATAAAGGTCCCAGGGAAACATAGAGGCCAACAAGACAGGAATGTTGTCAAATATTACCGCCGAGATATTACGTTGGTTTAGGTTAGATTAAACTACGTTATTGATGTATATGAAGGTCCCACGGAGAGGTAGAGGCCAGCTCGCCAGGAATGTTGTCAAATATTAGTGCCGAGATGTTAGGTTGCGTTAGCTTAGGTTATATTACGTTATTGATGTATATGAAGGCCCCGCGGAGACGTAGAGGCCAACTCGCCAGGAATGTTGTTAAATATTACCGCCGATATGATAGGTTGGGCTAGGTTAGGTTATATGACGTTATTGATGTATATAAAGGTCCCACGGAAACATAGAGGCCAACAAGCCAGGAATGTTGTCAAATACTACCGCCGAGATGTTACGTTGGTTTAGGTTAGGTTAAATTACGTTATTGATGTATATAAAAGTCCCACGGTGACGTAGAGGCCAACTCCCCAGGAATGTTGTCAAATATTACCGCCGATGTGTTAGGTTGGGTTAGGTTAGGTAATATTAAGTTATTGATGTATATGAAGGTCCCACGGTGACGTAGAGGCCAACTCGCCAGGAATGTTGTCAAATATTACCGCCGATGTGTTAGGTTGGGTTAGGTTAGGTTATATTACGTTATTGATGTGTATGAAGGCCCCACGGAGACGTAGAGGCCAACTCGCCAGGAATGTTGTCAAATATTACCGCCGATATGATAGGTTGGGCTAGGTTAGGTTATATTACGTTATTGATGTATATAAAGGTCCCACGGAAACATAGAGGTCCACAAGCCAGGAATGTTGTCAAATATTACCGCCGATATGTTATGTTGGTTTAGGTTAGGTTAAATTACGTTATTGATGTATATGAAGGTCCCACGGAGAGGTAGAGGCCAACTCGCCAGGAATGTTGTCAAATATTTCCACCGAGGTGTTAGGTTGGGTTAGGTTAGGTTATATTACGTTATTGATGTATATAACGGTCCCACGGAAACATAGAAGTCAACAAGCCAAGAATGTTGTCAAATATTACAGCCGAGATGTTACGTTTGGGTATTTTAGGTTATATTACGTTATTGATGTATATAAAAGTCCCACGGAGACGTAGAGGCCAACTCGACAGGAATGTTGTCAAATATTAGTGCCGACATGTTAGGTTGGGTTAGGATACGTTAAATTACGTTATTGATGTATATGAAGGTCCCACGGAGACGTAGAGGCCAACTCGCCAGGAATGTTGTCAAATATTACCGCCGATGTGTTAGGTTGGGTTAGGTTAGGTTATATTACGTTATTGATGTGTATGAAGGCCCCACGGAGACGTAGAGGCCAACTCGCCAGGAATGTTGTCAAATATTACCGCCGATATGATAGGTTGGGCTAGGTTAGGTTATATGACGTTATTGATGTATATAAAGGTCCCACGGAAACATAGAGGCCAACAAGCCAGGAATGTTGTCAAATACTACCGCCGAGATGTTACGTTGGTTTAGGTTAGGTTAAATTACGTTATTGATGTATATAAAAGTCCCACGGAGACGTAGAGGCCAACTCGCCAGGAATGTGGTCAAATATTACCGCCGATGTGATAGGTTGGGTTAGGGTACGTTAGATTACGTTATTGATGTATATGAAGGTCTCACGGTGAAGTAGAGGCCAACTCGCCAGGAATGTTGTCAAATATTACCGCCGATGTGTTAGGTTGTGTTAGGTTAGGTTATATTACGTTATTGATGTGTATGAAGGCCCCACGGAGACGTAGAGGCCAACTCGCCAGGAATGTTGTCAAATATTACCGCCGATATGATAGGTTGGACTAGGTTAGGGTATATTACGTTATTGATGTATATAAAGGTCCCACGGAAACATAGAGGTCAACAAGCCAGGAATGTTGTCAAATATTACCGCCGATATG
Source organism: Xylocopa violacea (assembly GCA_963969225.1). Taxonomy (NCBI): domain Eukaryota; kingdom Metazoa; phylum Arthropoda; class Insecta; order Hymenoptera; family Apidae; genus Xylocopa; species Xylocopa violacea. The sequence goes on from CAXAJV010000920.1 coordinate 2,319,462, forward strand.
TTATGTTGGTTTAGGTTAGGTTAAATTACGTTATTGATGTATATGAAGGTCCCACGGAGAGGTAGAGGCCAACTCGCCAGGAATGTTGTCAAATATTAGTGCCGAGATGTTAGGTTGTGTTAGGTTAGGTTATGTTACGTTATTGATGTATATGAAGGCCCCGCGGAGACGTAGAGGCCAACTCGCCAGGAATGTTGTCAAATATTACCGCCGATATGATAGGTTGGGCTAGGTTAGGTTGTATGACGTTATTGATGTATATAAAGGTCCCACGGAAACATAGAGGCCAACAAGCCAGGAATGTTGTCAAATACTACCGCCGAGATGTTACGTTGGTTTAGGTTAGGTTAAATTACGTTATTGATGTATATAAAAGTCCCACGGTGACGTAGAGGCCAACAAGCCAGGAATGTTGTCAAATACTACCGCCGAGATGTTACGTTGGTTTAGGTTAGGTTAAATTACGTTATTGATGTATATAAAAGTCCCACGGAGACGTAGAGGCCAACTCGCCAGGAATGTGGTCAAATATTACCGCCGATATGATAGGTTGGGTTAGGTTACGTTATATTACGTTATTGATGTGTATGAAGGTCTCACGGTGAGGTAGAGGCCAACTCGACAGGAATGTTGTCAAATATTAGTGCCGACATGTTAGGTTGGGTTAGGATACGTTAAATTACGTTATTGATGTATATAAAAGTCCCACGGAGACGTAGAGGCCAACTCGCCAGGAATGTTGTCAAATATAACCGCCGAGATGATAGGTTGGGCTAGGTTAGGTTATATTACGTTATTGATGTATATAAAGGTCCCAGGGAAACATAGAGGCCAACAAGACAGGAATGTTGTCAAATATTACCGCCGAGATGTTACGTTGGTTTAGGTTAGGTTAAATTACGTTATTGATGTATATGAAGGTCCCACGGAGAGGTAGAGGCCAACTCGCCAGGAATGTTGTCAAATATTAGTGCCGAGATTTTAGGTTGTGTTAGCTTAGGTTATATTACGTTATTGATGTATATGAAGGCCCCGCGGAGACGTAGAGGCCAACTCGCCAGGAATGTTGTCAAATATTACCGCCGATATGATAGGTTGGGTTAGGTTACGTTATATTACGTTATTGATGTGTATGAAGGTCTCACGGTGAGGTAGAGGCCAACTCGACAGGAATGTTGTCAAATATAAGTGCCGACATGTTAGGTTGGGTTAGGATACGTTAAATTACGTTATTGATGTATATGAAGGTCCCACGGAGACGTAGAGGCCAACTCGCCAGGAATGTTGTCAAATATTACCGCCGATGTGTTAGGTTGGGTTAGGTTATGTAATATTACGTTATTGATGTATATGAAGGTCCCACGGAGACGTAGAGGCCAACTCGCCAGGAATGTTGTCAAATATTACCGCCGATATGATAGGTTGGGCTAGGTTAGGTTATATGACGTTATTGATTTATATAAAGGTCCCACGGAAACATAGAGGCCAACTCGCCAGGAATGTTGTCAAATATTAGTGCCGAGATGTTAGGTTGGGTTAGGTTAGGTAATATTAAGTTATTGATGTATATGAAGGTCCCACGGTGACGTAGAGGCCAACTCGCCAGGAATGTTGTCAAATATTACCGCCGATGTGTTAGGTTGGGTTAGGTTAGGTTATATTACGTTATTGATGTGTATGAAGGCCCCACGGAGACGTAGAGGCCAACTCGCCAGGAATGTTGTCAAATATTACCGCCGATATGATAGGTTGGGCTAGGTTAGGTTATATTACGTTATTGATGTATATAAAGGTCCCACGGAAACATAGAGGTCAACAAGCCAGGAATGTTGTCAAATATTACCGCCGATATGTTATGTTGGTTTAGGTTAGGTTAAATTACGTTATTGATGTATATGAAGGTCCCACGGAGAGGTAGATGCAAACTCGCCAGGAATGTTGTCAAATATTAGTGCCGAGATGTTAGGTTGGGTTAGGTTAGGTAATATTACGTTATTGATGTATATGAAGGTCCCACGGAAACGTAGAGGCCAACTCGCCAGGAATGTTGTCAAATACTACCGCCGAGATGTTACGTTGGTTTAGGTTAGGTTAAATTACGTTATTGATGTATATAAAAGTCCCACGGAGACGTAGAGGCCAACTCGCCAGGAATGTGGTCAAATATTACCGCCGATATGATAGGTTGGGTTAGGTTACGTTATATTACGTTATTGATGTGTATGAAGGTCTCACGCTGAGGTAGAGGCCAACTCGACAGGAATGTTGTCAAATATTAGTGCCGACATGTTAGGTTGGGTTAGGATACGTTAAATTACGTTATTGATGTATATAAAAGTCCCACGGAGACGTAGAGGCCAACTCGCCAGGAATGTTGTCAAATATTACCGCCGAGATGATAGGTTGGGCTAGGTTAGGTTATATTACGTTATTGATGTATATAAAGGTCCCAGGGAAACATAGAGGCCAACAAGACAGGAATGTTGTCAAATATTACCGCCGAGATGTTACGTTGGTTTAGGTTAGATTAAACTACGTTATTGATGTATATGAAGGTCCCACGGAGAGGTAGAGGCCAACTCGCCAGGAATGTTGTCAAATATTAGTGCCGAGATGTTAGGTTGCGTTAGCTTAGGTTATATTACGTTATTGATGTATATGAAGGCCCCGCGGAGACGTAGAGGCCAACTCGCCAGGAATGTTGTCAAATATTACCGCCGATATGATAGGTTGGGCTAGGTTAGGTTATATGACGTTATTGATGTATATAAAGGTCCCACGGAAACATAGAGGCCAACAAGCCAGGAATGTTGTCAAATACTACCGCCGAGATGTTACGTTGGTTTAGGTTAGGTTAAATTACGTTATTGATGTATATAAAAGTCCCACGGTGACGTAGAGGCCAACTCGCCAGGAATGTTGTCAAATATTACCGCCGATGTGTTAGGTTGGGTTAGGTTAGGTAATATTAAGTTATTGATGTATATGAAGGTCCCACGGTGACGTAGAGGCCAACTCGCCAGGAATGTTGTCAAATATTACCGCCGATGTGTTAGGTTGGGTTAGGTTAGGTTATATTACGTTATTGATGTGTATGAAGGCCCCACGGAGACGTAGAGGCCAACTCGCCAGGAATGTTGTCAAATATTACCGCCGATATGATAGGTTGGGCTAGGTTAGGTTATATTACGTTATTGATGTATATAAAGGTCCCACGGAAACATAGAGGTCAACAAGCCAGGAATGTTGTCAAATATTACCGCCGATATGTTATGTTGGTTTAGGTTAGGTTAAATTACGTTATTGATGTATATGAAGGTCCCACGGAGAGGTAGATGCCAACTCGCCAGGAATGTTGTCAAATATTAGTGCCGAGATGTTAGGTTGGGTTAGGTTAGGTAATATTACGTTATTGATGTATATGAAGGTCCCACGGAAACGTAGAGGCCAACTCGCCAGGAATGTTGTCAAATACTACCGCCGAGATGTTACGTTGGTTTAGGTTAGGTTAAATTACGTTATTGATGTATATAAAAGTCCCACGGAGACGTAGAGGCCAACTCGCCAGGAATGTGGTCAAATATTACCGCCGATATGATAGGTTGGGTTAGGTTACGTTATATTACGTTATTGATGTGTATGAAGGTCTCACGCTGAGGTAGAGGCCAACTCGACAGGAATGTTGTCAAATATTAGTGCCGACATGTTAGGTTGGGTTAGGATACGTTAAATTACGTTATTGATGTATATAAAAGTCCCACGGAGACGTAGAGGCCAACTCGCCAGGAATGTTGTCAAATATTACCGCCGAGATGATAGGTTGGGCTAGGTTAGGTTATATTACGTTATTGATGTATATAAAGGTCCCAGGGAAACATAGAGGCCAACAAGACAGGAATGTTGTCAAATATTACCGCCGAGATGTTACGTTGGTTTAGGTTAGATTAAACTACGTTATTGATGTATATGAAGGTCCCACGGAGAGGTAGAGGCCAACTCGCCAGGAATGTTGTCAAATATTAGTGCCGAGATGTTAGGTTGGGCTAGGTTAGGTTATATTACGTTATTGATGTATATAAAGGTCCCACGGAAACATAGAGGTCAACAAGCCAGGAATGTTGTCAAATATTACCGCCGATATGTTATGTTGGTTTAGGTTAGGTTAAATTACGTTATTGATGTATATGAAGGTCCCACGGAGAGGTAGATGCCAACTCGACAGGAATGTTGTCAAATATTAGTGCCGAGATGTTAGGTTGGGTTAGGTTAGGTAATATTAAGTTATTGATGTATATGAAGGTCCCACGGTGACGTAGAGGCCAACTCGCCAGGAATGTTGTCAAATATTACCGCCGATGTGTTAGGTTGGGTTAGGTTAGGTTATATTACGTTATTGATGTGTATGAAGGCCCCACGGAGACGTAGAGGCCAACTCGCCAGGAATGTTGTCAAATATTACCGCCGATATGATAGGTTGGGCTAGGTTAGGTTATATTACGTTATTGATGTATATAAAGGTCCCACGGAAACATAGAGGTCAACAAGCCAGGAATGTTGTCAAATATTACCGCCGATATGTTATGTTGGTTTAGGTTAGGTTAAATTACGTTATTGATGTATATGAAGGTCCCACGGAGAGGTAGATGCAAACTCGCCAGGAATGTTGTCAAATATTAGTGCCGAGATGTTAGGTTGGGTTAGGTTAGGTAATATTACGTTATTGATGTATATGAAGGTCCCACGGAAACGTAGAGGTCAACTCGCCAGGAATGTTGTCAAATACTACCGCCGAGATGTTACGTTGGTTTAGGTTAGGTTAAATTACGTTATTGATGTATATAAAAGTCCCACGGAGACGTAGAGGCCAACTCGCCAGGAATGTGGTCAAATATTACCGCCGATATGATAGGTTGGGTTAGGTTACGTTATATTACGTTATTGATGTGTATGAAGGTCTCACGCTGAGGTAGAGGCCAACTCGACAGGAATGTTGTCAAATATTAGTGCCGACATGTTAGGTTGGGTTAGGATACGTTAAATTACGTTATTGATGTATATAAAAGTCCCACGGAGACGTAGAGGCCAACTCGCCAGGAATGTGGTCAAATATTACCGCCGATGTGATAGGTTGGGTTAGGGTACGTTAGATTACGTTATTGATGTATATGAAGGTCTCACGGTGAAGTAGAGGCCAACTCGCCAGGAATGTTGTCAAATATTACCGCCGATGTGTTAGGTTGTGTTAGGTTAGGTTATATTACGTTATTGATGTGTATGAAGGCCCCACGGAGACGTAGAGGCCAACTCGCCAGGAATGTTGTCAAATATTACCGCCGATATGATAGGTTGGACTAGGTTAGGGTATATTACGTTATTGATGTATATAAAGGTCCCACGGAAACATAGAGGTCAACAAGCCAGGAATGTTGTCAAATATTACCGCCGATATGTTATGTTGGTTTAGGTTAGGTTAAATTACGTTATTGATGTATATGAAGGTCCCACGGAGAGGTAGAGGCCAACTCGCCAGGAATGTTGTCAAATATTAGTGCCGAGATGTTAGGTTGTGTTAGGTTAGGTTATGTTACGTTATTGATGTATATGAAGGCCCCGCGGAGACGTAGAGGCCAACTCGCCAGGAATGTTGTCAAATATTACCGCCGATATGATAGGTTGGGCTAGGTTAGGTTGTATGACGTTATTGATGTATATAAAGGTCCCACGGAAACATAGAGGCCAACAAGCCAGGAATGTTGTCAAATACTACCGCCGAGATGTTACGTTGGTTTAGGTTAGGTTAAATTACGTTATTGATGTATATAAAAGTCCCACGGTGACGTAGAGGCCAACAAGCCAGGAATGTTGTCAAATACTACCGCCGAGATGTTACGTTGGTTTAGGTTAGGTTAAATTACGTTATTGATGTATATAAAAGTCCCACGGAGACGTAGAGGCCAACTCGCCAGGAATGTGGTCAAATATTACCGCCCATATGATAGGTTGGGTTAGGTTACGTTATATTACGTTATTGATGTGTATGAAGGTCTCACGGTGAGGTAGAGGCCAACTCGACAGGAATGTTGTCAAATATTAGTGCCGACATGTTAGGTTGGGTTAGGATACGTTAAATTACGTTATTGATGTATATAAAAGTCCCACGGAGACGTAGAGGCCAACTCGCCAGGAATGTTGTCAAATATAACCGCCGAGATGATAGGTTGGGCTAGGTTAGGTTATATTACGTTATTGATGTATATAAAGGTCCCAGGGAAACATAGAGGCCAACAAGACAGGAATGTTGTCAAATATTACCGCCGAGATGTTACGTTGGTTTAGGTTAGGTTAAATTACGTTATTGATGTATATGAAGGTCCCACGGAGAGGTAGAGGCCAACTCGCCAGGAATGTTGTCAAATATTAGTGCCGAGATTTTAGGTTGTGTTAGCTTAGGTTATATTACGTTATTGATGTATATGAAGGCCCCGCGGAGACGTAGAGGCCAACTCGCCAGGAATGTTGTCAAATATTACCGCCGATATGATAGGTTGGGTTAGGTTACGTTATATTACGTTATTGATGTGTATGAAGGTCTCACGGTGAGGTAGAGGCCAACTCGACAGGAATGTTGTCAAATATAAGTGCCGACATGTTAGGTTGGGTTAGGATACGTTAAATTACGTTATTGATGTATATGAAGGTCCCACGGAGACGTAGAGGCCAACTCGCCAGGAATGTTGTCAAATATTACCGCCGATGTGTTAGGTTGGGTTAGGTTATGTAATATTACGTTATTGATGTATATGAAGGTCCCACGGAGACGTAGAGGCCAACTCGCCAGGAATGTTGTCAAATATTACCGCCGATATGATAGGTTGGGCTAGGTTAGGTTATATGACGTTATTGATTTATATAAAGGTCCCACGGAAACATAGAGGCCAACTCGCCAGGAATGTTGTCAAATATTAGTGCCGAGATGTTAGGTTGGGTTAGGTTAGGTAATATTAAGTTATTGATGTATATGAAGGTCCCACGGTGACGTAGAGGCCAACTCGCCAGGAATGTTGTCAAATATTACCGCCGATGTGTTAGGTTGGGTTAGGTTAGGTTATATTACGTTATTGATGTGTATGAAGGCCCCACGGAGACGTAGAGGCCAACTCGCCAGGAATGTTGTCAAATATTACCGCCGATATGATAGGTTGGGCTAGGTTAGGTTATATTACGTTATTGATGTATATAAAGGTCCCACGGAAACATAGAGGTCAACAAGCCAGGAATGTTGTCAAATATTACCGCCGATATGTTATGTTGGTTTAGGTTAGGTTAAATTACGTTATTGATGTATATGAAGGTCCCACGGAGAGGTAGATGCAAACTCGCCAGGAATGTTGTCAAATATTAGTGCCGAGATGTTAGGTTGGGTTAGGTTAGGTAATATTACGTTATTGATGTATATGAAGGTCCCACGGAAACGTAGAGGCCAACTCGCCAGGAATGTTGTCAAATACTACCGCCGAGATGTTACGTTGGTTTAGGTTAGGTTAAATTACGTTATTGATGTATATAAAAGTCCCACGGAGACGTAGAGGCCAACTCGCCAGGAATGTGGTCAAATATTACCGCCGATATGATAGGTTGGGTTAGGTTACGTTATATTACGTTATTGATGTGTATGAAGGTCTCACGCTGAGGTAGAGGCCAACTCGACAGGAATGTTGTCAAATATTAGTGCCGACATGTTAGGTTGGGTTAGGATACGTTAAATTACGTTATTGATGTATATAAAAGTCCCACGGAGACGTAGAGGCCAACTCGCCAGGAATGTTGTCAAATATTACCGCCGAGATGATAGGTTGGGCTAGGTTAGGTTATATTACGTTATTGATGTATATAAAGGTCCCAGGGAAACATAGAGGCCAACAAGACAGGAATGTTGTCAAATATTACCGCCGAGATGTTACGTTGGTTTAGGTTAGATTAAACTACGTTATTGATGTATATGAAGGTCCCACGGAGAGGTAGAGGCCAACTCGCCAGGAATGTTGTCAAATATTAGTGCCGAGATGTTAGGTTGCGTTAGCTTAGGTTATATTACGTTATTGATGTATATGAAGGCCCCGCGGAGACGTAGAGGCCAACTCGCCAGGAATGTTGTCAAATATTACCGCCGATATGATAGGTTGGGCTAGGTTAGGTTATATGACGTTATTGATGTATATAAAGGTCCCACGGAAACATAGAGGCCAACAAGCCAGGAATGTTGTCAAATACTACCGCCGAGATGTTACGTTGGTTTAGGTTAGGTTAAATTACGTTATTGATGTATATAAAAGTCCCACGGTGACGTAGAGGCCAACTCGCCAGGAATGTTGTCAAATATTACCGCCGATGTGTTAGGTTGGGTTAGGTTAGGTAATATTAAGTTATTGATGTATATGAAGGTCCCACGGTGACGTAGAGGCCAACTCGCCAGGAATGTTGTCAAATATTACCGCCGATGTGTTAGGTTGGGTTAGGTTAGGTTATATTACGTTATTGATGTGTATGAAGGCCCCACGGAGACGTAGAGGCCAACTCGCCAGGAATGTTGTCAAATATTACCGCCGATATGATAGGTTGGACTAGGTTAGGTTATATTACGTTATTGATGTATATAAAGGTCCCACGGAAACATAGAGGTCAACAAGCCAGGAATGTTGTCAAATATTACCGCCGATATGTTATGTTGGTTTAGGTTAGGTTAAATTACGTTATTGATGTATATGAAGGTCCCACGGAGAGGTAGATGCCAACTCGCCAGGAATGTTGTCAAATATTAGTGCCGAGATGTTAGGTTGGGTTAGGTTAGGTAATATTACGTTATTGATGTATATGAAGGTCCCACGGAAACGTAGAGGCCAACTCGCCAGGAATGTTGTCAAATACTACCGCCGAGATGTTACGTTGGTTTAGGTTAGGTTAAATTACGTTATTGATGTATATAAAAGTCCCACGGAGACGTAGAGGCCAACTCGCCAGGAATGTGGTCAAATATTACCGCCGATATGATAGGTTGGGTTAGGTTACGTTATATTACGTTATTGATGTGTATGAAGGTCTCACGCTGAGGTAGAGGCCAACTCGACAGGAATGTTGTCAAATATTAGTGCCGACATGTTAGGTTGGGTTAGGATACGTTAAATTACGTTATTGATGTATATAAAAGTCCCACGGAGACGTAGAGGCCAACTCGCCAGGAATGTTGTCAAATATTACCGCCGAGATGATAGGTTGGGCTAGGTTAGGTTATATTACGTTATTGATGTATATAAGGGTCCCAGGGAAACATAGAGGCCAACAAGACAGGAATGTTGTCAAATATTACCGCCGAGATGTTACGTTGGTTTAGGTTAGGTTAAATTACGTTATTGATGTATATGAAGGTCCCACGGAGAGGTAGATGCAAACTCGCCAGGAATGTTGTCAAATATTAGTGCCGAGATGTTAGGTTGGGTTAGGTTAGGTAATATTACGTTATTGATGTATATGAAGGTCCCACGGAAACGTAGAGGTCAACTCGCCAGGAATGTTGTCAAATACTACCGCCGAGATGTTACGTTGGTTTAGGTTAGGTTAAATTACGTTATTGATGTATATAAAAGTCCCACGGAGACGTAGAGGCCAACTCGCCAGGAATGTGGTCAAATATTACCGCCGATATGATAGGTTGGGTTAGGTTACGTTATATTACGTTATTGATGTGTATGAAGGTCTCACGCTGAGGTAGAGGCCAACTCGACAGGAATGTTGTCAAATATTAGTGCCGACATGTTAGGTTGGGTTAGGATACGTTAAATTACGTTATTGATGTATATAAAAGTCCCACGGAGACGTAGAGGCCAACTCGCCAGGAATGTTGTCAAATATTACCGCCGAGATGATAGGTTGGGCTAGGTTAGGTTATATTACGTTATTGATGTATATAAAGGTCCCAGGGAAACATAGAGGCCAACAAGACAGGAATGTTGTCAAATATTACCGCCGAGATGTTACGTTGGTTTAGGTTAGATTAAACTACGTTATTGATGTATATGAAGGTCCCACGGAGAGGTAGAGGCCAACTCGCCAGGAATGTTGTCAAATATTAGTGCCGAGATGTTAGGTTGCGTTAGCTTAGGTTATATTACGTTATTGATGTATATGAAGGCCCCGCGGAGACGTAGAGGCCAACTCGCCAGGAATGTTGTCAAATATTACCGCCGATATGATAGGTTGGGCTAGGTTAGGTTATATGACGTTATTGATGTATATAAAGGTCCCACGGAAACATAGAGGCCAACAAGCCAGGAATGTTGTCAAATACTACCGCCGAGATGTTACGTTGGTTTAGGTTAGGTTAAATTACGTTATTGATGTATATAAAAGTCCCACGGTGACGTAGAGGCCAACTCGCCAGGAATGTTGTCAAATATTACCGCCGATGTGTTAGGTTGGGTTAGGTTAGGTAATATTAAGTTATTGATGTATATGAAGGTCCCACGGTGACGTAGAGGCCAACTCGCCAGGAATGTTGTCAAATATTACCGCCGATGTGTTAGGTTGGGTTAGGTTAGGTTATATTACGTTATTGATGTGTATGAAGGCCCCACGGAGACGTAGAGGCCAACTCGCCAGGAATGTTGTCAAATATTACCGCCGATATGATAGGTTGGGCTAGGTTAGGTTATATTACGTTATTGATGTATATAAAGGTCCCACGGAAACATAGAGGTCAACAAGCCAGGAATGTTGTCAAATATTACCGCCGATATGTTATGTTGGTTTAGGTTAGGTTAAATTACGTTATTGATGTATATGAAGGTCCCACGGAGAGGTAGATGCCAACTCGCCAGGAATGTTGTCAAATATTAGTGCCGAGATGTTAGGTTGGGTTAGGTTAGGTAATATTACGTTATTGATGTATATGAAGGTCCCACGGAAACGTAGAGGCCAACTCGCCAGGAATGTTGTCAAATACTACCGCCGAGATGTTACGTTGGTTTAGGTTAGGTTAAATTACGTTATTGATGTATATAAAAGTCCCACGGAGACGTAGAGGCCAACTCGCCAGGAATGTGGTCAAATATTACCGCCGATATGATAGGTTGGGTTAGGTTACGTTATATTACGTTATTGATGTGTATGAAGGTCTCACGCTGAGGTAGAGGCCAACTCGACAGGAATGTTGTCAAATATTAGTGCCGACATGTTAGGTTGGGTTAGGATACGTTAAATTACGTTATTGATGTATATAAAAGTCCCACGGAGACGTAGAGGCCAACTCGCCAGGAATGTTGTCAAATATTACCGCCGAGATGATAGGTTGGGCTAGGTTAGGTTATATTACGTTATTGATGTATATAAAGGTCCCAGGGAAACATAGAGGCCAACAAGACAGGAATGTTGTCAAATATTACCGCCGAGATGTTACGTTGGTTTAGGTTAGATTAAACTACGTTATTGATGTATATGAAGGTCCCACGGAGAGGTAGAGGCCAACTCGCCAGGAATGTTGTCAAATATTAGTGCCGAGATGTTAGGTTGCGTTAGCTTAGGTTATATTACGTTATTGATGTATATGAAGGCCCCGCGGAGACATAGAGGCCAACTCGCCAGGAATGTTGTCAAATATTACCGCCGATATGATAGGTTGGTCTAGGTTAGGTTATATTACGTTATTGATGTATATAAAGGTCCCACGGAAACATAGAGGTCCACAAGCCAGGAATGTTGTCAAATATTACCGCCGATATGTTATGTTGGTTTAGGTTAGGTTAAATTACGTTATTGATGTATATGAAGGTCCCACGGAGAGGTAGAGGCCAACTCGCCAGGAATGTTGTCAAATATTAGTGCCGAGATGTTAGGTTGGGTTAGGTTAGGTAATATTACGTTATTGATGTATATGAAGGTCCCACGGAAACGTAGAGGCCAACTCGCCAGGAATGTTGTCAAATATTTCCACCGAGGTGTTAGGTTGGGTTAGGTTAGGTTATATTACGTTATTGATGTATATAACGGTCCCACGGAAACATAGAAGTCAACAAGCCAAGAATGTTGTCAAATATTACAGCCGAGATGTTACGTTTGGGTATTTTAGGTTATATTACGTTATTGATGTATATAAAAGTCCCACGGAGACGTAGAGGCCAACTCGACAGGAATGTTGTCAAATATTAGTGCCGAGAGGTTGGGTTGGGTGAGGTTAGGTTATAATATGTTGTTGATGTATATAAAGGCCCCACGGAGACGTAGAGGCCAACCCGCTAGGAATGTTGGCAAATAATAGCGCCGAAAGGTTAGGTTGGGTTAGATTAGATTATATTACGTTATTGACGTATATGAAGGTCGCACGGAGAGGTAGAGGCCAACTCGCCAGGAATGTTGTCAAATATTAGTGCCGAGATTTTGGGTTGGGTTAGGTTAGGTAATATTACGTTATTGATGTATATGAAGGTCTCACGGAGACGTAGAGGCCAACTCGCCAGGAATGTTGTAAAATATTACCGCCGATATGATAGGTTGGGCTAGGTTAGGTTATATGACGTTATTGATGTATATAAAGGTCCCACGGAAACATAGAGGCCAACAAGCCAGGAATGTTGTCAAATACTACCGCCGAGATGTTACGTTGGTTTAGGTTAGGTTAAATTACGTTATTGATGTATATAAAAGTCCCACGGAGACGTAGAGGCCAACTCGCCAGGAATGTGGTCAAATATTACCGCCGATATGATAGGTTGGGTTAGGTTACGTTATATTACGTTATTGATGTGTATGAAGGTCTCACGGTGAGGTAGAGGCCAACTCGACAGGAATGTTGTCAAATATTAGTGCCGACATGTTAGGTTGGGTTAGGATACGTTAAATTACGTTATTGATGTATATGAAGGTCCCACGGAGACGTAGAGGCCAACTCGCCAGGAATGTTGTCAAATATTACCGCCGATGTGTTAGGTTGGGTTAGGTTAGGTTATATTACGTTATTGATGTGTATGAAGGCCCCACGGAGACGTAGAGGCCAACTCGCCAGGAATGTTGTCAAATATTACCGCCGATATGATAGGTTGGGCTAGGTTAGGTTATATGACGTTATTGATGTATATAAAGGTCCCACGGAAACATAGAGGCCAACAAGCCAGAAATGTTGTCAAATACTACCGCCGAGATGTTACGTTGGTTTAGGTTAGGTTAAATTACGTTATTGATGTATATAAAAGTCCCACGGAGACGTAGAGGCCAACTCGCCAGGAATGTGGTCAAATATTACCGCCGATGTGATAGGTTGGGTTAGGGTACGTTAGATTACGTTATTGATGTATATGAAGGTCTCACGGTGAAGTAGAGGCCAACTCGACAGGAATGTTGTCAAATATTAGTGCCGACATGTTAGGTTGGGTTAGGATACGTTAAATTACGTTATTGATGTATATAAAAGTCCCACGGAGACGTAGAGGCCAACTCGCTAGGAATGTTGTCAAATATTACCGCCGAGATGATACGTTGGGCTAGGTTGGGTTATATTACGTTATTGATGTATATAAAGGTCCCAGGGAAACATAGAGGCCAACAAGCCAGGAATGTTGTCAAATATTACCGCCCAGATGTTACGTTGGTTTAGGTTAGGTTAAATTACGTTATTGATGTATATGAAGGTCCCACGGTGACGTAGAGGCCAACTCGCCAGGAATGTTGTCAAATATTACCGCCGATGTGTTAGGTTGTGTGAGGTTAGGTTATATTACGTTATTGATGTGTATGAAGGCCCCACGGAGACGTAGAGGCCAACTCGCCAGGAATGTTGTCAAATATTACCGCCGATATGATAGGTTGGACTAGGTTAGGGTATATTACGTTATTGATGTATATAAAGGTCCCACGGAAACATAGAGGTCAACAAGCCAGGAATGTTGTCAAATATTACCGCCGATATGTTATGTTGGTTTAGGTTAGGTTAAATTACGTTATTGATGTATATGAAGGTCCCACGGAGAGGTAGAGGCCAACTCGCCAGGAATGTTGTCAAATATTAGTGCCGAGATGTTAGGTTGTGTTAGGTTAGGTTATGTTACGTTATTGATGTATATGAAGGCCCCGCGGAGACGTAGAGGCCAACTCGCCAGGAATGTTGTCAAATATTACCGCCGATATGATAGGTTGGGCTAGGTTAGGTTGTATGACGTTATTGATGTATATAAAGGTCCCACGGAAACATAGAGGCCAACAAGCCAGGAATGTTGTCAAATACTACCGCCGAGATGTTACGTTGGTTTAGGTTAGGTTAAATTACGTTATTGATGTATATAAAAGTCCCACGGTGACGTAGAGGCCAACAAGCCAGGAATGTTGTCAAATACTACCGCCGAGATGTTACGTTGGTTTAGGTTAGGTTAAATTACGTTATTGATGTATATAAAAGTCCCACGGAGACGTAGAGGCCAACTCGCCAGGAATGTTGTCAAATATTACCGCCGATATGATAGGTTGGGTTAGGTTACGTTATATTACGTTATTGATGTGTATGAAGGTCTCACGGTGAGGTAGAGGCCAACTCGACAGGAATGTTGTCAAATATAAGTGCCGACATGTTAGGTTGGGTTAGGATACGTTAAATTACGTTATTGATGTATATGAAGGTCCCACGGAGACGTAGAGGCCAACTCGCCAGGAATGTTGTCAAATATTACCGCCGATATGATAGGTTGGGCTAGGTTAGGTTATATGACGTTATTGATTTATATAAAGGTCCCACGGAAACATAGAGGCCAACAAGCCAGGAATGTTGTCAAATACTACCGCCGAGATGTTACGTTGGTTTAGGTTAGGTTAAATTACGTTATTAATGTATATAAAAGTCCCACTGAGACGTAGAGGCCAACTCGCCAGGAATGTGGTCAAATATTACCGCCGATATGATAGGTTGGGTTAGGTTACGTTATATTACGTTATTGATGTGTATGAAGGTCTCACGGTGAGGTAGAGGCCAACTCGACAGGAATGTTGTCAAATATTAGTGCCGACATGTTAGGTTGGGTTAGGATACGTTAAATTACGTTATTGATGTATATGAAGGTCCCACGGAGACGTAGAGGCCAACTCACCAGGAATGTTGTCAAATATTACCGCCGATATGATAGGTTGGGCTAGGTTAGGTTATATGACGTTATTGATGTATATAAAGGTCCCACGGAAACATAGAGGCCAACAAGCCAGGAATGTTGTCAAATATTACCGCCGATGTGTTAGGTTGGGTTAGGTTAGGTTATATTACGTTATTGATGTGTATGAAGGCCCCACGGAGACGTAGAGGCCAACTCGCCAGGAATGTTGTCAAATATTACCGCCGATATGATAGGTTGGGCTAGGTTAGGTTATATGACGTTATTGATGTATATAAAGGTCCCACGGAAACATAGAGGCCAACAAGCCAGGAATGTTGTCAAATACTACCGCCGAGATGTTACGTTGGTTTAGGTTAGGTTAAATTACGTTATTGATGTATATAAAAGTCCCACGGAGACGTAGAGGCCAACTCGCCAGGAATGTGGTCAAATATTACCGCCGATGTGATAGGTTGGGTTAGGGTACGTTAGATTACGTTATTGATGTATATGAAGGTCTCACGGTGAAGTAGAGGCCAACTCGACAGGAATGTTGTCAAATATTAGTGCCGACATGTTAGGTTGGGTTAGGATACGTTAAATTACGTTATTGATGTATATAAAAGTCCCACGGAGACGTAGAGGCCAACTCGCTAGGAATGTTGTCAAATATTACCGCCGAGATGATACGTTGGGCTAGGTTAGGTTATATTACGTTATTGATGTATATAAAGGTCCCAGGGAAACATAGAGGCCAACAAGCCAGGAATGTTGTCAAATATTACCGCCCAGATGTTACGTTGGTTTAGGTTAGGTTAAATTACGTTATTGATGTATATGAAGGTCCCACGGTGACGTAGAGGCCAACTCGCCAGGAATGTTGTCAAATATTACCGCCGATGTGTTAGGTTGTGTTAGGTTAGGTTATATTACGTTATTGATGTGTATGAAGGCCCCACGGAGACGTAGAGGCCAACTCGCCAGGAATGTTGTCAAATATTACCGCCGATATGATAGGTTGGACTAGGTTAGTGTATATTACATTATTGATGTATATAAAGGTCCCACGGAAACATAGAGGTCAACAAGCCAGGAATGTTGTCAAATATTACCGCCGATATGTTATGTTGGTTTAGGTTAGGTTAAATTACGTTATTGATGTATATGAAGGTCCCACGGAGAGGTAGAGGCCAACTCGCCAGGAATGTTGTCAAATATTAGTGCCGAGATGTTAGGTTCTGTTAGGTTAGGTTATGTTACGTTATTGATGTATATGAAGGCCCCGCGGAGACGTAGAGGCCAACTCGCCAGGAATGTTGTCAAATATTACCGCCGATATGATAGGTTGGGCTAGGTTAGGTTGTATGACGTTATTGATGTATATAAAGGTCCCACGGAAACATAGAGGCCAACAAGCCAGGAATGTTGTCAAATACTACCGCCGAGATGTTACGTTGGTTTAGGTTAGGTTAAATTACGTTATTGATGTATATAAAAGTCCCACGGTGACGTAGAGGCCAACAAGCCAGGAATGTTGTCAAATACTACCGCCGAGATGTTACGTTGGTTTAGGTTAGGTTAAATTACGTTATTGATGTATATAAAAGTCCCACGGAGACGTAGAGGCCAACTCGCCAGGAATGTTGTCAAATATTACCGCCGATATGATAGGTTGGGTTAGGTTACGTTATATTACGTTATTGATGTGTATGAAGGTCTCACGGTGAGGTAGAGGCCAACTCGACAGGAATGTTGTCAAATATAAGTGCCGACATGTTAGGTTGGGTTAGGATACGTTAAATTACGTTATTGATGTATATGAAGGTCCCACGGAGACGTAGAGGCCAACTCGCCAGGAATGTTGTCAAATATTACCGCCGATATGATAGGTTGGGCTAGGTTAGGTTATATGACGTTATTGATTTATATAAAGGTCCCACGGAAACATAGAGGCCAACAAGCCAGGAATGTTGTCAAATACTACCGCCGAGATGTTACGTTGGTTTAGGTTAGGTTAAATTACGTTATTAATGTATATAAAAGTCCCACGGAGACGTAGAGGCCAACTCGCCAGGAATGTGGTCAAATATTACCGCCGATATGATAGGTTGGGTTAGGTTACGTTATATTACGTTATTGATGTGTATGAAGGTCTCACGGTGAGGTAGAGGCCAACTCGACAGGAATGTTGTCAAATATTAGTGCCGACATGTTAGGTTGGGTTAGGATACGTTAAATTACGTTATTGATGTATATGAAGGTCCCACGGAGACGTAGAGGCCAACTCACCAGGAATGTTGTCAAATATTACCGCCGATATGATAGGTTGGGCTAGGTTAGGTTATATGACGTTATTGATGTATATAAAGGTCCCACGGAAACATAGAGGCCAACAAGCCAGGAATGTTGTCAAATACTACCGCCGAGATGTTACGTTGGTTTAGTTTAGGTTAAATTACGTTATTGATGTATATGAAGGTCCCACGGAGAGGTAGAGGCCAACTCGCCAGGAATGTTGTCAAATATTAGTGCCGAGATGTTAGGTTGGGTTAGGTTAGGTAATATTAAGTTATTGATGTATATGAAGGTCCCACGGTGACGTAGAGGCCAACTCGCCAGGAATGTTGTCAAATATTACCGCCGAGATGTTAGGTTGGGTTAGGTTATGTTATATTACGTTATTGATGTATATGAAGGTCCCACGGAGAGGTAGAGGCCAACTCGCCAGGAATGTTGTCAAATATTACCGCCGATATGTTATGTTGGTTTAGGTTAGGTTAAATTACGTTATTGATGTATATGAAGGTCCCACGGAGAGGTAGATGCCAACTCGCCAGGAATGTTGTCAAATATTAGTGCCGAGATGTTAGGTTGGGTTAGGTTAGGTAATATTACGTTATTGATGTATATGAAGGTCCCACGGAAACGTAGAGGCCAACTCGCCAGGAATGTTGTCAAATATTTCCACCGAGGTGTTAGGTTGGGTTAGGTTAGGTTATATTACGTTATTGATGTATATAACGGTCCCACGGAAACATAGAAGTCAACAAGCCAAGAATGTTGTCAAATATTACAGCCGAGATGTTACGTTTGGGTATTTTAGGTTATATTACGTTATTGATGTATATAAATGTCCCACGGAGACGTAGAGGCCAACTCGACAGGAATGTTGTCAAATATTAGTGCCGAGAGGTTGGGTTGGGTGAGGTTAGGTTATAATATGTTGTTGATGTATATAAAGGCCCCACGGAGACGTAGAGGCCAACCCGCTAGGAATGTTGGCAAATAATAGCGCCGAAAGGTTAGGTTGGGTTAGATTAGATTATATTACGTTATTGACGTATATGAAGGTCGCACGGAGAGGTAGAGGCCAACTCGCCAGGAATGTTGTCAAATATTAGTGCCGAGATTTTGGGTTGGGTTAGGTTAGGTAATATTACGTTATTGATGTATATGAAGGTCTCACGGAGACGTAGAGGCCAACTCGCCAGGAATGTTGTCAAATATTACCGCCGATATGATAGGTTGGGCTAGGTTAGGTTATATGACGTTATTGATGTATATAAAGGTCCCACGGAAACATAGAGGCCAACAAGCCAGGAATGTTGTCAAATACTACCGCCGAGATGTTACGTTGGTTTAGGTTAGGTTAAATTACGTTATTGATGTATATAAAAGTCCCACGGAGACGTAGAGGCCAACTCGCCAGGAATGTGGTCAAATATTACCGCCGATATGATAGGTTGGGTTAGGTTACGTTATATTACGTTATTGATATGTATGAAGGTCTCACGGTGAGGTAGAGGCCAACTCGACAGGAATGTTGTCAAATATTAGTGCCGACATGTTAGGTTGGGTTAGGATACGTTAAATTACGTTATTGATGTATATGAAGGTCCCACGGAGACGTAGAGGCCAACTCGCCAGGAATGTTGTCAAATATTACCGCCGATATGATAGGTTGGGCTAGGTTAGGTTATATGACGTTATTGATGTATATAAAGGTCCCACGGAAACATAGAGGCCAACAAGCCAGGAATGTTGTCAAATACTACCGCCGAGATGTTACTTACGTTGGTTTAGGTTAGGTTAAATTACGTTATTGATGTATATGAAGGTCCCACGGAGAGGTAGAGGCCAACTCGCCAGGAATGTTGTCAAATATTAGTGCCGAGATGTTAGGTTGGGTTAGGTTAGGTAATATTAAGTTATTGATGTATATGAAGGTCCCACGGTGACGTAGAGGCCAACTCGCCAGGAATGTTGTCAAATATTACCGCCGATGTGTTAGGTTGGGTTAGGTTAGGTTATATTACGTTATTGATGTGTATGAAGGCCCCACGGAGACGTAGAGGCCAACTCGCCAGGAATGTTGTCAAATATTACCGCCGATATGATAGGTTGGGCTAGGTTAGGTTATATTACGTTATTGATGTATATAAAGGTCCCACGGAAACATAGAGTTCAACAAGCCAGGAATGTTGTCAAATATTACCGCCGATATGTTATGTTGGTTTAGGTTAGGTTAAATTACGTTATTGATGTATATGAAGGCCCCGCGGAGACGTAGAGGCCAACTCGCCAGGAATGTTGTCAAATATTACCGCCGATATGATAGGTTGGGCTAGGTTAGGTTGTATGACGTTATTGATGTATATAAAGGTCCCACGGAAACATAGAGGCCAACAAGCCAGGAATGTTGTCAAATACTACCGCCGAGATGTTACGTTGGTTTAGGTTAGGTTAAATTACGTTATTGATGTATATGAAGGTCCCACGGAGAGGTAGAGGCCAACTCGCCAGGAATGTTGTCAAATATTAGTGCCGAGATGTTAGGTTGTGTTAGCTTAGGTTATATTACGTTATTGATGTATATGAAGGCCCCGCGGAGACGTAGAGACCAACTCGCCAGGAATGTTGTCAAATATTACCGCCGATATGATAGGTTGGTTTAGGTTAGGTTAAATTACGTTATTGATGTATATAAAAGTCCCACGGAGACGTAGAGGCCAACTCGCCAGGAATGTGGTCAAATATTACCGCCGATATGATAGGTTGGGTTAGGTTACGTTATATTACGTTATTGATGTGTATGAAGGTCTCACGGTGAGGTAGAGGCCAACTCGACAGGAATGTTGTCAAATATTAGTGCCGACATGTTAGGTTGGGTTAGGATACGTTAAATTACGTTATTGATGTATCTGAAGGTCCCACGGAGACGTAGAGGCCAACTCGCCAGGAATGTTGTCAAATATTACCGCCGATATGATAGGTTGGGCTAGGTTAGGTTATATGACGTTATTGATGTATATAAAGGTCCCACGGAAACATAGAGGCCAACAAGCCAGGAATGTTGTCAAATACTACCGCCGAGATGTTACTTACGTTGGTTTAGGTTAGGTTAAATTACGTTATTGATGTATATGAAGGTCCCACGGAGAGGTAGAGGCCAACTCGCCAGGAATGTTGTCAAATATTAGTGCCGAGATGTTAGGTTGGGTTAGGTTAGGTAATATTAAGTTATTGATGTATATGAAGGTCCCACGGTGACGTAGAGGCCAACTCGCCAGGAATGTTGTCAAATATTACCGCCGATGTGTTAGGTTGGGTTAGGTTAGGTTATATTACGTTATTGATGTGTATGAAGGCCCCACGGAGACGTAGAGGCCAACTCGCCAGGAATGTTGTCAAATATTACCGCCGATATGATAGGTTGGGCTAGGTTAGGTTATATTACGTTATTGATGTATATAAAGGTCCCACGGAAACATAGAGTTCAACAAGCCAGGAATGTTGTCAAATATTACCGCCGATATGTTATGTTGGTTTAGGTTAGGTTAAATTACGTTATTGATGTATATGAAGGCCCCGCGGAGACGTAGAGTCCAACTCGCCAGGAATGTTGTCAAATATTACCGCCGATATGATAGGTTGGGCTAGGTTAGGTTGTATGACGTTATTGATGTATATAAAGGTCCCACGGAAACATAGAGGCCAACAAGCCAGGAATGTTGTCAAATACTACCGCCGAGATGTTACGTTGGTTTAGGTTAGGTTAAATTACGTTATTGATGTATATAAAAGTCCCACGGTGACGTAGAGGCCAACAAGCCAGGAATGTTGTCAAATACTACCGCCGAGATGTTACGTTGGTTTAGGTTAGGTTAAATTACGTTATTGATGTATATAAAAGTCCCACGGAGACGTAGAGGCCAACTCGCCAGGAATGTGGTCAAATATTACCGCCGATATGATAAGTTGGGTTAGGTTACGTTATATTACGTTATTGATGTATATGAAGGTCCCACGGAGAGGTAGAGGCCAACTCGCCAGGAATGTTGTCAAATATTAGTGCCGAGATGTTAGGTTGGGTTAGGTTAGGTAATATTAAGTTATTGATGTATATGAAGGTCCCACGGTGAAGTAGAGGCCAACTCGCCAGGAATGTTGTCAAATATTACCGCCGATGTGTTAGGTTGGGTTAGGTTAGGTTATATTACGTTATTGATGTGTATGAAGGCCCCACGGAGACGTAGAGGCCAACTCGCCAGGAATGTTGTCAAATATTACCGCCGATATGATAGGTTGGGCTAGGTTAGGTTATATTACGTTATTGATGTATATAAAGGTCCCACGGAAACATAGAGTTCAACAAGCCAGGAATGTTGTCAAATATTACCGCCGATATGTTATGTTGGTTTAGGTTAGGTTAAATTACGTTATTGATGTATATGAAGGCCCCGCGGAGACGTAGAGGCCAACTCGCCAGGAATGTTGTCAAATATTACCGCCGATTTGATAGGTTGGGCTAGGTTAGGTTGTATGACGTTATTGATGTATATAAAGGTCCCACGGAAACATAGAGGCCAACAAGCCAGGAATGTTGTCAAATACTACCGCCGAGATGTTACGTTGGTTTAGGTTAGGTTAAATTACGTTATTGATGTATATAAAAGTCCCACTGTGACGTAGAGGCCAACAAGCCAGGAATGTTGTCAAATACTACCGCCGAGATGTTACGTTGGTTTAGGTTAGGTTAAATTACGTTATTGATGTATATAAAAGTCCCACGGAGACGTAGAGGCCAACTCGCCAGGAATGTGGTCAAATATTACCGCCGATATGATAAGTTGGGTTAGGTTACGTTATATTACGTTATTGATGTGTATGAAGGTCTCACGGTGAGGTAGAGGCCAACTCGACAGGAATGTTGTCAAATATTAGTGCCGACATGTTAGGTTGGGTTAGGATACGTTAAATTACGTTATTGATGTATATAAAAGTCCCACGGAGACGTAGAGGCCAACTCGCCAGGAATGTTGTCAAATATTACCGCCGAGATGATAGGTTGGGCTAGGTTAGGTTATATTACGTTATTGATGTATATAAAGGTCCCAGGGAAACATAGAGGCCAACAAGACACGAATGTTGTCAAATATTACCGCCGAGATGTTACGTTGGTTTAGGTTAGGTTAAATTACGTTATTGATGTATATGAAGGTCCCACGGAGAGGTAGAGGCCAACTCGCCAGGAATGTTGTCAAATATTAGTGCCGAGATGTTAGGTTGTGTTAGCTTAGGTTATATTACGTTATTGATGTATATGAAGGCCCCGCGGAGACGTAGAGGCCAACTCGCCAGGAATGTTGTCAAATATTACCGCCGATATGATAGGTTGGGTTAGGTTACGTTATATTACGTTATTGATGTGTATGAAGGTCTCACGGTGAGGTAGAGGCCAACTCGACAGGAATGTTGTCAAATATTAGTGCCGACATGTTAGGTTGGGTTAGGATACGTTAAATTACGTTATTGATGTATATGAAGGTCCCACGGAGACGTAGAGGCCAACTCGCCAGGAATGTTGTCAAATATTACCGCCGATGTGTTAGGTTGGGTTAGGTTAGGTAATATTACGTTATTGATGTATATGAAGGTCCCACGGAGACGTAGAGGCCAACTCGCCAGGAATGTGGTCAAATATTACCGCCGATATGATAGGTTGGGCTAGGTTAGGCTATATGACGTTATTGATGTATATAAAGGTCCCACGGAAACATAGAGGCCAACAAGCCAGGAATGTTGTCAAATACTACCGCCGAGATGTTACGTTGGTTTAGGTTAGGTTAAATTACGTTATTGATGTATATGAAGGTCCCACGGAGAGGTAGAGGCCAACTCGCCAGGAATGTTGTCAAATATTAGTGCCGAGATGTTAGGTTGGGTTAGGTTAGGTAATATTAAGTTATTGATGTATATGAAGGTCCCACGGTGACGTAGAGGCCAACTCGCCAGGAATGTTGTCAAATATTACCGCCGAGATGTTAGGTTGGGTTAGGTTATGTTATATTACGTTATTGATGTATATGAAGGTCCCACGGAGAGGTAGAGGCCAACTCGCCAGGAATGTTGTCAAATATTAGTGCCGAGATGTTAGGTTGGGTTAGGTTAGGTAATATTAAGTTATTGATGTATATGAAGGTCCCACGGTGACGTAGAGGCCAACTCGCCAGGAATGTTGTCAAATATTACCGCCGATGTGTTAGGTTGGGTTAGGTTAGGTTATATTACGTTATTGATGTGTATGAAGGCCCCACGGAGACGTAGAGGCCAACTCGCCAGGAATGTTGTCAAATATTACCGCCGATATGATAGGTTGGGCTAGGTTAGGTTATATTACGTTATTGATGTATATAAAGGTCCCACGGAAACATAGAGGTCAACAAGCCAGGAATGTTGTCAAATATTACCGCCGATATGTTATGTTGGTTTAGGTTAGGTTAAATTACGTTATTGATGTATATGAAGGTCCCACGGAGAGGTAGATGCCAACTCGCCAGGAATGTTGTCAAATATTAGTGCCGAGATGTTAGGTTGGGTTAGGTTAGGTAATATTACGTTATTGATGTATATGAAGGTCCCACGGAAACGTAGAGGCCAACTCGCCAGGAATGTTGTCAAATATTTCCACCGAGGTGTTAGGTTGGGTTAGGTTAGGTTATATTACGTTATTGATGTATATAACGGTCCCACGGAAACATAGAAGTCAACAAGCCAAGAATGTTGTCAAATATTACAGCCGAGATGTTACGTTTTGGTATTTTAGGTTATATTACGTTATTGATGTATATAAAAGTCCCACGGAGACGTAGAGGCCAACTCGACAGGAATGTTGTCAAATATTAGTGCCGAGAGGTTGGGTTGGGTGAGGTTAGGTTATAATATGTTGTTGATGTATATAAAGGCCCCACGGAGACGTAGAGGCCAACCCGCTAGGAATGTTGGCAAATAATAGCGCCGAAAGGTTAGGTTGGGTTAGATTAGATTATATTACGTTATTGACGTATATGAAGGTCGCACGGAGAGGTAGAGGCCAACTCGCCAGGAATGTTGTCAAATATTAGTGCCGAGATTTTGGGTTGGGTTAGGTTAGGTAATATTACGTTATTGATGTATATGAAGGTCTCACGGAGACGTAGAGGCCAACTCGCCAGGAATGTTGTCAAATATTACCGCCGATATGATAGGTTGGGCTAGGTTAGATTATATGACGTTATTGATGTATATAAAGGTCCCACGGAAACATAGAGGCCAAGAAGCCAGGAATGTTGTCAAATACTACCGCCGAGATGTTACGTTGGTTTAGGTTAGGTTAAATTACGTTATTGATGTATATGAAGGTCTCACGGTGAAGTAGAGGCCAACTCGACAGGAATGTTGTCAAATATTAGTGCCGACATGTTAGGTTGGGTTAGGATACGTTAAATTACGTTATTGATGTATATAAAAGTCCCACGGAGACGTAGAGGCCAACTCGCTAGGAATGTTGTCAAATATTACCGCCGAGATGATACGTTGGGCTAGGTTAGGTTATATTACGTTATTGATGTATATAAAGGTCCCAGGGAAACATAGAGGCCAACAAGCCAGGAATGTTGTCAAATATTACCGCCCAGATGTTACGTTGGTTTAGGTTAGGTTAAATTACGTTATTGATGTATATGAAGGTCCCACGGTGACGTAGAGGCCAACTCGCCAGGAATGTTGTCAAATATTACCGCCGATGTGTTAGGTTGTGTTAGGTTAGGTTATATTACGTTATTGATGTGTATGAAGGCCCCACGGAGACGTAGAGGCCAACTCGCCAGGAATGTTGTCAAATATTACCGCCGATATGATAGGTTGGACTAGGTTAGTGTATATTACATTATTGATGTATATAAAGGTCCCACGGAAACATAGAGGTCAACAAGCCAGGAATGTTGTCAAATATTACCGCCGATATGTTATGTTGGTTTAGGTTAGGTTAAATTACGTTATTGATGTATATGAAGGTCCCACGGAGAGGTAGAGGCCAACTCGCCAGGAATGTTGTCAAATATTAGTGCCGAGATGTTAGGTTCTGTTAGGTTAGGTTATGTTACGTTATTGATGTATATGAAGGCCCCGCGGAGACGTAGAGGCCAACTCGCCAGGAATGTTGTCAAATATTACCGCCGATATGATAGGTTGGGCTAGGTTAGGTTGTATGACGTTATTGATGTATATAAAGGTCCCACGGAAACATAGAGGCCAACAAGCCAGGAATGTTGTCAAATACTACCGCCGAGATGTTACGTTGGTTTAGGTTAGGTTAAATTACGTTATTGATGTATATAAAAGTCCCACGGTGACGTAGAGGCCAACAAGCCAGGAATGTTGTCAAATACTACCGCCGAGATGTTACGTTGGTTTAGGTTAGGTTAAATTACGTTATTGATGTATATAAAAGTCCCACGGAGACGTAGAGGCCAACTCGCCAGGAATGTTGTCAAATATTACCGCCGATATGATAGGTTGGGTTAGGTTACGTTATATTACGTTATTGATGTGTATGAAGGTCTCACGGTGAGGTAGAGGCCAACTCGACAGGAATGTTGTCAAATATAAGTGCCGACATGTTAGGTTGGGTTAGGATACGTTAAATTACGTTATTGATGTATATGAAGGTCCCACGGAGACGTAGAGGCCAACTCGCCAGGAATGTTGTCAAATATTACCGCCGATATGATAGGTTGGGCTAGGTTAGGTTATATGACGTTATTGATTTATATAAAGGTCCCACGGAAACATAGAGGCCAACAAGCCAGGAATGTTGTCAAATACTACCGCCGAGATGTTACGTTGGTTTAGGTTAGGTTAAATTACGTTATTAATGTATATAAAAGTCCCACGGAGACGTAGAGGCCAACTCGCCAGGAATGTGGTCAAATATTACCGCCGATATGATAGGTTGGGTTAGGTTACGTTATATTACGTTATTGATGTGTATGAAGGTCTCACGGTGAGGTAGAGGCCAACTCGACAGGAATGTTGTCAAATATTAGTGCCGACATGTTAGGTTGGGTTAGGATACGTTAAATTACGTTATTGATGTATATGAAGGTCCCACGGAGACGTAGAGGCCAACTCACCAGGAATGTTGTCAAATATTACCGCCGATATGATAGGTTGGGCTAGGTTAGGTTATATGACGTTATTGATGTATATAAAGGTCCCACGGAAACATAGAGGCCAACAAGCCAGGAATGTTGTCAAATACTACCGCCGAGATGTTACGTTGGTTTAGTTTAGGTTAAATTACGTTATTGATGTATATGAAGGTCCCACGGAGAGGTAGAGGCCAACTCGCCAGGAATGTTGTCAAATATTAGTGCCGAGATGTTAGGTTGGGTTAGGTTAGGTAATATTAAGTTATTGATGTATATGAAGGTCCCACGGTGACGTAGAGGCCAACTCGCCAGGAATGTTGTCAAATATTACCGCCGAGATGTTAGGTTGGGTTAGGTTATGTTATATTACGTTATTGATGTATATGAAGGTCCCACGGAGAGGTAGAGGCCAACTCGCCAGGAATGTTGTCAAATATTACCGCCGATATGTTATGTTGGTTTAGGTTAGGTTAAATTACGTTATTGATGTATATGAAGGTCCCACGGAGAGGTAGATGCCAACTCGCCAGGAATGTTGTCAAATATTAGTGCCGAGATGTTAGGTTGGGTTAGGTTAGGTAATATTACGTTATTGATGTATATGAAGGTCCCACGGAAACGTAGAGGCCAACTCGCCAGGAATGTTGTCAAATATTTCCACCGAGGTGTTAGGTTGGGTTAGGTTAGGTTATATTACGTTATTGATGTATATAACGGTCCCACGGAAACATAGAAGTCAACAAGCCAAGAATGTTGTCAAATATTACAGCCGAGATGTTACGTTTGGGTATTTTAGGTTATATTACGTTATTGATGTATATAAATGTCCCACGGAGACGTAGAGGCCAACTCGACAGGAATGTTGTCAAATATTAGTGCCGAGAGGTTGGGTTGGGTGAGGTTAGGTTATAATATGTTGTTGATGTATATAAAGGCCCCACGGAGACGTAGAGGCCAACCCGCTAGGAATGTTGGCAAATAATAGCGCCGAAAGGTTAGGTTGGGTTAGATTAGATTATATTACGTTATTGACGTATATGAAGGTCGCACGGAGAGGTAGAGGCCAACTCGCCAGGAATGTTGTCAAATATTAGTGCCGAGATTTTGGGTTGGGTTAGGTTAGGTAATATTACGTTATTGATGTATATGAAGGTCTCACGGAGACGTAGAGGCCAACTCGCCAGGAATGTTGTCAAATATTACCGCCGATATGATAGGTTGGGCTAGGTTAGGTTATATGACGTTATTGATGTATATAAAGGTCCCACGGAAACATAGAGGCCAACAAGCCAGGAATGTTGTCAAATACTACCGCCGAGATGTTACGTTGGTTTAGGTTAGGTTAAATTACGTTATTGATGTATATAAAAGTCCCACGGAGACGTAGAGGCCAACTCGCCAGGAATGTGGTCAAATATTACCGCCGATATGATAGGTTGGGTTAGGTTACGTTATATTACGTTATTGATATGTATGAAGGTCTCACGGTGAGGTAGAGGCCAACTCGACAGGAATGTTGTCAAATATTAGTGCCGACATGTTAGGTTGGGTTAGGATACGTTAAATTACGTTATTGATGTATATGAAGGTCCCACGGAGACGTAGAGGCCAACTCGCCAGGAATGTTGTCAAATATTACCGCCGATATGATAGGTTGGGCTAGGTTAGGTTATATGACGTTATTGATGTATATAAAGGTCCCACGGAAACATAGAGGCCAACAAGCCAGGAATGTTGTCAAATACTACCGCCGAGATGTTACTTACGTTGGTTTAGGTTAGGTTAAATTACGTTATTGATGTATATGAAGGTCCCACGGAGAGGTAGAGGCCAACTCGCCAGGAATGTTGTCAAATATTAGTGCCGAGATGTTAGGTTGGGTTAGGTTAGGTAATATTAAGTTATTGATGTATATGAAGGTCCCACGGTGACGTAGAGGCCAACTCGCCAGGAATGTTGTCAAATATTACCGCCGATGTGTTAGGTTGGGTTAGGTTAGGTTATATTACGTTATTGATGTGTATGAAGGCCCCACGGAGACGTAGAGGCCAACTCGCCAGGAATGTTGTCAAATATTACCGCCGATATGATAGGTTGGGCTAGGTTAGGTTATATTACGTTATTGATGTATATAAAGGTCCCACGGAAACATAGAGTTCAACAAGCCAGGAATGTTGTCAAATATTACCGCCGATATGTTATGTTGGTTTAGGTTAGGTTAAATTACGTTATTGATGTATATGAAGGCCCCGCGGAGACGTAGAGGCCAACTCGCCAGGAATGTTGTCAAATATTACCGCCGATATGATAGGTTGGGCTAGGTTAGGTTGTATGACGTTATTGATGTATATAAAGGTCCCACGGAAACATAGAGGCCAACAAGCCAGGAATGTTGTCAAATACTACCGCCGAGATGTTACGTTGGTTTAGGTTAGGTTAAATTACGTTATTGATGTATATGAAGGTCCCACGGAGAGGTAGAGGCCAACTCGCCAGGAATGTTGTCAAATATTAGTGCCGAGATGTTAGGTTGTGTTAGCTTAGGTTATATTACGTTATTGATGTATATGAAGGCCCCGCGGAGACGTAGAGACCAACTCGCCAGGAATGTTGTCAAATATTACCGCCGATATGATAGGTTGGTTTAGGTTAGGTTAAATTACGTTATTGATGTATATAAAAGTCCCACGGAGACGTAGAGGCCAACTCGCCAGGAATGTGGTCAAATATTACCGCCGATATGATAGGTTGGGTTAGGTTACGTTATATTACGTTATTGATGTGTATGAAGGTCTCACGGTGAGGTAGAGGCCAACTCGACAGGAATGTTGTCAAATATTAGTGCCGACATGTTAGGTTGGGTTAGGATACGTTAAATTACGTTATTGATGTATATGAAGGTCCCACGGAGACGTAGAGGCCAACTCGCCAGGAATGTTGTCAAATATTACCGCCGATATGATAGGTTGGGCTAGGTTAGGTTATATGACGTTATTGATGTATATAAAGGTCCCACGGAAACATAGAGGCCAACAAGCCAGGAATGTTGTCAAATACTACCGCCGAGATGTTACTTACGTTGGTTTAGGTTAGGTTAAATTACGTTATTGATGTATATGAAGGTCCCACGGAGAGGTAGAGGCCAACTCGCCAGGAATGTTGTCAAATATTAGTGCCGAGATGTTAGGTTGGGTTAGGTTAGGTAATATTAAGTTATTGATGTATATGAAGGTCCCACGGTGACGTAGAGGCCAACTCGCCAGGAATGTTGTCAAATATTACCGCCGATGTGTTAGGTTGGGTTAGGTTAGGTTATATTACGTTATTGATGTGTATGAAGGCCCCACGGAGACGTAGAGGCCAACTCGCCAGGAATGTTGTCAAATATTACCGCCGATATGATAGGTTGGGCTAGGTTAGGTTATATTACGTTATTGATGTATATAAAGGTCCCACGGAAACATAGAGTTCAACAAGCCAGGAATGTTGTCAAATATTACCGCCGATATGTTATGTTGGTTTAGGTTAGGTTAAATTACGTTATTGATGTATATGAAGGCCCCGCGGAGACGTAGAGGCCAACTCGCCAGGAATGTTGTCAAATATTACCGCCGATATGATAGGTTGGGCTAGGTTAGGTTGTATGACGTTATTGATGTATATAAAGGTCCCACGGAAACATAGAGGCCAACAAGCCAGGAATGTTGTCAAATACTACCGCCGAGATGTTACGTTGGTTTAGGTTAGGTTAAATTACGTTATTGATGTATATAAAAGTCCCACGGTGACGTAGAGGCCAACAAGCCAGGAATGTTGTCAAATACTACCGCCGAGATGTTACGTTGGTTTAGGTTAGGTTAAATTACGTTATTGATGTATATAAAAGTCCCACGGAGACGTAGAGGCCAACTCGCCAGGAATGTGGTCAAATATTACCGCCGATATGATAAGTTGGGTTAGGTTACGTTATATTACGTTATTGATGTATATGAAGGTCCCACGGAGAGGTAGAGGCCAACTCGCCAGGAATGTTGTCAAATATTAGTGC
This sequence comes from Xylocopa violacea, assembly GCA_963969225.1. Lineage (NCBI taxonomy): Eukaryota > Metazoa > Arthropoda > Insecta > Hymenoptera > Apidae > Xylocopa > Xylocopa violacea. The sequence continues at coordinate 2,350,100 of CAXAJV010000920.1, forward strand.
CGAGATGTTAGGTTGGGTTAGGTTAGGTAATATTAAGTTATTGATGTATATGAAGGTCCCACGGTGAAGTAGAGGCCAACTCGCCAGGAATGTTGTCAAATATTACCGCCGATGTGTTAGGTTGGGTTAGGTTAGGTTATATTACGTTATTGATGTGTATGAAGGCCCCACGGAGACGTAGAGGCCAACTCGCCAGGAATGTTGTCAAATATTACCGCCGATATGATAGGTTGGGCTAGGTTAGGTTATATTACGTTATTGATGTATATAAAGGTCCCACGGAAACATAGAGTTCAACAAGCCAGGAATGTTGTCAAATATTACCGCCGATATGTTATGTTGGTTTAGGTTAGGTTAAATTACGTTATTGATGTATATGAAGGCCCCGCGGAGACGTAGAGGCCAACTCGCCAGGAATGTTGTCAAATATTACCGCCGATTTGATAGGTTGGGCTAGGTTAGGTTGTATGACGTTATTGATGTATATAAAGGTCCCACGGAAACATAGAGGCCAACAAGCCAGGAATGTTGTCAAATACTACCGCCGAGATGTTACGTTGGTTTAGGTTAGGTTAAATTACGTTATTGATGTATATAAAAGTCCCACTGTGACGTAGAGGCCAACAAGCCAGGAATGTTGTCAAATACTACCGCCGAGATGTTACGTTGGTTTAGGTTAGGTTAAATTACGTTATTGATGTATATAAAAGTCCCACGGAGACGTAGAGGCCAACTCGCCAGGAATGTGGTCAAATATTACCGCCGATATGATAAGTTGGGTTAGGTTACGTTATATTACGTTATTGATGTGTATGAAGGTCTCACGGTGAGGTAGAGGCCAACTCGACAGGAATGTTGTCAAATATTAGTGCCGACATGTTAGGTTGGGTTAGGATACGTTAAATTACGTTATTGATGTATATAAAAGTCCCACGGAGACGTAGAGGCCAACTCGCCAGGAATGTTGTCAAATATTACCGCCGAGATGATAGGTTGGGCTAGGTTAGGTTATATTACGTTATTGATGTATATAAAGGTCCCAGGGAAACATAGAGGCCAACAAGACACGAATGTTGTCAAATATTACCGCCGAGATGTTACGTTGGTTTAGGTTAGGTTAAATTACGTTATTGATGTATATGAAGGTCCCACGGAGAGGTAGAGGCCAACTCGCCAGGAATGTTGTCAAATATTAGTGCCGAGATGTTAGGTTGTGTTAGCTTAGGTTATATTACGTTATTGATGTATATGAAGGCCCCGCGGAGACGTAGAGGCCAACTCGCCAGGAATGTTGTCAAATATTACCGCCGATATGATAGGTTGGGTTAGGTTACGTTATATTACGTTATTGATGTGTATGAAGGTCTCACGGTGAGGTAGAGGCCAACTCGACAGGAATGTTGTCAAATATTAGTGCCGACATGTTAGGTTGGGTTAGGATACGTTAAATTACGTTATTGATGTATATGAAGGTCCCACGGAGACGTAGAGGCCAACTCGCCAGGAATGTTGTCAAATATTACCGCCGATGTGTTAGGTTGGGTTAGGTTAGGTAATATTACGTTATTGATGTATATGAAGGTCCCACGGAGACGTAGAGGCCAACTCGCCAGGAATGTGGTCAAATATTACCGCCGATATGATAGGTTGGGCTAGGTTAGGCTATATGACGTTATTGATGTATATAAAGGTCCCACGGAAACATAGAGGCCAACAAGCCAGGAATGTTGTCAAATACTACCGCCGAGATGTTACGTTGGTTTAGGTTAGGTTAAATTACGTTATTGATGTATATGAAGGTCCCACGGAGAGGTAGAGGCCAACTCGCCAGGAATGTTGTCAAATATTAGTGCCGAGATGTTAGGTTGGGTTAGGTTAGGTAATATTAAGTTATTGATGTATATGAAGGTCCCACGGTGACGTAGAGGCCAACTCGCCAGGAATGTTGTCAAATATTACCGCCGAGATGTTAGGTTGGGTTAGGTTATGTTATATTACGTTATTGATGTATATGAAGGTCCCACGGAGAGGTAGAGGCCAACTCGCCAGGAATGTTGTCAAATATTAGTGCCGAGATGTTAGGTTGGGCTAGGTTAGGTTATATTACGTTATTGATGTATATAAAGGTCCCACGGAAACATAGAGTTCAACAAGCCAGGAATGTTGTCAAATATTACCGCCGATATGTTATGTTGGTTTAGGTTAGGTTAAATTACGTTATTGATGTATATGAAGGCCCCGCGGAGACGTAGAGGCCAACTCGCCAGGAATGTTGTCAAATATTACCGCCGATTTGATAGGTTGGGCTAGGTTAGGTTGTATGACGTTATTGATGTATATAAAGGTCCCACGGAAACATAGAGGCCAACAAGCCAGGAATGTTGTCAAATACTACCGCCGAGATGTTACGTTGGTTTAGGTTAGGTTAAATTACGTTATTGATGTATATAAAAGTCCCACTGTGACGTAGAGGCCAACAAGCCAGGAATGTTGTCAAATACTACCGCCGAGATGTTACGTTGGTTTAGGTTAGGTTAAATTACGTTATTGATGTATATAAAAGTCCCACGGAGACGTAGAGGCCAACTCGCCAGGAATGTGGTCAAATATTACCGCCGATATGATAAGTTGGGTTAGGTTACGTTATATTACGTTATTGATGTGTATGAAGGTCTCACGGTGAGGTAGAGGCCAACTCGACAGGAATGTTGTCAAATATTAGTGCCGACATGTTAGGTTGGGTTAGGATACGTTAAATTACGTTATTGATGTATATAAAAGTCCCACGGAGACGTAGAGGCCAACTCGCCAGGAATGTTGTCAAATATTACCGCCGAGATGATAGGTTGGGCTAGGTTAGGTTATATTACGTTATTGATGTATATAAAGGTCCCAGGGAAACATAGAGGCCAACAAGACACGAATGTTGTCAAATATTACCGCCGAGATGTTACGTTGGTTTAGGTTAGGTTAAATTACGTTATTGATGTATATGAAGGTCCCACGGAGAGGTAGAGGCCAACTCGCCAGGAATGTTGTCAAATATTAGTGCCGAGATGTTAGGTTGTGTTAGCTTAGGTTATATTACGTTATTGATGTATATGAAGGCCCCGCGGAGACGTAGAGGCCAACTCGCCAGGAATGTTGTCAAATATTACCGCCGATATGATAGGTTGGGTTAGGTTACGTTATATTACGTTATTGATGTGTATGAAGGTCTCACGGTGAGGTAGAGGCCAACTCGACAGGAATGTTGTCAAATATTAGTGCCGACATGTTAGGTTGGGTTAGGATACGTTAAATTACGTTATTGATGTATATGAAGGTCCCACGGAGACGTAGAGGCCAACTCGCCAGGAATGTTGTCAAATATTACCGCCGATGTGTTAGGTTGGGTTAGGTTAGGTAATATTACGTTATTGATGTATATGAAGGTCCCACGGAGACGTAGAGGCCAACTCGCCAGGAATGTGGTCAAATATTACCGCCGATATGATAGGTTGGGCTAGGTTAGGCTATATGACGTTATTGATGTATATAAAGGTCCCACGGAAACATAGAGGCCAACAAGCCAGGAATGTTGTCAAATACTACCGCCGAGATGTTACGTTGGTTTAGGTTAGGTTAAATTACGTTATTGATGTATATGAAGGTCCCACGGAGAGGTAGAGGCCAACTCGCCAGGAATGTTGTCAAATATTAGTGCCGAGATGTTAGGTTGGGTTAGGTTAGGTAATATTAAGTTATTGATGTATATGAAGGTCCCACGGTGACGTAGAGGCCAACTCGCCAGGAATGTTGTCAAATATTACCGCCGAGATGTTAGGTTGGGTTAGGTTATGTTATATTACGTTATTGATGTATATGAAGGTCCCACGGAGAGGTAGAGGCCAACTCGCCAGGAATGTTGTCAAATATTAGTGCCGAGATGTTAGGTTGGGTTAGGTTAGGTAATATTAAGTTATTGATGTATATGAAGGTCCCACGGTGACGTAGAGGCCAACTCGCCAGGAATGTTGTCAAATATTACCGCCGATGTGTTAGGTTGGGTTAGGTTAGGTTATATTACGTTATTGATGTGTATGAAGGCCCCACGGAGACGTAGAGGCCAACTCGCCAGGAATGTTGTCAAATATTACCGCCGATATGATAGGTTGGGCTAGGTTAGGTTATATTACGTTATTGATGTATATAAAGGTCCCACGGAAACATAGAGGTCAACAAGCCAGGAATGTTGTCAAATATTACCGCCGATATGTTATGTTGGTTTAGGTTAGGTTAAATTACGTTATTGATGTATATGAAGGTCCCACGGAGAGGTAGATGCCAACTCGCCAGGAATGTTGTCAAATATTAGTGCCGAGATGTTAGGTTGGGTTAGGTTAGGTAATATTACGTTATTGATGTATATGAAGGTCCCACGGAAACGTAGAGGCCAACTCGCCAGGAATGTTGTCAAATATTTCCACCGAGGTGTTAGGTTGGGTTAGGTTAGGTTATATTACGTTATTGATGTATATAACGGTCCCACGGAAACATAGAAGTCAACAAGCCAAGAATGTTGTCAAATATTACAGCCGAGATGTTACGTTTTGGTATTTTAGGTTATATTACGTTATTGATGTATATAAAAGTCCCACGGAGACGTAGAGGCCAACTCGACAGGAATGTTGTCAAATATTAGTGCCGAGAGGTTGGGTTGGGTGAGGTTAGGTTATAATATGTTGTTGATGTATATAAAGGCCCCACGGAGACGTAGAGGCCAACCCGCTAGGAATGTTGGCAAATAATAGCGCCGAAAGGTTAGGTTGGGTTAGATTAGATTATATTACGTTATTGACGTATATGAAGGTCGCACGGAGAGGTAGAGGCCAACTCGCCAGGAATGTTGTCAAATATTAGTGCCGAGATTTTGGGTTGGGTTAGGTTAGGTAATATTACGTTATTGATGTATATGAAGGTCTCACGGAGACGTAGAGGCCAACTCGCCAGGAATGTTGTCAAATATTACCGCCGATATGATAGGTTGGGCTAGGTTAGATTATATGACGTTATTGATGTATATAAAGGTCCCACGGAAACATAGAGGCCAAGAAGCCAGGAATGTTGTCAAATACTACCGCCGAGATGTTACGTTGGTTTAGGTTAGGTTAAATTACGTTATTGATGTATATGAAGGTCCCACGGAGAGGTAGAGGCCAACTCGCCAGGAATGTTGTCAAATATTAGTGCCGAGATGTTAGGTTGGGTTAGGTTAGGTAATATTAAGTTATTGATGTATATGAAGGCCCCACGGTGACGTAGAGGCCAACTCGCCAGGAATGTTGTCAAATATTACCGCCGAGATGTTAGGTTGGGTTAGGTTATGTTATATTACGTTATTGATGTATATGAAGGTCCCACGGAGAGGTAGAGGCCAACTCGCCAGGAATGTTGTCAAATATTACCGCCGATATGTTACGTTTGGGTATTTTAGGTTATATTACGTTATTGATGTATATAAAAGTCCCACGGAGACGTAGAGGCCAACTCGACAGGAATGTTGTCAAATATTAGTGCCGAGAGGTTGGGTTGGGTGAGGTTAGGTTATAATATGTTGTTGATGTATATAAAGGCCCCACGGAGACGTAGAGGCCAACCCGCTAGGAATGTTGGCAAATAATAGCGCCGAAAGGTTAGGTTGGGTTAGATTAGATTATATTACGTTATTGACGTATATGAAGGTCGCACGGAGAGGTAGAGGCCAACTCGCCAGGAATGTTCTCAAATATTAGTGCCGAGATTTTGGGTTGGGTTAGGTTAGGTAATATTACGTTATTGATGTATATGAAGGTCTCACGGAGACGTAGAGGCCAACTCGCCAGGAATGTTGTCAAATATTACCGCCGATATGATAGGTTGGGCTAGGTTAGGTTATATGACGTTATTGATGTATATAAAGGTCCCACGGAAACATAGAGGCCAACAAGCCAGGAATGTTGTCAAATACTACCGCCGAGATGTTACGTTGGTTTAGGTTAGGTTAAATTACGTTATTGATGTATATAAAAGTCCCACGGAGACGTAGAGGCCAACTCGCCAGGAATGTGGTCAAATATTACCGCCGATATGATAGGTTGGGTTAGGTTACGTTATATTACGTTATTGATGTGTATGAAGGTCTCACGGTGAGGTAGAGGCCAACTCGACAGGAATGTTGTCAAATATTAGTTCCGACATGTTAGGTTGGGTTAGGATACGTTAAATTACGTTATTGATGTATATGAAGGTCCCACGGAGACGTAGAGGCCAACTCGCCAGGAATGTTGTCAAATATTACCGCCGATGTGTTAGGTTGGGTTAGGTTAGGTAATATTACGTTATTGATGTATATGATGGTCCCACGGAGACGTAGAGGCCAACTCGCCAGGAATGTTGTCAAATATTACCGCCGATATGATAGGTTGGGCTAGGTTAGGTTATATGACGTTATTGATGTATATAAAGGTCCCACGGAAACATAGAGGCCAACAAGCCAGGAATGTTGTCAAATACTACCGCCGAGATGTTACGTTGGTTTAGGTTAGGTTAAATTACGTTATTGATGTATATAAAAGTCCCACGGAGACGTAGAGGCCAACTCGCCAGGAATGTGGTCAAATATTACCGCCGATATGATAGGTTGGGTTAGGTTACGTTATATTACGTTATTGATGTGTATGAAGGTCTCACGGTGAAGTAGAGGCCAACTCGACAGGAATGTCGTCAAATGTTAGTGCCGACATGTTAGGTTGGGTTAGGATACGTTAAATTACGTTATTGATGTATATAAAAGTCCCACGGAGACGTAGAGGCCAACAAGCGAAGAATGTTGTCAAATATTACAGCCGAGATGTTACGTTGGGGTATTTTAGGTTATATTACGTTATTGATGTATATAAAAGTCCCACGGAGACGTAGAGGCCAACTCGAAAGGAATGTTGTCAAATATTAGTGCCGAGAGGTTGGGTTGGGTGAGGTTAGGTTATAATATGTTGTTGATGTATATAAAGGCCCCACGGAGACGTAGAGGCCAACTCGCCAGGAATGTTGTCAAATATTACCGCCGAGATGTTAGGTTGGGTTAGGTTAGGTTATATTACGTTATTGATGAATATGAAGGCCCCACGGAGACGTAGAGGCCATCTGGCCAGGTATGTTGTCAAATATTATCGCCGAGATGATAGGTTGGGTTAGGTTAGATTATATTACGTTATTGATGTATATGAAGGCCCCACGGAGACGTAGAGGCCATCTGGCCAGGAATGTTGTCAAATATTACCGCCGAGATGATAGATTGGGTTAGGTTAGATTATATTACTTTATTGATGTATATGAAGGTCTCACGGTGAAGTAGAGGCCAACTCGACAGGAATGTCGTCAAATATTAGTGCCGACATGTTAGGTTGGGTTAGGATACGTTAAATTACGTTATTGATGTATATAAAAGTCCCACGGAGACGTAGAGGCCAACTCGCCAGGAATGTTGTCAAATATTACCGCCGAGATGATACGTTGGGCTAGGTTAGGTTATATTACGTTATTGATGTATATAAAGGTCCCAGGGAAACATAGAGGCCAACAAGCCAGGAATGTTGTCAAATATTACCGCCGAGATGTTACGTTGGTTTAGGTTAGGTTAAATTACGTTATTGAAGTATATGAAGGTCCCACGGAGAGGTAGAGGCCAACTCGCCAGGAATGTTGTCAAATATTAGTGCCGAGATGTTAGGTTGGGTTAGGTTAGGTAATATTAAGTTATTGATGTATATGAAGGTCCCACGGTGACGTAGAGGCCAACTCGCCAGGAATGTTGTCAAATATTACCGCCGATGTGTTAGCTTGGGTCAGGTTAGGTTATATTACGTTATTGATGTGTATGAAGGCCCCACGGAGACGTAGAGGCCAACTCGCCAGGAATGTTGTCAAATATTACCGCCCATATGATAGGTTGGGCTAGGTTAGGTTATATTACGTTATTGATGTGTATGAAGGTGTCACGGAGACGTAGAGGCCAACTCGCCAGGAATGTTGTCAAATATTACCGCCGATGTGTTAGGTTGGGTTAGGTTAGGTTATATTACGTTATTGATGTGTATGAAGGCCCCACGGAGACGTAGAGGCCAACTCGCCAGGAATGTTGTCAAATATTACCGCCGATATGATAGGTTGGGCTAGGTTAGGTTATATTACGTTATTGATGTATATAAAGGTCCCACGGAAACATAGAGGTCAACAAGCCAGGAATGTTGTCAAATATTACCGCCGATATGTTATGTTGGTTTAGGTTAGGTTAAATTACGTTATTGATGTATATGAAGGTCCCACGGAGAGGTAGATGCCAACTCGCCAGGAATGTTGTCAAATATTAGTGCCGAGATGTTAGGTTGGGTTAGGTTAGGTAATATTACGTTATTGATGTATATGAAGGTCCCACGGAAACGTAGAGGCCAACTCGCCAGGAATGTTGTCAAATATTTCCACCGAGGTGTTAGGTTGGGTTAGGTTAGGTTATATTACGTTATTGATGTATATAACGGTCCCACGGAAACATAGAAGTCAACAAGCCAAGAATGTTGTCAAATATTACAGCCGAGATGTTACGTTTTGGTATTTTAGGTTATATTACGTTATTGATGTATATAAAAGTCCCACGGAGACGTAGAGGCCAACTCGACAGGAATGTTGTCAAATATTAGTGCCGAGAGGTTGGGTTGGGTGAGGTTAGGTTATAATATGTTGTTGATGTATATAAAGGCCCCACGGAGACGTAGAGGCCAACCCGCTAGGAATGTTGGCAAATAATAGCGCCGAAAGGTTAGGTTGGGTTAGATTAGATTATATTACGTTATTGACGTATATGAAGGTCGCACGGAGAGGTAGAGGCCAACTCGCCAGGAATGTTGTCAAATATTAGTGCCGAGATTTTGGGTTGGGTTAGGTTAGGTAATATTACGTTATTGATGTATATGAAGGTCTCACGGAGACGTAGAGGCCAACTCGCCAGGAATGTTGTCAAATATTACCGCCGATATGATAGGTTGGGCTAGGTTAGATTATATGACGTTATTGATGTATATAAAGGTCCCACGGAAACATAGAGGCCAAGAAGCCAGGAATGTTGTCAAATACTACCGCCGAGATGTTACGTTGGTTTAGGTTAGGTTAAATTACGTTATTGATGTATATGAAGGTCCCACGGAGAGGTAGAGGCCAACTCGCCAGGAATGTTGTCAAATATTAGTGCCGAGATGTTAGGTTGGGTTAGGTTAGGTAATATTAAGTTATTGATGTATATGAAGGCCCCACGGTGACGTAGAGGCCAACTCGCCAGGAATGTTGTCAAATATTACCGCCGAGATGTTAGGTTGGGTTAGGTTATGTTATATTACGTTATTGATGTATATGAAGGTCCCACGGAGAGGTAGAGGCCAACTCGCCAGGAATGTTGTCAAATATTACCGCCGATATGTTACGTTTGGGTATTTTAGGTTATATTACGTTATTGATGTATATAAAAGTCCCACGGAGACGTAGAGGCCAACTCGACAGGAATGTTGTCAAATATTAGTGCCGAGAGGTTGGGTTGGGTGAGGTTAGGTTATAATATGTTGTTGATGTATATAAAGGCCCCACGGAGACGTAGAGGCCAACCCGCTAGGAATGTTGGCAAATAATAGCGCCGAAAGGTTAGGTTGGGTTAGATTAGATTATATTACGTTATTGACGTATATGAAGGTCGCACGGAGAGGTAGAGGCCAACTCGCCAGGAATGTTCTCAAATATTAGTGCCGAGATTTTGGGTTGGGTTAGGTTAGGTAATATTACGTTATTGATGTATATGAAGGTCTCACGGAGACGTAGAGGCCAACTCGCCAGGAATGTTGTCAAATATTACCGCCGATATGATAGGTTGGGCTAGGTTAGGTTATATGACGTTATTGATGTATATAAAGGTCCCACGGAAACATAGAGGCCAACAAGCCAGGAATGTTGTCAAATACTACCGCCGAGATGTTACGTTGGTTTAGGTTAGGTTAAATTACGTTATTGATGTATATAAAAGTCCCACGGAGACGTAGAGGCCAACTCGCCAGGAATGTGGTCAAATATTACCGCCGATATGATAGGTTGGGTTAGGTTACGTTATATTACGTTATTGATGTGTATGAAGGTCTCACGGTGAGGTAGAGGCCAACTCGACAGGAATGTTGTCAAATATTAGTTCCGACATGTTAGGTTGGGTTAGGATACGTTAAATTACGTTATTGATGTATATGAAGGTCCCACGGAGACGTAGAGGCCAACTCGCCAGGAATGTTGTCAAATATTACCGCCGATGTGTTAGGTTGGGTTAGGTTAGGTAATATTACGTTATTGATGTATATGATGGTCCCACGGAGACGTAGAGGCCAACTCGCCAGGAATGTTGTCAAATATTACCGCCGATATGATAGGTTGGGCTAGGTTAGGTTATATGACGTTATTGATGTATATAAAGGTCCCACGGAAACATAGAGGCCAACAAGCCAGGAATGTTGTCAAATACTACCGCCGAGATGTTACGTTGGTTTAGGTTAGGTTAAATTACGTTATTGATGTATATAAAAGTCCCACGGAGACGTAGAGGCCAACTCGCCAGGAATGTGGTCAAATATTACCGCCGATATGATAGGTTGGGTTAGGTTACGTTATATTACGTTATTGATGTGTATGAAGGTCTCACGGTGAAGTAGAGGCCAACTCGACAGGAATGTCGTCAAATGTTAGTGCCGACATGTTAGGTTGGGTTAGGATACGTTAAATTACGTTATTGATGTATATAAAAGTCCCACGGAGACGTAGAGGCCAACAAGCGAAGAATGTTGTCAAATATTACAGCCGAGATGTTACGTTGAGGTATTTTAGGTTATATTACGTTATTGATGTATATAAAAGTCCCACGGAGACGTAGAGGCCAACTCGACAGGAATGTTGTCAAATATTAGTGCCGAGAGGTTGGGTTGGGTGAGGTTAGGTTATAATATGTTGTTGATGTATATAAAGGCCCCACGGAGACGTAGAGGCCAACTCGCCAGGAATGTTGTCAAATATTACCGCCGAGATGTTAGGTTGGGTTAGGTTAGGTTATATTACGTTATTGATGAATATGAAGGCCCCACGGAGACGTAGAGGCCATCTGGCCAGGTATGTTGTCAAATATTATCGCCGAGATGATAGGTTGGGTTAGGTTAGATTATATTACGTTATTGATGTATATGAAGGCCCCACGGAGACGTAGAGGCCATCTGGCCAGGAATGTTGTCAAATATTACCGCCGAGATGATAGATTGGGTTAGGTTAGATTATATTACTTTATTGATGTATATGAAGGTCTCACGGTGAAGTAGAGGCCAACTCGACAGGAATGTCGTCAAATATTAGTGCCGACATGTTAGGTTGGGTTAGGATACGTTAAATTACGTTATTGATGTATATAAAAGTCCCACGGAGACGTAGAGGCCAACTCGCCAGGAATGTTGTCAAATATTACCGCCGAGATGATACGTTGGGCTAGGTTAGGTTATATTACGTTATTGATGTATATAAAGGTCCCAGGGAAACATAGAGGCCAACAAGCCAGGAATGTTGTCAAATATTACCGCCGAGATGTTACGTTGGTTTAGGTTAGGTTAAATTACGTTATTGAAGTATATGAAGGTCCCACGGAGAGGTAGAGGCCAACTCGCCAGGAATGTTGTCAAATATTAGTGCCGAGATGTTAGGTTGGGTTAGGTTAGGTAATATTAAGTTATTGATGTATATGAAGGTCCCACGGTGACGTAGAGGCCAACTCGCCAGGAATGTTGTCAAATATTACCGCCGATGTGTTAGCTTGGGTCAGGTTAGGTTATATTACGTTATTGATGTGTATGAAGGCCCCACGGAGACGTAGAGGCCAACTCGCCAGGAATGTTGTCAAATATTACCGCCCATATGATAGGTTGGGCTAGGTTAGGTTATATTACGTTATTGATGTGTATGAAGGTGTCACGGAGACGTAGAGGCCAACTCGCCAGGAATGTTGTCAAATATTACCGCCGAGGTGTTAGGTTGGGTTAGGTTAGGTTATATTACGTTATTGATGTATATAAAGGTCCCACGGAAACATAGAGGCCAACAAGCAAGGAATGTTGTCAAATATTACAGCCGAGATGTTACGTTGGGGTATATTAGGTTAAATTACGTTATTGATGTATATAAAAGTCCCACGGAGACGTAGAGGCCAACTCGCCAGGAATATTGTCATATAATAGCGCCGAGTGGTTAGGTTGGGTTATATTAGGTTATATTACGTTATTGATGGATATGAAGGTGCCACGGAGACGTAGAGGCCAACTCGCCAGGAATGTTGTCAAATATTACCGCCGATGTGTTAGGTTGGGTTAGGTTAGGTTATATTACGTTATTGATGTGTATGAAGGCCCCACGGAGACGTAGAGGCCAACTCGCCAGGAATGTTGTCAAATATTGCCGTCGCGATGTTAGGTTGTGTTAGGTTAGATTAAATTACGTTATTGATCTATATAAAGGTCCCACGGAAACATAGAGGCCAACAAGCCAGGAATGTTGTCAAGTATTATAGCCGAGATGTTACGTTGGGGTATTTTAGGTTAAATTACGTTATTGATGTATATAAAAGTCCCACGGAGACGTAGAGGCCAACTCGCCTGGAATGTTGTCAAATATTACCGTCGAGATGTTAGGTTGGGTTAGGTTAGGTTATATTATGTTATTGATATATATAAAGGTCCCACGGAAACGTAGAGGCCAACTCGACAGGAATGTTTTCAAATATTACCGCCGAGATGATAGGTTGGCTTAGGTTAGGTTATATTACGTTATTGATGTATATGAAGGTCCCACGGAGACGTAGAGGCCAACTCGCCAGGAATGTTGTCAAATATTGCCGTCGAGATGTTAGGTTGTGTTAGGTTAGGTTATATTACGTTATTGATCTATATAAAGGTCCCACGGAAACATAGAGGCCAACAAGCCAGGAATGTTGTCAAGTATTACAGCCGAGATGTTACGTTGGGGTATTTTAGGTTATATTACGTTATTGATGTATATGAAGGTCCCACGGAGACGTAGAGGCCAACTCGCCAGGAATGTTGTCAAATATTACCGCCGAGATGTTAGGTTGGGTTAGGTTAGGTTATATCACGTTATTGATGTATATAAAGGTCCCACGGAAACATAGAGTCCAACAAGCCAGGAATGTTGTCAAATATTACAGCCGAGATGTTACGTTGGGGTATTTTAGGTTAAATTACGTTATTGATGTATATAAAAGTCCCACGGAGACGTAGAGGCCAACTCGCCAGGAATATTGTCATATAATAGCGCCGAGTGGTTAGGATGGGTTATATTAGGTTATATTACGTTATTGATGGATATGAAGGTGTCACGGAGACGTAGAGGCCAACTCGCCAGGAATGTTGTCAAATATTACCGCCGAGATGTTAGGTTGGGTTAGGTTAGGTCATATTACGTCAATGATATATATATAAAGGTCCCACGGAAACGTAGAGGCCAACTCGACAGGAATGTTCTCAAATATTACCGCCGAGATGATAGGTTAGGTTAGGTTAGGTTATATTACGTTATTGATGTATATGAAGGTTCCCACGGAGACGTAGAGGCCAACTCGCCAGGAATGTTGTCAAATATTACCGCCGAGATGTTACGTTGGGTTAGGTTAGGTAATATTACGTTATTGATGTATATGAAGGTCCCACGGAGACGTAGAGGCCAACTCGCCAGGAATGTGGTCAAATATTACCGCCGATATGATAGGTTGGATTAGGGTACGTTATATTACGTTATTGATGTATATGAAGGTCTCACGGTGAAGTAGAGGCCAACTCGACAGGAATGTCGTCAAATATTAGTGCCGACATGTTAGGTTGGGTTAGGATACGTTAAATTACGTTATTGATGTATATAAAAGTCCCACGGAGACGTAGAGGCCAACTCGCCAGGAATGTTGTCAAATATTACCGCCGAGGTGTTAGGTTGGGTTAGGTTAGGTTATATTACGTTATTGATGTATATGAAGGCCCCGCGGAGACGTAGAGGCCAACTCGCCAGGAATGTTGTCAAATATTACCGCCGATATGATAGGTTGGGCTAGGTTAGGTTATATGACGTTATTGATGTATATAAAGGTCCCACGGAAACATAGAGGCCAACAAGCCAGGAATGTTGTCAAATACTACCGCCGATATGTTACGTTGGTTTAGGTTAGGTTAAATTACGTTACTGATGTATATAAAAGTCCCACGGAGACGTAGAGGCCAACTCGCCAGGAATGTGGTCAAATATTACCGCCGATATGATAGGTTGGGTTAGGGTACGTTATATTACGTTATTGATGTATATGAAGGTCTCACGGTGAAGTAGAGGCCAACTCGACAGGAATGTCGTCAAATGTTAGTGCCGACATGTTAGGTTGGGTTAGGATACGTTAAATTACGTTATTGATGTATATAAAAGTCCCACGGAGACGTAGAGGCCAACAAGCCAAGAATGTTGTCAAATATTACAGCCGAGATGTTACGTTGGGGTATTTTAGGTTATATTACGTTATTGATGTATATAAAAGTCCCACGGAGACGTAGAGGCCAACTCGACAGGAATGTTGTCAAATATTAGTGCCGAGAGGTTGGGTTGGGTGAGGTTAGGTTATAATATGTTGTTGATGTATATAAAGGCCCCACGGAGACGTAGAGGCCAACTCGCCAGGAATGTTGTCAAATATTACCGCCGAGATGTTAGGTTGGGTTAGGTTAGGTTATATTACGTTATTGATGAATATGAAGGCCCCACGGAGACGTAGAGGCCATCTGGCCAGGTATGTTGTCAAATATTATCGCCGAGATGATAGGTTGGGTTAGGTTAGATTATATTACGTTATTGATGTATATGAAGGCCCCACGGAGACGTAGAGGCCATCTGGCCAGGAATGTTGTCAAATATTACCGCCGAGATGATAGATTGGGTTAGGTTAGATTATATTACTTTATTGATGTATATGAAGGCCCCACGGAGACGTAGAGGCCAACTCGCCAGGAATGTTGTCAAATATTGCCGTCGCGATGTTAGGTTGTGTTAGGTTAGATTAAATTACGTTATTGATCTATATAAAGGTCCCACGGAAACATAGAGGCCAACAAGCCAGGAATGTTGTCAAGTATTATAGCCGAGATGTTACGTTGGGGTATTTTAGGTTAAATTACGTTATTGATGTATATAAAAGTCCCACGGAGACGTAGAGGCCAACTCGCCTGGAATGTTGTCAAATATTACCGTCGAGATGTTAGGTTGGGTTAGGTTAGGTTATATTATGTTATTGATATATATAAAGGTCCCACGGAAACGTAGAGGCCAACTCGACAGGAATGTTTTCAAATATTACCGCCGAGATGATAGGTTGGCTTAGGTTAGGTTATATTACGTTATTGATGTATATGAAGGTCCCACGGAGACGTAGAGGCCAACTCGCCAGGAATGTTGTCAAATATTGCCGTCGAGATGTTAGGTTGTGTTAGGTTAGGTTATATTACGTTATTGATCTATATAAAGGTCCCACGGAAACATAGAGGCCAACAAGCCAGGAATGTTGTCAAGTATTACAGCCGAGATGTTACGTTGGGGTATTTTAGGTTATATTACGTTATTGATGTATATGAAGGTCCCACGGAGACGTAGAGGCCAACTCGCCAGGAATGTTGTCAAATATTACCGCCGAGATGTTAGGTTGGGTTAGGTTAGGTTATATCACGTTATTGATGTATATAAAGGTCCCACGGAAACATAGAGTCCAACAAGCCAGGAATGTTGTCAAATATTACAGCCGAGATGTTACGTTGGGGTATTTTAGGTTAAATTACGTTATTGATGTATATAAAAGTCCCACGGAGACGTAGAGGCCAACTCGCCAGGAATATTGTCATATAATAGCGCCGAGTGGTTAGGATGGGTTATATTAGGTTATATTACGTTATTGATGGATATGAAGGTGTCACGGAGACGTAGAGGCCAACTCGCCAGGAATGTTGTCAAATATTACCGCCGAGATGTTAGGTTGGGTTAGGTTAGGTCATATTACGTCAATGATATATATATAAAGGTCCCACGGAAACGTAGAGGCCAACTCGACAGGAATGTTCTCAAATATTACCGCCGAGATGATAGGTTAGGTTAGGTTAGGTTATATTACGTTATTGATGTATATGAAGGTTCCCACGGAGACGTAGAGGCCAACTCGCCAGGAATGTTGTCAAATATTACCGCCGAGATGTTACGTTGGGTTAGGTTAGGTAATATTACGTTATTGATGTATATGAAGGTCCCACGGAGACGTAGAGGCCAACTCGCCAGGAATGTGGTCAAATATTACCGCCGATATGATAGGTTGGATTAGGGTACGTTATATTACGTTATTGATGTATATGAAGGTCTCACGGTGAAGTAGAGGCCAACTCGACAGGAATGTCGTCAAATATTAGTGCCGACATGTTAGGTTGGGTTAGGATACGTTAAATTACGTTATTGATGTATATAAAAGTCCCACGGAGACGTAGAGGCCAACTCGCCAGGAATGTTGTCAAATATTACCGCCGAGGTGTTAGGTTGGGTTAGGTTAGGTTATATTACGTTATTGATGTATATGAAGGCCCCGCGGAGACGTAGAGGCCAACTCGCCAGGAATGTTGTCAAATATTACCGCCGATATGATAGGTTGGGCTAGGTTAGGTTATATGACGTTATTGATGTATATAAAGGTCCCACGGAAACATAGAGGCCAACAAGCCAGGAATGTTGTCAAATACTACCGCCGATATGTTACGTTGGTTTAGGTTAGGTTAAATTACGTTACTGATGTATATAAAAGTCCCACGGAGACGTAGAGGCCAACTCGCCAGGAATGTGGTCAAATATTACCGCCGATATGATAGGTTGGGTTAGGGTACGTTATATTACGTTATTGATGTATATGAAGGTCTCACGGTGAAGTAGAGGCCAACTCGACAGGAATGTCGTCAAATGTTAGTGCCGACATGTTAGGTTGGGTTAGGATACGTTAAATTACGTTATTGATGTATATAAAAGTCCCACGGAGACGTAGAGGCCAACAAGCCAAGAATGTTGTCAAATATTACAGCCGAGATGTTACGTTGGGGTATTTTAGGTTATATTACGTTATTGATGTATATAAAAGTCCCACGGAGACGTAGAGGCCAACTCGACAGGAATGTTGTCAAATATTAGTGCCGAGAGGTTGGGTTGGGTGAGGTTAGGTTATAATATGTTGTTGATGTATATAAAGGCCCCACGGAGACGTAGAGGCCAACTCGCCAGGAATGTTGTCAAATATTACCGCCGAGATGTTAGGTTGGGTTAGGTTAGGTTATATTACGTTATTGATGAATATGAAGGCCCCACGGAGACGTAGAGGCCATCTGGCCAGGTATGTTGTCAAATATTATCGCCGAGATGATAGGTTGGGTTAGGTTAGATTATATTACGTTATTGATGTATATGAAGGCCACACGGAGACGTAGAGGCCATCTGGCCAGGAATGTTGTCAAATATTACCGCCGAGATGATAGATTGGGTTAGGTTAGATTATATTACTTTATTGATGTATATGAAGGCCCCACGGAGACGTAGAGGCCATCTGACCAGGAATGTTGTGAAATATTACCGCCGAGATGATAGGTTGGGTTAGGTTAGATTATATTAAGTTATGGATGTATATGAAGGTCCCACGGTGACGTAGAGGCCAACTCGCCAGGAATGTTGTCAAATATTAGTGCCGAGATGTTAGGTTGGGTTAGGTTAGGTAATATTAAGTTATTGATGTATATGAAGGTCCCGCGGTGACGTAGAGGCCAACTCGCCAGGAATGTTGTCAAATATTACCGCCGAGATGTAAGGTTGGGTTAGGATACGTTAAATTACGTTATTGATGTATATAAAAGTCCCACGGAGACGTAGAGGCCAACTCGCCAGGAATGTTGTGAACTAATAGCGCCGAGAGGTTAGGTTGGGTTATATAAGGTTATATTACGTTATTGATGTATATGAAGGTCCCACGGAGACGTAGAGGCCAACTCGCCAGGAATGTTGTCAAATATTACCGCCGAGATGATAGGTTGGGTTAGGTTAGGTTATATTACGTTATTGATGTATATGAAGGCCCCACGGAGACGTAGAGGCCAATTCGCCAGGAATGTTGACAAATATTACCGCCGAGATGATAGGTTGGGTTAGGTTAGATTATATTACTTTATTGATGTATATGAAGGTCTCACGGTGAAGTAGAGGCCAACTCGACAGGAATGTCGTCAAATATTAGTGCCGACATGTTAGGTTGGGTTAGGATACGTTAAATTACGTTATTGATGTATATAAAAGTCCCACGGAGACGTAGAGGCCAACTCGCCAGGAATGTTGTCAAATATTACCGCCGAGATGATACGTTGGGCTAGGTTAGGTTATATTACGTTATTGATGTATATAAAGGTCCCAGGGAAACATAGAGGCCAACAAGCCAGGAATGTTGTCAAATATTACCGCCGAGATGTTACGTTGGTTTAGGTTAGGTTAAATTACGTTATTGAAGTATATGAAGGTCCCACGGAGAGGTAGAGGCCAACTCGCCAGGAATGTTGTCAAATATTAGTGCCGAGATGTTAGGTTGGGTTAGGTTAGGTAATATTAAGTTATTGATGTATATGAAGGTCCCACGGTGACGTAGAGGCCAACTCGCCAGGAATGTTGTCAAATATTACCGCCGATGTGTTAGCTTGGGTCAGGTTAGGTTATATTACGTTATTGATGTGTATGAAGGCCCCACGGAGACGTAGAGGCCAACTCGCCAGGAATGTTGTCAAATATTGCCGTCGCGATGTTAGGTTGTGTTAGGTTAGATTAAATTACGTTATTGATCTATATAAAGGTCCCACGGAAACATAGAGGCCAACAAGCCAGGAATGTTGTCAAGTATTATAGCCGAGATGTTACGTTGGGGTATTTTAGGTTAAATTACGTTATTGATGTATATAAAAGTCCCACGGAGACGTAGAGGCCAACTCGCCTGGAATGTTGTCAAATATTACCGTCGAGATGTTAGGTTGGGTTAGGTTAGGTTATATTATGTTATTGATATATATAAAGGTCCCACGGAAACGTAGAGGCCAACTCGACAGGAATGTTTTCAAATATTACCGCCGAGATGATAGGTTGGCTTAGGTTAGGTTATATTACGTTATTGATGTATATGAAGGTCCCACGGAGACGTAGAGGCCAACTCGCCAGGAATGTTGTCAAATATTGCCGTCGAGATGTTAGGTTGTGTTAGGTTAGGTTATATTACGTTATTGATCTATATAAAGGTCCCACGGAAACATAGAGGCCAACAAGCCAGGAATGTTGTCAAGTATTACAGCCGAGATGTTACGTTGGGGTATTTTAGGTTATATTACGTTATTGATGTATATGAAGGTCCCACGGAGACGTAGAGGCCAACTCGCCAGGAATGTTGTCAAATATTACCGCCGAGATGTTAGGTTGGGTTAGGTTAGGTTATATCACGTTATTGATGTATATAAAGGTCCCACGGAAACATAGAGTCCAACAAGCCAGGAATGTTGTCAAATATTACAGCCGAGATGTTACGTTGGGGTATTTTAGGTTAAATTACGTTATTGATGTATATAAAAGTCCCACGGAGACGTAGAGGCCAACTCGCCAGGAATATTGTCATATAATAGCGCCGAGTGGTTAGGATGGGTTATATTAGGTTATATTACGTTATTGATGGATATGAAGGTGTCACGGAGACGTAGAGGCCAACTCGCCAGGAATGTTGTCAAATATTACCGCCGAGATGTTAGGTTGGGTTAGGTTAGGTCATATTACGTCAATGATATATATATAAAGGTCCCACGGAAACGTAGAGGCCAACTCGACAGGAATGTTCTCAAATATTACCGCCGAGATGATAGGTTAGGTTAGGTTAGGTTATATTACGTTATTGATGTATATAAAAGTCCCACGGAGACGTAGAGGCCAACTCGACAGGAATGTTGTCAACTAATAGCGCCGAGAGGTTAGGTTGGGTTATATAAGGTTATATTACGTTATTAATGTATATAAAGGCCCCGCGGAGACGTAGATGCCAACCCGCCAGGAATGTTGTCAAATAATAGCGCCGAAAGGTTAGGTTGGGTTATGTAAGGTTATATTACGTTATTGATGTATATGAAGGTCCCACGGAGACGTAGAGGCCAACCCGCCAGGAATGTTGTGAAATATTACCGCCGAGATGATAGGTTGGGTTAGGTTAGATTATATTACTTTATTGATGTATATGAAGGTCTCACGGTGAAGTAGAGGCCAACTCGACAGGAATGTCGTCAAATATTAGTGCCGACATGTTAGGTTGGGTTAGGATACGTTAAATTACGTTATTGATGTATATAAAAGTCCCACGGAGACGTAGAGGCCAACTCGCCAGGAATGTTGTCAAATATTACCGCCGAGATGATACGTTGGGCTAGGTTAGGTTATATTACGTTATTGATGTATATAAAGGTCCCAGGGAAACATAGAGGCCAACAAGCCAGGAATGTTGTCAAATATTACCGCCGAGATGTTACGTTGGTTTAGGTTAGGTTAAATTACGTTATTGAAGTATATGAAGGTCCCACGGAGAGGTAGAGGCCAACTCGCCAGGAATGTTGTCAAATATTAGTGCCGAGATGTTAGGTTGGGTTAGGTTAGGTAATATTAAGTTATTGATGTATATGAAGGTCCCACGGTGACGTAGAGGCCAACTCGCCAGGAATGTTGTCAAATATTACCGCCGATGTGTTAGGTTGGGTTAGGTTAGGTTATATTACGTTATTGATGTATATAAATGTCCCACGGAAACATAGAGACCAACAAGCCAGGAATGTTGTCAAATATTACAGCCGAGATGTTACGTTGGGGTATTTTAGGTTAAATTACGTTATTGATGTATATAAAAGTCCCACGGAGACGTAGAGGCCAACTCGCCAGGAATATTGTCATATAATAGCGCCGAGTGGTTAGGTTGGGTTATATTAGGTTATATTACGTTATTGATGGATATGAAGGTGTCACCGAGACGTAGGGGCCAACTCGCCAGGAATGTTGTCAAATATTACCGCCGAGATGTTAGGTTGGGTTAGGTTAGGTTATATTACGTTATTGATGTATATAAAGGTCCCACGGAAACATAGAGTCCAAAAAGCCAGGAATGTTGTCAAATACTACAGCCGAGATGTTGCGTTGGGGTATTTTAGGTTAAATTACGTTATTGATGTATATAAAAGTCCCACGCAGACGTAGAGGCCAACTCGCCAGAAATGTTGTAAAATATTACCGCCGAGATGTTACGTTGGGTTATATAAGGTTATATTACGTTATTGATGTATATAAAGGCCCCACGGAGACGTAGATGCCAACCCGCCAGGAATGTTGTCAAATATTACCGCCGAGATGTTAGGTTGGGTTAGGTTAGGTTATATTACGTCAATGATATATATATAAAGGTCCCACGGAAACGTAGAGGCCAACTCGACAGGAATGTTCTCAAATATTACCGCCGAGATGATAGGTTAGGTTAGGTTAGGTTATATTACGTTATTGATGTATATGAAGGTTCCCACGGAGACGTAGAGGCCAACTCGCCAGGAATGTTGTCAAATATTACCGCCGAGATGTTAGGTTGGGTTAGGTTAGGTAATATTACGTTATTGATGTATATGAAGGTCCCACGGAGACGTAGAGGCCAACTCGCCAGGAATGTGGTCAAATATTACCGCCGATATGATAGGTTGGATTAGGGTACGTTATATTACGTTATTGATGTATATGAAGGTCTCACGGTGAAGTAGAGGCCAACTCGACAGGAATGTCGTCAAATATTAGTGCCGACATGTTAGGTTGGGTTAGGATACGTTAAATTACGTTATTGATGTATATAAAAGTCCCACGGAGACGTAGAGGCCAACTCGCCAGGAATGTTGTCAACTAATAGCGCCGAGAGGTTAGGTTGGGTTATATAAGGTTATATTACGTTATTGATGTATATAAAGGCCCCGCGGAGACGTAGATGCCAACCCGCCAGGAATGTTGTCAAATAATAGCGCCGAAAGGTTAGGTTGGGTTATGTAAGGTTATATTACGTTATTGATGTATATGAAGGTCCCACGGAGACGTAGAGGCCAACCCGCCAGGAATGTTGTGAAATATTACCGCCGAGATGATAGGTTGGGTTAGGTTAGATTATATTACTTTATTGATGTATATGAAGGTCTCACGGTGAAGTAGAGGCCAACTCGACAGGAATGTCGTCAAATATTAGTCCCGACATGTTAGGTTGGGTTAGGATACGTTAAATTACGTTATTGATGTATATAAAAGTCCCACGGAGACGTAGAGGCCAACTCGCCAGGAATGTTGTCAAATATTACCGCCGAGATGATACGTTGGGCTAGGTTAGGTTATATTACGTTATTGATGTATATAAAGGTCCCAGGGAAACATAGAGGCCAACAAGCCAGGAATGTTGTCAAATATTACCGCCGAGATGTTACGTTGGTTTAGGTTAGGTTAAATTACGTTATTGAAGTATATGAAGGTCCCACGGAGAGGTAGAGGCCAACTCGCCAGGAATGTTGTCAAATATTAGTGCCGAGATGTTAGGTTGGGTTAGGTTAGGTAATATTAAGTTATTGATGTATATGAAGGTCCCACGGTGACGTAGAGGCCAACTCGCCAGGAATGTTGTCAAATATTACCGCCGATGTGTTAGGTTGGGTTAGGTTAGGTTATATTACGTTATTGATGTATATAAAGGTCCCACGGAAACATAAGGCCAACAAGCAAGGAATGTTGTCAAATATTGCAGCCGAGATGTTACGATGGGGTATATTAGGTTAAATTACGTTATTGATGTATATAAAAGTCCCACGGAGACGTAGAGGCCAACTGGCCAGGAATATTGTCATATAATAGCGCCGAGTGGTTAGGTTGGGTTATATTAGGTTATATTACGTTATTGATGGATATGAAGGTGCCACGGAGACGTAGAGGCCAACTCGCCAGGAATGTTGTCAAATATTACCGCCGAGATGTTAGGTTGGGTTAGGTTAGGTTATATTACGTTATTGATATATATAAAGGTCCCACGGAAACGTAGAGGCCAACTCGACAGGAATGTTTTCAAATATTACCGCCGAGATGATAGGTTGGCTTAGGTTAGGTTATATTACGTTATTGATGTATGTCAAGGACCCACGGAGACGTAGAGGCCAACTCGCCAGGAATGTTGTAAAATATTAGTACCGAAATATTAGATTGGGTTAGGTTAGGTTATATTACGCTATTGATGTATATAAAAGTCCCACGGATACGTAGAGGCCAACTCGACAGGAATGTTGTCAAATAATAGCGCCGAAATCTTAGGTTGGGTTAGGTTAGGTTATATTACGTTATTGAAATATATGAAGTTCCACGGAGACGTAGAGGCTAACTCGCCAGGAATGTTGTCAAATATTAGTGCCGAGAAGTTGGGTTGGGTTAGGTTAGGTTATATTACGTTATTGATGTATATAAAAGCCCCACAGAGACGTAGATGCCAACTCGCCAGGAATGTTGTCAACTAATAGCGCCGAGAGGTTAGGTTGGGTTATATATGGTTATATTACGTTATTGATGTATATAAAGGCCCCGCGGAGACGTAGATGCCAACCCGCCAGGAATGTTGTCAAATAATAGCGCCGAAAGGTTAGGTTGGGTTATGTAAGGTTATATTACGTTATTGATGTATATGAAGGTCCCACGGAGACGTAGAGGCCAACTCGCCAGGAATGTTGTCAAATATTACCGCCGAGATGATAGGTTGGGTTAGGTTAGGTTATATTACGTTATTGATGTATATGAAGGCCCCACGGAGACGTAGAGGCCAACTCGCCAGGAATGTTGTCAAATATTACCGCCGATGTGTTAGGTTGGGTTAGGTTAGGTTATATTACGTTATTGATGTGTATGAAGGCCCCACGGAGACGTAGAGGCCAACTCGCCAGGAATGTCGTCAAATATTACCGCCCATATGATAGGTTGGGTTAGGTTAGGTTATATTACGTTATTGATGTATATAAATGTCCCACGGAAACATAGAGACCAACAAGCCAGGAATGTTGTCAAATATTACAGCCGAGATGTTACGTTGGGGTATTTTAGGTTAAATTACGTTATTGATGTATATAAAAGTCCCACGGAGACGTAGAGGCCAACTCGCCAGGAATATTGTCATATAATAGCGCCGAGTGGTTAGGTTGGGTTATATTAGGTTATATTACGTTATTGATGGATATGAAGGTGTCACCGAGACGTAGGGGCCAACTCGCCAGGAATGTTGTCAAATATTACCGCCGAGATGTTAGGTTGGGTTAGGTTAGGTTATATTACGTTATTGATGTATATAAAGGTCCCACGGAAACATAGAGTCCAAAAAGCCAGGAATGTTGTCAAATACTACAGCCGAGATGTTGCGTTGGGGTATTTTAGGTTAAATTACGTTATTGATGTATATAAAAGTCCCACGCAGACGTAGAGGCCAACTCGCCAGAAATGTTGTAAAATATTACCGCCGAGATGTTACGTTGGGTTATATAAGGTTATATTACGTTATTGATGTATATAAAGGCCCCACGGAGACGTAGATGCCAACCCGCCAGGAATGTTGTCAAATATTACCGCCGAGATGTTAGGTTGGGTTAGGTTAGGTTATATTACGTCAATGATATATATATAAAGGTCCCACGGAAACGTAGAGGCCAACTCGACAGGAATGTTCTCAAATATTACCGCCGAGATGATAGGTTAGGTTAGGTTAGGTTATATTACGTTATTGATGTATATGAAGGTTCCCACGGAGACGTAGAGGCCAACTCGCCAGGAATGTTGTCAAATATTACCGCCGAGATGTTAGGTTGGGTTAGGTTAGGTAATATTACGTTATTGATGTATATGAAGGTCCCACGGAGACGTAGAGGCCAACTCGCCAGGAATGTGGTCAAATATTACCGCCGATATGATAGGTTGGATTAGGGTACGTTATATTACGTTATTGATGTATATGAAGGTCTCACGGTGAAGTAGAGGCCAACTCGACAGGAATGTCGTCAAATATTAGTGCCGACATGTTAGGTTGGGTTAGGATACGTTAAATTACGTTATTGATGTATATAAAAGTCCCACGGAGACGTAGAGGCCAACTCGCCAGGAATGTTGTCAACTAATAGCGCCGAGAGGTTAGGTTGGGTTATATAAGGTTATATTACGTTATTGATGTATATAAAGGCCCCGCGGAGACGTAGATGCCAACCCGCCAGGAATGTTGTCAAATAATAGCGCCGAAAGGTTAGGTTGGGTTATGTAAGGTTATATTACGTTATTGATGTATATGAAGGTCCCACGGAGACGTAGAGGCCAACCCGCCAGGAATGTTGTGAAATATTACCGCCGAGATGATAGGTTGGGTTAGGTTAGATTATATTACTTTATTGATGTATATGAAGGTCTCACGGTGAAGTAGAGGCCAACTCGACAGGAATGTCGTCAAATATTAGTGCCGACATGTTAGGTTGGGTTAGGATACGTTAAATTACGTTATTGATGTATATAAAAGTCCCACGGAGACGTAGAGGCCAACTCGCCAGGAATGTTGTCAAATATTACCGCCGAGATGATACGTTGGGCTAGGTTAGGTTATATTACGTTATTGATGTATATAAAGGTCCCAGGGAAACATAGAGGCCAACAAGCCAGGAATGTTGTCAAATATTACCGCCGAGATGTTACGTTGGTTTAGGTTAGGTTAAATTACGTTATTGAAGTATATGAAGGTCCCACGGAGAGGTAGAGGCCAACTCGCCAGGAATGTTGTCAAATATTAGTGCCGAGATGTTAGGTTGGGTTAGGTTAGGTAATATTAAGTTATTGATGTATATGAAGGTCCCACGGTGACGTAGAGGCCAACTCGCCAGGAATGTTGTCAAATATTACCGCCGATGTGTTAGGTTGGGTTAGGTTAGGTTATATTACGTTATTGATGTATATAAAGGTCCCACGGAAACATAAGGCCAACAAGCAAGGAATGTTGTCAAATATTGCAGCCGAGATGTTACGATGGGGTATATTAGGTTAAATTACGTTATTGATGTATATAAAAGTTCCACGGAGACGTAGAGGCCAACTGGCCAGGAATATTGTCATATAATAGCGCCGAGTGGTTAGGTTGGGTTATATTAGGTTATATTACGTTATTGATGGATATGAAGGTGCCACGGAGACGTAGAGGCCAACTCGCCAGGAATGTTGTCAAATATTACCGCCGAGATGTTAGGTTGGGTTAGGTTAGGTTATATTACGTTATTGATATATATAAAGGTCCCACGGAAACGTAGAGGCCAACTCGACAGGAATGTTTTCAAATATTACCGCCGAGATGATAGGTTGGCTTAGGTTAGGTTATATTACGTTATTGATGTATGTCAAGGACCCACGGAGACGTAGAGGCCAACTCGCCAGGAATGTTGTAAAATATTAGTACCGAAATATTAGATTGGGTTAGGTTAGGTTATATTACGCTATTGATGTATATAAAAGTCCCACGGATACGTAGAGGCCAACTCGACAGGAATGTTGTCAAATAATAGCGCCGAAATCTTAGGTTGGGTTAGGTTAGGTTATATTACGTTATTGAAATATATGAAGTTCCACGGAGACGTAGAGGCTAACTCGCCAGGAATGTTGTCAAATATTAGTGCCGAGAAGTTGGGTTGGGTTAGGTTAGGTTATATTACGGTATTGATGTATATAAAAGCCCCACAGAGACGTAGATGCCAACTCGCCAGGAATGTTGTCAACTAATAGCGCCGAGAGGTTAGGTTGGGTTATATATGGTTATATTACGTTATTGATGTATATAAAGGCCCCGCGGAGACGTAGATGCCAACCCGCCAGGAATGTTGTCAAATAATAGCGCCGAAAGGTTAGGTTGGGTTATGTAAGGTTATATTACGTTATTGATGTATATGAAGGTCCCACGGAGACGTAGAGGCCAACTCGCCAGGAATGTTGTCAAATATTACCGCCGAGATGATAGGTTGGGTTAGGTTAGGTTATATTACGTTATTGATGTATATGAAGGCCCCACGGAGACGTAGAGGCCAACTCGCCAGGAATGTTGTCAAATATTACCGCCGATGTGTTAGGTTGGGTTAGGTTAGGTTATATTACGTTATTGATGTGTATGAAGGCCCCACGGAGACGTAGAGGCCAACTCGCCAGGAATGTCGTCAAATATTACCGCCCATATGATAGGTTGGGTTAGGTTAGGTTATATTAAGTTATTGATGTATATAAATGTCCCACGGAAACATAGAGACCAACAAGCCAGGAATGTTGTCAAATATTACAGCCGAGATGTTACGTTGGGGTATTTTAGGTTAAATTACGTTATTGATGTATATAAAAGTCCCACGGAGACGTAGAGGCCAACTCGCCAGGAATATTGTCATATAATAGCGCCGAGTGGTTAGGTTGGGTTATATTAGGTTATATTACGTTATTGATGGATATGAAGGTGTCACCGAGACGTAGAGGCCAACTCGCCAGGAATGTTGTCAAATATTACCGCCGAGATGTTAGGTTGGGTTAGGTTAGGTTATATTACGTTATTGATGTATATAAAGGTCCCACGGAAACATAGAGTCCAAAAAGCCAGGAATGTTGTCAAATACTACAGCCGAGATGTTGCGTTGGGGTATTTTAGGTTAAATTACGTTATTGATGTATATAAAAGTCCCACGCAGACGTAGAGGCCAACTCGCCAGAAATGTTGTAAAATATTACCGCCGAGATGTTACGTTGGGTTATATAAGGTTATATTACGTTATTGATGTATATAAAGGCCCCACGGAGACGTAGATGCCAACCCGCCAGGAATGTTGTCAAATAATAGCGCCGAAAGGTTAGGTTGGGTTATGTAAGGTTATATTACGTTATTGATGTATATGAAGGTCCCACGGAGACGTAGGGGCCAACTCGCCAGGAATGTTGTCAAATATTACCGCCGAGATGATAGGTTGGGTTAGGTTAGGTTATATTACGTTATTGATGTATATGAAGGCCCCACGGAGACGTAGAGGCCAACTCGCCAGGAATGTTGTCAAATATTACCGCCGATGTGTTAGGTTGGGTTAGGTTAGGTTATATTACGTTATTGATGTATATAAAGGTCCCACGGAAACATAGAGGCCAACAAGCAAGGAATGTTGTCAAATATTGCAGCCGAGATGTTACGTTGGGGTATATTAGGTTAAATTACGTTATTGATGTATATAAAAGTCCCACGGAGACGTAGAGGCCAACTTGCCAGGAATATTGTCATATAATAGCGCCGAGTGGTTAGGTTGGGTTATATTAGGTTATATTACGTTATTGATGGATATGAAGGTGCCACGGAGACGTAGAGGCCAACTCGCCAGGAATGTTGTCAAATATTACCGCCGAGATGTTAGGTTGGGTTAGGTTAGGTTATATTACGTTATTGATATATATAAAGGTCCCACGGAAACGTAGAGGCCAACTCGACAGGAATGTTTTCAAATATTACCGCCGAGATGATAGGTTGGCTTAGGTTAGGTTATATTACGTTATTGATGTATGTCAAGGACCCACGGAGACGTAGAGGCCAACTCGCCAGGAATGTTGTAAAATATTAGTACCGAAATATTAGATTGGGTTAGGTTAGGTTATATTACGCTATTGATGTATATAAAAGTCCCACGGATACGTAGAGGCCAACTCGACAGGAATGTTGTCAAATAATAGCGCCGAAATCTTAGGTTGGATTAGGTTAGGTTATATTACGTTATTGAAATATATGAAGTTCCACGGAGACGTAGAGGCTAACTCGCCAGGAATGTTGTCAAATATTAGTGCCGAGAAGTTGGGTTGGGTTAGGTTAGGTTATATTACGTTATTGATGTATATAAAAGCCCCACAGAGACGTAGATGCCAACTCGCCAGGAATGTTGTCAACTAATAGCGCCGAGAGGTTAGGTTGGGTTATATATGGTTATATTACGTTATTGATGTATATAAAGGCCCCGCGGAGACGTAGATGCCAACCCGCCAGGAATGTTGTCAAATAATAGCGCCGAAAGGTTAGGTTGGGTTATGTAAGGTTATATTACGTTATTGATGTATATGAAGGTCCCACGGAGACGTAGAGGCCAACTCGCCAGGAATGTTGTCAAATATTACCGCCGAGATGATAGGTTGGGTTAGGTTAGGTTATATTACGTTATTGATGTATATGAAGGCCCCACGGAGACGTAGAGGCCAACTCGCCAGGAATGTTGTCAAATATTACCGCCGATGTGTTAGGTTGGGTTAGGTTAGGTTATATTACGTTATTGATGTGTATGAAGGCCCCACGGAGACGTAGAGGCCAACTCGCCAGGAATGTCGTCAAATATTACCGCCCATATGATAGGTTGGGTTAGGTTAGGTTACATTACGTTATTGATGTATATAAATGTCCCACGGAAACATAGAGACCAACAAGCCAGGAATGTTGTCAAATATTACAGCCGAGATGTTACGTTGGGGTATTTTAGGTTAAATTACGTTATTGATGTATATAAAAGTCCCACGGAGACGTAGAGGCCAACTCGCCAGGAATATTGTCATATAATAGCGCCGAGTGGTTAGGTTGGGTTATATTAGGTTATATTACGTTATTGATGGATATGAAGGTGTCACCGAGACGTAGGGGCCAACTCGCCAGGAATGTTGTCAAATATTACCGCCGAGATGTTAGGTTGGGTTAGGTTAGGTTATATTACGTTATTGATGTATATAAAGGTCCCACGGAAACATAGAGTCCAAAAAGCCAGGAATGTTGTCAAATACTACAGCCGAGATGTTGCGTTGGGGTATTTTAGGTTAAATTACGTTATTGATGTATATAAAAGTCCCACGCAGACGTAGAGGCCAACTCGCCAGAAATGTTGTAAAATATTACCGCCGAGATGTTACGTTGGGTTATATAAGGTTATATTACGTTATTGATGTATATAAAGGCCCCACGGAGACGTAGATGCCAACCCGCCAGGAATGTTGTCAAATATTACCGCCGAGATGTTAGGTTGGGTTAGGTTAGGTTATATTACGTCAATGATATATATATAAAGGTCCCACGGAAACGTAGAGGCCAACTCGACAGGAATGTTCTCAAATATTACCGCCGAGATGATAGGTTAGGTTAGGTTAGGTTATATTACGTTATTGATGTATATGAAGGTTCCCACGGAGACGTAGAGGCCAACTCGCCAGGAATGTTGTCAAATATTACCGCCGAGATGTTAGGTTGGGTTAGGTTAGGTAATATTACGTTATTGATGTATATGAAGGTCCCACGGAGACGTAGAGGCCAACTCGCCAGGAATGTGGTCAAATATTACCGCCGATATGATAGGTTGGATTAGGGTACGTTATATTACGTTATTGATGTATATGAAGGTCTCACGGTGAAGTAGAGGCCAACTCGACAGGAATGTCGTCAAATATTAGTGCCGACATGTTAGGTTGGGTTAGGATACGTTAAATTACGTTATTGATGTATATAAAAGTCCCACGGAGACGTAGAGGCCAACTCGCCAGGAATGTTGTCAACTAATAGCGCCGAGAGGTTAGGTTGGGTTATATAAGGTTATATTACGTTATTGATGTATATAAAGGCCCCGCGGAGACGTAGATGCCAACCCGCCAGGAATGTTGTCAAATAATAGCGCCGAAAGGTTAGGTTGGGTTATGTAAGGTTATATTACGTTATTGATGTATATGAAGGTCCCACGGAGACGTAGAGGCCAACCCGCCAGGAATGTTGTGAAATATTACCGCCGAGATGATAGGTTGGGTTAGGTTAGATTATATTACTTTATTGATGTATATGAAGGTCTCACGGTGAAGTAGAGGCCAACTCGACAGGAATGTCGTCAAATATTAGTGCCGACATGTTAGGTTGGGTTAGGATACGTTAAATTAAGTTATTGATGTATATAAAAGTCCCACGGAGACGTAGAGGCCAACTCGCCAGGAATGTTGTCAAATATTACCGCCGAGATGATACGTTGGGCTAGGTTAGGTTATATTACGTTATTGATGTATATAAAGGTCCCAGGGAAACATAGAGGCCAACAAGCCAGGAATGTTGTCAAATATTACCGCCGAGATGTTACGTTGGTTTAGGTTAGGTTAAATTACGTTATTGAAGTATATGAAGGTCCCACGGAGAGGTAGAGGCCAACTCGCCAGGAATGTTGTCAAATATTAGTGCCGAGATGTTAGGTTGGGTTAGGTTAGGTAATATTAAGTTATTGATGTATATGAAGGTCCCACGGTGACGTAGAGGCCAACTCGCCAGGAATGTTGTCAAATATTACCGCCGATGTGTTAGGTTGGGTTAGGTTAGGTTATATTACGTTATTGATGTATATAAAGGTCCCACGGAAACATAAGGCCAACAAGCAAGGAATGTTGTCAAATATTGCAGCCGAGATGTTACGATGGGGTATATTAGGTTAAATTACGTTATTGATGTATATAAAAGTCCCACGGAGACGTAGAGGCCAACTGGCCAGGAATATTGTCATATAATAGCGCCGAGTGGTTAGGTTGGGTTATATTAGGTTATATTACGTTATTGATGGATATGAAGGTGCCACGGAGACGTAGAGGCCAACTCGCCAGGAATGTTGTCAAATATTACCGCCGAGATGTTAGGTTGGGTTAGGTTAGGTTATATTACGTTATTGATATATATAAAGGTCCCACGGAAACGTAGAGGCCAACTCGACAGGAATGTTTTCAAATATTACCGCCGAGATGATAGGTTGGCTTAGGTTAGGTTATATTACGTTATTGATGTATGTCAAGGACCCACGGAGACGTAGAGGCCAACTCGCCAGGAATGTTGTAAAATATTAGTACCGAAATATTAGATTGGGTTAGGTTAGGTTATATTACGCTATTGATGTATATAAAAGTCCCACGGATACGTAGAGGCCAACTCGACAGGAATGTTGTCAAATAATAGCGCCGAAATCTTAGGTTGGGTTAGGTTAGGTTATATTACGTTATTGAAATATATGAAGTTCCACGGAGACGTAGAGGCTAACTCGCCAGGAATGTTGTCAAATATTAGTGCCGAGAAGTTGGGTTGGGTTAGGTTAGGTTATATTACGTTATTGATGTATATAAAAGCCCCACAGAGACGTAGATGCCAACTCGCCAGGAATGTTGTCAACTAATAGCGCCGAGAGGTTAGGTTGGGTTATATATGGTTATATTACGTTATTGATGTATATAAAGGCCCCGCGGAGACGTAGATGCCAACCCGCCAGGAATGTTGTCAAATAATAGCGCCGAAAGGTTAGGTTGGGTTATGTAAGGTTATATTACGTTATTGATGTATATGAAGGTCCCACGGAGACGTAGAGGCCAACTCGCCAGGAATGTTGTCAAATATTACCGCCGAGATGATAGGTTGGGTTAGGTTAGGTTATATTACGTTATTGATGTATATGAAGGCCCCACGGAGACGTAGAGGCCAACTCGCCAGGAATGTTGTCAAATATTACCGCCGATGTGTTAGGTTGGGTTAGGTTAGGTTATATTACGTTATTGATGTGTATGAAGGCCCCACGGAGACGTAGAGGCCAACTCGCCAGGAATGTCGTCAAATATTACCGCCCATATGATAGGTTGGGTTAGGTTAGGTTATATTAAGTTATTGATGTATATAAATGTCCCACGGAAACATAGAGACCAACAAGCCAGGAATGTTGTCAAATATTACAGCCGAGATGTTACGTTGGGGTATTTTAGGTTAAATTACGTTATTGATGTATATAAAAGTCCCACGGAGACGTAGAGGCCAACTCGCCAGGAATATTGTCATATAATAGCGCCGAGTGGTTAGGTTGGGTTATATTAGGTTATATTACGTTATTGATGGATATGAAGGTGTCACCGAGACGTAGAGGCCAACTCGCCAGGAATGTTGTCAAATATTACCGCCGAGATGTTAGGTTGGGTTAGGTTAGGTTATATTACGTTATTGATGTATATAAAGGTCCCACGGAAACATAGAGTCCAAAAAGCCAGGAATGTTGTCAAATACTACAGCCGAGATGTTGCGTTGGGGTATTTTAGGTTAAATTACGTTATTGATGTATATAAAAGTCCCACGCAGACGTAGAGGCCAACTCGCCAGAAATGTTGTAAAATATTACCGCCGAGATGTTACGTTGGGTTATATAAGGTTATATTACGTTATTGATGTATATAAAGGCCCCACGGAGACGTAGATGCCAACCCGCCAGGAATGTTGTCAAATAATAGCGCCGAAAGGTTAGGTTGGGTTATGTAAGGTTATATTACGTTATTGATGTATATGAAGGTCCCACGGAGACGTAGGGGCCAACTCGCCAGGAATGTTGTCAAATATTACCGCCGAGATGATAGGTTGGGTTAGGTTAGGTTATATTACGTTATTGATGTATATGAAGGCCCCACGGAGACGTAGAGGCCAACTCGCCAGGAATGTTGTCAAATATTACCGCCGATGTGTTAGGTTGGGTTAGGTTAGGTTATATTACGTTATTGATGTATATAAAGGTCCCACGGAAACATAGAGGCCAACAAGCAAGGAATGTTGTCAAATATTGCAGCCGAGATGTTACGTTGGGGTATATTAGGTTAAATTACGTTATTGATGTATATAAAAGTCCCACGGAGACGTAGAGGCCAACTTGCCAGGAATATTGTCATATAATAGCGCCGAGTGGTTAGGTTGGGTTATATTAGGTTATATTACGTTATTGATGGATATGAAGGTGCCACGGAGACGCAGAGGCCAACTCGCCAGGAATGTTGTCAAATATTACCGCCGAGATGTTAGGTTGGGTTAGGTTAGGTTATATTACGTTATTGATATATATAAAGGTCCCACGGAAACGTAGAGGCCAACTCGACAGGAATGTTTTCAAATATTACCGCCGAGATGATAGGTTGGCTTAGGTTAGGTTATATTACGTTATTGATGTATGTCAAGGACCCACGGAGACGTAGAGGCCAACTCGCCAGGAATGTTGTAAAATATTAGTACCGAAATATTAGATTGGGTTAGGTTAGGTTATATTACGCTATTGATGTATATAAAAGTCCCACGGATACGTAGAGGCCAACTCGACAGGAATGTTGTCAAATAATAGCGCCGAAATCTTAGGTTGGGTTAGGTTAGGTTATATTACGTTATTGAAATATATGAAGTTCCACGGAGACGTAGAGGCTAACTCGCCAGGAATGTTGTCAAATATTAGTGCCGAGAAGTTGGGTTGGGTTAGGTTAGGTTATATTACGTTATTGATGTATATAAAAGCCCCACAGAGACGTAGATGCCAACTCGCCAGGAATGTTGTCAACTAATAGCGCCGAGAGGTTAGGTTGGGTTATATATGGTTATATTACGTTATTGATGTATATAAAGGCCCCGCGGAGACGTAGATGCCAACCCGCCAGGAATGTTGTCAAATAATAGCGCCGAAAGGTTAGGTTGGGTTATGTAAGGTTATATTACGTTATTGATGTATATGAAGGTCCCACGGAGACGTAGAGGCCAACTCGCCAGGAATGTTGTCAAATATTACCGCCGAGATGATAGGTTGGGTTAGGTTAGGTTATATTACGTTATTGATGTATATGAAGGCCCCACGGAGACGTAGAGGCCAACTCGCCAGGAATGTTGTCAAATATTACCGCCGATGTGTTAGGTTGGGTTAGGTTAGGTTATATTACGTTATTGATGTGTATGAAGGCCCCACGGAGACGTAGAGGCCAACTCGCCAGGAATGTCGTCAAATATTATCGCCCATATGATAGGTTGGGTTAGGTTAGGTTATATTACGTTATTGATGTATATAAATGTCCCACGGAAACATAGAGACCAACAAGCCAGGAATGTTGTCAAATATTACAGCCGAGATGTTACGTTGGGGTATTTTAGGTTAAATTACGTTATTGATGTATATAAAAGTCCCACGGAGACGTAGAGGCCAACTCGCCAGGAATATTGTCATATAATAGCGCCGAGTGGTTAGGTTGGGTTATATTAGGTTATATTACGTTATTGATGGATATGAAGGTGTCACCGAGACGTAGAGGCCAACTCGCCAGGAATGTTGTCAAATATTACCGCCGAGATGTTAGGTTGGGTTAGGTTAGGTTATATTACGTTATTGATGTATATAAAGGTCCCACGGAAACATAGAGTCCAAAAAGCCAGGAATGTTGTCAAATACTACAGCCGAGATGTTGCGTTGGGGTATTTTAGGTTAAATTACGTTATTGATGTATATAAAAGTCCCACGCAGACGTAGAGGCCAACTCGCCAGAAATGTTGTAAAATATTACCGCCGAGATGTTACGTTGGGTTATATAAGGTTATATTACGTTATTGATGTATATAAAGGCCCCACGGAGACGTAGATGCCAACCCGCCAGGAATGTTGTCAAATATTGCAGCCGAGATGTTACGTTGGGGTATATTAGGTTAAATTACGTTATTGATGTATATAAAAGTCCCACGGAGACGTAGAGGCCAACTTGCCAGGAATATTGTCATATAATAGCGCCGAGTGGTTAGGTTGGGTTATATTAGGTTATATTACGTTATTGATGGATATGAAGGTGCCACGGAGACGTAGAGGCCAACTCGCCAGGAATGTTGTCAAATATTACCGCCGAGATATTAGGTTGGGTTAGGTTAGGTTATATTACGTTATTGATATATATAAAGGTCCCACGGAAACGTAGAGGCCAACTCGACAGGAATGTTTTCAAATATTACCGCCGAGATGATAGGTTGGCTTAGGTTAGGTTATATTACGTTATTGATGTATGTCAAGGACCCACGGAGACGTAGAGGCCAACTCGCCAGGAATGTTGTAAAATATTAGTACCGAAATATTAGATTGGGTTAGGTTAGGTTATATTACGCTATTGATGTATATAAAAGTCCCACGGATACGTAGAGGCCAACTCGACAGGAATGTTGTCAAATAATAGCGCCGAAATCTTAGGTTGGGTTAGGTTAGGTTATATTACGTTATTGAAATATATGAAGTTCCACGGAGACGTAGAGGCTAACTCGCCAGGAATGTTGTCAAATATTAGTGCCGAGAAGTTGGGTTGGGTTAGGTTAGGTTATATTACGTTATTGATGTATATAAAAGCCCCACAGAGACGTAGATGCCAACTCGCCAGGAATGTTGTCAACTAATAGCGCCGAGAGGT
The DNA here is from genome assembly GCA_963969225.1 of Xylocopa violacea. Lineage (NCBI taxonomy): Eukaryota > Metazoa > Arthropoda > Insecta > Hymenoptera > Apidae > Xylocopa > Xylocopa violacea. The sequence goes on from CAXAJV010000920.1 coordinate 2,386,631, forward strand.
TAGGTTGGGTTATATATGGTTATATTACGTTATTGATGTATATAAAGGCCCCGCGGAGACGTAGATGCCAACCCGCCAGGAATGTTGTCAAATAATAGCGCCGAAAGGTTAGGTTGGGTTATGTAAGGTTATATTACGTTATTGATGTATATGAAGGTCCCACGGAGACGTAGATGCCAACTCGCCAGGAATGTTGTCAAATATTACCGCCGAGATGATAGGTTGGCTTAGGTTAGGTTATATTACGTTATTGATGTATATGAAGGCCCCACGGAGACGTAGAGGCCAACTCGCCAGGAATGTTGTCAAATATTACCGCCGATGTGTTAGGTTGGGTTAGGTTAGGTTATATTACGTTATTGATGTGTACGAAGGCCCCACGGAGACGTAGAGGCCAACTCGCCAGGAATGTCGTCAAATATTACCGCCCATATGATAGGTTGGGTTAGGTTAGGTTATATTACGTTATTGATGTATATAAATGTCCCACGGAAACATAGAGACCAACAAGCCAGGAATGTTGTCAAATATTACAGCCGAGATGTTACGTTGGGGTATTTTAGGTTAAATTACGTTATTGATGTATATAAAAGTCCCACGGAGACGTAGAGGCCAACTCGCCAGGAATATTGTCATATAATAGCGCCGAGTGGTTAGGTTGGGTTATATTAGGTTATATTACGTTATTGATGGATATGAAGGTGTCACCGAGACGTAGAGGCCAACTCGCCAGGAATGTTGTCAAATATTACCGCCGAGATGTTAGGTTGGGTTAGGTTAGGTTATATTACGTTATTGATGTATATAAAGGTCCCACGGAAACATAGAGTCCAAAAAGCCAGGAATGTTGTCAAATACTACAGCCGAGATGTTGCGTTGGGGTATTTTAGGTTAAATTACGTTATTGATGTATATAAAAGTCCCACGCAGACGTAGAGGCCAACTCGCCAGAAATGTTGTAAAATATTACCGCCGAGATGTTACGTTGGGTTATATAAGGTTATATTACGTTATTGATGTATATAAAGGCCCCACGGAGACGTAGATGCCAACCCGCCAGGAATGTTGTCAAATAATAGCGCCGAAAGGTTAGGTTGGGTTATGTAAGGTTATATTACGTTATTGATGTATATGAAGGTCCCACGGAGACGTAGGGGCCAACTCGCCAGGAATGTTGTCAAATATTACCGCCGAGATGATAGGTTGGGTTAGGTTAGGTTATATTACGTTATTGATGTATATGAAGGCCCCACGGAGACGTAGAGGCCAATTCGCCAGGAATGTTGTCAAATATTACCGCCGAGAGGTTAGGTTGGGTTAGGTTAGGTTGGGTTAGGTTAGGTTATATTACGTTATTGATGTATACAAAATTCCCACGGAGACGTAGAGGCCAACTCGCCAGGAATGTTGTCAAATATTACCGCCGATATGATAGGTTGGGCTAGGTTAGGTTATATGACGTTATTGATGTATATAAAGGTCCCACGGAAACATAGAGGCCAAGAAGCCAGGAATGTTGTCAAATACTACCGCCGAGATGTTACGTTGGTTTAGGTTAGGTTAAATTACGTTATTGATGTATATAAAAGTCCCACGGAGACGTAGAGGCCAACTCGCCAGGAATGTGGTCAAATATTACCGCCGATATGATAGGTTGGGTTAGGTTACGTTATATTACGTTATTGATGTGTGTGAAGGTCTCACGGTGAGGTAGAGGCCAACTCGACAGGAATGTTGTCAAATATTAGTGCCGACATGTTAGGTTGGGTTAGGATACGTTAAATTACGTTATTGATGTATATGAAGGTCCCACGGAGACGTAGAGGCCAACTCGCCAGGAATGTTGTCAAATATTACCGCCGATATGATAGGTTGGGCTAGGTTAGGTTATATGACGTTATTGATGTATATAAAGGTCCCACGGAAACGTAGAGGCCAACTCGCCAGGAATGTTGTCAAATATTTCCACCGAGGTGTTAGGTTGGGTTAGGTTAGGTTATATTACGTTATTGATGTATATAACGGTCCCACGGAAACATAGAAGTCAACAAGCCAAGAATGTTGTCAAATATTACAGCCGAGATGTTACGTTTGGGTATTTTAGGTTATATTACGTTATTGATGTATATAAAAGTCCCACGGAGACGTAGAGGCCAACTCGACAGGAATGTTGTCAAATATTAGTGCCGAGAGGTTGGGTTGGGTGAGGTTAGGTAATAATATGTTGTTGATGTATATAAAGGCCCCACGGAGACGTAGAGGCCAACCCGCTAGGAATGTTGGCAAATAATAGCGCCGAAAGGTTAGGTTGGGTTAGATTAGATTATATTACGTTATTGACGTATATGAAGGTCGCACGGAGAGGTAGAGGCCAACTCGCCAGGAATGTTGTCAAATATTAGTGCAGAGATTTTGGGTTGGGTTAGGTTAGGTAATATTACGTTATTGATGTATATGAACGTCTCACGGAGACGTAGAGGCCAACTCGCCAGGAATGTTGTCAAATATTACCGCCGATATGATAGGTTGGGCTAGGTTAGGTTATATGACGTTATTGATGTATATAAAGGTCCCACGGAAACATAGAGGCCAACAAGCCAGGAATGTTGTCAAATACTACCGCCGAGATGTTACGTTGGTTTAGGTTAGGTTAAATTACGTTATTGATGTATATAAAAGTCCCACGGAGACGGAGAGGCCAACTCGCCAGGAATGTGGTCAAATATTACCGCCGATATGATAGGTTGGGTTAGGTTACGTTATATTACGTTATTGATGTGTATGAAGGTCTCACGGTGAGGTAGAGGCCAACTCGACAGGAATGTTGTCAAATATTAGTGCCGACATGTTAGGTTGGGTTAGGATACGTTAAATTACGTTATTGATGTATATGAAGGTCCCACGGAGACGTAGAGGCCAACTCGCCAGGAATGTTGTCAAATATTACCGCCGATATGATAGGTTGGGCTAGGTTAGGTTATATGACGTTATTGATGTATATAAAGGTCCCACGGAAACATAGAGGCCAACAAGACAGGAATGTTGTCAAATACTACCGCCGAGATGTTACGTTGGTTTAGGTTAGGTTAAATTACGTTATTGATGTATATGAAGGTCTCACGGAGAGGTAGAGGCCAACTCGCCAGGAATGTTGTCAAATATTAGTGCCGAGAGGTTGGGTTGGGTGAGGTTAGGTTATAATATGTTGTTGATGTATATAAAGGCCCCACGGAGGCGTAGAGGCCAACCCGCTAGGAATGTTGGCAAATAATAGCGCCGAAAGGTTAGGTTGGGTTAGTTTAGGTTATATTACGTAATTGATATATGTGAAGGTCCCACGGAGACGTAGAGGCCAACTCGCCAGGAATGTTGTCACATAATAGCGCCGAGTGGTTAGGTCGGGTTATATTAGGTTATATTAAGTTATTGATGGATATGAAGGTCCCACGGAGACGTAGAGGCCAACTCGCCAGGAATGTTGTCAAATATTACCGCCGAGATGTAAGGTTGGGTTAGGTTAGGTTATATTACGTTATTGATGTATATGAAGGCCCCACGGAGACGTAGAGGCCAACTCGCCAGGAATGTTGTCAAATATTACCGCCGAGATGTTAGGTTGGGTTAGGTTAGGTTATATTACGTTATTGATGAATATGAAGGCCCCACGGAGACGTAGAGGGCATCTGGCCAGGAATGTTGTCAAATATTATCGCCGAGATGATAGGTTGGGTTAGGTTAGATTATATTACGTTATTGATGTATATGAAGGCCCCACGGAGACGTAGAGGCCATCTGGCCGGGAATGTTGTCAAATATTACCGCCGAGATGATAGGTTGGGTTAGATTAGATTATATTACGTTATTGATGTATATGAAGGTCTCACGGTGAAGTAGAGGCCAACTCGCCTGGAATGTTGTCAAATATTAGTGCCGACATGTTAGGTTGGGTTAGGATACGTTAAATTACGTTATTGATGTATATAAAAGTCCCACGGAGACGTAGAGGCCAACTCGCCAGGAATGTTGTCAAATATTACCGCCGAGATGATACGTTGGGCTAGGTTAGGTTATATTACTTTATTGGTGTATATAAAGGTCCCAGGGAAACATAGAGGCCAACAAGACAGGAATGTTGTCAAATATTACCGCCGAGATGTTACGTTGGTTTAGGTTAGGTTAAATTACGTTATTGATGTATATGAAGGTCCCACGGAGAGGTAGAGGCCAACTCGCCAGGAATGTTGTCAAATATTAGTGCCGAGATGTTAGGTTGTGTTAGGTTAGGTTATATTACGTTATTGATGTATATGAAGGCCCCGCGGAGACGTAGAGGCCAACTCGCCAGGAATGTTGTCAAATATTACCGCCGATATGATAGGTTGGGCTAGGTTAGGTTATATGACGTTATTGATGTATATAAAGGTCCCACGGAAACATAGAGGCCAACAAGCCAGGAATGTTGTCAAATACTACCGCCGATATGTTACGTTGGTTTAGGTTAGGTTAAATTACGTTACTGATGTATATAAAAGTCCCACGGAGACGTAGAGGCCAACTCGCCAGGAATGTGGTCAAATATTACCGCCGAGATGTTAGGTTGGGTTAGGTTAGGTAATATTACGTTATTGATGTATATGAAGGTCCCACGGAGACGTAGAGGCCAACTCGCCAGGAATGTGGTCAAATATTACCGCCGATATGATAGGTTGGGTTAGGGTACGTTATATTACGTTATTGATGTATATGAAGGTTTCACGGTGAAGTAGAGGCCAACTCGACAGGAATGTCGTCAAATGTTAGTGCCGACATGTTAGGTTGGGTTAGGATACGTTAAATTACGTTATTGATGTATATGAAGGTCCCACGGAGACGTAGAGGCCAACTCGCCAGGAATGTTGTCAAATATTACCGCCGATATGATAGGTTGGGCTAGGTTAGGTTATATGACGTTATTGATGTATATAAAGGTCCCACGGAAACATAGAGGCCAACAAGCCAGGAATGTTGTCAAATACTACCGCCGAGATGTTACGTTGGTTTAGGTTAGGTTAAATTACGTTATTGATGTATATGAAGGTCCCACGGAGAGGTAGAGGCCAACTCGCCAGGAATGTTGTCAAATATTAGTGCCGAGATGTTAGGTTGGGTTAGGTTAGGTAATATTAAGTTATTGATGTATATGAAGGTCCCACGGTGACGTAGAGGCCAACTCGCCAGGAATGTTGTCAAATATTACCGCCGAGATGTTAGGTTGGGTTAGGTTATGTTATATTACGTTATTGATGTATATGAAGGTCCCACGGAGAGGTAGAGGCCAACTCGCCAGGAATGTTGTCAAATATTAGTGCCGAGATGTTAGGTTGGGTTAGGTTAGGTAATATTAAGTTATTGATGTATATGAAGGTCCCACGGTGACGTAGAGGCCAACTCGCCAGGAATGTTGTCAAATATCACCGCCGATGTGTTAGGTTGGGTTAGGTTAGGTTATATTACGTTATTGATGTGTATGAAGGCCCCACGGAGACGTAGAGGCCAACTCGCCAGGAATGTTGTCAAATATTACCGCCGATATGATAGGTTGGGCTAGGTTAGGTTATATTACGTTACTGATGTATATAAAGGTCCCACGGAAACATAGAGGTCAACAAGCCAGGAATGTTGTCAAATATTACCGCCGATATGTTATGTTGGTTTAGGTTAGGTTAAATTACGTTATTGATGTATATGAAGGTCCCACGGAGAGGTAGATGCCAACTCGCCAGGAATGTTGTCAAATATTAGTGCCGAGATGTTAGGTTGGGTTAGGTTAGGTAATATTACGTTATTGATGTATATGAAGGTCCCACGGAAACGTAGAGGCCAACTCGCCAGGAATGTTGTCAAATATTTCCACCGAGGTGTTAGGTTGGGTTAGGTTAGGTTATATTACGTTATTGATGTATATAACGGTCCCACGGAAACATAGAAGTCAACAAGCCAAGAATGTTGTCAAATATTACAGCCGAGATGTTACGTTTGGGTATTTTAGGTTATATTACGTTATTGATGTATATAAAAGTCCCACGGAGACGTAGAGGCCAACTCGACAGGAATGTTGTCAAATATTAGTGCCGAGAGGTTGGGTTGGGTGAGGTTAGGTAATAATATGTTGTTGATGTATATAAAGGCCCCACGGAGACGTAGAGGCCAACCCGCTAGGAATGTTGGCAAATAATAGCGCCGAAAGGTTAGGTTGGGTTAGATTAGATTATATTACGTTATTGACGTATATGAAGGTCGCACGGAGAGGTAGAGGCCAACTCGCCAGGAATGTTGTCAAATATTAGTGCAGAGATTTTGGGTTGGGTTAGGTTAGGTAATATTACGTTATTGATGTATATGAACGTCTCACGGAGACGTAGAGGCCAACTCGCCAGGAATGTTGTCAAATATTACCGCCGATATGATAGGTTGGGCTAGGTTAGGTTATATGACGTTATTGATGTATATAAAGGTCCCACGGAAACATAGAGGCCAACAAGCCAGGAATGTTGTCAAATACTACCGCCGAGATGTTACGTTGGTTTAGGTTAGGTTAAATTACGTTATTGATGTATATAAAAGTCCCACGGAGACGGAGAGGCCAACTCGCCAGGAATGTGGTCAAATATTACCGCCGAGATGTTAGGTTGGGTTAGGTTAGGTAATATTACGTTATTGATGTATATGAAGGTCCCACGGAGACGTAGAGGCCAACTCGCCAGGAATGTGGTCAAATATTACCGCCGATATGATAGGTTGGGTTAGGGTACGTTATATTACGTTATTGATGTATATGAAGGTTTCACGGTGAAGTAGAGGCCAACTCGACAGGAATGTCGTCAAATGTTAGTGCCGACATGTTAGGTTGGGCTAGGTTAGGTTATATTACGTTACTGATGTATATAAAGGTCCCACGGAAACATAGAGGTCAACAAGCCAGGAATGTTGTCAAATATTACCGCCGATATGTTATGTTGGTTTAGGTTAGGTTAAATTACGTTATTGATGTATATGAAGGTCCCACGGAGAGGTAGATGCCAACTCGCCAGGAATGTTGTCAAATATTAGTGCCGAGATGTTAGGTTGGGTTAGGTTAGGTAATATTACGTTATTGATGTATATGAAGGTCCCACGGAAACGTAGAGGCCAACTCGCCAGGAATGTTGTCAAATATTTCCACCGAGGTGTTAGGTTGGGTTAGGTTAGGTTATATTACGTTATTGATGTATATAACGGTCCCACGGAAACATAGAAGTCAACAAGCCAAGAATGTTGTCAAATATTACAGCCGAGATGTTACGTTTGGGTATTTTAGGTTATATTACGTTATTGATGTATATAAAAGTCCCACGGAGACGTAGAGGCCAACTCGACAGGAATGTTGTCAAATATTACCGCCGAGATGATACGTTGGGCTAGGTTAGGTTATATTACTTTATTGGTGTATATAAAGGTCCCAGGGAAACATAGAGGCCAACAAGACAGGAATGTTGTCAAATATTACCGCCGAGATGTTACGTTGGTTTAGGTTAGGTTAAATTACGTTATTGATGTATATGAAGGTCCCACGGAGAGGTAGAGGCCAACTCGCCAGGAATGTTGTCAAATATTAGTGCCGAGATGTTAGGTTGTGTTAGGTTAGGTTATATTACGTTATTGATGTATATGAAGGCCCCGCGGAGACGTAGAGGCCAACTCGCCAGGAATGTTGTCAAATATTACCGCCGATATGATAGGTTGGGCTAGGTTAGGTTATATGACGTTATTGATGTATATAAAGGTCCCACGGAAACATAGAGGCCAACAAGCCAGGAATGTTGTCAAATACTACCGCCGATATGTTACGTTGGTTTAGGTTAGGTTAAATTACGTTACTGATGTATATAAAAGTCCCACGGAGACGTAGAGGCCAACTCGCCAGGAATGTGGTCAAATATTACCGCCGAGATGTTAGGTTGGGTTAGGTTAGGTAATATTACGTTATTGATGTATATGAAGGTCCCACGGAGACGTAGAGGCCAACTCGCCAGGAATGTGGTCAAATATTACCGCCGATATGATAGGTTGGGTTAGGGTACGTTATATTACGTTATTGATGTATATGAAGGTTTCACGGTGAAGTAGAGGCCAACTCGACAGGAATGTCGTCAAATGTTAGTGCCGACATGTTAGGTTGGGTTAGGATACGTTAAATTACGTTATTGATGTATATAAAAGTCCCACGGAGACGTAGAGGCCAACAAGCCAAGAATGTTGTCAAATATTACTGCCGAGATGTTACGTTGGGGTATTTTAGGTTATATTACGTTATTGATGTATATAAAAGTCCCACGGAGACGTAGAGGCCAACTCGACAGGAATGTTGTCAAATATTAGTGCCGAGAGGTTGGGTTGGGTGAGGTTAGGTTATAATATGTTGTTGATGTATATAAAGGCCCCACGGAGACGTAGAGGCCAACTCGCCAGGAATGTTGTCAAATATTACCGCCGAGATGTTAGGTTGGGTTAGGTTAGGTTATATTACGTTATTGATGAATATGAAGGCCCCACGGAGACGTAGAGGCCATCTGGCCAGGTATGTTGTCAAATATTATCGCCGAGATGTTAGGTTGGGTTAGGTTAGGTAATATTAAGTTATTGATGTATATGAAGGTCCCGCGGTGACGTAGAGGCCAACTCGCCAGGAATGTTGTCAAATATTACCGCCGAGATGTAAGGTTGGGTTAGGATACGTTAAATTACGTTATTGATGTATATAAAAGTCCCACGGAGACGTAGAGGCCAACTCGCCAGGAATGTTGTCAAATAATAGCGCCGAAAGGTTAGGTTGGGTTATGTAAGGTTATATTACGTTATTGATGTATATGAAGGTCCCACGGAGACGTAGAGGCCAACTCGCCAGGAATGTTGTCAAATATTACCGCCGAGATGATAGGTTGGGTTAGGTTAGGTTATATTACGTTATTGATGTATATGAAGGCCCCACGGAGACGTAGAGGCCAATTCGCCAGGAATGTTGTCAAATATTACCGCCGAGATGATAGGTTGGGTTAGGTTAGATTATATTACTTTATTGATGTATATGAAGGTCTCACGGTGAAGTAGAGGCCAACTCGACAGGAATGTCGTCAAATATTAGTGCCGACATGTTAGGTTGGGTTAGGATACGTTAAATTACGTTATTGATGTATATAAAAGTCCCACGGAGACGTAGAGGCCAACTCGCCAGGAATGTTGTCAAATATTACCGCCGAGATGTAAGGTTGGGTTAGGTTAGGTAATATTAAGTTATTGATGTATATGAAGGTCCCGCGGTGACGTAGAGGCCAACTCGCCAGGAATGTTGTCAAATATTACCGCCGAGATGTAAGGTTGGGTTAGGATACGTTAAATTACGTTATTGATGTATATAAAAGTCCCACGGAGACGTAGAGGCCAACTCGCCAGGAATGTTGTCAAATAATAGCGCCGAAAGGTTAGGTTGGGTTATGTAAGGTTATATTACGTTATTGATGTATATGAAGGTCCCACGGAGACGTAGAGGCCAACTCGCCAGGAATGTTGTCAAATATTACCGCCGAGATGATAGGTTGGGTTAGGTTAGGTTATATTACGTTATTGATGTATATGAAGGCCCCACGGAGACGTAGAGGCCAATTCGCCAGGAATGTTGTCAAATATTACCGCCGAGATGATAGGTTGGGTTAGGTTAGATTATATTACTTTATTGATGTATATGAAGGTCTCACGGTGAAGTAGAGGCCAACTCGACAGGAATGTCGTCAAATATTAGTGCCGACATGTTAGGTTGGGTTAGGATACGTTAAATTACGTTATTGATGTATATAAAAGTCCCACGGAGACGTAGAGGCCAACTCGCCAGGAATGTTGTCAAATATTACCGCCGAGATGATACGTTGGGCTAGGTTAGGTTATATTACGTTATTGATGTATATGAAGGTCCCACGGTGACGTAGAGGCCAACTCGCCAGGAATGTTGTCAAATATTACCGCCGATGTGTTAGCTTGGGTCAGGTTAGGTTATATTACGTTATTGATGTGTATGAAGGCCCCACGGAGACGTAGAGGCCAACTCGCCAGGAATGTGGTCAAATATTACCGCCCATATGATAGGTTGGGCTAGGTTAGGTTATATTACGTTATTGATGTGTATGAAGGTGTCACGGAGAGGTAGAGGCCAACTCGCCAGGAATGTTGTCAAATATTAGTGCCGAGAGGTTGGGTTGGGTGAGGTTAGGTTATAATATGTTGTTGATGTATATAAAGGCCCCACGGAGGCGTAGAGGCCAACCCGCTAGGAATGTTGGCAAATAATAGCGCCGAAAGGTTAGGTTGGGTTAGTTTAGGTTATATTACGTAATTGATATATGTGAAGGTCCCACGGAGACGTAGAGGCCAACTCGCCAGGAATGTTGTCACATAATAGCGCCGAGTGGTTAGGTCGGGTTATATTAGGTTATATTAAGTTATTGATGGATATGAAGGTCCCACGGAGACGTAGAGGCCAACTCGCCAGGAATGTTGTCAAATATTACCGCCGAGATGTAAGGTTGGGTTAGGTTAGGTTATATTACGTTATTGATGTATATGAAGGCCCCACGGAGACGTAGAGGCCAACTCGCCAGGAATGTTGTCAAATATTACCGCCGAGATGTTAGGTTGGGTTAGGTTAGGTTATACTACGTTATTGATGAATATGAAGGCCCCACGGAGACGTAGAGGGCATCTGGCCAGGAATGTTGTCAAATATTATCGCCGAGATGATAGGTTGGGTTAGGTTAGATTATATTACGTTATTGATGTATATGAAGGCCCCACGGAGACGTAGAGGCCATCTGGCCAGGAATGTTGTCAAATATTACCGCCGAGATGATAGGTTGGGTTAGATTAGATTATATTACGTTATTGATGTATATGAAGGTCTCACGGTGAAGTAGAGGCCAAATCGCCTGGAATGTTGTCAAATATTAGTGCCGACATGTTAGGTTGGGTTAGGATACGTTAAATTACGTTATTGATGTATATAAAAGTCCCACGGAGACGTAGAGGCCAACTCGCCAGGAATGTTGTCAAATATTACCGCCGAGATGATACGTTGGGGTATTTTAGGTTATATTACGTTATTGATGTATATAAAAGTCCCACGGAGACGTAGAGGCCAACTCGACAGGAATGTTGTCAAATATTAGTGCCGAGAGGTTGGGTTGGGTGAGGTTAGGTTATAATATGTTGTTGATGTATATAAAGGCCCCACGGAGACGTAGAGGCCAACTCGCCAGGAATGTGGTCAAATATTACCGCCGATATGATAGGTTGGGTTAGGGTACGTTATATTACGTTATTGATGTATATGAAGGTTTCACGGTGAAGTAGAGGCCAACTCGACAGGAATGTCGTCAAATGTTAGTGCCGACATGTTAGGTTGGGTTAGGATACGTTAAATTACGTTATTGATGTATATAAAAGTCCCACGGAGACGTAGAGGCCAACAAGCCAAGAATGTTGTCAAATATTACTGCCGAGATGTTACGTTGGGGTATTTTAGGTTATATTACGTTATTGATGTATATAAAAGTCCCACGGAGACGTAGAGGCCAACTCGACAGGAATGTTGTCAAATATTAGTGCCGAGAGGTTGGGTTGGGTGAGGTTAGGTTATAATATGTTGTTGATGTATATAAAGGCCCCACGGAGACGTAGAGGCCAACTCGCCAGGAATGTTGTCAAATATTACCGCCGAGATGTTAGGTTGGGTTAGGTTAGGTTATATTACGTTATTGATGAATATGAAGGCCCCACGGAGACGTAGAGGCCATCTGGCCAGGTATGTTGTCAAATATTATCGCCGAGATGTTAGGTTGGGTTAGGTTAGGTAATATTAAGTTATTGATGTATATGAAGGTCCCGCGGTGACGTAGAGGCCAACTCGCCAGGAATGTTGTCAAATATTACCGCCGAGATGTAAGGTTGGGTTAGGTTAGGTTATATTACGTTATTGATGTATATGAAGGCCCCACGGAGACGTAGAGGCCAATTCGCCAGGAATGTTGTCAAATATTACCGCCGAGATGATAGGTTGGGTTAGGTTAGATTATATTACTTTATTGATGTATATGAAGGTCTCACGGTGAAGTAGAGGCCAACTCGACAGGAATGTCGTCAAATATTAGTGCCGACATGTTATGTTGGGTTAGGATACGTTAAATTACGTTATTGATGTATATAAAAGTCCCACGGAGACGTAGAGGCCAACTCGCCAGGAATGTTGTCAAATATTACCGCCGAGATGATACGTTGGGCTAGGTTAGGTTATATTACGTTATTGATGTATATGAAGGTCCCACGGTGACGTAGAGGCCAACTCGCCAGGAATGTTGTCAAATATTACCGCCGATGTGTTAGCTTGGGTCAGGTTAGGTTATATTACGTTATTGATGTGTATGAAGGCCCCACGGAGACGTAGAGGCCAACTCGCCAGGAATGTTGTCAAATATTACCGCCCATATGATAGGTTGGGCTAGGTTAGGTTATATTACGTTATTGATGTGTATGAAGGTGTCACGGAGACGTAGAGGCCAACTCGCCAGGAATGTTGTCAAATATTACCGCCGAGGTGTTAGGTTGGGTTAGGTTAGGTTATATTACGTTATTGATGTATATAAAGGTCCCACGGAAACATAGAGGCCAACAAGCAAGGAATGTTATCAAATATTACAGCCGAGATGTTACGTTGGGGTATATTAGGTTAAATTACGTTATTGATGTATATAAAAGTCCCACGGAGACGTAGAGGCGAACTCGCCAGGAATATTGTCATATAATAGCGCCGAGTGGTTAGGTTGGGTTATATTAGGTTATATTACGTTATTGATGGATATGAAGGTGCCACGGAGACGTAGAGGCCAACTCGCCAGGAATGTTGTCAAATATTACCGCCGAGATGTTAGGTGGGGTTAGGTTAGGTTATATTACGTTATTGATATATATAAAGGTCCCACGGAAACGTAGAGGCCAACTCGACAGGAATGTTTTCAAATATTACCGCCGAGATGATAGGTTGGCTTAGGTTAGGTTATATTACGTTATTGATGTATGTCAAGGTCCCACGGAGACGTAGAGGCCAACTCGCCAGGAATGTTGTAAAATATTAGTACCGAAATATTAGATTGGGTTAGGTTAGGTTATATTACGCTATTGATGTATATAAAAGTCCCACGGATACGTAGAGGCCAACTCGACAGGAATGTTGTCAAATAATAGCGCCGAAATCTTAGGTTGGGTTAGGTTAGGTTATATTACGTTATTGAAATATATGAAGTTCCACGGAGACGTAGAGGCTAACTCGCCAGGAATGTTGTCAAATATTAGTGCCGAGAAGTTGGGTTGGGTTAGGTTAGGTTATATTACGTTATTGATGTATATAAAAGCCCCACAGAGACGTAGATGCCAACTCGCCAGGAATGTTGTCAACTAATAGCGCCGAGAGGTTAGGTTGGGTTATATAAGGTTATATTACGTTATTGATGTATATAAAGGCCCCGCGGAGACGTAGATGCCAAACCGCCAGGAATGTTGTCAAATATTACCGCCGATGTGTTAGGTTGGGTTAGGTTAGGTTATATTACGTTATTGATGTGTATGAAGGTGTCACGGAGACGTAGAGGCCAACTCGCCAGGAATGTTGTCAAATATTACCGCCGAGATGTTACGTTGGTTTGGGTTAGGTTAAATTACGTTATTGATGTATATAAAGATCCCACGGAAACATAGAGTCCAAAAAGCCAGGAATGTTGTCAAATATTACAGCCGAGATGTTGCGTTGGGGTATTTTAGGTTAAATTACGTTATTGATGTATATAAAAGTCCCACGCAGACGTAGAGGCCAACTCGCCAGAAATGTTGTAAAATATTACCGCCGAGATGTTACGTTGGGTTATATAAGGTTATATTACGTTATTGATGTATATAAAGGCCCCACGGAGACGTAGATGCCAACCCGCCAGGAATGTTGTCAAATAATAGCGCCGAAAGGTTAGGTTGGGTTATGTAAGGTTATATTACGTTATTGATGTATATGAAGGTCCCACGGAGACGTAGGGGCCAACTCGCCAGGAATGTTGTCAAATATTACCGCCGAGATGATAGGTTGGCTTAGGTTAGGTTATATTACGTTATTAATGTATGTCAAGGTCCAACGGAGACGAAGAGGCCAACTCGCCAGGAATGTTGTAAAATATTAGTACCGAGATATTAGATTGGGTTAGGTTAGGTTATATTACGCTATTGATGTATATAAAGGTCCCACGGAGACGTAGAGGCCAACTCGACACGAATGTTGTCAAATAATAGCGCCGAAAGCTTAGGTTGGGTTAGGTTAGGTTATATTACGTTATTGATGTATATGAAGTTCCACGGAGACGTAGAGGCTAACTCGCCAGGAATGTTGTCAAATATTAGTGCCGAGAAGTTGGGTTGGGTTAGGTTAGGTTATATTACGTTATTGATGTATATGAAGGCCCCACGGAGACGTAGAGGCCAACTCGCCAGGAATGTTGTCAAATATTGCCGTCGCGATGTTAGGTTGTGTTAGGTTAGGTTAAATTACGTTATTGATCTATATAAAGGTCCCACGGAAACATAGAGGCCAACAAGCCAGGAATGTTGTCAAGTATTATAGCCGAGATGTTACGTTGGGGTATTTTAGGTTAAATTACGTTATTGATGTATATAAAAGTCCCACGGAGACGTAGAGGCCAACTCGCCTGGAATGTTGTCAAATATTACCGTCGAGATGTTAGGTTGGGTTAGGTTAGGTTATATTATGTTATTGATATATATAAAGGTCCCACGGAAACGTAGAGGCCAACTCGACAGGAATGTTTTCAAATATTACCGCCGAGATGATAGGTTGGCTTAGGTTAGGTTATATTACGTTATTGATGTATATGAAGGTCCCACGGAGACGTAGAGGCCAACTCGCCAGGAATGTTGTCAAATATTGCCGTCGAGATGTTAGGTTGTGTTAGGTTAGGTTATATTACGTTATTGATCTATATAAAGGTCCCACGGAAACATAGAGGCCAACAAGCCAGGAATGTTGTCAAGTATTACAGCCGAGATGTTACGTTGGGGTATTTTAGGTTATATTACGTTATTGATGTATATGAAGGTCCCACGGAGACGTAGAGGCCAACTCGCCAGGAATGTTGTCAAATATTACCGCCGAGATGTTAGGTTGGGTTAGGTTAGGTTATATCACGTTATTGATGTATATAAAGGTCCCACGGAAACATAGAGTCCAACAAGCCAGGAATGTTGTCAAATATTACAGCCGAGATGTTACGTTGGGGTATTTTAGGTTAAATTACGTTATTGATGTATATAAAAGTCCCACGGAGACGTAGAGGCCAACTCGCCAGGAATATTGTCATATAATAGCGCCGAGTGGTTAGGTTGGGTTATATTAGGTTATATTACGTTATTGATGGATATGAAGGTGTCACGGAGACGTAGAGGCCAACTCGCCAGGAATGTTGTCAAATATTACCGCCGAGATGTTAGGTTGGGTTAGGTTAGGTTATATTACGTCAATGATATATATATAAAGGTCCCACGGAAACGTAGAGGCCAACTCGACAGGAATGTTCTCAAATATTACCGCCGAGATGATAGGTTAGGTTAGGTTAGGTTATATTACGTTATTGATGTATATGAAGGTTCCCACGGAGACGTAGAGGCCAACTCGCCAGGAATGTTGTCAAATATTACCGCCGAGATGTTAGGTTGGGTTAGGTTAGGTAATATTACGTTATTGATGTATATGAAGGTCCCACGGAGACGTAGAGGCCAACTCGCCAGGAATGTGGTCAAATATTACCGCCGATATGATAGGTTGGATTAGGGTACGTTATATTACGTTATTGATGTATATGAAGGTCTCACGGTGAAGTAGAGGCCAACTCGACAGGAATGTCGTCAAATATTAGTGCCGACATGTTAGGTTGGGTTAGGATACGTTAAATTACGTTATTGATGTATATAAAAGTCCCACGGAGACGTAGAGGCCAACTCGCCAGGAATGTTGTCAACTAATAGCGCCGAGAGGTTAGTTTGGGTTTTATAAGGTTATATTACGTTATTGATGTATATAAAGGCCCCGCGGAGACGTAGATGCCAACCCGCCAGGAATGTTGTCAAATAATAGCGCCGAAAGGTTAGGTTGGGTTATGTAAGGTTATATTACGTTATTGATGTATATGAAGGTCCCACGGAGACGTAGAGGCCAACCCGCCAGGAATGTTGTGAAATATTACCGCCGAGATGATAGGTTGGGTTAGGTTAGATTATATTACTTTATTGATGTGTATGAAGGTCTCACGGTGAAGTAGAGGCCAACTCGACAGGAATGTCGTCAAATATTAGTGCCGACATGTTAGGTTGGGTTAGGATACGTTAAATTACGTTATTGATGTATATAAAAGTCCCACGGAGACGTAGAGGCCAACTCGCCAGGAATGTTGTCAAATATTACCGCCGAGATGATACGTTGGGCTAGGTTAGGTTATATTACGTTATTGATGTATATAAAGGTCCCAGGGAAACATAGAGGCCAACAAGCCAGGAATGTTGTCAAATATTACCGCCGAGATGTTACGTTGGTTTAGGTTAGGTTAAATTACGTTATTGAAGTATATGAAGGTCCCACGGAGAGGTAGAGGCCAACTCGCCAGGAATGTTGTCAAATATTAGTGCCGAGATGTTAGGTTGGGTTAGGTTAGGTAATATTAAGTTATTGATGTATATGAAGGTCCCACGGTGACGTAGAGGCCAACTCGCCAGGAATGTTGTCAAATATTACCGCCGATGTGTTAGGTTGGGTTAGGTTAGGTTATATTACGTTATTGATGTATATAAAGGTCCCACGGAAACATAGAGGCCAACAAGCAAGGAATGTTGTCAAATATTGCAGCCGAGATGTTACGTTGGGGTATATTAGGTTAAATTACGTTATTGATGTATATAAAAGTCCCACGGAGACGTAGAGGCCAACTTGCCAGGAATATTGTCATATAATAGCGCCGAGTGGTTAGGTTGGGTTATATTAGGTTATATTACGTTATTGATGGATATGAAGGTGCCACGGAGACGTAGAGGCCAACTCGCCAGGAATGTTGTCAAATATTACCGCCGAGATGTTAGGTTGGGTTAGGTTAGGTTATATTACGTTATTGATATATATAAAGGTCCCACGGAAACGTAGAGGCCAACTCGACAGGAATGTTTTCAAATATTACCGCCGAGATGATAGGTTGGCTTAGGTTAGGTTATATTACGTTATTGATGTATGTCAAGGTCCCACGGAGACGTAGAGGCCAACTCGCCAGGAATGTTGTAAAATATTAGTACCGAAATATTAGATTGGGTTAGGTTAGGTTATATTACGCTATTGATGTATATAAAAGTCCCACGGATACGTAGAGGCCAACTCGACAGGAATGTTGTCAAATAATAGCGCCGAAATTTTAGGTTGGGTTAGGTTAGGTTATATTACGTTATTGAAATATATGAAGTTCCACGGAGACGTAGAGGCTAACTCGCCAGGAATGTTGTCAAATATTAGTGCCGAGAAGTTGGGTTGGGTTAGGTTAGGTTATATTACGTTATTGATGTATATAAAAGCCCCACAGAGACGTAGATGCCAACTCGCCAGGAATGTTGTCAACTAATAGCGCCGAGAGGTTAGGTTGGGTTATATAAGGTTATATTACGTTATTGATGTATATAAAGGCCCCGCGGAGACGTAGATGCCAACCCGCCAGGAATGTTGTCAAATAATAGCGCCGAAAGGTTAGGTTGGGTTATGTAAGGTCATATTACGTTATTGATGTATATGAAGGTCCCACGGAGACGTAGAGGCCAACTCGCCAGGAATGTTGTCAAATATTACCGCCGAGATGATAGGTTGGGTTAGGTTAGGTTATATTACGTTATTGATGTATATGAAGGCCCCACGGAGACGTAGAGGCCAACTCGCCAGGAATGTTGTCAAATATTACCGCCGATGTGTTAGGTTGGGTTAGGTTAGGTTATATTACGTTATTGATGTGTATGAAGGCCCCACGGAGACGTAGAGGCCAATTCGCCAGGAATGTTGTCAAATATTACCGCCGAGATGATAGGTTGGGTTAGGTTAGATTATATTACTTTATTGATGTATATGAAGGTCTCACGGTGAAGTAGAGGCCAACTCGACAGGAATGTCGTCAAATATTACCGCCGAGATGTTAGGTTGGGTTAGGTTAGGTTATATTACGTTATTGATGTATATAAATGTCCCACGGAAACATAGAGACCAACAAGCCAGGAATGTTGTCAAATATTACAGCCGAGATGTTACGTTGGGGTATTTTAGGTTAAATTACGTTATTGATGTATATAAAAGTCCCACGGAGACGTAGAGGCCAACTCGCCAGGAATATTGTCATATAATAGCGCCGAGTGGTTAGGTTGGGTTATATTAGGTTATATTACGTTATTGATGGATATGAAGGTGTCACCGAGACGTAGAGGCCAACTCGCCAGGAATGTTGTCAAATATTACCGCCGAGATGTTAGGTTGGGTTAGGTTAGGTTATATTACGTTATTGATGTATATAAAGGTCCCACGGAAACATAGAGTCCAAAAAGCCAGGAATGTTGTCAAATACTACAGCCGAGATGTTGCGTTGGGGTATTTTAGGTTAAATTACGTTATTGATGTATATAAAAGTCCCACGCAGACGTAGAGGCCAACTCGCCAGAAATGTTGTAAAATATTACCGCCGAGATGTTACGTTGGGTTATATAAGGTTATATTACGTTATTGATGTATATAAAGGCCCCACGGAGACGTAGATGCCAACCCGCCAGGAATGTTGTCAAATAATAGCGCCGAAAGGTTAGGTTGGGTTATGTAAGGTTATATTACGTTATTGATGTATATGAAGGTCCCACGGAGACGTAGGGGCCAACTCGCCAGGAATGTTGTCAAATATTACCGCCGAGATGATAGGTTGGGTTAGGTTAGGTTATATTACGTTATTGATGTATATGAAGGCCCCACGGAGACGTAGAGGCCAATTCGCCAGGAATGTTGTCAAATATTACCGCCGAGAGGTTAGGTTGGGTTAGGTTAGGTTGGGTTAGGTTAGGTTATATTACGTTATTGATGTATACAAAATTCCCACGGAGACGTAGAGGCCAACTCGCCAGGAATGTTGTCAAATATTACCGCCGAGATGTTACGTTGGTTTGGGTTAGGTTAAATTACGTTATTGATGTATATGAAGGTCCCACGGAGAGGTAGAGGCCAACTCGCCAGGAATGTTGTCAAATATAACCGCCGAGATGTTAGGTTGGGTTAGGTTAGGTTATATTACGTTATTGATGTATATGAAGTTCCACGGAGACGTAGAGGCTAACTCGCCAGGAATGTTGTCAAATATTAGTGCCGAGAAGTTGGGTTGGGTTAGGTTAGGTTATATTACGTTATTGATGTATATGAAGGCCCCACGGAGACGTAGAGGCCAACTCGCCAGGAATGTTGTCAAATATTACCGTCGAGATGTTAGGTTGTGTTAGGTTAGGTTATATTACGTTATTGATCTATATAAAGGTCCCACGGAAACATAGAGGCCAACAAGCCAGGAATGTTGTCAAGTATTACAGCCGAGATGTTACGTTGGGGTATTTTAGGTTAAATTACGTTATTGATGTATATAAAAGTCCCACGGAGACGTAGAGGCCAACTCGCCTGGAATGTTGTCAAATATTACCGTCGAGATGTTAGGTTGGGTTAGGTTAGGTTATATTACGTTATTGATATATATAAAGGTCCCACGGAGACGTAGAGGCCAACTCGCCAGGAATGTTGTCAAATATTACCGCCGAGAGGTTAGGTTGGGCTATATTAGGTTATATTACTTTATTGATGAATATGAAGGTATCACGGAGACGTAGAGGCCATCTCGCCAGGAATGTTGTCAAATATTACCGCCGAGATGATAGCTTGGGTTAGGTTAGGTTATATTACGTTATTGATGTATATGAAGGCCCCACGGAGACGTAGAGGCCAATTCGCCAGGAATGTTTTCAAATATTACCGCCGAGATGATAGGTTGGCTTAGGTTAGGTTATATTACGTTATTGATGTATATGAAGGTCCCACGGAGA
The DNA here is from genome assembly GCA_963969225.1 of Xylocopa violacea. Classification (NCBI taxonomy): domain Eukaryota; kingdom Metazoa; phylum Arthropoda; class Insecta; order Hymenoptera; family Apidae; genus Xylocopa; species Xylocopa violacea. The sequence goes on from CAXAJV010000920.1 coordinate 2,406,884, forward strand.
CGTAGAGGCCAACTCGCCAGGAATGTTGTCAAATATTACCGCCCATATGATAGGTTGGGCTAGGTTATGTTATATTACGTTATTGATGTATATAAAGGTCCCACGGAAACATAGAGGTCAACAAGCCAGGAATGTTGTCAAATATTACCGCCGATATGTTATGTTGGTTTAGGTTAGGTTAAATTACGTTATTGATGTGTATGAAGGCCCCACGGAGACGTAGAGGCCAACTCGCCAGGAATGTCGTCAAATATTACCGCCCATATGATAGGTTGGGCTAGGTTAGGTTATATTACGTTATTGATGTGAATGAAGGTGTCACGGAGACGTAGAGGCCAACTCGCCAGGAATGTTGTCAAATATTACCGCCGAGATGTTACGTTGGTTTGGGTTAGGTTAAATTATGTTATTGATATATATAAAGGTCCCACGGAAACGTAGAGGCCAACTCGACAGGAATGTTTTCAAATATTACCGCCGAGATGATAGGTTGGCTTAGGTTAGGTTATATTACGTTATTGATGTATATGAAGGTCCCACGGAGACGTAGAGGCCAACTCGCCAGGAATGTTGTCAAATATTACCGCCGAGATGTTACGTTGGTTTGGGTTAGGTTAAATTACGTTATTGATGTATATGAAGGTCCCACGGAGAGGTAGAGGCCAACTCGCCAGGAATGTTGTCAAATATAACCGCCGAGATGTTAGGTTGGGTTAGGTTAGGTTATATTACGTTATTGATGTATATGAAGTTCCACGGAGACGTAGAGGCTAACTCGCCAGGAATGTTGTCAAATATTAGTGCCGAGAAGTTGGGTTGGGTTAGGTTAGGTTATATTACGTTATTGATGTATATGAAGGCCCCACGGAGACGTAGAGGCCAACTCGCCAGGAATGTTGTCAAATATTACCGTCGAGATGTTAGGTTGTGTTAGGTTAGGTTATATTACGTTATTGATCTATATAAAGGTCCCACGGAAACAAAGAGGCCAACAAGCCAGGAATGTTGTCAAGTATTACAGCCGAGATGTTACGTTGGGGTATTTTAGGTTAAATTACGTTATTGATGTATATAAAAGTCCCACGGAGACGTAGAGGCCAACTCGCCTGGAATGTTGTCAAATATTACCGTCGAGATGTTAGGTTGGGTTAGGTTAGGTTATATTACGTTATTGATATATATAAAGGTCCCACGGAAACGTAGAGGCCAACTCGACAGGAATGTTTTCAAATATTACCGCCGAGATGATAGGTTGGCTTAGGTTAGGTTATATTACGTTATTGATGTATATGAAGGTCCCACGGAGACGTAGAGGCCAACTCGCCAGGAATGTTGTCAAATATTGCCGTCGAGATGTTAGGTTGCGTTAGGTTAGGTTATATTACGTTATTGATCTATATAAAGGTCCCACGGAAACATAGAGGCCAACAAGCCAGGAATGTTGTCAAGTATTACAGCCGAGATGTTACGTTGGGGTATTTTAGGTTATATTACGTTATTGATGTATATGAAGGTCCCACGGAGACGTAGAGGCCAACTCGCCAGGAATGTTGTCAAATATTACCGCCGAGATGTTAGGTTGGGTTAGGTTAGGTTAAATTACGTTATTGATGTATATAAAGGTCCCACGGAGACGTAGATGCCAACTCGCCAGGAATGTTGTAAAATATTAGTACCGAGATATTAGGTTGGGTTAGGTTAGGTTATATTACGCTATTGATGTATATAAAAGTCCCACGGAGACGTAGAGGCCAATTCGCCAGGAATGTTGTCAAATATTACCGCCGAGAGGTTAGGTTGGGCTATATTAGGTTATATTACTTTATTGATGAATATGAAGGTATCACGGAGACGTAGAGGCCAACTCGCCAGGAATGTTGTCAAATATTACCGCCGAGATGATAGCTTGGGTTAGGTTAGGTTATATTACGTTATTGATGTATATGAAGGCCCCACGGAGACGTAGAGGCCAATTCGCCAGGAATGTTTTCAAATATTACCGCCGAGATGATAGGTTGGCTTAGGTTAGGTTATATTACGTTATTGATGTATATGAAGGCCCCACGGAGACGTAGAGGCCAACTCGCCAGGAATGTTGTCAAATATTACCGTCGAGATGTTAGGTTGTGTTAGGTTAGGTTATATTACGTTATTGATCTATATAAAGGTCCCACGGAAACATAGAGGCCAACAAGCCAGGAATGTTGTCAAGTATTACAGCCGAGATGTTACGTTGGGGTATTTTAGGTTAAATTACGTTATTGATGTATATAAAAGTCCCACGGAGACGTAGAGGCCAACTCGCCTGGAATGTTGTCAAATATTACCGTCGAGATGTTAGGTTGGGTTAGGTTAGGTTATATTACGTTATTGATATATATAAAGGTCCCACGGAAACGTAGAGGCCAACTCGACAGGAATGTTTTCAAATATTACCGCCGAGATGATAGGTTGGCTTAGGTTAGGTTATATTACGTTATTGATGTATATGAAGGTCCCACGGAGACGTAGAGGCCAACTCGCCAGGAATGTTGTCAAATATTGCCGTCGAGATGTTAGGTTGCGTTAGGTTAGGTTATATTACGTTATTGATCTATATAAAGGTCCCACGGAAACATAGAGGCCAACAAGCCAGGAATGTTGTCAAGTATTACAGCCGAGATGTTACGTTGGGGTATTTTAGGTTATATTACGTTATTGATGTATATGAAGGTCCCACGGAGACGTAGAGGCCAACTCGCCAGGAATGTTGTCAAATATTACCGCCGAGATGTTAGGTTGGGTTAGGTTAGGTTATATCACGTTATTGATGTATGTAAAGGTCCCACGGAAACATAGAGTCCAACAAGCCAGGAATGTTCTCAAATATTACAGCCGACATGTTACGTTGGGGTATTTTAGGTTAAATTACGTTATTGATGTATATAAAAGTCCCACGGAGACGTAGAGGCCAACTCGCCAGGAATGTTGTAAAATATTACCGCCTAGATGTTTCGTTGGGTTAAGCTAGGTTAAATTACGTTATTGATGCATATAAAAGTCCCACGGAGACGTAGAGGCCAACTCGCCAGGAATATTGTCATATAATAGCGCCGAGTGGTTAGGTTGGGTTATATTAGGTTATATTACGTTATTGATGGATATGAAGGTGTCACGGAGACGTAGAGGCCAACTCGCCAGGAATGTTGTCAAATATTACCGCCGAGATGTTAGGTTGGGTTAGGTTAGGTTATATTACGTTAATGATATATATATAAAGGTCCCACGGAAACGTAGAGGCCAACTCGACAGGAATGTTTTCAAATATTACAGCCGAGATGTTACGTTGGGGTATTTTAGGTTATATTACGTTATTGATGTATATGAAGGTCCCACGGAGACGTAGAGGCCAACTCGCCAGGAATGTTGTCAAATATTACCGCCGAGATGTTAGGTTGGGTTAGGTTAGGTTATATCACGTTATTGATGTATATAAAGGTCCCACGGAAACATAGAGTCCAACAAGCCAGGAATGTTGTCAAATATTACAGCCGAGATGTTACGTTGGGGTATTTTAGGTTAAATTACGTTATTGATGTATATAAAAGTCCCACGGAGACGTAGAGGCCAACTCGCCAGGAATATTGTCATATAATAGCGCCGAGTGGTTAGGTTGGGTTATATTAGGTTATATTACGTTATTGATGGATATGAAGGTGTCACGGAGACGTAGAGGCCAACTCGCCAGGAATGTTGTCAAATATTACCGCCGAGATGTTAGGTTGGGTTAGGTTAGGTTATATTACGTCAATGATATATATATAAAGGTACCACGGAAACGTAGAGGCCAACTCGACAGGAATGTTCTCAAATATTACCGCCGAGATGATAGGTTAGGTTAGGTTAGGTTATATTACGTTATTGATGTATATGAAGGTTCCCACGGAGACGTAGAGGCCAACTCGCCAGGAATGTTGTCAAATATTACCGCCGAGATGTTAGGTTGGGTTAGGTTAGGTAATATTACGTTATTGATGTATATGAAGGTCCCACGGAGACGTAGAGGCCAACTCGCCAGGAATGTGGTCAAATATTACCGCCGATATGATAGGTTGGATTAGGGTACGTTATATTACGTTATTGATGTATATGAAGGTCTCACGGTGAAGTAGAGGCCAACTCGACAGGAATGTCGTCAAATATTAGTGCCGACATGTTAGGTTGGGTTAGGATACGTTAAATTACGTTATTGATGTATATAAAAGTCCCACGGAGACGTAGAGGCCAACTCGCCAGGAATGTTGTCAACTAATAGCGCCGAGAGGTTAGGTTGGGTTATATAAGGTTATATTACGTTATTGATGTATATAAAGGCCCCGCGGAGACGTAGATGCCAACCCGCCAGGAATGTTGTCAAATAATAGCGCCGAAAGGTTAGGTTGGGTTATGTACGGTTATATTACGTTATTGATGTATATGAAGGTCCCACGGAGACGTAGAGGCCAACCCGCCAGGAATGTTGTGAAATATTACCGCCGAGATGATAGGTTGGGTTAGGTTAGATTATATTACTTTATTGATGTGTATGAAGGTCTCACGGTGAAGTAGAGGCCAACTCGACAGGAATGTCGTCAAATATTAGTGCCGACATGTTAGGTTGGGTTAGGATACGTTAAATTACGTTATTGATGTATATAAAAGTCCCACGGAGACGTAGAGGCCAACTCGCCAGGAATGTTGTCAAATATTGCCGTCGAGATGTTAGGTTGTGTTAGGTTAGGTTATATTACGTTATTGATCTATATAAAGGTCCCACGGAAACATAGAGTCCAAAAAGCCAGGAATGTTGTCAAATACTACAGCCGAGATGTTGCGTAGGGCTATTTTAGGTTAAATTACGTTATTGATGTATATAAAAGTCCCACGCAGACGTAGAGGCCAACTCGCCAGAAATGTTGTAAAATATTACCGCCGAGATGTTACGTTGGGTTATATAAGGTTATATTACGTTATTGATGTATATAAAGGCCCCACGGAGACGTAGATGCCAACCCGCCAGGAATGTTGTCAAATAATAGCGCCGAAAGGTTAGGTTGGGTTATGTAAGGTTATATTACGTTATTGATGTATATGAAGGTCCCACGGAGACGTAGGGGCCAACTCGCCAGGAATGTTGTCAAATATTACCGCCGAGATGATAGGTTGGGTTAGGTTAGGTTATATTACGTTATTGATGTATATGAAGTTCCACGGAGACGTAGAGGCTAACTCGCCAGGAATGTTGTCAAATATTAGTGCCGAGAAGTTGGGTTGGGTTAGGTTAGGTTATATTACGTTATTGATGTATATGAAGGCCCCACGGAGACGTAGAGGCCAACTCGCCAGGAATGTTGTCAAATATTACCGTCGAGATGTTAGGTTGTGTTAGGTTAGGTTATATTACGTTATTGATCTATATAAAGGTCCCACGGAAACATAGAGGCCAACAAGCCAGGAATGTTGTCAAGTATTATAGCCGAGATGTTACGTTGGGGTATTTTAGGTTAAATTACGTTATTGATGTATATAAAAGTCCCACGGAGACGTAGAGGCCAACTCGCCTGGAATGTTGTCAAATATTACCGTCGAGATGTTAGGTTTGGGTTAGGTTAGGTTATATTACGTTATTGATATATATAAAGGTCCCACGGAAACGTAGAGGCCAACTCGACAGGAATGTTTTCAAATATTACCGCCGAGATGATAGGTTGGCTTAGGTTAGGTTATATTACGTTATTGATGTATATGAAGGTCCCACGGAGACGTAGAGGCCAACTCGCCAGGAATGTTGTCAAATATTGCCGTCGAGATGTTAGGTTGCGTTAGGTTAGGTTATATTACGTTATTGATCTATATAAAGGTCCCACGGAAACATAGAGGCCAACAAGCCAGGAATGTTGTCAAGTATTACAGCCGAGATGTTACGTTGGGGTATTTTAGGTTATATTACGTTATTGATGTATATGAAGGTCCCACGGAGACGTAGAGGCCAACTCGCCAGGAATGTTGTCAAATATTACCGCCGAGATGTTAGGTTGGGTTAGGTTAGGTTATATCACGTTATTGATGTATGTAAAGGTCCCACGGAAACATAGAGTCCAACAAGCCAGGAATGTTCTCAAATATTACAGCCGACATGTTACGTTGGGGTATTTTAGGTTAAATTACGTTATTGATGTATATAAAAGTCCCACGGAGACGTAGAGGCCAACTCGCCAGGAATGTTGTAAAATATTACCGCCTAGATGTTACGTTGGGTTAAGCTAGGTTAAATTACGTTATTGATGCATATAAAAGTCCCACGGAGACGTAGAGGCCAACTCGCCAGGAATATTGTCATATAATAGCGCCGAGTGGTTAGGTTCGGTTATATTAGGTTATATTACGTTATTGATGGATATGAAGGTGTCACGGAGACGTAGAGGCCAACTCGCCAGGAATGTTGTCAAATATTACCGCCGAGATGTTATGTTGGTTTAGGTTAGGTTAAATTACGTTATTGATGTGTATGAAGGCCCCACGGAGACGTAGAGGCCAACTCGCCAGGAATGTCGTCAAATATTACCGCCCATATGATAGGTTGGGCTAGGTTAGGTTATATTACGTTATTGATGTGTATGAAGGTGTCACGGAGACGTAGAGGCCAACTCGCCAGGAATGTTGTCAAATATTACCGCCGAGATGTTACGTTGGTTTGGGTTAGGTTAAATTACGTTATTGATGCATATGAAGGTCCCACGGAGAGGTAGAGGCCAACTCGCCAGGAATGTTGTCAAATATAATCGCCGAGATGTTAGGTTGGGTTAGGTTAGGTTATATTACGTTATTGATGTATATGAAGTTCCACGGAGACGTAGAGGCTAACTCGCCAGGAATGTTGTCAAATATTAGTGCCGAGAAGTTGGGTTGGGTTAGGTTAGGTTATATTACGTTATTGATGTATATGAAGGCCCCACGGAGACGTAGAGGCCAACTCGCCAGGAATGTTGTCAAATATTACCGTCGAGATGTTAGGTTGTGTTAGGTTAGGTTATATTACGTTATTGATCTATATAAAGGTCCCACGGAAACATAGAGGCCAACAAGCCAGGAATGTTGTCAAGTATTACAGCCGAGATGTTACGTTGGGGTATTTTAGGTTAAATTACGTTATTGATGTATATAAAAGTCCCACGGAGACGTAGAGGCCAACTCGTCTGGAATGTTGTCAAATATTACCGTCGAGATGTTAGGTTGGGTTAGGTTAGGTTATATTACGTTATTGATATATATAAAGGTCCCACGGAAACGTAGAGGCCAACTCGACAGGAATGTTTTCAAATATTACCGCCGAGATGATAGGTTGGCTTAGGTTAGGTTATATTACGTTATTGATGTATATGAAGGTCCCACGGAGACGTAGAGGCCAACTCGCCAGGAATGTTGTCAAATATTGCCGTCGAAATGTTAGGTTGCGTTAGGTTAGGTTATATTACGTTATTGATCTATATAAAGGTCCCACGGAAACATAGAGGCCAACAAGCCAGGAATGTTGTCAAGTATTACAGCCGAGATGTTACGTTGGGGTATTTTAGGTTATATTACGTTATTGATGTATATGAAGGTCCCACGGAGACGTAGAGGCCAACTCGCCAGGAATGTTGTCAAATATTACCGCCGAGATGTTAGGTTGGGTTAGGTTAGGTTATATCACGTTATTGATGTATATAAAGGTCCCACGGAAACATAGAGTCCAACAAGCCAGGAATGTTCTCAAATATTACAGCCGACATGTTACGTTGGGGTATTTTAGGTTAAATTACGTTATTGATGTATATAAAAGTCCCACGGAGACGTAGAGGCCAACTCGCCAGGAATGTTGTAAAATATTACCGCCTAGATGTTACGTTGGGTTAAGCTAGGTTAAATTACGTTATTGATGCATATAAAAGTCCCACGGAGACGTAGAGGCCAACTCGCCAGGAATATTGTCATATAATAGCGCCGAGTGGTTAGGTTGGGTTATATTAGGTTATATTACGTTATTGATGGATATGAAGGTGTCACGGAGACGTAGAGGCCAACTCGCCAGGAATGTTGTCAAATATTACCGCCGAGATGTTAGGTTGGGTTAGGTTAGGTTATATTACGTTAATGATATATATATAAAGGTCCCACGGAAACGTAGAGGCCAACTCGACAGGAATGTTTTCAAATATTACCGCCGAGATGATAGGTTGGGTTAGGTTAGGTTAAATTACGTTATTGATGTATATAAAGGTCCCACGGAGACGTAGAGGCCAACTCGCCAGGAATGTTGTAAAATATTAGTACCGAGATATTAGGTTGGGTTAGGTTAGGTTATATTACGCTATTGATGTATATAAAAGTCCCACGGAGACGTAGAGGCCAATTCGCCAGGAATGTTGTCAAATATTACCGCCGAGAGGTTAGGTTGGGCTATATTAGGTTATATTACTTTATTGATGGATATGAAGGTATCACGGAGACGTAGAGGCCAACTCGCCAGGAATGTTGTCAAATATTACCGCCGAGATGATAGGTTGGGTTAGGTTAGGTTATATTACGTTATTGATGTATATGAAGGCCCCACGGAGACGTAGAGGCCAATTCGCCAGGAATGTTTTCAAATATTACCGCCGAGATGATAGGTTGGCTTAGGTTAGGTTATATTACGTTATTGATGTATATGAAGGTCCCACGGAGACGTAGAGGCCAACTCGCCAGGAATGTTGTCAAATATTACCGCCCATATGATAGGTTGGGCTAGGTTATGTTATATTACGTTATTGATGTATATAAAGGTCCCACGGAAGCATAGAGGTCAACAAGCCAGGAATGTTGTCAAATATTACCGCCGATATGTTATGTTGGTTTAGGTTAGGTTATATTACGTTATTGATGTGTATGAAGGTGTCACGGAGACGTAGAGGCCAACTCGCCAGGAATGTTGTCAAATATTACCGCCGAGATGTTACGTTGGTTTGGGTTAGGTTAAATTACGTTATTGATGCATATGAAGGTCCCACGGAGAGGTAGAGGCCAACTCGCCAGGAATGTTGTCAAATATAACCGCCGAGATGTTAGGTTGGGTTAGGTTAGGTTATATTACGTTATTGATGTATATGAAGTTCCACGGAGACGTAGAGGCTAACTCGCCAGGAATGTTGTCAAATATTAGTGCCGAGAAGTTGGGTTGGGTTAGGTTAGGTTATATTACGTTATTGATGTATATGAAGGCCCCACGGAGACGTAGAGGCCAACTCGCCTGGAATGTTGTCAAATATTACCGTCGAGATGTTAGGTTGTGTTAGGTTAGGTTATATTACGTTATTGATCTATATAAAGGTCCCACGGAAACATAGAGGCCAACAAGCCAGGAATGTTGTCAAGTATTACAGCCGAGATGTTACGTTGGGGTATTTTAGGTTAAATTACGTTATTGATGTATATAAAAGTCCCACGGAGACGTAGAGGCCAACTCGCCTGGAATGTTGTCAAATATTGCCGTCGAGATGTTAGGTTGCTTTAGGTTAGGTTATATTACGTTATTGATCTATATAAAGGTCCCACGGAAACATAGAGGCCAACAAGCCAGGAATGTTGTCAAGTATTACAGCCGAGATGTTACGTTGGGGTATTTTAGGTTATATTACGTTATTGATGTATATGAAGGTCCCACGGAGACGTAGAGGCCAACTCGCCAGGAATGTTGTCAAATATTACCGCCGAGATGTTAGGTTGGGTTAGGTTAGGTTATATCACGTTATTGATGTATATAAAGGTCCCACGGAAACATAGAGTCCAACAAGCCAGGAATGTTCTCAAATATTACAGCCGACATGTTACGTTGGGGTATTTTAGGTTAAATTACGTTATTGATGTATATAAAAGTCCCACGGAGACGTAGAGGCCAACTCGCCAGGAATGTTGTAAAATATTACCGCCTAGATGTTACGTTGGGTTAAGCTAGGTTAAATTACGTTATTGATGCATATAAAAGTCCCACGGAGACGTAGAGGCCAACTCGCCAGGAATATTGTCATATAATAGCGCCGAGTGGTTAGGTTGGGTTATATTAGGTTATATTACGTTATTGATGGATCTGAAGGTGTCACGGAGACGTAGAGGCCAACTCGCCAGGAATGTTGTCAAATATTACCGCCGAGATGTTAGGTTGGGTTAGGTTAGGTTATATTACGTTAATGATATATATATAAAGGTCCCACGGAAACGTAGAGGCCAACTCGACAGGAATGTTTTCAAATATTACCGCCGAGATGATAGGTTGGGTTAGGTTAGGTTATATTACGTTATTGATGTATATGAAGGTCCCACGGAGACGTAGAGGCCAACTCGCCAGGAATGTTGTCAAATATTACAGCCGAGATGTTACGTTGGGGTATTTTAGGTTAAATTACGTTATTGATGTATATAAAAGTCCCACGGAGACGTAGAGGCCAACTCGCCTGGAATGTTGTCAAATATTACCGTCGAGATGTTAGGTTGGGTTAGGTTAGGTTATATTACGTTATTGATATATATAAAGGTCCCACGGAAACGTAGAGGCCAACTCGACAGGAATGTTTTCAAATATTACCGCCGAGATGATAGGTTGGCTTAGGTTAGGTTATATTACGTTATTGATGTATATGAAGGTCCCACGGAGACGTAGAGGCCAACTCGCCAGGAATGTTGTCAAATATTGCCGTCGAGATGTTAGGTTGCTTTAGGTTAGGTTATATTACGTTATTGATCTATATAAATGTCCCACGGAAACATAGAGGCCAACAAGCCAGGAATGTTGTCAAGTATTACAGCCGAGATGTTACGTTGGGGTATTTTAGGTTATATTACGTTATTGATGTATATGAAGGTCCCACGGAGACGTAGAGGCCAACTCGCCAGGAATGTTGTCAAATATTACCGCCGAGATGTTAGGTTGGGTTAGGTTAGGTTATATCACGTTATTGATGTATATAAAGGTCCCACGGAAACATAGAGTCCAACAAGCCAGGCATGTTCTCAAATATTACAGCCGACATGTTACGTTGGGGTATTTTAGGTTAAATTACGTTATTGATGTATATAAAAGTCCCACGGAGACGTAGAGGCCAACTCGCCAGGAATGTTGTAAAATATTACCGCCTAGATGTTACGTTGGGTTAAGCTAGGTTAAATTACGTTATTGATGCATATAAAAGTCCCACGGAGACGTAGAGGCCAACTCGCCAGGAATATTGTCATATAATAGCGCCGAGTGGTTAGGTTGGGTTATATTAGGTTATATTACGTTATTGATGGATATGAAGGTGTCACGGAGACGTAGAGGCCAACTCGCCAGGAATGTTGTCAAATATTACCGCCGAGATGTTAGGTTGGGTTAGGTTAGGTTATATTACGTTAATGATATATATATAAAGGTCCCACGGAAACGTAGAGGCCAACTCGACAGGAATGTTTTCAAATATTACCGCCGAGATGATAGGTTGGGTTAGGTTAGGTTATATTACGTTATTGATGTATATGAAGGTCCCACGGAGACGTAGAGGCCAACTCGCCAGGAATGTTGTCAAATATTACAGCCGAGATGTTACGTTGGGGTATTTTAGGTTAAATTACGTTATTGATGTATATAAAAGTCCCACGGAGACGTAGAGGCCAACTCGCCAGGAATGTTGTCAAATATTGCCGTCGAGATGTTAGGTTGCTTTAGGTTAGGTTATATTACGTTATTGGTCTATATAAAGGTCCCACGGAAACATAGAGGCCAACAAGCCAGGAATGTTGTCAAGTATTACAGCCGAGATGTTACGTTGGGGTATTTTAGGTTATATTACGTTATTGATGTATATGAAGGTCCCACGGAGACGTAGAGGCCAACTCGCCAGGAATGTTGTCAAATATTACCGCCGAGATGTTAGGTTGGGTTAGGTTAGGTTATATCACGTTATTGATGTATATAAAGGTCCCACGGAAACATAGAGTCCAACAAGCCAGGAATGTTCTCAAATATTACAGCCGACATGTTACGTTGGGGTATTTTAGGTTAAATTACGTTATTGATGTATACAAAAGTCCCACGGAGACGTAGAGGCCAACTCGCCAGGAATGTTGTAAAATATTACCGCCTAGATGTTACGTTGGGTTAAGCTAGGTTAAATTACGTTATTGATGCATATAAAAGTCCCACGGAGACGTAGAGGCCAACTCGCCAGGAATATTGTCATATAATAGCGCCGAGTGGTTAGGTTGGGTTATATTAGGTTATATTACGTTATTGATGGATATGAAGGTGTCACGGAGACGTAGAGGCCAACTCGCCAGGAATGTTGTCAAATATTACCGCCGAGATGTTAGGTTGGGTTAGGTTAGGTTATATTACGTTAATGATATATATATAAAGGTCCCACGGAAACGTAGAGGCCAACTCGACAGGAATGTTTTCAAATATTACCGCCGAGATGATAGGTTGGGTTAGGTTAGGTTATATTACGTTATTGATGTATATGAAGGTCCCACGGAGACGTAGAGGCCAACTCGCCAGGAATGTTGTCAAATATTACAGCCGAGATGTTACGTTGGGGTATTTTAGGTTAAATTACGTTATTGATGTATATAAAAGTCCCACGGAGACGTAGAGGCCAACTCGCCTGGAATGTTGTCAAATATTACCGTCGAGATGTTAGGTTGGGTTAGGTTAGGTTATATTACGTTATTGATATATATAAAGGTCCCACGGAAACGTAGAGGCCAACTCGACAGGAATGTTTTCAAATATTACCGCCGAGATGATAGGTTGGCTTAGGTTAGGTTATATTACGTTATTGATGTATATGAAGGTCCCACGGAGACGTAGAGGCCAACTCGCCAGGAATGTTGTCAAATATTGCCGTCGAGATGTTAGGTTGCGTTAGGTTAGGTTATATTACGTTATTGATCTATATAAAGGTCCCACGGAAACATAGAGGCCAACAAGCCAGGAATGTTGTCAAGTATTACAGCCGAGATGTTACGTTGGGGTATTTTAGGTTATATTACGTTATTGATGTATATGAAGGTCCCACGGAGACGTAGAGGCCAACTCGCCAGGAATGTTGTCAAATATTACCGCCGAGATGTTAGGTTGGGTTAGGTTAGGTTATATTACGTTAATGATATATATATAAAGGTCCCACGGAAACGTAGAGGCCAACTCGACAGGAATGTTTTCAAATATTACCGCCGAGATGATAGGTTGGCTTAGGTTAGGTTATATTACGTTATTGATGTATATGAAGGTCCCACGGAGACGTAGAGGCCAACTCGCCAGGAATGTTGTCAAATATTGCCGTCGAGATGTTAGGTTGCGTTAGGTTAGGTTATATTACGTTATTGATCTATATAAAGGTCCCACGGAAACATAGAGGCCAACAAGCCAGGAATGTTGTCAAGTATTACAGCCGAGATGTTACGTTGGGGTATTTTAGGTTATATTACGTTATTGATGTATATGAAGGTCCCACGGAGACGTAGAGGCCAACTCGCCAGGAATGTTGTCAAATATTACCGCCGAGATGTTAGGTTGGGTTAGGTTAGGTTATATCACGTTATTGATGTATATAAAGGTCCCACGGAAACATAGAGTCCAACAAGCCAGGAATGTTCTCAAATATTACAGCCGACATGTTACGTTGGGGTATTTTAGGTTAAATTACGTTATTGATGTATATAAAAGTCCCACGGAGACGTAGAGGCCAACTCGCCAGGAATGTTGTAAAATATTACCGCCTAGATGTTACGTTGGGTTAAGCTAGGTTAAATTACGTTATTGATGCATATAAAAGTCCCACGGAGACGTAGAGGCCAACTCGCCAGGAATATTGTCATATAATAGCGCCGAGTGGTTAGGTTGGGTTATGTAAGGTTATATTACGTTATTGATGTAAATGAAGGTCCCACGGAGACGTAGAGGCCAACCCGCCAGGAATGTTGTCAAATATTACCGCCGAGATGATAGGTTGGGTTAGGTTAGGTTATATTACGTTATTGATGTATATGAAGGCCCCACGGAGACGTAGAGGCCAATTCGCCAGGAATGTTGTCAAATATTACCGCCGAGATGATAGGTTGGGTTAGGTTAGATTATATTACTTTATTGATGTATATGAAGGTCTCACGGTGAAGTAGAGGCCAACTCGACAGGAATGTCGTCAAATATTAGTGCCGACATGTTAGGTTGGGTTAGGATACGTTAAATTACGTTATTGATGTATATAAAAGTCCCACGGAGACGTAGAGGCCAACTCGCCAGGAATGTTGTCAAATATTACCGCCGAGATGATGCGTTGGGCTAGGTTAGGTTATATTACGTTATTGATGTATATAAAGGTCCCAGGGAAACATAGAGGCCAACAAGCCAGGAATGTTGTCAAATATTACCGCCGAGATGTTACGTTGGTTTAGGTTAGGTTAAATTACGTTATTGAAGTATATGAAGGTCCCACGGAGAGGTAGAGGCCAACTCGCCAGGAATGTTGTCAAATATTAGTTCCGAGAGATTGGGTTGGCTTAGGTTAGGTTATATTACGTTATTGATGTATATAAAGGCACCGCGGAGACGTAGAGGCCAACCCGCCAGGAATGTTGTCAAATAATAGCGCCGAGATGTTAGGTTGGGTTAGGTTAGGTTATATTACGTTATTGATGAATATGAAGGCCCCACGGAGACGTAGAGGCCATCTGGCCAGGAATGTTGTCAAATATTATCGCCGAGATGATAGGTTGGGTTAGGTTAGATTATATTACGTTATTGATGTATATGAAGGCCCCACGGAGACGTAGAGGCCATCTGGCCAGGAATGTTGTCAAATATTACCGCCGAGATGATAGGTTGGGTTAGATTAGATTATATTACGTTATTGACGTATATGAAGGTCGCACGGAGACGTAGAGGCCAACTCGCCAGGAAAGTTGTCAAATATTAGTGCCGAGATGTTAGGTTGGGTTAGGTTAGGTAATATTACGTTATTGATGTATATGCAGGTCTCACGGAGACGTAAAGGCCAACTCTCCAGGAATGTTGTCAAATATTACCGCCGATATGAGAGGTTGGGATAGGTTAGGGTATATTATGTTATTGATGTATATAAAGGTCCCACGGAAACATAGAGGTCAACAAGCCAGGAATGTTGTCAAATATTACCGCCGATATGTTATGTTGGTTTAGGTTAGGTTAAATTACGTTATTGATGTATATGAAGGTCCCACGGAGAGGTAGAGGCCAACTCGCCAGGAATGTTGTCAAATATTAGTGCCGAGATGTTAGGTTGGGTTAGGTTAGGTAATATTACGTTATTGATTTATATGAAGGTCCCACGGAGACGTAGAGGCCAACTCGCCAGGAATGTTGTCAAATATTACCGCCGAGGTGTTAGGTTGGGTTAGGTTAGGTTATATTACGTTATTGATGTATATAAAGGTCCCACGGAAACATAGAAGCCAACAAGCCAGGAATGTTGTCAAATATTACAGCCGAGATGTTACGTTGGGGTATTTTAGGTTATATTACGTTATTGATGTATATAAAAGTCCCACGGAGACTTAGAGGCCAACTCGCCAGGAATGTTGTCAAATATAGGTACCGAGATGTTAGGTTGGGTTAGGTTAGGTTATATTACGCTATTGATGTATATAAAAGTCCCACGAAAACGTAGAGGCCAACTCGCCAGGAATGTTGTCAAATATTAGTGCCGAGATGTTAGGTTGGGTTAGGTTAGGTAATATTATGTTATTGATGTATATGAAGGTCCCACGGTGACGTAGAGGCCAACTCGCCAGGAATGTTGTCAAATATTACCGCCGATGTGTTAGGTTGGGTTAGGTTAGGTTATATTACGTTATTGATGTGTATGAAGGCCCCACGGAGACGTAGAGGCCAACCCGCCAGGAATGTTGTCAAATATTACCGCCGAGATGATAGGTTGGGTTAGGTTAGGTTATATTACGTTATTGATGTATATGAAGGCCCCACGGAGACGTAGAGGCCAATTCGCCAGGAATGTTGTCAAATATTACCGCCGAGATGATAGGTTGGGTTAGGTTAGATTATATTACTTTATTGATGTATATGAAGGTCTCACGGTGAAGTAGAGGCCAACTCGACAGGAATGTCGTCAAATATTAGTGCCGACATGTTAGGTTGGGTTAGGATACGTTAAATTACGTTACTGATGTATATAAAAGTCCCACGGAGACGTAGAGGCCAACTCGCCAGGAATGTTGTCAAATATTACCGCCGAGATGATGCGTTGGGCTAGGTTAGGTTATATTACGTTATTGATGTATATAAAGGTCCCAGGGAAACATAGAGGCCAACAAGCCAGGAATGTTGTCAAATATTACCGCCGAGATGTTACGTTGGTTTAGGTTAGGTTAAATTACGTTATTGAAGTATATGAAGGTCCCACGGAGAGGTAGAGGCCAACTCGCCAGGAATGTTGTCAAATATTAGTTCCGAGAGATTGGGTTGGCTTAGGTTAGGTTATATTACGTTATTGATGTATATAAAGGACCCGCGGAGACGTAGAGGCCAACCCGCCAGGAATGTTGTCAAATAATAGCGCCGAAACATTAGGTTGGGTTAGTTTAGGTTATATTACGTTATTGATGTATATAAAGGTCCCACGGAAACATAGAGGCCAACAAGCAAGGAATGTTGTCAAATATTACAGCCGAGATGTTACGTTGGGGTATATTAGGTTAAGTTACGTTATTGATGTATATAAAAGTCCCACGGAGACGTAGAGGCCAACTCGCCAGGAATATTGTCATATAATAGCGCCGAGTGGTTAGGTTGGGTTATATTAGGTTATATTACGTTATTGATGGATATGAAGGTGCCACGGAGACGTAGAGGCCAACTCGCCAGGAATGTTGTCAAATATTACCGCCGAGATGTTAGGTTGGGTTAGGTTAGGTTATATTACGTTATTGATGAATATGAAGGCCCCACGGAGACGTAGAGGCCATCTGGCCAGGAATGTTGTCAAATATTATCGCCGAGATGATAGGTTGGGTTAGGTTAGATTATATTACGTTATTGATGTATATGAAGGCCCCACGGAGACGTAGAGGCCATCTGGCCAGGAATGTTGTCAAATATTACCGCCGAGATGATAGGTTGGGTTAGATTAGATTATATTACGTTATTGACGTATATGAAGGTCGCACGGAGACGTAGAGGCCAACTCGCCAGGAAAGTTGTCAAATATTAGTGCCGAGATGTTAGGTTGGGTTAGGTTAGGTAATATTACGTTATTGATGTATATGCAGGTCTCACGGAGACGTAAAGGCCAACTCTCCAGGAATGTTGTCAAATATTACCGCCGATATGATAGGTTGGGCTAGGTTAGGGTATATTATGTTATTGATGTATATAAAGGTCCCACGGAAACATAGAAGCCAACAAGCCAGGAATGTTGTCAAATATTACAGCCGAGATGTTACGTTGGGGTATTTTAGGTTATATTACGTTATTGATGTATATGAAAGTCCCACGGAGACTTAGAGGCCAACTCGCCAGGAATGTTGTCAAATATTGGTACCGAGATGTTAGGTTGGGTTAGGTTAGGTTATATCACGTTATTGATGTATATAAAGGTCCCACGGAAACATAGAGTCCAACAAGCCAGGAATGTTCTCAAATATTACAGCCGACATGTTACGTTGGGGTATTTTAGGTTAAATTACGTTATTGATGTATATAAAAGTCCCACGGAGACGTAGAGGCCAACTCGCCAGGAATGTTGTAAAATATTACCGCCTAGATGTTACGTTGGGTTAAGCTAGGTTAAATTACGTTATTGATGCATATAAAAGTCCCACGGAGACGTAGAGGCCAACTCGCCAGGAATATTGTCATATAATAGCGCCGAGTGGTTAGGTTGGGTTATGTAAGGTTATATTACGTTATTGATGTAAATGAAGGTCCCACGGAGACGTAGAGGCCAACCCGCCAGGAATGTTGTCAAATATTACCGCCGAGATGATAGGTTGGGTTAGGTTAGGTTATATTACGTTATTGATGTATATGAAGGCCCCACGGAGACGTAGAGGCCAATTCGCCAGGAATGTTGTCAAATATTACCGCCGAGATGATAGGTTGGGTTAGGTTAGATTATATTACTTTATTGATGTATATGAAGGTCTCACGGTGAAGTAGAGGCCAACTCGACAGGAATGTCGTCAAATATTAGTGCCGACATGTTAGGTTGGGTTAGGATACGTTAAATTACGTTATTGATGTATATAAAAGTCCCACGGAGACGTAGAGGCCAACTCGCCAGGAATGTTGTCAAATATTACCGCCGAGATGATGCGTTGGGCTAGGTTAGGTTATATTACGTTATTGATGTATATAAAGGTCCCAGGGAAACATAGAGGCCAACAAGCCAGGAATGTTGTCAAATATTACCGCCGAGATGTTACGTTGGTTTAGGTTAGGTTAAATTACGTTATTGAAGTATATGAAGGTCCCACGGAGAGGTAGAGGCCAACTCGCCAGGAATGTTGTCAAATATTAGTTCCGAGAGATTGGGTTGGCTTAGGTTAGGTTATATTACGTTATTGATGTATATAAAGGCACCGCGGAGACGTAGAGGCCAACCCGCCAGGAATGTTGTCAAATAATAGCGCCGAGATGTTAGGTTGGGTTAGGTTAGGTTATATTACGTTATTGATGAATATGAAGGCCCCACGGAGACGTAGAGGCCATCTGGCCAGGAATGTTGTCAAATATTATCGCCGAGATGATAGGTTGGGTTAGGTTAGATTATATTACGTTATTGATGTATATGAAGGCCCCACGGAGACGTAGAGGCCATCTGGCCAGGAATGTTGTCAAATATTACCGCCGAGATGATAGGTTGGGTTAGATTAGATTATATTACGTTATTGACGTATATGAAGGTCGCACGGAGACGTAGAGGCCAACTCGCCAGGAAAGTTGTCAAATATTAGTGCCGAGATGTTAGGTTGGGTTAGGTTAGGTAATATTACGTTATTGATGTATATGCAGGTCTCACGGAGACGTAAAGGCCAACTCTCCAGGAATGTTGTCAAATATTACCGCCGATATGAGAGGTTGGGATAGGTTAGGGTATATTATGTTATTGATGTATATAAAGGTCCCACGGAAACATAGAGGTCAACAAGCCAGGAATGTTGTCAAATATTACCGCCGATATGTTATGTTGGTTTAGGTTAGGTTAAATTACGTTATTGATGTATATGAAGGTCCCACGGAGAGGTAGAGGCCAACTCGCCAGGAATGTTGTCAAATATTAGTGCCGAGATGTTAGGTTGGGTTAGGTTAGGTAATATTACGTTATTGATTTATATGAAGGTCCCACGGAGACGTAGAGGCCAACTCGCCAGGAATGTTGTCAAATATTACCGCCGAGGTGTTAGGTTGGGTTAGGTTAGGTTATATTACGTTATTGATGTATATAAAGGTCCCACGGAAACATAGAAGCCAACAAGCCAGGAATGTTGTCAAATATTACAGCCGAGATGTTACGTTGGGGTATTTTAGGTTATATTACGTTATTGATGTATATAAAAGTCCCACGGAGACTTAGAGGCCAACTCGCCAGGAATGTTGTCAAATATAGGTACCGAGATGTTAGGTTGGGTTAGGTTAGGTTATATTACGCTATTGATGTATATAAAAGTCCCACGAAAACGTAGAGGCCAACTCGCCAGGAATGTTGTCAAATATTAGTGCCGAGATGTTAGGTTGGGTTAGGTTAGGTAATATTATGTTATTGATGTATATGAAGGTCCCACGGTGACGTAGAGGCCAACTCGCCAGGAATGTTGTCAAATATTACCGCCGATGTGTTAGGTTGGGTTAGGTTAGGTTATATTACGTTATTGATGTGTATGAAGGCCCCACGGAGACGTAGAGGCCAACCCGCCAGGAATGTTGTCAAATATTACCGCCGAGATGATAGGTTGGGTTAGGTTAGGTTATATTACGTTATTGATGTATATGAAGGCCCCACGGAGACGTAGAGGCCAATTCGCCAGGAATGTTGTCAAATATTACCGCCGAGATGATAGGTTGGGTTAGGTTAGATTATATTACTTTATTGATGTATATGAAGGTCTCACGGTGAAGTAGAGGCCAACTCGACAGGAATGTCGTCAAATATTAGTGCCGACATGTTAGGTTGGGTTAGGATACGTTAAATTACGTTACTGATGTATATAAAAGTCCCACGGAGACGTAGAGGCCAACTCGCCAGGAATGTTGTCAAATATTACCGCCGAGATGATGCGTTGGGCTAGGTTAGGTTATATTACGTTATTGATGTATATAAAGGTCCCAGGGAAACATAGAGGCCAACAAGCCAGGAATGTTGTCAAATATTACCGCCGAGATGTTACGTTGGTTTAGGTTAGGTTAAATTACGTTATTGAAGTATATGAAGGTCCCACGGAGAGGTAGAGGCCAACTCGCCAGGAATGTTGTCAAATATTAGTTCCGAGAGATTGGGTTGGCTTAGGTTAGGTTATATTACGTTATTGATGTATATAAAGGACCCGCGGAGACGTAGAGGCCAACCCGCCAGGAATGTTGTCAAATAATAGCGCCGAAACATTAGGTTGGGTTAGTTTAGGTTATATTACGTTATTGATGTATATAAAGGTCCCACGGAAACATAGAGGCCAACAAGCAAGGAATGTTGTCAAATATTACAGCCGAGATGTTACGTTGGGGTATATTAGGTTAAGTTACGTTATTGATGTATATAAAAGTCCCACGGAGACGTAGAGGCCAACTCGCCAGGAATATTGTCATATAATAGCGCCGAGTGGTTAGGTTGGGTTATATTAGGTTATATTACGTTATTGATGGATATGAAGGTGCCACGGAGACGTAGAGGCCAACTCGCCAGGAATGTTGTCAAATATTACCGCCGAGATGTTAGGTTGGGTTAGGTTAGGTTATATTACGTTATTGATGAATATGAAGGCCCCACGGAGACGTAGAGGCCATCTGGCCAGGAATGTTGTCAAATATTATCGCCGAGATGATAGGTTGGGTTAGGTTAGATTATATTACGTTATTGATGTATATGAAGGCCCCACGGAGACGTAGAGGCCATCTGGCCAGGAATGTTGTCAAATATTACCGCCGAGATGATAGGTTGGGTTAGATTAGATTATATTACGTTATTGACGTATATGAAGGTCGCACGGAGACGTAGAGGCCAACTCGCCAGGAAAGTTGTCAAATATTAGTGCCGAGATGTTAGGTTGGGTTAGGTTAGGTAATATTACGTTATTGATGTATATGCAGGTCTCACGGAGACGTAAAGGCCAACTCTCCAGGAATGTTGTCAAATATTACCGCCGATATGATAGGTTGGGCTAGGTTAGGGTATATTATGTTATTGATGTATATAAAGGTCCCACGGAAACATAGAAGCCAACAAGCCAGGAATGTTGTCAAATATTACAGCCGAGATGTTACGTTGGGGTATTTTAGGTTATATTACGTTATTGATGTATATGAAAGTCCCACGGAGACTTAGAGGCCAACTCGCCAGGAATGTTGTCAAATATTGGTACCGAGATGTTAGGTTGGGTTAGGTTAGGTTATATTACGCTATTGATGTATATAAAAGTCCCACGAAAACGTAGAGGCCAACTCGCCAGGAATGTTGTCAAATATTAGTGCCGAGATGTTAGGTTGGGTTAGGTTAGGTAATATTATGTTATTGATGTATGTGAAGGTCCCACGGTGACGTAGAGGCCAACTCGCCAGGAATGTTGTCAAATATTACCGCCGATGTGTTAGGTTGGGTTAGGTTAGGTTATATTACGTTATTGATGTGTATGAAGGCCCCACGGAGACGTAGAGTCCAACTCGCCAGGAATGTTGTCAAATATTACCGCCGATATGATAGGTTGGGCTAGGTTAGGTTATATGACGTTATTGATGTATATAAAGGTCCCACGGAAACATAGAGGCCAACAAGCCAGGAATGTTGTCAAATACTACCGCCGATATGTTACGTTGGTTTAGGTTAGGTTAAATTACGTTACTGATGTATATAAAAGTCCCACGGAGACGTAGAGGCCAACTCACCAGGAATGTGGTCAAATATTACCGCCGATATGATAGGTTGGGTTAGGGTACGTTATGTTACGTTATTGATGTATATGAAGGTCTCACGGTGAAGTAGGGGCCAACTCGACAGGAATATTGTCAAATATTACCGCCGAGATGATACGTTGGGCTAGGTTAGGTTATATTACGTTATTGATGTATATAAAGGTCCCAGGGAAACATAGAGGCCAACAAGCCAGGAATGTTGTCAAATATTACCGCCGAGATGTTACGTTGGGGTATTTTCGGTTAAATTACGATATTGATGTATATAAAAGTCCCACGAAGACGTAGAGGCCAACTCGACACGAATGTTGTCAAATAATAGCGCCGAAATCTTAGGTTGGGTTAGGTTAGGTTATATTACGTTATTGATGTATATGAAGTTCCACGGAGACGTAGAGGCTAACACGCCAGGAATGTTGTCAAATATTAGTGCCGAGAAGTTGGGTTGGGTTAGGTTAGGTTATATTACGTTATTGATGTATATGAAGGCCCCACGGAGACGTAGAGGCCAACTCGCCAGGAATGTTGTCAAATATTGCCGTCGAGATGTTAGGTTGTGTTAGGTTAGGTTATATTACGTTATTGATCTATATAAAGGTCCCACGGAAACATAGAGGCCAACAAGCCAGGAATGTTGTCAAGTATTACAGCCGAGATGTTACGTTGGGGTATTTTAGGTTAAATTACGTTATTGATGTATATAAAAGTCCCACGGAGACGTAGAGGCCAACTCGCCTGGAATGTTGTCAAATATTACCGTCGAGATGTTAGGTTGGGTTAGGTTAGGTTATATTACGTTATTGATATATATAAAGGTCCCACGGAAACGTAGAGGCCAACTCGACAGGAATGTTTTCAAATATTACCGCCGAGATGATAGGTTGGCTTAGGTTAGGTTATATTACGTTATTGATGTATATGAAGGTCCCACGGAGACGTAGAGGCCAACTCGCCAGGAATGTTGTCAAATATTGCCGTCGAGATGTTAGGTTGTGTTAGGTTAGGTTATATTACGTTATTGATCTATATAAAGGTCCCACGGAAACATAGAGGCCAACAAGCCAGGAATGTTGTCAAGTATTACAGCCGAGATGTTACGTTGGGGTATTTTAGGTTATATTACGTTATTGATGTATATGAAGGTCCCGCGGAGACGTAGAGGCCAACTCGCCAGGAAAGTTGTCAAATATTACCGCCGAGATGTTAGGTTGGGTTAGGTTAGGTTATATCACGTTATTGATGTATATAAAGGTCCCACGGAAACATAGAGTCCAACAAGCCAGGAATGTTCTCAAATATTACAACCGAGATGTTACGTTGGGGTATTTTAGGTTAAATTACGTTATTGATGTATATAAAAGTCCCACGGAGACGTAGAGGCCAACTCGCCAGGAATGTTGTAAAATATTACCGCCTAGATGTTACGTTGGGTTAAGCTAGGTTAAATTACGTTATTGATGCATATAAAAGTCCCACGGAGACGTAGAGGCCAACTCGCCAGGAATATTGTCATATAATAGCGCCGAGTGGTTAGGTTGGGTTATATTAGGTTATATCACGTTATTGATGGATATGAAGGTGTCACGGAGACGTAGAGGCCAACTCGCCAGGAATGTTGTCAAATATTACCGCCGAGATGTTAGGTTGGGTTAGGATAGGTTATACTACGTTAATGATATATATATAAAGGTCCCACGGAAACGTAGAGGCCAACTCGACAGGAATGTTTTCAAATATTACCGCCGAGATGATAGGTTGGGTTAGGTTAGGTTATATTACGTTATTGATGTATATGAAGGCCCCACGGAGACGTAGAGGCCAATTCGCCAGGAATGTTTCCAAATATTACCGCCGAGATGATAGGTTGGCTTAGGTTAGGTTATATTACGTTATTGATGTATATGAAGGTCCCACGGAGACGTAGAGGCCAACTCGCCAGGAATGTTGTCAAATATTACCGCCCATATGATAGGTTGGGCTAGGTTATGTTATATTACGTTATTGATGTATATAAAGGTCCCACGGAAACATAGAGGTCAACAAGCCAGGAATGTTGTCAAATATTACCGCCGATATGTTATGTTGGTTTAGGTTAGGTTAAGTTACGTTATTGATGTATATGAAGGTCCCACGGAGAGGTAGAGGCCATCTCGCCAGGAATGTTGTCAAATATTAGTGCCGAGATGTTAGGTTGGGTTAGGTTAGGTAATATTAAGTTATTGATGTATATGAAGGTCCCACGGAGACGTAGAGGCCATCTGGCCAGGAATGTTGTCAAATATTACCGCCGAGATGATAGGTTGGGTTAGGTTAGATTATATTACGTTATTGATGTATATGAAGGTCGCACGGAGGGGTAGATGCCAACTGGCCAGGAATGTTGTCAAATATTAGTGCCGAGATGTTAGGTTGGGTTAGGTTAGGTAATATTACGTTATTGATGTATATGAAGGTCCCACGGAGACGTAGAGGCCAACTCGCCAGGAATGTGGTCAAATATTACCGCCGATGTGTTAGGTTGGGTTAGGTTAGGTTATATTACGTTATTGATGTGTATGAAGGCCCCACGGAGACGTAGAGTCCAACTCGCCAGGAATGTTGTCAAATATTACCGCCGATATGATAGGTTGGGCTAGGTTAGGTTATATGACGTTATTGATGTATATAAAGGTCCCACGGAAACATAGAGGCCAACAAGCCAGGAATGTTGTCAAATACTACCGCCGATATGTTACGTTGGTTTAGGTTAGGTTAAATTACGTTACTGATGTATATAAAAGTCCCACGGGACGTAGAGGCCAACTCACCAGGAATGTGGTCAAATATTACCGCCGATATGATAGGTTGGGTTAGGGTACGTTATGTTACGTTATTGATGTATATGAAGGTCTCACGGTGAAGTAGAGGCCAACTCGACAGGAATGCCGTCAAATGTTAGTGCCGACATGTTAGGTTGGGTTAGGATACGTTAAATTACGTTATTGATGTATATAAAAGTCCCACGGAGACGTAGAGGCCAACTCACCAGGAATATTGTCAAATATTACCGCCGAGATGATACGTTGGGCTAGGTTAGGTTATATTACGTTATTGATGTATATAAAGGTCCCAGGGAAACATAGAGGCCAACAAGCCAGGAATGTTGTCAAATATTACCGCCGAGATGTTACGTTGGGGTATTTTAGGTTAAATTACGATATTGATGTATATAAAAGTCCCACGAAGACGTAGAGGCCAACTCGACACGAATGTTGTCAAATAATAGCGCCGAAATCTTAGGTTGGGTTAGGTTAGGTTATATTACGTTATTGATGTATATGAAGTTCCACGGAGACGTAGAGGCTAACACGCCAGGAATGTTGTCAAATATTAGTGCCGAGAAGTTGGGTTGGGTTAGGTTAGGTTATATTACGTTATTGATGTATATGAAGGCCCCACGGAGACGTAGAGGCCAACTCGCCAGGAATGTTGTCAAATATTGCCGTCGAGATGTTAGGTTGTGTTAGGTTAGGTTATATTACGTTATTGATCTATATAAAGGTCCCACGGAAACATAGAGGCCAACAAGCCAGGAATGTTGTCAAGTATTACAGCCGAGATGTTACGTTGGGGTATTTTAGGTTAAATTACGTTATTGATGTATATAAAAGTCCCACGGAGACGTAGAGGCCAACTCGCCAGGAATGTTGTAAAATATTACCGCCTAGATGTTACGTTGGGTTAAGCTAGGTTAAATTACGTTATTGATGCATATAAAAGTCCCACGGAGACGTAGAGGCCAACTCGCCAGGAATATTGTCATATAATAGCGCCGAGTGGTTAGGTTGGGTTATATTAGGTTATATTACGTTATTGATGGATATGAAGGTGTCACGGAGACGTAGAGGCCAACTCGCCAGGAATGTTGTCAAATATTACCGCCGAGATGTTAGGTTGGGTTAGGTTAGGTTATATTACGTTAATGATATATATATAAAGGTCCCACGGAAACGTAGAGGCCAACTCGACAGGAATGTTTTCAAATATTACCGCCGAGATGATAGGTTGGGTTAGGTTAGGTTATATTACGTTATTGATGTATATGAAGGTCCCACGGAGACGTAGAGGCCAACTCGCCAGGAATGTTGTCAAATATTACAGCCGAGATGTTACGTTGGGGTATTTTAGGTTAAATTACGTTATTGATGTATATAAAAGTCCCACGGAGACGTAGAGGCCAACTCGCCAGGAATGTTGTCAAATATTGCCGTCGAGATGTTAGGTTGCTTTAGGTTAGGTTATATTACGTTATTGGTCTATATAAAGGTCCCACGGAAACATAGAGGCCAACAAGCCAGGAATGTTGTCAAGTATTACAGCCGAGATGTTACGTTGGGGTATTTTAGGTTATATTACGTTATTGATGTATATGAAGGTCCCACGGAGACGTAGAGGCCAACTCGCCAGGAATGTTGTCAAATATTACCGCCGAGATGTTAGGTTGGGTTAGGTTAGGTTATATCACGTTATTGATGTATATAAAGGTCCCACGGAAACATAGAGTCCAACAAGCCAGGAATGTTCTCAAATATTACAGCCGACATGTTACGTTGGGGTATTTTAGGTTAAATTACGTTATTGATGTATACAAAAGTCCCACGGAGACGTAGAGGCCAACTCGCCAGGAATGTTGTAAAATATTACCGCCTAGATGTTACGTTGGGTTAAGCTAGGTTAAATTACGTTATTGATGCATATAAAAGTCCCACGGAGACGTAGAGGCCAACTCGCCAGGAATATTGTCATATAATAGCGCCGAGTGGTTAGGTTGGGTTATATTAGGTTATATTACGTTATTGATGGATATGAAGGTGTCACGGAGACGTAGAGGCCAACTCGCCAGGAATGTTGTCAAATATTACCGCCGAGATGTTAGGTTGGGTTAGGTTAGGTTATATTACGTTAATGATATATATATAAAGGTCCCACGGAAACGTAGAGGCCAACTCGACAGGAATGTTTTCAAATATTACCGCCGAGATGATAGGTTGGGTTAGGTTAGGTTATATTACGTTATTGATGTATATGAAGGTCCCACGGAGACGTAGAGGCCAACTCGCCAGGAATGTTGTCAAATATTACAGCCGAGATGTTACGTTGGGGTATTTTAGGTTAAATTACGTTATTGATGTATATAAAAGTCCCACGGAGACGTAGAGGCCAACTCGCCTGGAATGTTGTCAAATATTACCGTCGAGATGTTAGGTTGGGTTAGGTTAGGTTATATTACGTTATTGATATATATAAAGGTCCCACGGAAACGTAGAGGCCAACTCGACAGGAATGTTTTCAAATATTACCGCCGAGATGATAGGTTGGCTTAGGTTAGGTTATATTACGTTATTGATGTATATGAAGGTCCCACGGAGACGTAGAGGCCAACTCGCCAGGAATGTTGTCAAATATTGCCGTCGAGATGTTAGGTTGCGTTAGGTTAGGTTATATTACGTTATTGATCTATATAAAGGTCCCACGGAAACATAGAGGCCAACAAGCCAGGAATGTTGTCAAGTATTACAGCCGAGATGTTACGTTGGGGTATTTTAGGTTATATTACGTTATTGATGTATATGAAGGTCCCACGGAGACGTAGAGGCCAACTCGCCAGGAATGTTGTCAAATATTACCGCCGAGATGTTAGGTTGGGTTAGGTTAGGTTATATTACGTTAATGATATATATATAAAGGTCCCACGGAAACGTAGAGGCCAACTCGACAGGAATGTTTTCAAATATTACCGCCGAGATGATAGGTTGGCTTAGGTTAGGTTATATTACGTTATTGATGTATATGAAGGTCCCACGGAGACGTAGAGGCCAACTCGCCAGGAATGTTGTCAAATATTGCCGTCGAGATGTTAGGTTGCGTTAGGTTAGGTTATATTACGTTATTGATCTATATAAAGGTCCCACGGAAACATAGAGGCCAACAAGCCAGGAATGTTGTCAAGTATTACAGCCGAGATGTTACGTTGGGGTATTTTAGGTTATATTACGTTATTGATGTATATGAAGGTCCCACGGAGACGTAGAGGCCAACTCGCCAGGAATGTTGTCAAATATTACCGCCGAGATGTTAGGTTGGGTTAGGTTAGGTTATATCACGTTATTGATGTATATAAAGGTCCCACGGAAACATAGAGTCCAACAAGCCAGGAATGTTCTCAAATATTACAGCCGACATGTTACGTTGGGGTATTTTAGGTTAAATTACGTTATTGATGTATATAAAAGTCCCACGGAGACGTAGAGGCCAACTCGCCAGGAATGTTGTAAAATATTACCGCCTAGATGTTACGTTGGGTTAAGCTAGGTTAAATTACGTTATTGATGCATATAAAAGTCCCACGGAGACGTAGAGGCCAACTCGCCAGGAATATTGTCATATAATAGCGCCGAGTGGTTAGGTTGGGTTATGTAAGGTTATATTACGTTATTGATGTAAATGAAGGTCCCACGGAGACGTAGAGGCCAACCCGCCAGGAATGTTGTCAAATATTACCGCCGAGATGATAGGTTGGGTTAGGTTAGGTTATATTACGTTATTGATGTATATGAAGGCCCCACGGAGACGTAGAGGCCAATTCGCCAGGAATGTTGTCAAATATTACCGCCGAGATGATAGGTTGGGTTAGGTTAGATTATATTACTTTATTGATGTATATGAAGGTCTCACGGTGAAGTAGAGGCCAACTCGACAGGAATGTCGTCAAATATTAGTGCCGACATGTTAGGTTGGGTTAGGATACGTTAAATTACGTTATTGATGTATATAAAAGTCCCACGGAGACGTAGAGGCCAACTCGCCAGGAATGTTGTCAAATATTACCGCCGAGATGATGCGTTGGGCTAGGTTAGGTTATATTACGTTATTGATGTATATAAAGGTCCCAGGGAAACATAGAGGCCAACAAGCCAGGAATGTTGTCAAATATTACCGCCGAGATGTTACGTTGGTTTAGGTTAGGTTAAATTACGTTATTGAAGTATATGAAGGTCCCACGGAGAGGTAGAGGCCAACTCGCCAGGAATGTTGTCAAATATTAGTTCCGAGAGATTGGGTTGGCTTAGGTTAGGTTATATTACGTTATTGATGTATATAAAGGCACCGCGGAGACGTAGAGGCCAACCCGCCAGGAATGTTGTCAAATAATAGCGCCGAGATGTTAGGTTGGGTTAGGTTAGGTTATATTACGTTATTGATGAATATGAAGGCCCCACGGAGACGTAGAGGCCATCTGGCCAGGAATGTTGTCAAATATTATCGCCGAGATGATAGGTTGGGTTAGGTTAGATTATATTACGTTATTGATGTATATGAAGGCCCCACGGAGACGTAGAGGCCATCTGGCCAGGAATGTTGTCAAATATTACCGCCGAGATGATAGGTTGGGTTAGATTAGATTATATTACGTTATTGACGTATATGAAGGTCGCACGGAGACGTAGAGGCCAACTCGCCAGGAAAGTTGTCAAATATTAGTGCCGAGATGTTAGGTTGGGTTAGGTTAGGTAATATTACGTTATTGATGTATATGCAGGTCTCACGGAGACGTAAAGGCCAACTCTCCAGGAATGTTGTCAAATATTACCGCCGATATGAGAGGTTGGGATAGGTTAGGGTATATTATGTTATTGATGTATATAAAGGTCCCACGGAAACATAGAGGTCAACAAGCCAGGAATGTTGTCAAATATTACCGCCGATATGTTATGTTGGTTTAGGTTAGGTTAAATTACGTTATTGATGTATATGAAGGTCCCACGGAGAGGTAGAGGCCAACTCGCCAGGAATGTTGTCAAATATTAGTGCCGAGATGTTAGGTTGGGTTAGGTTAGGTAATATTACGTTATTGATTTATATGAAGGTCCCACGGAGACGTAGAGGCCAACTCGCCAGGAATGTTGTCAAATATTACCGCCGAGGTGTTAGGTTGGGTTAGGTTAGGTTATATTACGTTATTGATGTATATAAAGGTCCCACGGAAACATAGAAGCCAACAAGCCAGGAATGTTGTCAAATATTACAGCCGAGATGTTACGTTGGGGTATTTTAGGTTATATTACGTTATTGATGTATATAAAAGTCCCACGGAGACTTAGAGGCCAACTCGCCAGGAATGTTGTCAAATATAGGTACCGAGATGTTAGGTTGGGTTAGGTTAGGTTATATTACGCTATTGATGTATATAAAAGTCCCACGAAAACGTAGAGGCCAACTCGCCAGGAATGTTGTCAAATATTAGTGCCGAGATGTTAGGTTGGGTTAGGTTAGGTAATATTATGTTATTGATGTATATGAAGGTCCCACGGTGACGTAGAGGCCAACTCGCCAGGAATGTTGTCAAATATTACCGCCGATGTGTTAGGTTGGGTTAGGTTAGGTTATATTACGTTATTGATGTGTATGAAGGCCCCACGGAGACGTAGAGGCCAACCCGCCAGGAATGTTGTCAAATATTACCGCCGAGATGATAGGTTGGGTTAGGTTAGGTTATATTACGTTATTGATGTATATGAAGGCCCCACGGAGACGTAGAGGCCAATTCGCCAGGAATGTTGTCAAATATTACCGCCGAGATGATAGGTTGGGTTAGGTTAGATTATATTACTTTATTGATGTATATGAAGGTCTCACGGTGAAGTAGAGGCCAACTCGACAGGAATGTCGTCAAATATTAGTGCCGACATGTTAGGTTGGGTTAGGATACGTTAAATTACGTTACTGATGTATATAAAAGTCCCACGGAGACGTAGAGGCCAACTCGCCAGGAATGTTGTCAAATATTACCGCCGAGATGATGCGTTGGGCTAGGTTAGGTTATATTACGTTATTGATGTATATAAAGGTCCCAGGGAAACATAGAGGCCAACAAGCCAGGAATGTTGTCAAATATTACCGCCGAGATGTTACGTTGGTTTAGGTTAGGTTAAATTACGTTATTGAAGTATATGAAGGTCCCACGGAGAGGTAGAGGCCAACTCGCCAGGAATGTTGTCAAATATTAGTTCCGAGAGATTGGGTTGGCTTAGGTTAGGTTATATTACGTTATTGATGTATATAAAGGACCCGCGGAGACGTAGAGGCCAACCCGCCAGGAATGTTGTCAAATAATAGCGCCGAAACATTAGGTTGGGTTAGTTTAGGTTATATTACGTTATTGATGTATATAAAGGTCCCACGGAAACATAGAGGCCAACAAGCAAGGAATGTTGTCAAATATTACAGCCGAGATGTTACGTTGGGGTATATTAGGTTAAGTTACGTTATTGATGTATATAAAAGTCCCACGGAGACGTAGAGGCCAACTCGCCAGGAATATTGTCATATAATAGCGCCGAGTGGTTAGGTTGGGTTATATTAGGTTATATTACGTTATTGATGGATATGAAGGTGCCACGGAGACGTAGAGGCCAACTCGCCAGGAATGTTGTCAAATATTACCGCCGAGATGTTAGGTTGGGTTAGGTTAGGTTATATTACGTTATTGATGAATATGAAGGCCCCACGGAGACGTAGAGGCCATCTGGCCAGGAATGTTGTCAAATATTATCGCCGAGATGATAGGTTGGGTTAGGTTAGATTATATTACGTTATTGATGTATATGAAGGCCCCACGGAGACGTAGAGGCCATCTGGCCAGGAATGTTGTCAAATATTACCGCCGAGATGATAGGTTGGGTTAGATTAGATTATATTACGTTATTGACGTATATGAAGGTCGCACGGAGACGTAGAGGCCAACTCGCCAGGAAAGTTGTCAAATATTAGTGCCGAGATGTTAGGTTGGGTTAGGTTAGGTAATATTACGTTATTGATGTATATGCAGGTCTCACGGAGACGTAAAGGCCAACTCTCCAGGAATGTTGTCAAATATTACCGCCGATATGATAGGTTGGGCTAGGTTAGGGTATATTATGTTATTGATGTATATAAAGGTCCCACGGAAACATAGAAGCCAACAAGCCAGGAATGTTGTCAAATATTACAGCCGAGATGTTACGTTGGGGTATTTTAGGTTATATTACGTTATTGATGTATATGAAAGTCCCACGGAGACTTAGAGGCCAACTCGCCAGGAATGTTGTCAAATATTGGTACCGAGATGTTAGGTTGGGTTAGGTTAGGTTATATTACGCTATTGATGTATATAAAAGTCCCACGAAAACGTAGAGGCCAACTCGCCAGGAATGTTGTCAAATATTAGTGCCGAGATGTTAGGTTGGGATAGGTTAGGTAATATTATGTTATTGATGTATGTGAAGGTCCCACGGTGACGTAGAGGCCAACTCGCCAGGAATGTTGTCAAATATTACCGCCGATGTGTTAGGTTGGGTTAGGTTAGGTTATATTACGTTATTGATGTGTATGAAGGCCCCACGGAGACGTAGAGTCCAACTCGCCAGGAATGTTGTCAAATATTACCGCCGATATGATAGGTTGGGCTAGGTTAGGTTATATGACGTTATTGATGTATATAAAGGTCCCACGGAAACATAGAGGCCAACAAGCCAGGAATGTTGTCAAATACTACCGCCGATATGTTACGTTGGTTTAGGTTAGGTTAAATTACGTTACTGATGTATATAAAAGTCCCACGGAGACGTAGAGGCCAACTCACCAGGAATGTGGTCAAATATTACCGCCGATATGATAGGTTGGGTTAGGGTACGTTATGTTACGTTATTGATGTATATGAAGGTCTCACGGTGAAGTAGGGGCCAACTCGACAGGAATATTGTCAAATATTACCGCCGAGATGATACGTTGGGCTAGGTTAGGTTATATTACGTTATTGATGTATATAAAGGTCCCAGGGAAACATAGAGGCCAACAAGCCAGGAATGTTGTCAAATATTACCGCCGAGATGTTACGTTGGGGTATTTTCGGTTAAATTACGATATTGATGTATATAAAAGTCCCACGAAGACGTAGAGGCCAACTCGACACGAATGTTGTCAAATAATAGCGCCGAAATCTTAGGTTGGGTTAGGTTAGGTTATATTACGTTATTGATGTATATGAAGTTCCACGGAGACGTAGAGGCTAACACGCCAGGAATGTTGTCAAATATTAGTGCCGAGAAGTTGGGTTGGGTTAGGTTAGGTTATATTACGTTATTGATGTATATGAAGGCCCCACGGAGACGTAGAGGCCAACTCGCCAGGAATGTTGTCAAATATTGCCGTCGAGATGTTAGGTTGTGTTAGGTTAGGTTATATTACGTTATTGATCTATATAAAGGTCCCACGGAAACATAGAGGCCAACAAGCCAGGAATGTTGTCAAGTATTACAGCCGAGATGTTACGTTGGGGTATTTTAGGTTAAATTACGTTATTGATGTATATAAAAGTCCCACGGAGACGTAGAGGCCAACTCGCCTGGAATGTTGTCAAATATTACCGTCGAGATGTTAGGTTGGGTTAGGTTAGGTTATATTACGTTATTGATATATATAAAGGTCCCACGGAAACGTAGAGGCCAACTCGACAGGAATGTTTTCAAATATTACCGCCGAGATGATAGGTTGGCTTAGGTTAGGTTATATTACGTTATTGATGTATATGAAGGTCCCACGGAGACGTAGAGGCCAACTCGCCAGGAATGTTGTCAAATATTGCCGTCGAGATGTTAGGTTGTGTTAGGTTAGGTTATATTACGTTATTGATCTATATAAAGGTCCCACGGAAACATAGAGGCCAACAAGCCAGGAATGTTGTCAAGTATTACAGCCGAGATGTTACGTTGGGGTATTTTAGGTTATATTACGTTATTGATGTATATGAAGGTCCCGCGGAGACGTAGAGGCCAACTCGCCAGGAAAGTTGTCAAATATTACCGCCGAGATGTTAGGTTGGGTTAGGTTAGGTTATATCACGTTATTGATGTATATAAAGGTCCCACGGAAACATAGAGTCCAACAAGCCAGGAATGTTCTCAAATATTACAACCGAGATGTTACGTTGGGGTATTTTAGGTTAAATTACGTTATTGATGTATATAAAAGTCCCACGGAGACGTAGAGGCCAACTCGCCAGGAATGTTGTAAAATATTACCGCCTAGATGTTACGTTGGGTTAAGCTAGGTTAAATTACGTTATTGATGCATATAAAAGTCCCACGGAGACGTAGAGGCCAACTCGCCAGGAATATTGTCATATAATAGCGCCGAGTGGTTAGGTTGGGTTATATTAGGTTATATCACGTTATTGATGGATATGAAGGTGTCACGGAGACGTAGAGGCCAACTCGCCAGGAATGTTGTCAAATATTACCGCCGAGATGTTAGGTTGGGTTAGGATAGGTTATACTACGTTAATGATATATATATAAAGGTCCCACGGAAACGTAGAGGCCAACTCGACAGGAATGTTTTCAAATATTACCGCCGAGATGATAGGTTGGGTTAGGTTAGGTTATATTACGTTATTGATGTATATGAAGGCCCCACGGAGACGTAGAGGCCAATTCGCCAGGAATGTTTCCAAATATTACCGCCGAGATGATAGGTTGGCTTAGGTTAGGTTATATTACGTTATTGATGTATATGAAGGTCCCACGGAGACGTAGAGGCCAACTCGCCAGGAATGTTGTCAAATATTACCGCCCATATGATAGGTTGGGCTAGGTTATGTTATATTACGTTATTGATGTATATAAAGGTCCCACGGAAACATAGAGGTCAACAAGCCAGGAATGTTGTCAAATATTACCGCCGATATGTTATGTTGGTTTAGGTTAGGTTAAGTTACGTTATTGATGTATATGAAGGTCCCACGGAGAGGTAGAGGCCATCTCGCCAGGAATGTTGTCAAATATTAGTGCCGAGATGTTAGGTTGGGTTAGGTTAGGTAATATTAAGTTATTGATGTATATGAAGGTCCCACGGAGACGTAGAGGCCATCTGGCCAGGAATGTTGTCAAATATTACCGCCGAGATGATAGGTTGGGTTAGGTTAGATTATATTACGTTATTGATGTATATGAAGGTCGCACGGAGGGGTAGATGCCAACTGGCCAGGAATGTTGTCAAATATTAGTGCCGAGATGTTAGGTTGGGTTAGGTTAGGTAATATTACGTTATTGATGTATATGAAGGTCCCACGGAGACGTAGAGGCCAACTCGCCAGGAATGTGGTCAAATATTACCGCCGATGTGTTAGGTTGGGTTAGGTTAGGTTATATTACGTTATTGATGTGTATGAAGGCCCCACGGAGACGTAGAGTCCAACTCGCCAGGAATGTTGTCAAATATTACCGCCGATATGATAGGTTGGGCTAGGTTAGGTTATATGACGTTATTGATGTATATAAAGGTCCCACGGAAACATAGAGGCCAACAAGCCAGGAATGTTGTCAAATACTACCGCCGATATGTTACGTTGGTTTAGGTTAGGTTAAATTACGTTACTGATGTATATAAAAGTCCCACGGGACGTAGAGGCCAACTCACCAGGAATGTGGTCAAATATTACCGCCGATATGATAGGTTGGGTTAGGGTACGTTATGTTACGTTATTGATGTATATGAAGGTCTCACGGTGAAGTAGAGGCCAACTCGACAGGAATGCCGTCAAATGTTAGTGCCGACATGTTAGGTTGGGTTAGGATACGTTAAATTACGTTATTGATGTATATAAAAGTCCCACGGAGACGTAGAGGCCAACTCACCAGGAATATTGTCAAATATTACCGCCGAGATGATACGTTGGGCTAGGTTAGGTTATATTACGTTATTGATGTATATAAAGGTCCCAGGGAAACATAGAGGCCAACAAGCCAGGAATGTTGTCAAATATTACCGCCGAGATGTTACGTTGGGGTATTTTAGGTTAAATTACGATATTGATGTATATAAAAGTCCCACGAAGACGTAGAGGCCAACTCGACACGAATGTTGTCAAATAATAGCGCCGAAATCTTAGGTTGGGTTAGGTTAGGTTATATTACGTTATTGATGTATATGAAGTTCCACGGAGACGTAGAGGCTAACACGCCAGGAATGTTGTCAAATATTAGTGCCGAGAAGTTGGGTTGGGTTAGGTTAGGTTATATTACGTTATTGATGTATATGAAGGCCCCACGGAGACGTAGAGGCCAACTCGCCAGGAATGTTGTCAAATATTGCCGTCGAGATGTTAGGTTGTGTTAGGTTAGGTTATATTACGTTATTGATCTATATAAAGGTCCCACGGAAACATAGAGGCCAACAAGCCAGGAATGTTGTCAAGTATTACAGCCGAGATGTTACGTTGGGGTATTTTAGGTTAAATTACGTTATTGATGTATATAAAAGTCCCACGGAGACGTAGAGGCCAACTCGCCTGGAATGTTGTCAAATATTACCGTCGAGATGTTAGGTTGGGTTAGGTTAGGTTATATTACGTTATTGATATATATAAAGGTCCCACGGAAACGTAGA
Source organism: Xylocopa violacea (assembly GCA_963969225.1). Taxonomy (NCBI): domain Eukaryota; kingdom Metazoa; phylum Arthropoda; class Insecta; order Hymenoptera; family Apidae; genus Xylocopa; species Xylocopa violacea. The sequence continues at coordinate 2,443,530 of CAXAJV010000920.1, forward strand.
GGCCAACTCGACAGGAATGTTTTCAAATATTACCGCCGAGATGATAGGTTGGCTTAGGTTAGGTTATATTACGTTATTGATGTATATGAAGGTCCCACGGAGACGTAGAGGCCAACTCGCCAGGAATGTTGTCAAATATTGCCGTCGAGATGTTAGGTTGTGTTAGGTTAGGTTATATTACGTTATTGATCTATATAAAGGTCCCACGGAAACATAGAGGCCAACAAGCCAGGAATGTTGTCAAGTATTACAGCCGAGATGTTACGTTGGGGTATTTTAGGTTATATTACGTTATTGATGTATATGAAGGTCCCGCGGAGACGTAGAGGCCAACTCGCCAGGAAAGTTGTCAAATATTACCGCCGAGATGTTAGGTTGGGTTAGGTTAGGTTATATCACGTTATTGATGTATATAAAGGTCCCACGGAAACATAGAGTCCAACAAGCCAGGAATGTTCTCAAATATTACAACCGAGATGTTACGTTGGGGTATTTTAGGTTAAATTACGTTATTGATGTATATAAAAGTCCCACGGAGACGTAGAGGCCAACTCGCCAGGAATGTTGTAAAATATTACCGCCTAGATGTTACGTTGGGTTAAGCTAGGTTAAATTACGTTATTGATGCATATAAAAGTCCCACGGAGACGTAGAGGCCAACTCGCCAGGAATATTGTCATATAATAGCGCCGAGTGGTTAGGTTGGGTTATATTAGGTTATATCACGTTATTGATGGATATGAAGGTGTCACGGAGACGTAGAGGCCAACTCGCCAGGAATGTTGTCAAATATTACCGCCGAGATGTTAGGTTGGGTTAGGATAGGTTATACTACGTTAATGATATATATATAAAGGTCCCACGGAAACGTAGAGGCCAACTCGACAGGAATGTTTTCAAATATTACCGCCGAGATGATAGGTTGGGTTAGGTTAGGTTATATTACGTTATTGATGTATATGAAGGCCCCACGGAGACGTAGAGGCCAATTCGCCAGGAATGTTTCCAAATATTACCGCCGAGATGATAGGTTGGCTTAGGTTAGGTTATATTACGTTATTGATGTATATGAAGGTCCCACGGAGACGTAGAGGCCAACTCGCCAGGAATGTTGTCAAATATTACCGCCCATATGATAGGTTGGGCTAGGTTATGTTATATTACGTTATTGATGTATATAAAGGTCCCACGGAAACATAGAGGTCAACAAGCCAGGAATGTTGTCAAATATTACCGCCGATATGTTATGTTGGTTTAGGTTAGGTTAAGTTACGTTATTGATGTATATGAAGGTCCCACGGAGAGGTAGAGGCCATCTCGCCAGGAATGTTGTCAAATATTAGTGCCGAGATGTTAGGTTGGGTTAGGTTAGGTAATATTAAGTTATTGATGTATATGAAGGTCCCACGGAGACGTAGAGGCCATCTGGCCAGGAATGTTGTCAAATATTACCGCCGAGATGATAGGTTGGGTTAGGTTAGATTATATTACGTTATTGATGTATATGAAGGTCGCACGGAGGGGTAGATGCCAACTGGCCAGGAATGTTGTCAAATATTAGTGCCGAGATGTTAGGTTGGGTTAGGTTAGGTAATATTACGTTATTGATGTATATGAAGGTCCCACGGAGACGTAGAGGCCAACTCGCCAGGAATGTGGTCAAATATTACCGCCGATATGATAGGTTGGATTAGGGTACGTTATATTACGTTATTGATGTATATGAAGGTCTCACGGTGAAGTAGAGGCCAACTCGACAGGAATGTCGTCAAATATTAGTGCCGACATGTTAGGTTGGGTTAGGATACGTTAAATTACGTTATTGATGTATATAAAAGTCCCACGGAGACGTAGAGGCCAACTCGCCAGGAATGTTGTCAAATATTACCGCCGAGATGATGCGTTGGGCTAGGTTAGGTTATATTACGTTATTGATGTATATAAAGGTCCCAGGGAAACATAGAGGCCAACAAGCCAGGAATGTTGTCAAATATTACCGCCGAGATGTTACGTTGGTTTAGGTTAGGTTAAATTACGTTATTGAAGTATATGAAGGTCCCACGGAGAGGTAGAGGCCAACTCGCCAGGAATGTTGTCAAATATTAGTTCCGAGAGATTGGGTTGGCTTAGGTTAGATTATATTACGTTATTGATGTATATAAAGGCCCCGCGGAGACGTAGAGGCCAACCCGCCAGGAATGTTGTCAAATAATAGCGCCGAAACATTAGGTTGGGTTAGTTTAGGTTATATTACGTTATTGATGTATATAAAGGTCCCACGGAAACATAGAGGCCAACAAGCAAGGAATGTTGTCAAGTATTACAGCCGAGATGTTACGTTGGGGTATATTAGGTTAAATTACGTTATTGATGTATATAAAAGTCCCACGGAGACGTAGAGGCCAACTCGCCAGGAATATTGTCATATAATAGCGCCGAAATCTTAGGTTGGGTTGGGTTAGGTTATATTACGTTATTGATGTATATGAAGGTCTCACGGTGAAGTAGAGGCCAACTCGACAGGAATGTCGTCAAATATTAGTGCCGACATGTTAGGTTGGGTTAGGATACGTTAAATTACCTTATTGATGTATATAAAAGTCCCACGGAGACGTAGAGGCCAACTCGCCAGGAATGTTGTCAACTAATAGCGCCGAGAGGTTAGGTTGGGTTATATAAGGTTATATTACGTTATTGATGTATATAAAGGCCCCGCGGAGACGTAGATGCCAACCCGCCAGGAATGTTGTCAAATAATAGCGCCGAAAGGTTAGGTTGGGTTATGTAAGGTTATATTACGTTATTGATGTATATGAAGGTCCCACGGAGACGTAGAGGCCAACCCGCCAGGAATGTTGTCAAATATTACCGCCGAGATGATAGGTTGGGTTAGGTTAGGTTATATTACGTTATTGATGTATATGAAGGCCCCACGGAGACGTAGAGGCCAATTCGCCAGGAATGTTGTCAAATATTACCGCCGAGATGATAGGTTGGGTTAGGTTAGATTATACTACTTTATTGATGTACATGAAGGTCTCACGGTGAAGTAGAGGCCAACTCGACAGGAATGTCGTCAAATATTAGTGCCGACATGTTAGGTTGGGTTAGGATACGTTAAATTACGTTATTGATGTATATAAAAGTCCCACGGAGACGTAGAGGCCAACTCGCCAGGAATGTTGTCAAATATTACCGCCGAGATGATGCGTTGGGCTAGGTTAGGTTATATTACGTTATTGATGTATATAAAGGTCCCAGGGAAACATAGAGGCCAACAAGCCAGGAATGTTGTCAAGTATTACAGCCGAGATGTTACGTTGGGGTATTTTAGGTTAAATTACGTTATTGATGTATATAAAAGTCCCACGGAGACGTAGAGGCCAACTCGCCTGGAATGTTGTCAAATATTACCGTCGAGATGTTAGGTTGGGTTAGGTTAGGTTATATTACGTTATTGATATATATAAAGGTCCCACGGAAACGTAGAGGCCAACTCGACAGGAATGTTTTCAAATATTACCGCCGAGATGATAGGTTGGCTTAGGTTAGGTTATATTACGTTATTGATGTATATGAAGGTCCCACGGAGACGTAGAGGCCAACTCGCCAGGAATGTTGTCAAATATTGCCGTCGAGATGTTAGGTTGTGTTAGGTTAGGTTATATTACGTTATTGATCTATATAAAGGTCCCACGGAAACATAGAGGCCAACAAGCCAGGAATGTTGTCAAGTATTACAGCCGAGATGTTACGTTGGGGTATTTTAGGTTATATTACGTTATTGATGTATATGAAGGTCCCACGGAGACGTAGAGGCCAACTCGCCAGGAAAGTTGTCAAATATTACCGCCGAGATGTTAGGTTGGGTTAGGTTAGGTTATATCACGTTATTGATGTATATAAAGGTCCCACGGAAACATAGAGTCCAACAAGCCAGGAAAGTTCTCAAATATTACAGCCGAGATGTTACGTTGGGGTATTTTAGGTTAAATTACGTTATTGATGTATATAAAAGTCCCACGGAGACGTAGAGGCCAACTCGCCAGGAATGTTGTAAAATATTACCGCCTAGATGTTACGTTGGGTTAAGCTAGGTTAAATTACGTTATTGATGCATATAAAAGTCCCACGGAGACGTAGAGGCCAACTCGCCAGGAATATTGTCATATAATAGCGCCGAGTGGTTAGGTTGGGTTATATTAGGTTATATTACGTTATTGATGGATATGAAGGTGTCACGGAGACGTAGAGGCCAACTCGCCAGGAATGTTGTCAAATATTACCGCCGAGAGGTTAGGTTGGGCTATATTAGGTTATATTACTTTATTGATGGATATGAAGGTATCACGGAGACGTAGAGGCCAACTCGCCAGGAATGTTGTCAAATATTACCGCCGAGATGATAGGTTGGGTTAGGTTAGGTTATATTACGTTATTGATGTATATGAAGGCCCCACGGAGACGTAGAGGCCAATTCGCCAGGAATGTTTCCAAATATTACCGCCGAGATGATAGGTTGGCTTAGGTTAGGTTATATTACGTTATTGATGTATATGAAGGTCCCAAGGAGACGTAGAGGCCAACTCGCCAGGAATGTTGTCAAATATTACCGCCCATATGATAGGTTGGGCTAGGTTATGTTATATTACGTTATTGATGTATATAAAGGTCCCACGGAAACATAGAGGTCAACAAGCCAGGAATGTTGTCAAATATTACCGCCGATATGTTATGTTGGTTTAGGTTAGGTTAAATTACGTTATTGATGTATATGAAGGTCCCACGGAGAGGTAGAGGCCATCTCGCCAGGAATGTTGTCAAATATTAGTGCCGAGATGTTAGGTTGGGTTAGGTTAGGTAATATTAAGTTATTGATGTATATGAAGGTCCCACGGAGACGTAGAGGCCATCTGGCCAGGAATGTTGTCAAATATTACCGCCGAGATGATAGGTTGGGTTAGGTTAGATTATATTACGTTATTGATGTATATGAAGGTCGCACGGAGGGGTAGATGCCAACTGGCCAGGAATGTTGTCAAATATTAGTGCCGAGATGTTAGGTTGGGTTAGGTTAGGTAATATTACGTTATTGATGTATATGAAGGTCCCACGGAGACGTAGAGGCCAACTCGCCAGGAATGTGGTCAAATATTACCGCCGATATGATAGGTTGGATTAGGGTACGTTATATTACGTTATTGATGTATATGAAGGTCTCACGGTGAAGTAGAGGCCAACTCGACAGGAATGTCGTCAAATATTAGTGCCGACATGTTAGGTTGGGTTAGGATACGTTAAATTACGTTATTGATGTATATAAAAGTCCCACGGAGACGTAGAGGCCAACTCGCCAGGAATGTTGTCAACTAATAGCGCCGAGAGGTTAGGTTGGGTTATATAAGGTTATATTACGTTATTGATGTATATAAAGGCCCCGCGGAGACGTAGATGCCAACCCGCCAGGAATGTTGTCAAATAATAGCGCCGAAAGGTTAGGTTGGGTTATGTAAGGTTATATTACGTTATTGATGTATATGAAGGTCCCACGGAGACGTAGAGGCCAACCCGCCAGGAATGTTGTCAAATATTACCGCCGAGATGATAGGTTGGGTTAGGTTAGGTTATATTACGTTATTGATGTATATGAAGGCCCCACGGAGACGTAGAGGCCAATTCGCCAGGAATGTTGTCAAATATTACCGCCGAGATGATAGGTTGGGTTAGGTTAGATTATATTACTTTATTGATGTACATGAAGGTCTCACGGTGAAGTAGAGGCCAACTCGACAGGAATGTCGTCAAATATTAGTGCCGACATGTTAGGTTGGGTTAGGATACGTTAAATTACGTTATTGATGTATATAAAAGTCCCACGGAGACGTAGAGGCCAACTCGCCAGGAATGTTGTCAAATATTACCGCCGAGATGATGCGTTGGGCTAGGTTAGGTTATATTACGTTATTGATGTATATAAAGGTCCCAGGGAAACATAGAGGCCAACAAGCCAGGAATGTTGTCAAATATTACCGCCGAGATGTTACGTTGGTTTAGGTTAGGTTAAATTACGTTATTGAAGTGTATGAAGGTCCCACGGAGAGGTAGAGGCCAACTCGCCAGGAATGTTGTCAAATATTAGTTCCGAGAGATTGGGTTGGCTTAGGTTAGGTTATATTACGTTATTGATGTATATAAAGGCCCCGCGGAGACGTAGAGGCTAACCCGCCAGGAATGTTGTCAAATAATAGCGCCGAAACATTAGGTTGGGTTAGTTTAGGTTATATTACGTTATTGATGTATATAAAGGTCCCACGGAAACATAGAGGCCAACAAGCAAGGAATGTTGTCAAATATTACAGCCGAGATGTTACGTTGGGGTATATTAGGTTAAATTACGTTATTGATGTATATAAAAGTCCCACGGAGACGTAGAGGCCAACTCGCCAGGAATATTGTCATATAATAGCGCCGAAATCTTAGGTTGGGTTGGGTTAGGTTATATTACGTTATTGAAATATATGAAGTTCCACGGAGACGTAGAGGCTAACTCGCCAGGAATGTTGTCAAATATTAGTGCCGAGAAGTTGGGTTGGGTTAGGTTAGGTTATATTACGTTATTGATGTATATAAAAGCCCCACAGAGACGTAGATGCCAACTCGCCAGGAATGTTGTCAACTAATAGCGCCGAGAGGTTAGGTTGGGTTATATAAGGTTATATTACGTTATTGATGTATATAAAGGCCCCGCGGAGACGTAGATGCCAACCCGCCAGGAATGTTGTCAAATAATAGCGCCGAAAGGTTAGGTTGGGTTATGTAAGGTTATATTACGTTATTGATGTATATGAAGGTCCCACGGAGACGTAGAGGCCAACTCGCCAGGAATGTTGTCAAATATTACCGCCGAGATGATAGGTTGGGTTAGGTTAGGTTATATTACGTTATTGATGTATATGAAGGCCCCACGGAGACGTAGAGGCCAACTAGCCAGGAATGTTGTCAAATATTACCGCCGATGTGTTAGGTTGGGTTAGGTTAGGTTATATTACGTTATTGATGTGTATGAAGGACCCACGGAGACGTAGAGGCCAACTCGCCAGGAATGTTGTCAAATATTACCGCCCATATGATAGGTTGGGCTAGGTTAGGTTATATTACGTTATTGATGTGTATGAAGGTGTCACGGAGACGTAGAGGCCAACTCGCCAGGAATGTTGTCAAATATTACCGCCGAGATGTTACGTTGGTTTGGGTTAGGTTAAATTACGTTATTGATGTATATGAAGGTCCCACGGAGAGGTAGAGGCCAACTCGCCAGGAATATTGTCAAATATTACCGCCGAGATGTTAGGTTGGGTTAGGTTAGGTTATATTACGTTATTGATGTATATAAATGTCCCACGGAAACATAGAGGCCAACAAGCCAGGAATGTTGTCAAATATTACAGCCGAGATGTTACGTTGGGGTATTTTAGGTTAAATTACGTTATTGATGTATATAAAAGTCCCACGGAGACGTAGAGGCCAACTCGCCAGGAATATTGTCATATAATAGCGCCGAGTGGTTAGGTTGGGTTATATTAGGTTATATTACGTTATTGATGGATATGAAGGTGTCACGGAGACGTAGAGGCCAACTCGCCAGGAATGTTGTCAAATATTACCGTCGAGATGTTAGGTTGGGTTAGGTTAGGTTATATTACGTTATTGATGTATATAAAGGTCCCACGGAAACATAGAGTCCAAAAAGCCAGGAATGTTGTCAAATATTACAGCCGAGATGTTGCGTTGGGGTATTTTAGGTTAAATTACGTTATTGATGTATATGAAGGCCCCACGGAGACGTAGATGCCAACCCGCCAGGAATGTTGTCAAATAATAGCGCCGAAAGGTTAGGTTGGGTTATGTAAGGTTATATTACGTTATTGATGTATATGAAGGTCCCACGGAGACGTAGAGGCCAACTCGCCAGGAATGTTGTCAAATATTACCGCCGAGATGATAGGTTGGGTTAGGTTAGGTTATATTACGTTATTGATGTATATGAAGGCCCCACGGAGACGTAGAGGCCAATTCGCCAGGAATGTTGTCAAATATTACCGCCGAGAGGTTAGGTTGGGTTAGGTTACGTTGGGTTAGGTTAGGTTATATTACGTTATTGATGTATACAAAATTCCCACGGAGACGTAGAGGCCAACTCGCCAGGAATGTTGTCAAATATTACCGCCGAGATGTTACGTTGGTTTGGGTTAGGTTAAATTACGTTATTGATGTATATGAAGGTCCCACGGAGAGGTAGAGGCCAACTCGCCAGGAATGTTGTCAAATATAACCGCCGAGATGTTAGGTTGGGTTAGGTTAGGTTATATTACGTTATTGATGTATATAAATGTCCCACGGAAACATAGAGGCCAACAAGCCAGGAATGTTGTCAAATATTACAGCCGAGATGTTACGTTGGGGTATTTTAGGTTAAATTACGATATTGATGTATATAAAAGTCCCACGGAGACGTAGAGGCAAACTCGACAGGAATGTTTTCAAATATTACCGCCGAGATGATAGGTTGGCTTAGGTTAGGTTATATTACGTTATTAATGTATGTCAAGCTCCAACGGAGACGAAGAGGCCAACTCGCCAGGAATGTTGTAAAATATTAGTACCGAGATATTAGATTGGGTTAGGTTAGGTTATATTACGCTATTGATGTATATAAAGGTCCCACGGAGACGTAGAGGCCAACTCGACACGAATGTTGTCAAATAATAGCGCCGAAATCTTAGGTTGGGTTAGGTTAGGTTATATTACGTTATTGATGTATATTAAGTTCCACGGAGACGTAGAGGCTAACTCTCCAGGAATGTTGTCAAATATTAGTGCCGAAAAGTTGGGTTGGGTTAGGTTAGGTTATATTACGTTATTGATGTATATGAAGGCCCCACGGAGACGTAGAGGCCAACTCGCCAGGAATGTTGTCAAATATTGCCGTCGAGATGTTAGGTTGTGTTAGGTTAGGTTATATTACGTTATTGATCTATATAAAGGTCCCACGGAAACATAGAGGCCAACAAGCCAGGAATGTTGTCAAGTACTACAGCCGAGATGTTACGTTGGGGTATTTTAGGTTAAATTACGTTATTGATGTATAGAAAAGTCCCACGGAGACGTAGAGGCCAACTCGCCTGGAATGTTGTCAAATATTACCGTCGAGATGTTAGGTTGGGTTAGGTTAGGTTATATTACGTTATTGATATATATAAAGGTCCCACGGAAACGTAGAGGCCAACTCGACAGGAATGTTTTCAAATATTACCGCCGAGATGATAGGTTGGCTTAGGTTAGGTTATATTACGTTATTGATGTATATGAAGGTCCCACGGAGACGTAGAGGCCAACTCGCCAGGAATGTTGTCAAATATTGCCGTCGAGATGTTAGGTTGTGTTAGGTTAGGTTATATTACGTTATTGATCTATATAAAGGTCCCACGGAGACGTAGAGGCCAACTCGCCAGGAATATTGTCATATAATAGCGCCGAGTGGTTAGGTTGGGTTATATTAGGTTATATTACGTTATTGATGGATATGAAGGTGCCACGGAGACGTAGAGGCCAACTCGCCAGGAATGTTGTCAAATATTACCGCCGAGATGTTAGGTTGGGTTAGGTTAGGTTATATTACGTTATTGATATATATAAAGGTCCCACGGAAACGTAGAGGCCAACTCGACAGGAATGTTTTCAAATATTACCGCCGAGATGATAGGTTGGCTTAGGTTAGGTTATATTACGTTATTGATGTATGTCAAGGTCCCACGGAGACGTAGAGGCCAACTCGCCAGGAATGTTGTAAAATATTAGTACCGAAATATTAGACTGGGTTAGGTTAGGTTATATTACGCTATTGATGTATATAAAAGTCCCACGGATACGTAGAGGCCAACTCGACAGGAATGTTGTCAAATAATAGCGCCGAAATCTTAGGTTGGGTTAGGTTAGGTTATATTACGTTATTGAAATATATGAAGTTCCACGGAGACGTAGAGGCTAACTCGCCAGGAATGTTGTCAAATATTAGTGCCGAGAAGTTGGGTTGGGTTAGGTTAGGTTATATTACGTTATTGATGTATATAAAAGCCCCACAGAGACGTAGATGCCAACTCGCCAGGAATGTTGTCAACTAATAGCGCCGAGAGGTTAGGTTGGGTTATATAAGGTTATATTACGTTATTGATGTATATAAAGGCCCCGCGGAGACGTAGATGCCAACCCGCCAGGAATGTTGTCAAATAATAGCGCCGAAAGGTTAGGTTGGGTTATGTAAGGTTATATTACTTTATTGATGTATATGAAGGTCCCACGGAGACGTAGAGGCCAACTCGCCAGGAATGTTGTCAAATATTACCGCCGAGATGATAGGTTGGGTTAGGTTAGGTTATATTACGTTATTGATGTATATGAAGGCCCCACGGAGACGTAGAGGCCAATTCGCCAGGAATGTTTCCAAATATTACCGCCGAGATGATAGGTTGGCTTAGGTTAGGTTATATTACGTTATTGATGTATATGAAGGTCCCAAGGAGACGTAGAGGCCAACTCGCCAGGAATGTTGTCAAATATTACCGCCCATATGATAGGTTGGGCTAGGTTATGTTATATTACGTTATTGATGTATATAAAGGTCCCACGGAAACATAGAGGTCAACAAGCCAGGAATGTCGTCAAATATTACCGCCGATATGTTATGTTGGTTTAGGTTAGGTTAAATTACGTTATTGATGTATATGAAGGTCCCACGGAGAGGTAGAGGCCATCTCGCCAGGAATGTTGTCAAATATTAGTGCCGAGATGTTAGGTTGGGTTAGGTTAGGTAATATTAAGTTATTGATGTATATGAAGGTCCCACGGAGACGTAGAGGCCATCTGGCCAGGAATGTTGTCAAATATTACCGCCGAGATGATAGGTTGGGTTAGGTTAGATTATATTACGTTATTGATGTATATGAAGGTCGCACGGAGGGGTAGATGCCAACTGGCCAGGAATGTTGTCAAATATTAGTGCCGAGATGTTAGGTTGGGTTAGGTTAGGTAATATTACGTTATTGATGTATATGAAGGTCCCACGGAGACGTAGAGGCCAACTCGCCAGGAATGTTGTCAACTAATAGCGCCGAGAGGTTAGGTTGGGTTATATAAGGTTATATTACGTTATTGATGTATATAAAGGCCCCGCGGAGACGTAGATGCCAACCCGCCAGGAATGTTGTCAAATAATAGCGCCGAAAGGTTAGGTTGGGTTATGTAAGGTTATATTACGTTATTGATGTATATGAAGGTCCCACGGAGACGTAGAGGCCAACCCGCCAGGAATGTTGTCAAATATTACCGCCGAGATGATAGGTTGGGTTAGGTTAGGTTATATTACGTTATTGATGTATATGAAGGCCCCACGGAGACGTAGAGGCCAATTCGCCAGGAATGTTGTCAAATATTACCGCCGAGATGATAGGTTGGGTTAGGTTAGATTATATTACTTTATTGATGTACATGAAGGTCTCACGGTGAAGTAGAGGCCAACTCGACAGGAATGTCGTCAAATATTAGTGCCGACATGTTAGGTTGGGTTAGGATACGTTAAATTACGTTATTGATGTATATAAAAGTCCCACGGAGACGTAGAGGCCAACTCGCCAGGAATGTTGTCAAATATTACCGCCGAGATGATGCGTTGGGCTAGGTTAGGTTATATTACGTTATTGATGTATATAAAGGTCCCAGGGAAACATAGAGGCCAACAAGCCAGGAATGTTGTCAAATATTACCGCCGAGATGTTACGTTGGTTTAGGTTAGGTTAAATTACGTTATTGAAGTATATGAAGGTCCCACGGAGAGGTAGAGGCCAACTCGCCAGGAATGTTGTCAAATATTAGTTCCGAGAGATTGGGTTGGCTTAGGTTAGGTTATATTACGTTATTGATGTATATAAAGGCCCCGCGGAGACGTAGAGGCTAACCCGCCAGGAATGTTGTCAAATAATAGCGCCGAAACATTAGGTTGGGTTAGTTTAGGTTATATTACGTTATTGATGTATATAAAGGTCCCACGGAAACATAGATGCCAACAAGCAAGGAATGTTGTCAAATATTACAGCCGAGATGTTACGTTGGGTTATATTAGGTTAAATTACGTTATTGATGTATATAAAAGTCCCACGGAGACGTAGAGGCCAACTCGCCAGGAATATTGTCATATAATAGCGCCGAAATCTTAGGTTGGGTTGGGTTAGGTTATATTACGTTATTGAAATATATGAAGTTCCACGGAGACGTAGAGGCTAACTCGCCAGAAATGTTGTCAAATATTAGTGCCGAGAAGTTGGGTTGGGTTAGGTTAGGTTATATTACGTTATTGATGTATATAAAAGCCCCACAGAGACGTAGATGCCAACTCGCCAGGAATGTTGTCAACTAATAGCGCCGAGAGGTTAGGTTGGGTTATATAAGGTTATATTACGTTATTGATGTATATAAAGGCCCCGCGGAGACGTAGATGCCAACCCGCCAGGAATGTTGTCAAATAATAGCGCCGAAAGGTTAGGTTGGGTTATGTAATGTTATATTACGTTATTGATGTATATGAAGGTCCCACGGAGACGTAGAGGCCAACCCGCCAGGAATGTTGTCAAATATTACCGCCGAGATGATAGGTTGGGTTAGGTTAGGTTATATTACGTTATTGATGTATATGAAGGCCCCACGGAGACGTAGAGGCCAATTCGCCAGGAATGTTGTCAAATATTACCGCCGAGATGATAGGTTGGGTTAGGTTAGATTATATTACTTTATTGATGTACATGAAGGTCTCACGGTGAAGTAGAGGCCAACTCGACAGGAATGTCGTCAAATATTAGTGCCGACATGTTAGGTTGGGTTAGGATACGTTAAATTACGTTATTGATGTATATAAAAGTCCCACGGAGACGTAGAGGCCAACTCGCCAGGAATGTTGTCAAATATTACCGCCGAGATGATGCGTTGGGCTAGGTTAGGTTATATTACGTTATTGATGTATATAAAGGTCCCAGGGAAACATAGAGGCCAACAAGTCAGGAATGTTGTCAAATATTACCGCCGAGATGTTACGTTGGTTTAGGTTAGGTTAAATTACGTTATTGAAGTATATGAAGGTCCCACGGAGAGGTAGAGGCCAACTCGCCAGGAATGTTGTCAAATATTAGTTCCGAGAGATTGGGTTGGCTTAGGTTAGGTTATATTACGTTATTGATGTATATAAAGGCCCCGCGGAGACGTAGAGGCTAACCCGCCAGGAATGTTGTCAAATAATAGCGCCGAAACATTAGGTTGGGTTAGTTTAGGTTATATTACGTTATTGATGTATATAAAGGTCCCACGGAAACATAGATGCCAACAAGCAAGGAATGTTGTCAAATATTACAGCCGAGATGTTACGTTGGGGTATATTAGGTTAAATTACGTTATTGATGTATATAAAAGTCCCACGGAGACGTAGAGGCCAACTCGCCAGGAATATTGTCATATAATAGTGCCGAAATCTTAGGTTGGGTTGGGTTAGGTTATATTACGTTATTGAAATATATGAAGTTCCACGGAGACGTAGAGGCTAACTCGCCAGGAATGTTGTCAAATATTAGTGCCGAGAAGTTGGGTTGGGTTAGGTTAGGTTATATTACGTTATTGATGTATATAAAAGCCCCACAGAGACGTAGATGCCAACTCGCCAGGAATGTTGTCAACTAATAGCGCCGAGAGGTTAGGTTGGGTTATATAAGGTTATATTACGTTATTGATGTATATAAAGGCCCCGCGGAGACGTAGATGCCAACCCGCCAGGAATGTTGTCAAATAATAGCGCCGAAAGGTTAGGTTGGGTTATGTAAGGTTATATTACGTTATTGATGTATATGAAGGTCCCACGGAGACGTAGAGGCCAACTCGCCAGGAATGTTGTCAAATATTACCGCCGAGATGATAGGTTGGGTTAGGTTAGGTTATATTACGTTATTGATGTATATGAAGGCCCCACGGAGACGTAGAGGCCAACTCGCCAGGAATGTTGTCAAATATTACCGCCGATGTGTTAGGTTGGGTTAGGTTAGGTTATATTACGTTATTGATGTGTATGAAGGCCCCACGGAGACGTAGAGGCCAACTCGCCAGGAATGTTGTCAAATATTACCGCCCATATGATAGGTTGGGCTAGGTTAGGTTATATTACGTTATTGATGTGTATGAAGGTGTCACGGAGACGTAGAGGCCAACTCGCCAGGAATGTTGTCAAATATTACCGCCGAGATGTTACGTTGGTTTGGGTTAGGTTAAATTACGTTATTGATGTATATGAAGGTCCCACGGAGAGGTAGAGGCCAACTCGCCAGGAATATTGTCAAATATTACCGCCGAGATGTTAGGTTGGGTTAGGTTAGGTTATATTACGTTATTGATGTATATAAATGTCCCACGGAAACATAGAGGCCAACAAGCCAGGAATGTTGTCAAATATTACAGCCGAGATGTTACGTTGGGGTATTTTAGGTTAAATTACGTTATTGATGTATATAAAAGTCCCACGGAGATGTAGAGGCCAACTCGCCAGGAATATTGTCATATAATAGCGCCGAGTGGTTAGGTTGGGTTATATTAGGTTATATTACGTTATTGATGGATATGAAGGTGTCACGGAGACGTAGAGGCCAACTCGCCAGGAATGTTGTCAAATATTACCGCCGAGATGTTAGGTTGGGTTAGGTTAGGTTATATTACGTTATTGATGTATATAAAGGTCCCACGGAAACATAGAGTCCAAAAAGCCAGGAATGTTGTCAAATATTACAGCCGAGATGTTGCGTTGGGGTATTTTAGGTTAAATTACGTTATTGATGTATATGAAGGCCCCACGGAGACGTAGAGGCCAACTCGCCAGGAATATTGTCATATAATAGCGCCGAGTGGTTAGGTTGGGTTATATTAGGTTATATTACGTTATTGATGGATATGAAGGTGTCACGGAGACGTAGAGGCCAACTCGCCAGGAATGTTGTCAAATATTACCGCCGAGATGTTAGGTTGGGTTAGGTTAGGTTATATTACGTTATTGATGTATATAAAGGTCCCACGGAAACATAGAGTCCAAAAAGCCAGGAATGTTGTCAAATATTACAGCCGAGATGTTGCGTTGGGGTATTTTAGGTTAAATTACGTTATTGATGTATATAAAAGTCCCACGCAGACGTAGAGGCCAACTCAACAGAAATGTTGTAAAATATTACCGCCGAGATGTTACGTTGGGTTATATAAGGTTATATTACGTTATTGATGTATATAAAGGCCCCACGGAGACGTAGATGCCAACCCGCCAGGAATGTTGTCAAATAATAGCGCCGAAAGGTTAGGTTGGGTTATGTAAGGTTATATTACGTTATGGATGTATATGAAGGTCCCACGGAGACGTAGAGGCCAACTCGCCAGGAATGTTGTCAAATATTACCGCCGAGATGATAGGTTGGGTTAGGTTAGGTTATATTACGTTATTGATGTATATGAAGGCCCCACGGAGACGTAGAGGCCAATTCGCCAGGAATGTTGTCAAATATTACCGCGGAGAGGTTAGGTTGGGTTAGGTTACGTTGGGTTAGGTTAGGTTATATTACGTTATTGATGTATACAAAATTCCCACGGAGACGTAGAGGCCAACTCGCCAGGAATGTTGTCAAATATTACCGCCGAGATGTTACGTTGGTTTGGGTTAGGTTAAATTACGTTATTGATGTATATGAAGGTCCCACGGAGAGGTAGAGGCCAACTCGCCAGGAATGTTGTCAAATATAACCGCCGAGATGTTAGGTTGGGTTAGGTTAGGTTATATTACGTTATTGATGTATATAAATGTCCCACGGAAACATAGAGGCCAACAAGCCAGGAATGTTGTCAAATATTACAGCCGAGATGTTACGTTGGGGTATTTTAGGTTAAATTACGATATTGATGTATATAAAAGTCCCACGGAGACGTAGAGGCAAACTCGACAGGAATGTTTTCAAATATTACCGCCGAGATGATAGGTTGGCTTAGGTTAGGTTATATTACGTTATTAATGTATGTCAAGCTCCAACGGAGACGAAGAGGCCAACTCGCCAGGAATGTTGTAAAATATTAGTACCGAGATATTAGATTGGGTTAGGTTAGGTTATATTACGCTATTGATGTATATAAAGGTCCCACGGAGACGTAGAGGCCAACTCGACACGAATGTTGTCAAATAATAGCGCCGAAATCTTAGGTTGGGTTAGGTTAGGTTATATTACGTTATTGATGTATATTAAGTTCCACGGAGACGTAGAGGCTAACTCTCCAGGAATGTTGTCAAATATTAGTGCCGAAAAGTTGGGTTGGGTTAGGTTAGGTTATATTACGTTATTGATGTATATGAAGGCCCCACGGAGACGTAGAGGCCAACTCGCCAGGAATGTTGTCAAATATTGCCGTCGAGATGTTAGGTTGTGTTAGGTTAGGTTATATTACGTTATTGATCTATATAAAGGTCCCAAGGAAACATAGAGGCCAACAAGCCAGGAATGTTGTCAAGTATTACAGCCGAGATGTTACGTTGGGGTATTTTAGGTTAAATTACGTTATTGATGTATAGAAAAGTCCCACGGAGACGTAGAGGCCAACTCGCCTGGAATGTTGTCAAATATTACCGTCGAGATGTTAGGTTGGGTTAGGTTAGGTTATATTACGTTATTGATATATATAAAGGTCCCACGGAAACGTAGAGGCCAACTCGACAGGAATGTTTTCAAATATTACCGCCGAGATGATAGGTTGGCTTAGGTTAGGTTATATTACGTTATTGATGTATATGAAGGTCCCACGGAGACGTAGAGGCCAACTCGCCAGGAATGTTGTCAAATATTGCCGTCGAGATGTTAGCTTGTGTTAGGTTAGGTTATATTACGTTATTGATCTATATAAAGGTCCCACGGAAACATAGAGGCCAACAAGCCAGGAATGTTGTCAAGTATTACAGCCGAGATGTTACGTTGGGGTATTTTAGGTTATATTACGTTATTGATGTATATGAAGGTCCCACGGAAACGTAGAGGCCAACTCGACAGGAATGTTTTCAAATATTACCGCCGAGATGATAGGTTGGGTTAGGTTAGGTTATATTACGTTATTGATGTATATGAAGGTCCCACGGAGACGTAGAGGCCAACTCGCCAGGAATGTTGTCAAATATTACCGCCGAGATGTTAGGTTGGGTTAGGTTAGGTTAAATTACGTTATTGATGTATATAAAGGTCCCACGGAGACGTAGAGGCCAACTCGCCAGGAATGTTGTCAAATATTAGTGCCGAGAAGTTGGGTTGGGTTAGGTTAGGTTATATTACGTGATTGATGTATATGAAGGCCCCACGGAGACGTAGAGGCCAACTCGCCAGGAATGTTGTCAAATATTGCCGCCGAGATGTTAGGTTGGGTTAAGCTAGGTTAAATTACGTTATTGATGTATATAAAAGTCCCACGGAGACGTAGAGGCCAACTCGCCAGGAATATTGTCATATAATAGCGCCGAGTGGTTAGGTTGGGTTATATTAGGTTATATTACGTTATTGATGGTAATGAAGGTGTCACGGAGACATAGAGGCCAACTCGCCAGGAATATTGTCATAAAATAGCGCCGAGTGGATAGGTTGGGTTATATTAGGTTATATTACGTTATTGATGTGTATGAAGGTGTCACGGAGACGTAGAGGCCAACTCGCCAGGAATGTTGTCAAATATTACCGCCGAGATGATGCGTTGGGCTAGGTTAGGTTATATTACGTTATTGATGTATATAAAGGTCCCAGGGAAACATAGAGGCCAACAAGCCAGGAATGTTGTCAAATATTACCGCCGAGATGTTACGTTGGTTTAGGTTAGGTTAAATTACGTTATTGAAGTATATGAAGGTCCCACGGAGAGGTAGAGGCCAACTCGCTAGGAATGTTGTCAAATATTAGTTCCGAGAGATTGGGTTGGCTTAGGTTAGGTTATATTACGTTATTGATGTATATAAAGGCCCCGCGGAGACGTAGAGGCCAACCCGCCAGGAATGTTGTCAAATAATAGCGCCGAAACATTAGGTTGGGTTAGTTTAGGTTATATTACGTTATTGATGTATATAAAGGTCCCACGGAAACATAGAGGCCAACAAGCAAGGAATGTTGTCAAATATTACAGCCGAGATGTTACGTTGGGGTATATTAGGTTAAATTACGTTATTGATGTATATAAAAGTCCCACGGAGACGTAGAGGCCAACTCGCCAGGAATATTGTCATATAATAGCGCCGAGTGGTTAGGTTGGGTTATATTAGGTTATATTACGTTATTGATGGATATGAAGGTGCCACGGAGACGTAGAGGCCAACTCGCCAGGAATGTTGTCAAATATTACCGCCGAGATGTTAGGTTGGGTTAGGTTAGGTTATATTACGTTATTGATATATATAAAGGTCCCACGGAAACGTAGAGGCCAACTCGACAGGAATGTTTTCAAATATTACCGCCGAGATGATAGGTTGGCTTAGGTTAGGTTATATTACATTATTGATGTATGTCAAGGTCCCACGGAGACGTAGAGGCCAACTCGCCAGGAATGTTGTAAAATATTAGTACCGAAATATTAGATTGGGTTAGGTTAGGTTATATTACGCTATTGATGTATATAAAAGTCCCACGGATACGTAGAGGCCAACTCGACAGGAATGTTGTCAAATAATAGCGCCGAAATCTTAGGTTGGGTTAGGTTAGGTTATATTACGTTATTGAAATATATGAAGTTCCACGGAGACGTAGAGGCTAACTCGCCAGGAATGTTGTCAAATATTAGTGCCGAGAAGTTGGGTTGGGTTAGGTTAGGTTATATTACGTTATTGATGTATATAAAAGCCCCACAGAGACGTAGATGCCAACTCGCCAGGAATGTTGTCAACTAATAGCGCCGAGAGGTTAGGTTGGGTTATATATGGTTATATTACGTTATTGATGTATATAAAGGCCCCGCGGAGACGTAGATGCCAACCCGCCAGGAATGTTGTCAAATAATAGCGCCGAAAGGTTAGGTTGGGTTATGTAAGGTTATATTACGTTATTGATGTATATGAAGGTCCCACGGAGACGTAGAGGCCAACTCGCCAGGAATGTTGTCAAATATTACCGCCGAGATGATAGGTTGGGTTAGGTTAGGTTATATTACGTTATTGATGTATATGAAGGCCCCACGGAGACGTAGAGGCCAACTCGCCAGGAATGTTGTCAAATATTACCGCCGATGTGTTAGGTTGGGTTAGGTTAGGTTATATTACGTTTTGATGTGTATGAAGGCCCCACGGAGACGTAGAGGCCAACTCGCCAGGAATGTTGTCAAATATTACCGCCCATATGATAGGTTGGGCTAGGTTAGGTTATATTACGTTATTGATGTGTATGAAGGTGTCACGGAGACGTAGAGGCCAACTCGCCAGGAATGTTGTCAAATATTACCGCCGAGATGTTACGTTGGGTTATATAAGGTTATATTACGTTATTGATGTATATAAAGGCCCCACGGAGACGTAGATGCCAACCCGCCAGGAATGTTGTCAAATAATAGCGCCGAAAGGTTAGGTTGGGTTATGTAAGGTTATATTACGTTATTGATGTATATGAAGGTCCCACGGAGACGTAGAGGCCAACTCGCCAAGAATGTTGTCAAATATTACCGCCGAGATGATAGGTTGGGTTAGGTTAGGTTATATTACGTTATTGATGTATATGAAGGCCCCACGGAGACGTAGAGGCCAATTCGCCAGGAATGTTGTCAAATATTACCGCCGAGAGGTTAGGTTGGGTTAGGTTACGTTGGGTTAGGTTACGTTATATTACGTTATTGATGTATACAAAATTCCCACGGAGACGTAGAGGCCAACTCGCCAGGAATGTTGTCAAATATTACCGCCGAGATGTTACGTTGGTTTGGGTTAGGTTAAATTACGTTATTGATGTATATGAAGGTCCCACGGAGAGGTAGAGGCCAACTCGCCAGGAATGTTGTCAAATATAACCGCCGAGATGTTAGGTTGGGTTAGGTTAGGTTATATTACGTTATTGATGTATATAAATGTCCCACGGAAACATAGAGGCCAACAAGCCAGGAATGTTGTCAAATATTACAGCCGAGATGTTACGTTGGGGTATTTTAGGTTAAATTACGATATTGATGTATATAAAAGTCCCACGGAGACGTAGAGGCCAACTCGACAGGAATGTTTTCAAATATTACCGCCGAGATGATAGGTTGGCTTAGGTTAGGTTATATTACGTTATTGATGTATATGAAGGTCCCACGGAGACGTAGAGGCCAACTCGCCAGGAATGTTGTCAAATATTGCCGTCGAGATGTTAGGTTGTGTTAGGTTAGGTTATATTACGTTATTGATCTATATAAAGGTCCCACGGAAACATAGAGGCCAACAAGCCAGGAATGTTGTCAAGTATTACAGCCGAGATGTTACGTTGGGGTATTTTAGGTTATATTACGTTATTGATGTATATGAAGGTCCCACGGAGACGTAGAGGCCAACTCGCCAGGAATGTTGTCAAATATTACCGCCGAGATGTTAGGTTGGGTTAGGTTAGGTTATATCACGTTATTGATGTATATAAAGGTCCCACGGAAACATAGAGTCCAACAAGCCAGGAATGTTGTCAAATATTACAGCCGAGATGTTACGTTGGGGTATTTTAGGTTAAATTACGTTATTGATGTATATAAAAGTCCCACGGAGACGTAGAGGCCAACTCGCCAGGAATGTTGTAAAATATTACCGCCTAGATGTTACGTTGGGTTAAGCTAGGTTAAATTACGTTATTGATGCATATAAAAGTCCCACGGAGACGTAGAGGCCAACTCGCCAGGAATATTGTCATATAATAGCGCCGAGTGGTTAGGTTGGGTTATTTTAGGTTATATTACGTTATTGATGGATATGAAGGTGTCACGGAGACGTAGAGGCCAACTCGCCAGGAATGTTGTCAAATATTACCGCCGAGATGTTAGGTTGGGTTAGGTTAGGTTATATTACGTTAATGATATATATATAAAGGTCCCACGGAAACGTAGAGGCCAACTCGACAGGAATGTTTTCAAATATTACCGCCGAGATGATAGGATGGGTTAGGTTAGGTTATATTACGTTATTGATGTATATGAAGGTCCCACGGAGACGTAGAGGCCAACTCGCCAGGAATGTTGTCAAATATTACCGCCGAGATGTTAGGTTGGGTTAGGTTAGGTTAAATTACGTTATTGATGTATATAAAGGTCCCACGGAGACGTAGAGGCCAACACGCCAGGAATGTTGTAAAATATTAGTACCGAGATATTAGGTTGGGTTAGGTTAGGTTATATTACGCTATTGATGTATATAAAAGTCCCACGGAGACGTAGAGGCCAATTCGCCAGGAATGTTGTCAAATATTACCGCCGAGAGGTTAGGTTTGGCTATATTAGGTTATATTACTTTATTGATGGATATGAAGGTATCACGGAGACGTAGAGGCCAACTCGCCAGGAATGTTGTCAAATATTACCGCCGAGATGATAGGTTGGGTTAGGTTAGGTTATATTACGTTATTGATGTATATGAAGGCCCCACGGAGACGTAGAGGCCAATTCGCCAGGAATGTTGTCAAATATTACCGCCGAGAGGTTAGGTTGGGATAGGTTAGGTTATATTACGTTATTGATGTATACAAAATTCCCACGGAGACGTAGAGGCCAACTCGCCAGGAATGTTGTCAAATATTACCGCCGAGATGTTACGTTGGTTTGGGTTAGGTTAAATTACGTTATTGATGTATATGAAGGTCCCACGGAGAGGTAGAGGCCAACTCGCCACGAATGTTGTCAAATATTACCGCCGAGATGTTACGTTGGTTTGGGTTAGGTTAAATTACGTTATTGATGTATATGAAGGTCCCACGGAGAGGTAGAGGCCAACTCGCCAGGAATGTTGTCAAATATTACCGCCGAGATGTTAGGTTGGGTTAGGTTGGGTTATATTACGTTATTGATGTATATAAAGGTCCCACGGTAACATAGAGTCCAAAAAGCCAGGAATGTTGTCAAATATTACAGCCGAGATGTTGCGTTGGGGTATTTTAGGTTAAATTACGTTATTGATGTATATAAAAGTCCCATGCAGACGTAGAGGCCAACTCGCCAGAAATGTTGTAAAATATTACCGCCGAGATGTTACGTTGGGTTATATAAGGTTATATTACGTTATTGATGTATATAAAGGCCCCACGGAGACGTAGATGCCAACCCGCCAGGAATGTTGTCAAATAATAGCGCCGAAAGGTTAGGTTGGGTTATGTAAGGTTATATTACGTTATTGATGTATATGAAGGTCCCACGGAGACGTAGAGGCCAACTCGCCAGGAATGTTGTCAAATATTACCGCCGAGATGATAGGTTGGGTTAGGTTAGGTTATATTACGTTATTGATGTATATGAAGGCCCCACGGAGACGTAGAGGCCAATTCGCCAGGAATGTTGTCAACTATTACCGCCGAGAGGTTAGGTTGGGTTAGGTTAGGTTGGGTTAGGTTAGGTTATATTACGTTATTGATGTATACAAAATTCCCACGGAGACGTAGAGGCCAGCTCGCCAGGAATGGTGTCAAATATTACCGCCGAGATGTTACGTTGGTTTGGGTTAGGTTAAATTGCGTTATTGATGTATATGAAGGTCCCACGGAGAGGTAGAGGCCAACTCGCCAGGAATGTTGTCAAATATAACCGCCGAGATGTTAGGTTGGGTTAGGTTAGGTTATATTACGTTATTGATGTATATAAATGTCCCACGGAAACATAGAGGCCAACAAGGCAGGAATGTTGTCAAATATTACAGCCGAGATGTTACGTTGGGGTATTTTAGGTTAAATTACGATATTGATGTATATAAAAGTCCCACGGAGACGTAGAGGCAAACTCGACAGGAATGTTTTCAAATATTACCGCCGAGATGATAGGTTGGCTTAGGTTAGGTTATATTACGTTATTAATGTATGTCAAGGTCCAACGGAGACGAAGAGGCCAACTCGCCAGGAATGTTGTCAAGTATTACAGCCGAGATGTTACGTTGGGGTATTTTAGGTTAAATTACGTTATTGATGTATATAAAAGTCCCACGGAGACGTAGAGGCCAACTCGCCTGGAATGTTGTCAAATATTACCGTCGAGATGTTAGGTTGGGTTAGGTTAGGTTATATTACGTTGCTAAGGGGCACGTGCGGCAGCATTGCTCTGCCGAAGTTGACCGGGGCGACCTTTGTTATAACTGCGGTTCCCCCGGTCACCGAGCGAATGTGTGCCGGGCGGCCGCCCCCCACTGTCCGCTGTGTGCAGACTTGGGGCGACCGGCCGACCACAGACTCGGGGGGGTTAAGTGTAACCCCCCGACGCGGAAGGGGCGCCTGGGGACGAGGGCGCCGCAGCCACCGAAGGGGGGTGTGGAGGGTGGGCCGCCGGGAGGGGGCACTAAGGGGGCGAAGGAGGCCGAGGGCATTGTTACCCTGGCGGAGGACTCTGGCCGGGGGGAGGCCATGGATATGGCATAAACTTCCCCCCGACCAGAGTCCTCCAGGCGAACGTCAACCACGCCCGCCGAGCCCACGATCTCTTGGTCGAGGGTCTTATGGCGGGCGGAGTTGACGTTGCAGTGGTCGCTGAACCCTTCGTGATCCCCGACCGACCGTCCTGGGTCGGGGATCGCGAGGGGTCAGTTGCCATAGCTCAGGCTGCAGCCTCGCGGGTTCCGCCGTTCGCCTTTTTGGGCGATGGACGGGGCTTCGTGGCTGTGGACTGGGCGGGCTTCGTGCTGGTGGGGACCTATGCTCCACCGCGCTGGCCCCTAGAGTCGTTCGAGGAGTATCTCGACGGGCTTGGGAACTTTTTGTCCCAGTTCTCAGCCCGCCGGGTGCTCGTCTTGGGGGACTTCAACGCCCATGCTTCGGCATGGGGGTCCCCCAGGACGGACGCGAGGGGCGAGACGGTTTTGGAGTGGGCTGCTGGTCTCGATCTTCGGTTGCTCAACCGAGGATCGACTAGTACGTGCGTGCGATGGCAGGGTACAAGCATCGTGGATCTTTCATGGGCTTCCCCTGCCGCCGTACCGCGGGTCACGGGGTGGACGGTGGACGAGTCCACGGAGACTCTATCCGATCACTGGTACGTTCGGATAGAAGTCTCCGGGACCGCCCCGGGCCGCCAAGCTGGTCCACGCCAGCAGCGAAGGAGGTGGGCTCTCAGAGCCCTTGACGAGGACGCCCTGATGGCTGCCGTCCATGCCGTGGCTTGGTCGGAGCCGTCGGCCGAGCCCGTCGCCGACGTGGAGGCGGAGGCCGACTGGTTCGATGGAGCCCTGACTGCAATCTGCAGGACGGCGATGCCGAGGGCCAGTCGACTTCCGCCCCGGAGGCCGGTGTACTGGTGGTCGGACGACATCGCGCGGATCCGAGCGAGTTGCGCGATGGCGCGACGCCAGTACACCAGGTCTCGGAGACGGAGACGTCGGGACGAGGCACGGACGGCCCTGTTGTATGCCAAATATCGTCAGCTGACGGTTCAGCTGCAACAGGCCATCGGGAGGGCCAAGACCAGCGCTTGGGACGGACTTCTTCGTTCGTTGGATCAGGATCCGTGGGGGCGTCCATATAAGCTTGTCCTAAACAAGCTTAGAGCTTATGGCCCCCCGGTGACTGAGACGATGGAACCCCGGCTTCTCGGGAGGGTGGTCGATGCGTTGTTCCCGTCTGGGAGCGCATCGGCCGCCTTCCCGACTCAGGTGGACGGGTGGTCCGCGGGGCTGGAGGTTACGGAGGAGGAGTTGGCCGGGGCGGTGAGACGTCTCGGTGCTCGGAATACGGCTCCGGGTCCCGACGGCGTCCCCGGCCGCGTGCTGGTCTTGGCCCTGCGCGTTCTGGGTCCCCGACTTCGGAGGCTTTTTACAGCCATCCTGAAGTCGGGGACGTTCCCATCTCGGTGGCGCCTCGGACGCCTGGTCCTCCTGCGGAAGGAGGGCCGGGACGCTGAATCTCCCTCGGGCTATCGGCCCATCGTGCTCCTGGATGAGATCGGGAAGCTCTACGAGAGAATCGTGGCTTCCCGACTCACCAGGCATCTGGAGCGGGTAGGACCCGACCTGGCCGAGTGTCAGTTCGGCTTCCGCCGGGGCCGGTCCACGATCGACGCGATCGATCGGGTCCGTACCTTGGCGGGCTCGGCTACTGCCCGGGGAGGGATGGCATTGGCGGTGTCCTTGGACATCGTCAATGCCTTCAACTCCCTCTCCTGGGAGGCCATCCGCAGGGGACTCGAACGACATGGAGTCCCTCAATACCTGCGGGTGGCGGTCGGCTCCTACCTTAGCGGCAGGTGCGTCGAGTACGTGGGCCGGGGTGGAAACACCTGCACGAGGGAGATTAGTCGCGGCGTACCCCAGGGGTCAGTTTTGGGACCCCTCTTGTGGGACGTGGGGTACGACGCGGCGCTGCGGGTCCTCCTTCCCACCGGTGTCAGCGTAGTCTGCTACGCTGACGATACCGTATTGGTAGCCGGTGGGCGTACCAGCGGGAGGATCGTCCGGCGAGCCGAGGTGGGAGTGGCCAACGTGGCTTCCCTGATCCGGGGTATGGGTTTGGAGCTGGCTCCTCACAAGACGGAGGCGATGTGGTTCTTGGACCGTCATCTCCTCCGTCGAAATGGGAGGTCACTCGCCGATACCTGGATCCGAGTAGGGGACACCCGCATCCAGGTGAAGCCCGCGATAAAATATCTCGGACTTCACCTGGACGGCTCCTGGGCTTTTGGGCGCCACTTCGCGCTCCTGGCACCCAGGTTGGAAAAAACGGCGGCCAGCTTGGGTCGCTTGCTGCCCAACCTGGGGGGCCCGGACGCGAGGGTACGCCGCCTTTATGCGGGCATCGTGCGGTCGATGGCTCTTTATGGAGCCCCGATCTGGGCGGACGCCCTGATGGCCAGCCGGCGCAGCCGGGCACTGCTTCGCAGTGTTTGGCGGCGCCTTGCCATCAGGGTGATCAGAGGATACCGCACGGTGTCTCATGAGGCGGCGGGAACTCTGGCGGGGTTACCACCCCTGGAGCTCCTGGCGGAGCGCGAAGCGGTTGTCTACGGACACCTTCGTCTCTGCCAGGATGTCTCACCCCCGTCAGAGGAGGCGGTCAGAGCGTGGGCCTGGCGGTCTGTGGTGACCAAGTGGGAGGAGCGTCTTCGGGCCACCCATGGGAGTCACCGGACCGTCGGGGCGGTATTGCCCATCCTCGATAGATGGGTGAGCCGAAGCCGAGGGCTATCCTACCGGACCACGCAGGTCCTCACCGGGCACGGATGCTTCGGGGAGTACCTGCGCCGGATAGGACGGGAAGCCACGGCGGCGTGTCACCACTGTGGTGACCAGAGGGACACGGCGCAGCACACGCTGGAGCTTTGTCCAGCGTGGGAGGTGCGGCGTCGTGTCCTTCGGAGCGAGGTGGGCCAGGATCTGGCATTGCCATCCGTACTTAGACGGATGGTGGTGGATGCCAGATCCTGGCGCGCTGTGGCGGCCTTCTGCGAGGCCGTCATGCGGGCGAAGGAGGCGGCGGAGAGGAACCGCGAAGTTAGCGATCCCTCCCGTCGACGGCGGCGGCGCAGGCGTCGCCGCCCTCCACCGGCGCCCGGGGATGTCCACCGTGTGGATATCGCCGGGCGCCCATAGGGGACTCAGTCCCCGGGGGGTGCCAGCCCCTCGCGCGGGCCGGGGCGTAGCCGCGTACGCCACGGCCGTCACCCGCGCGGGGGGCCGTCCGGAGGGGTGACTCGGTCGTGATGGACGGGGGCCCATCGCGACCATTGCACGCCACCCCTCCGAGACGTGCAGCGACTTCGGACGTGGCCCCGAAGTCGCTGCAAGGGTATCCTTTGGGAGGAGGAGGGGTCGCATCTTAGATGCGGCCTCTCCATCCCGGGATGGGAGCCTCCCAGACTTCTTCTGGGAGGGTCCAGACGCTGAGGGGGAGCCGGTCGCGTTCGTAAGAGATCCCGGCTCTCCCTCAGTAGCGTCGTTGGTGGCCACCGTGGGGTTTTAGCCGGTAAGAGTCCGGCATAACCTCGGAGTTCCCACGAACTCCGAGGTATCCATGAGGATTTCCCCACGTTAAAAAAAAAAAAAAAGGTTATATTACGTTATTGATATATATAAAGGTCCCACGGAAACGTAGAGGCCAACTCGACAGGAATGTTTTCAAATATTACCGCCGAGATGATAGGTTGGCTTAGGTTAGGTTATATTACGTTATTGATGTATATGAAGGTCCCACGGAGACGTAGAGGCCAACTCGCCAGGAATGTTGTCAAATATTGCCGTCGAGATGTTAGGTTGTGTTAGGTTAGGTTATATTACGTTATTGATCTATATAAAGGTCCCACGGAAACATAGAGGCCAACAAGCCAGGAATGTTGTCAAGTATTACAGCCGAGATGTTACGTTGGGGTATTTTAGGTTATATTACGTTATTGATGTATATGAAGGTCCCACGGAGACGTAGAGGCCAACTCGCCAGGAATGTTGTCAAATATTACCGCCGAGATGTTAGGTTGGGTTAGGTTAGGTTATATCACGTTATTGATGTATATAAAGGTCCCACGGAAACATAGAGTCCAACAAGCCAGGAATGTTGTCAAATATTACAGCCGAGATGTTACGTTGGGGTATTTTAGGTTAAATTACGTTATTGATGTATATAAAAGTCCCACGGAGACGTAGAGGCCAACTCGCCAGGAATGTTGTAAAATATTACCGCCTAGATGTTACGTTGGGTTAAGCTAGGTTAAATTACGTTATTGATGCATATAAAAGTCCCACGGAGACGTAGAGGCCAACTCGCCAGGAATGTTGTAAAATATTACCGCCTAGATGTTACGTTGGGTTAAGCTAGGTTAAATTACGTTATTGATGCATATAAAAGTCCCACGGAGACGTAGAGGCCAACTCGCCAGGAATATTGTCATATAATAGCGCCGAGTGGTTAGGTTGGGTTATATTAGGTTATATTACGTTATTGATGTGTATGAAGGTGTCACGGAGACGTAGAGGCCAACTCGCCAGGAATGTTGTCAAATATTACCGCCGAGATGTTACGTTGGTTTGGGTTAGGTTAAATTACGTTATTGATGTATATGAAGGTCCCACGGAGAGGTAGAGGCCAACTCGCCAGGAATGTTGTCAAATATTACCGCCGAGATGTTAGGTTGGGTTAGGTTAGGTTATATTACGTTATTGATGTATATAAATGTCCCACGGAAACATAGAGGCCAACAAGCCAGGAATGTTGTCAAATATTACAGCCGAGATGTTACGTTGGGGTATTTTAGGTTAAATTACGTTATTGATGTATATAAAAGTCCCACGGAGACGTAGAGGCCAACTCGCCAGGAATATAGTCATATAATAGCGCCGAGTGGTTAGGTTGGGTTATATTAGGTTATATTACGTTATTGATGGATATGAAGGTGTCACGGAGACGTAGAGCCCAACTCGCCAGGAATGTTGTCAAATATTACCGCCGAGATGTTAGGTTGGGTTAGGTTAGGTTATATTACGTTATTGATGTATATAAAGGTCCCACGGAAACATAGAGTCCAAAAAGCCAGGAATGTTGTTAAATAATAGCGCCGAAAGGTTAGGTTGGGTTATGTAAGGTTATATTACGTTATTGATGTATATGAAGGTCCCACGGAGACGTAGAGGCCAACTCGCCAGGAATGTTGTCAAATATTACCGCCGAGATGATAGGTTGGGTTAGGTTAGGTTATATTACGTTATTGATGTATATGAAGGCCCCACGGAGACGTAGAGGCCAATTCGCCAGGAATGTTGTCAAATATTACCGCCGAGAGGTTAGGTTGGGTTAGGTTAGGTTGGGTTAGGTTAGGTTATATTACGTTATTGATGTATACAAAATTCCCACGGAGACGTAGAGGCCAGCTCGCCAGGAATGTTGTCAAATATTACCGCCGAGATGTTACGTTGGTTTGGGTTAGGTTAAATTACGTTATTGATGTATATGAAGGTCCCACGGAGAGGTAGAGGCCAACTCGCCAGGAATGTTGTCAAATATAACCGCCGAGATGTTAGGTTGGGTTAGGTTAGGTTATATTACGTTATTGATGTATATAAATGTCCCACGGAAACATAGAGGCCAAGAAGGCAGGAATGTTGTCAAATATTACAGCCGAGATGTTACGTTGGGGTATTTTAGGTTAAATTACGATATTGATGTATATAAAAGTCCCACGGAGACGTAGAGGCAAACTCGACAGGAATGTTTTCAAATATTACCGCCGAGATGATAGGTTGGCTTAGGTTAGGTTATATTACGTTATTAATGTATGTCAAGGTCCAACGGAGACGAAGAGGCCAACTCGCCAGGAATGTTGTCAAGTATTACAGCCGAGATGTTACGTTGGGGTATTTTAGGTTAAATTACGTTATTGATGTATATAAAAGTCCCACGGAGACGTAGAGGCCAACTCGCCTGGAATGTTGTCAAATATTACCGTCGAGATGTTAGGTTGGGTTAGGTTAGGTTATATTACGTTATTGATATATATAAAGGTCCCACGGAAACGTAGAGGCCAACTCGACAGGAATGTTTTCAAATATTACCGCCGAGATGATAGGTTGGCTTAGGTTAGGTTATATTACGTTATTGATGTATATGAAGGTCCCACGGAGACGTAGAGGCCAACTCGCCAGGAATGTTGTCAAATATTGCCGTCGAGATGTTAGGTTGTGTTAGGTTAGGTTATATTACGTTATTGATCTATATAAAGGTCCCACGGAGACGTAGAGGCCAACTCGCCAGGAATGTTGTAAAATATTACCGCCTAGATGTTACGTTGGGTTAAGCTAGGTTAAATTACGTTATTGATGCATATAAAAGTCCCACGGAGACGTAGAGGCCAACTCGCCAGGAATATTGTCATATAATAGCGCCGAGTGGTTAGGTTGGGTTATATTAGGTTATATTACGTTATTGATGGATATGAAGGTGTCACGGAGACGTAGAGGCCAACTCGCCAGGAATGTTGTCAAATATTACCGCCGAGATGATAGGTTGGGTTAGGTTAGGTTATATTACGTTATTGATGTATATGAAGGCCCCACGGAGACGTAGAGGCCAATTCGCCAGGAATGTTGTCAAATATTACCGCCGAGAGGTTAGGTTGGGATAGGTTAGGTTATATTACGTTATTGATGTATACAAAATTCCCACGGAGACGTAGAGGCCAACTCGCCAGGAATGTTGTCAAATATTACCGCAGAGATGTTACGTTGGTTTGGGTTAGGTTAAATTACGTTATTGATGTATATGAAGGTCCCACGGAGAGGTAGAGGCACACTCGCCAGGAATGTTGTCAAATAATAGCGCCGAAATCTTAGATTGGGTAAGGTTAGGTTATATTACGTTATTGATGTATATGAAGTTCCACGGAGACGTAGAGGCTAACTCGCCAGGAATGTTGTCAAATATTAGTGCCGAGAAGTTGGGTTGGGTTAGGTTAGGTTATATTACGTGATTGATGTATATGAAGGACCCACGGACACGTAGAGGCCAACTCGCCAGGAATGTTGTCAAATATTGCCGCCGAGATGTTAGGTTGGGTTAAGCTAGGTTAAATTACGTTATTGATGTATATAAAAGTCCCACGGAGACGTAGAGGCCAACTCGCCAGGAATATTGTCATATAATAGCGCCGAGTGGTTAGGTTGGGTTATATTAGGTTATATTACGTTATTGATGGTAATGAAGGTGTCACGGAGACATAGAGGCCAACTCGCCAGGAATATTGTCATAAAATAGCGCCGAGTGGTTAGGTTGGGTTATGTTAGGTTATATTACGTTATTGATGTGTATGAAGGTGTCACGGAGACGTAGAGGCCAACTCGCCAGGAATGTTGTCAAATATTACCGCCGAGATGTTACGTTGGTTTGGGTTAGGTTAAATTACGTTATTGATGTATATGAAGGTCCCACGGAGAGGTAGAGGCCAACTCGCCAGGAATGTTGTCAAATATTACCGCCGAGATGTTAGGTTGGGTTAGGTTAGGTTATATTACGTTATTGATGTATATAAATGTCCCACGGAAACATAGAGGCCAACAAGCCAGGAATGTTGTCAAATATTACAGCCGAGATGTTACGTTGGGGTATTTTAGGTTAAATTACGTTATTGATGTATATAAAAGTCCCACGGAGACGTAGAGGCCAACTCGCCAGGAATATAGTCATATAATAGCGCCGAGTGGTTAGGTTGGGTTATATTAGGTTATATTACGTTATTGATGGATATGAAGGTGTCACGGAGACGTAGAGCCCAACTCGCCAGGAATGTTGTCAAATATTACCGCCGAGATGTTAGGTTGGGTTAGGTTAGGTTATATTACGTTATTGATGTATATAAAGGTCCCACGGAAACATAGAGTCCAAAAAGCCAGGAATGTTGTCAAATATTACAGCCGAGATGTTGCGTTGGGGTATTTTAGGTTAAATTACGTTATTGATGTATATAAAAGTCCCATGCAGACGTAGAGGCCAACTCGCCAGAAATGTTGTAAAATATTACCGCCGAGATGTTACGTTGGGTTATATAAGGTTATATTACGTTATTGATGTATATAAAGGCCCCACGGAGACGTAGATGCCAACCCGCCAGGAATGTTGTCAAATAATAGCGCCGAAATGTTAGGTTGGGTTATGTAAGGTTATATTACGTTATTGATGTATATGAAGGTCCCACGGAGACGTAGAGGCCAACTCGCCAGGAATGTTGTCAAATATTACCGCCGAGATGATAGGTTGGGTTAGGTTAGGTTATATTACGTTATTGATGTATATGAAGGCCCCACGGAGACGTAGAGGCCAATTCGCCAGGAATGTTGTCAAATATTACCGCCGAGAGGTTAGGTTGGGTTAGGTTAGGTTGGGTTAGGTTAGGTTATATTACGTTATTGATGTATACAAAATTCCCACGGAAACATAGAGGCCAAGAAGGCAGGAATGTTGTCAAATATTACAGCCGAGATGTTACGTTGGGGTATTTTAGGTTAAATTACGATATTGATGTATATAAAAGTCCCACGGAGACGTAGAGGCAAACTCGACAGGAATGTTTTCAAATATTACCGCCGAGATGATAGGTTGGCTTAGGTTAGGTTATATTACGTTATTAATGTATGTCAAGGTCCAACGGAGACGAAGAGGCCAACTCGCCAGGAATGTTGTAAAATATTACCGCCTAGATGTTACGTTGGGTTAAGCTAGGTTAAATTACGTTATTGATGCATATAAAAGTCCCACGGAGACGTAGAGGCCAACTCGCCAGGAATATTGTCATATAATAGCGCCGAGTGGTTAGGTTGGGTTATATTAGGTTATATTACGTTATTGATGGATATGAAGGTGTCACGGAGACGTAGAGGCCAACTCGCCAGGAATGTTGTCAAATATTACCGCCGAGATGATAGGTTGGGTTAGGTTAGGTTATATTACGTTATTGATGTATATGAAGGCCCCACGGAGACGTAGAGGCCAATTCGCCAGGAATGTTGTCAAATATTACCGCCGAGAGGTTAGGTTGGGATAGGTTAGGTTATATTACGTTATTGATGTATACAAAATTCCCACGGAGACGTAGAGGCCAACTCGCCAGGAATGTTGTCAAATATTACCGCAGAGATGTTACGTTGGTTTGGGTTAGGTTAAATTACGTTATTGATGTATATGAAGGTCCCACGGAGAGGTAGAGGCACACTCGCCAGGAATGTTGTCAAATAATAGCGCCGAAATCTTAGATTGGGTAAGGTTAGGTTATATTACGTTATTGATGTATATGAAGTTCCACGGAGACGTAGAGGCTAACTCGCCAGGAATGTTGTCAAATATTAGTGCCGAGAAGTTGGGTTGGGTTAGGTTAGGTTATATTACGTGATTGATGTATATGAAGGACCCACGGACACGTAGAGGCCAACTCGCCAGGAATGTTGTCAAATATTGCCGCCGAGATGTTAGGTTGGGTTAAGCTAGGTTAAATTACGTTATTGATGTATATAAAAGTCCCACGGAGACGTAGAGGCCAACTCGCCAGGAATATTGTCATATAATAGCGCCGAGTGGTTAGGTTGGGTTATATTAGGTTATATTACGTTATTGATGGTAATGAAGGTGTCACGGAGACATAGAGGCCAACTCGCCAGGAATATTGTCATAAAATAGCGCCGAGTGGTTAGGTTGGGTTATGTTAGGTTATATTACGTTATTGATGTGTATGAAGGTGTCACGGAGACGTAGAGGCCAACTCGCCAGGAATGTTGTCAAATATTACCGCCGAGATGTTACGTTGGTTTGGGTTAGGTTAAATTACGTTATTGATGTATATGAAGGTCCCACGGAGAGGTAGAGGCCAACTCGCCAGGAATGTTGTCAAATATTACCGCCGAGATGTTAGGTTGGGTTAGGTTAGGTTATATTACGTTATTGATGTATATAAATGTCCCACGGAAACATAGAGGCCAACAAGCCAGGAATGTTGTCAAATATTACAGCCGAGATGTTACGTTGGGGTATTTTAGGTTAAATTACGTTATTGATGTATATAAAAGTCCCACGGAGACGTAGAGGCCAACTCGCCAGGAATATAGTCATATAATAGCGCCGAGTGGTTAGGTTGGGTTATATTAGGTTATATTACGTTATTGATGGATATGAAGGTGTCACGGAGACGTAGAGCCCAACTCGCCAGGAATGTTGTCAAATATTACCGCCGAGATGTTAGGTTGGGTTAGGTTAGGTTATATTACGTTATTGATGTATATAAAGGTCCCACGGAAACATAGAGTCCAAAAAGCCAGGAATGTTGTCAAATATTACAGCCGAGATGTTGCGTTGGGGTATTTTAGGTTAAATTACGTTATTGATGTATATAAAAGTCCCATGCAGACGTAGAGGCCAACTCGCCAGAAATGTTGTAAAATATTACCGCCGAGATGTTACGTTGGGTTATATAAGGTTATATTACGTTATTGATGTATATAAAGGCCCCACGGAGACGTAGATGCCAACCCGCCAGGAATGTTGTCAAATAATAGCGCCGAAATGTTAGGTTGGGTTATGTAAGGTTATATTACGTTATTGATGTATATGAAGGTCCCACGGAGACGTAGAGGCCAACTCGCCAGGAATGTTGTCAAATATTACCGCCGAGATGATAGGTTGGGTTAGGTTAGGTTATATTACGTTATTGATGTATATGAAGGCCCCACGGAGACGTAGAGGCCAATTCGCCAGGAATGTTGTCAAATATTACCGCCGAGAGGTTAGGTTGGGTTAGGTTAGGTTGGGTTAGGTTAGGTTATATTACGTTATTGATGTATACAAAATTCCCACGGAAACATAGAGGCCAAGAAGGCAGGAATGTTGTCAAATATTACAGCCGAGATGTTACGTTGGGGTATTTTAGGTTAAATTACGATATTGATGTATATAAAAGTCCCACGGAGACGTAGAGGCAAACTCGACAGGAATGTTTTCAAATATTACCGCCGAGATGATAGGTTGGCTTAGGTTAGGTTATATTACGTTATTAATGTATGTCAAGGTCCAACGGAGACGAAGAGGCCAACTCGCCAGGAATGTTGTCAAGTATTACAGCCGAGATGTTACGTTGGGGTATTTTAGGTTAAATTACGTTATTGATGTATATAAAAGTCCCACGGAGACGTAGAGGCCAACTCGCCTGGAATGTTGTCAAATATTACCGTCGAGATGTTAGGTTGGGTTAGGTTAGGTTATATTACGTTATTGATATATATAAAGGTCCCACGGAAACGTAGAGGCCAACTCGACAGGAATGTTTTCAAATATTACCGCCGAGATGATAGGTTGGCTTAGGTTAGGTTATATTACGTTATTGATGTATATGAAGGTCCCACGGAGACGTAGAGGCCAACTCGCCAGGAATGTTGTCAAATATTGCCGTCGAGATGTTAGGTTGTGTTAGGTTAGGTTATATTACGTTATTGATCTATATAAAGGTCCCACGGAGACGTAGAGGCCAACTCGCCAGGAATGTTGTAAAATATTACCGCCTAGATGTTACGTTGGGTTAAGCTAGGTTAAATTACGTTATTGATGCATATAAAAGTCCCACGGAGACGTAGAGGCCAACTCGCCAGGAATATTGTCATATAATAGCGCCGAGTGGTTAGGTTGGGTTATATTAGGTTATATTACGTTATTGATGGATATGAAGGTGTCACGGAGACGTAGAGGCCAACTCGCCAGGAATGTTGTCAAATATTACCGCCGAGATGTTAGGTTGGGTTAGGTTAGGTTATATTACGTTAATGATATATATATAAAGGTCCCACGGAATCGTAGAGGCCAACTCGACAGGAATGTTTTCAAATATTACCGCCGAGATGATAGGTTGGGTTAGGTTAGGTTATATTACGTTATTGATGTATATGAAGGTCCCACGGAGACGTAGAGGCCAACTCGCCAGGAATGTTGTCAAATATTACCGCCGAGATTTTAGGTTGGGTTAGGTTAGGTTAAATTACGTTATTGATGTATATAAAGGTCCCACGGAGACGTAGAGGCCAACTCGCCAGGAATGTTGTAAAATATTAGTACCGAGATATTAGGTTGGGTTAGGTTAGGTTATATTACGCTATTGATGTATATAAAAGTCCCACGGAGACGTAGAGGCCAACTCGCCAGGAATGTTGTCAAATATTACCGCCGAGATGTTAGGTTGGGTTAGGTTAGGTTATATTACTTTATTGATGGATATGAAGGTATCACGGAGACGTAGAGGCCAACTCGCCAGGAATAGTTGTCAAATATTACCGCCGAGATGATAGGTTGGGCTATATTAGGTTATATTACTTTATTGATGGATATGAAGGTATCACGGAGACGTAGAGGCCAGCTCGCCAGGAATGTTGTCAAATATTACCGCCGAGATGATAGGTTGGGTTAGGTTAGGTTATATTACGGTATTGATGTATATGAAGGCCCCACGGAGACGTAGAGGCCAATTCGCCAGGAATGTTGTCAAATATTACCGCCGAGAGGTTAGGTTGGGATAGGTTAGGTTATATTACGTTATTGATGTATACAAAATTCCCACGGAGACGTAGAGGCCAACTCGCCAGGAATGTTGTCAAATATTACCGCAGAGATGTTACGTTGGTTTGGGTTAGGTTAAATTACGTTATTGATGTATATGAAGGTCCCACGGAGAGGTAGAGGCACACTCGCCAGGAATGTTGTCAAATAATAGCGCCGAAATCTTAGATTGGGTAAGGTTAGGTTATATTACGTTATTGATGTATATGAAGTTCCACGGAGACGTAGAGGCTAACTCGCCAGGAATGTTGTCAAATATTAGTGCCGAGAAGTTGGGTTGGGTTAGGTTAGGTTATATTACGTGATTGATGTATATGAAGGCCCCACGGAGACGTAGAGGCCAACTCGCCAGGAATGTTGTCAAATATTGCCGCCGAGATGTTAGGTTGGGTTAAGCTAGGTTAAATTACGTTATTGATGTATATAAAAGTCCCACGGAGACGTAGAGGCCAACTCGCCAGGAATATTGTCATATAATAGCGCCGAGTGGTTAGGTTGGGTTATATTAGGTTATATTACGTTATTGATGGTAATGAAGGTGTCACGGAGACATAGAGGCCAACTCGCCAGGAATATTGTCATAAAATAGCGCCGAGTGGTTAGGTTGGGTTATATTAGGTTATATTACGTTATTGATGTGTATGAAGGTGTCACGGAGACGTAGAGGCCAACTCGCCAGGAATGTTGTCAAATATTACCGCCGAGATGTTACGTTGGTTTGGGTTAGGTTAAATTACGTTATTGATGTATATGAAGGTCCCACGGAGAGGTAGAGGCCAACTCGCCAGGAATGTTGTCAAATATTACCGCCGAGATGTTAGGTTGGGTTAGGTTAGGTTATATTACGTTATTGATGTATATAAATGTCCCACGGAAACATAGAGGCCAACAAGCCAGGAATGTTGTCAAATATTACAGCCGAGATGTTACGTTGGGGTATTTTAGGTTAAATTACGTTATTGATGTATATAAAAGTCCCACGGAGACGTAGAGGCCAACTCGCCAGGAATATAGTCATATAATAGCGCCGAGTGGTTAGGTTGGGTTATATTAGGTTATATTACGTTATTGATGGATATGAAGGTGTCACGGAGACGTAGAGCCCAACTCGCCAGGAATGTTGTCAAATATTACCGCCGAGATGTTAGGTTGGGTTAGGTTAGGTTATATTACGTTATTGATGTATATAAAGGTCCCACGGAAACATAGAGTCCAAAAAGCCAGGAATGTTGTTAAATAATAGCGCCGAAAGGTTAGGTTGGGTTATGTAAGGTTATATTACGTTATTGATGTATATGAAGGTCCCACGGAGACGTAGAGGCCAACTCGCCAGGAATGTTGTCAAATATTACCGCCGAGATGATAGGTTGGGTTAGGTTAGGTTATATTACGTTATTGATGTATATGAAGGCCCCACGGAGACGTAGAGGCCAATTCGCCAGGAATGTTGTCAAATATTACCGCCGAGAGGTTAGGTTGGGTTAGGTTAGGTTGGGTTAGGTTAGGTTATATTACGTTATTGATGTATACAAAATTCCCACGGAGACGTAGAGGCCAGCTCGCCAGGAATGTTGTCAAATATTACCGCCGAGATGTTACGTTGGTTTGGGTTAGGTTAAATTACGTTATTGATGTATATGAAGGTCCCACGGAGAGGTAGAGGCCAACTCGCCAGGAATGTTGTCAAATATAACCGCCGAGATGTTAGGTTGGGTTAGGTTAGGTTATATTACGTTATTGATGTATATAAATGTCCCACGGAAACATAGAGGCCAAGAAGGCAGGAATGTTGTCAAATATTACAGCCGAGATGTTACGTTGGGGTATTTTAGGTTAAATTACGATATTGATGTATATAAAAGTCCCACGGAGACGTAGAGGCAAACTCGACAGGAATGTTTTCAAATATTACCGCCGAGATGATAGGTTGGCTTAGGTTAGGTTATATTACGTTATTAATGTATGTCAAGGTCCAACGGAGACGAAGAGGCCAACTCGCCAGGAATGTTGTCAAGTATTACAGCCGAGATGTTACGTTGGGGTATTTTAGGTTAAATTACGTTATTGATGTATATAAAAGTCCCACGGAGACGTAGAGGCCAACTCGCCTGGAATGTTGTCAAATATTACCGTCGAGATGTTAGGTTGGGTTAGGTTAGGTTATATTACGTTATTGATATATATAAAGGTCCCACGGAAACGTAGAGGCCAACTCGACAGGAATGTTTTCAAATATTACCGCCGAGATGATAGGTTGGCTTAGGTTAGGTTATATTACGTTATTGATGTATATGAAGGTCCCACGGAGACGTAGAGGCCAACTCGCCAGGAATGTTGTCAAATATTGCCGTCGAGATGTTAGGTTGTGTTAGGTTAGGTTATATTACGTTATTGATCTATATAAAGGTCCCACGGAGACGTAGAGGCCAACTCGCCAGGAATGTTGTAAAATATTACCGCCTAGATGTTACGTTGGGTTAAGCTAGGTTAAATTACGTTATTGATGCATATAAAAGTCCCACGGAGACGTAGAGGCCAACTCGCCAGGAATATTGTCATATAATAGCGCCGAGTGGTTAGGTTGGGTTATATTAGGTTATATTACGTTATTGATGGATATGAAGGTGTCACGGAGACGTAGAGGCCAACTCGCCAGGAATGTTGTCAAATATTACCGCCGAGATGATAGGTTGGGTTAGGTTAGGTTATATTACGTTATTGATGTATATGAAGGCCCCACGGAGACGTAGAGGCCAATTCGCCAGGAATGTTGTCAAATATTACCGCCGAGAGGTTAGGTTGGGATAGGTTAGGTTATATTACGTTATTGATGTATACAAAATTCCCACGGAGACGTAGAGGCCAACTCGCCAGGAATGTTGTCAAATATTACCGCAGAGATGTTACGTTGGTTTGGGTTAGGTTAAATTACGTTATTGATGTATATGAAGGTCCCACGGAGAGGTAGAGGCACACTCGCCAGGAATGTTGTCAAATAATAGCGCCGAAATCTTAGATTGGGTAAGGTTAGGTTATATTACGTTATTGATGTATATGAAGTTCCACGGAGACGTAGAGGCTAACTCGCCAGGAATGTTGTCAAATATTAGTGCCGAGAAGTTGGGTTGGGTTAGGTTAGGTTATATTACGTGATTGATGTATATGAAGGACCCACGGACACGTAGAGGCCAACTCGCCAGGAATGTTGTCAAATATTGCCGCCGAGATGTTAGGTTGGGTTAAGCTAGGTTAAATTACGTTATTGATGTATATAAAAGTCCCACGGAGACGTAGAGGCCAACTCGCCAGGAATATTGTCATATAATAGCGCCGAGTGGTTAGGTTGGGTTATATTAGGTTATATTACGTTATTGATGGTAATGAAGGTGTCACGGAGACATAGAGGCCAACTCGCCAGGAATATTGTCATAAAATAGCGCCGAGTGGTTAGGTTGGGTTATGTTAGGTTATATTACGTTATTGATGTGTATGAAGGTGTCACGGAGACGTAGAGGCCAACTCGCCAGGAATGTTGTCAAATATTACCGCCGAGATGTTACGTTGGTTTGGGTTAGGTTAAATTACGTTATTGATGTATATGAAGGTCCCACGGAGAGGTAGAGGCCAACTCGCCAGGAATGTTGTCAAATATTACCGCCGAGATGTTAGGTTGGGTTAGGTTAGGTTATATTACGTTATTGATGTATATAAATGTCCCACGGAAACATAGAGGCCAACAAGCCAGGAATGTTGTCAAATATTACAGCCGAGATGTTACGTTGGGGTATTTTAGGTTAAATTACGTTATTGATGTATATAAAAGTCCCACGGAGACGTAGAGGCCAACTCGCCAGGAATATAGTCATATAATAGCGCCGAGTGGTTAGGTTGGGTTATATTAGGTTATATTACGTTATTGATGGATATGAAGGTGTCACGGAGACGTAGAGCCCAACTCGCCAGGAATGTTGTCAAATATTACCGCCGAGATGTTAGGTTGGGTTAGGTTAGGTTATATTACGTTATTGATGTATATAAAGGTCCCACGGAAACATAGAGTCCAAAAAGCCAGGAATGTTGTCAAATATTACAGCCGAGATGTTGCGTTGGGGTATTTTAGGTTAAATTACGTTATTGATGTATATAAAAGTCCCATGCAGACGTAGAGGCCAACTCGCCAGAAATGTTGTAAAATATTACCGCCGAGATGTTACGTTGGGTTATATAAGGTTATATTACGTTATTGATGTATATAAAGGCCCCACGGAGACGTAGATGCCAACCCGCCAGGAATGTTGTCAAATAATAGCGCCGAAATGTTAGGTTGGGTTATGTAAGGTTATATTACGTTATTGATGTATATGAAGGTCCCACGGAGACGTAGAGGCCAACTCGCCAGGAATGTTGTCAAATATTACCGCCGAGATGATAGGTTGGGTTAGGTTAGGTTATATTACGTTATTGATGTATATGAAGGCCCCACGGAGACGTAGAGGCCAATTCGCCAGGAATGTTGTCAAATATTACCGCCGAGAGGTTAGGTTGGGTTAGGTTAGGTTGGGTTAGGTTAGGTTATATTACGTTATTGATGTATACAAAATTCCCACGGAAACATAGAGGCCAAGAAGGCAGGAATGTTGTCAAATATTACAGCCGAGATGTTACGTTGGGGTATTTTAGGTTAAATTACGATATTGATGTATATAAAAGTCCCACGGAGACGTAGAGGCAAACTCGACAGGAATGTTTTCAAATATTACCGCCGAGATGATAGGTTGGCTTAGGTTAGGTTATATTACGTTATTAATGTATGTCAAGGTCCAACGGAGACGAAGAGGCCAACTCGCCAGGAATGTTGTCAAGTATTACAGCCGAGATGTTACGTTGGGGTATTTTAGGTTAAATTACGTTATTGATGTATATAAAAGTCCCACGGAGACGTAGAGGCCAACTCGCCTGGAATGTTGTCAAATATTACCGTCGAGATGTTAGGTTGGGTTAGGTTAGGTTATATTACGTTATTGATATATATAAAGGTCCCACGGAAACGTAGAGGCCAACTCGACAGGAATGTTTTCAAATATTACCGCCGAGATGATAGGTTGGCTTAGGTTAGGTTATATTACGTTATTGATGTATATGAAGGTCCCACGGAGACGTAGAGGCCAACTCGCCAGGAATGTTGTCAAATATTGCCGTCGAGATGTTAGGTTGTGTTAGGTTAGGTTATATTACGTTATTGATCTATATAAAGGTCCCACGGAGACGTAGAGGCCAACTCGCCAGGAATGTTGTAAAATATTACCGCCTAGATGTTACGTTGGGTTAAGCTAGGTTAAATTACGTTATTGATGCATATAAAAGTCCCACGGAGACGTAGAGGCCAACTCGCCAGGAATATTGTCATATAATAGCGCCGAGTGGTTAGGTTGGGTTATATTAGGTTATATTACGTTATTGATGGATATGAAGGTGTCACGGAGACGTAGAGGCCAACTCGCCAGGAATGTTGTCAAATATTACCGCCGAGATGTTAGGTTGGGTTAGGTTAGGTTATATTACGTTAATGATATATATATAAAGGTCCCACGGAATCGTAGAGGCCAACTCGACAGGAATGTTTTCAAATATTACCGCCGAGATGATAGGTTGGGTTAGGTTAGGTTATATTACGTTATTGATGTATATGAAGGTCCCACGGAGACGTAGAGGCCAACTCGCCAGGAATGTTGTCAAATATTACCGCCGAGATTTTAGGTTGGGTTAGGTTAGGTTAAATTACGTTATTGATGTATATAAAGGTCCCACGGAGACGTAGAGGCCAACTCGCCAGGAATGTTGTAAAATATTAGTACCGAGATATTAGGTTGGGTTAGGTTAGGTTATATTACGCTATTGATGTATATAAAAGTCCCACGGAGACGTAGAGGCCAACTCGCCAGGAATGTTGTCAAATATTACCGCCGAGATGTTAGGTTGGGTTAGGTTAGGTTATATTACTTTATTGATGGATATGAAGGTATCACGGAGACGTAGAGGCCAACTCGCCAGGAATAGTTGTCAAATATTACCGCCGAGATGATAGGTTGGGTTAGGTTAGGTTACAATACGTTATTGATGTATATGAAGGTCCCACGGAGACGTAGAGGCCAACTCGCCAGGAATATTGTCATATAATAGCGCCGAGTGGTTAGGTTGGGTTATATTAGGTTATATTACGTTATTGATGTGTATAAAGGTGTCACGGAGACGTAGAGGCCAACTCGCCAGGAATGTTGTCAAATATTACCGCCGAGATGTTACGTTGGTTTGGGTTAGGTTAAATTACGTTATTGATGTATATGAAGG